>OX459004.1:10986000-12235287 GCA_949774965.1 Diarsia brunnea | reverse complement strand
ACATGAATTCGATAAAACAGAGATGCGTGGTTCGAAGTGGAAATTATGTTTTTCCTACTCCTCCGCTATTCTTTTCTGATTAATTTCGTTGCGGGATCCAAGACAGTTAAATCGTTTCCCTGGGACTTTGTCGAGTTTCATTGTCTCGGCGCTTTTCTTGTGATCGCCACTGTTGATTCTGGCTAACAGGAGTTACAGTGGTTTGGGAATAGTGTGGCGGGCTTGTCCCAAAAAAATAAAATGCGTGGATCGAACCATGATTTAGCAGTCCGATGCTCACATCCCACCACTAGGCTATCCCTGCTAAGCTGATGGGCAAGTAGGATACTTATTAATGTAGGTAGGTGTCATAAATAGCGTGTCGTAGGCAAACGGTCTATCAATCATAAAAGACGATATTCATTTGTTTAACATGAAGCAAACCTAGGTAATTTAATGAAATGGGGTGAATGTACCATTATCAGTAATGAGAAAGCAAGTAGGTATACTATCCAGTAATACATTGATGAACGGTATCTGAACAGGATGATATTAAAATAATATGTCATCATGTACGCATTATGCAGGTAGGTAGTTAGGTGTGTCTACCTGTAATTATTATGATGCATTACGTAGCAAGTTTGATTTATTCGATGATGCCGGATACGTGTAAGAGGGTTATAAAACAAATAAATCAAGATATTTATATTCATGTAACCGAGTTCTGCTTGGAGGTGTTCGTAAATCGTGCTAGATATTATGAAATATCATAAGAAATTCTTTAGTTTACATTTAGCAAAGTCAAAATGAAACAAGTTTCAAAATTGATAAAGTTCGATGTGTGTGTGTTGTAGATATTGTAATAATTCAATTTTATTACCAGCATTACTAGTCCCATGTTTACTAATTTTCGATTTAATGTTTCAAAAACAAAGAACGATACAATGCTACTTGGCATTGCGAAAATAGCGTTAACGTTTGAACCAATCATACCGGTTCTATTAGCGAGTAAATGATTTAGTTAGATGTTCAGAAAAGCCTACACATACTTACAGTATGAAGCATACTATGCACAGACAGCTGTTGAATTCCCTTCTCTCTCCAATATCACCCCAACGCCGAACGAAAACACAACACTCTTGTTTATTTAGTCTATTTCAACCAAGCTCTAATGCTCCATTTAATTACTCCATTATCATAATCAACATTTCAAAACACAAATAGCTGTAATTAAATCAAAACAATTACATTCAGGGGTACTATTTATTTTTGTCGACTGTAAGAACTGCGAACGCACAGTTGTCACGATAACGCCGCGACACACGTCTCGCTCGCTGCTGTTCTCAGAACGAACTATTTTGTTTTTGAAATTCTTGGGCAGTGGGCTGAAGTCCTGAAGTGGGCTCTCCAAAAGAGTGAAGGAAATCAACAAACGAACGAATGATTAAGACCAAATAGAATGGTTGAACGAATAATGTGAACTACTGCGTAAGAGGTTGCCAAGTTAAAAATAAAGTTTTTTTTACTATTATTTCAGGTCTATGGTTTGCTAAATGGAAGCACAGATTTTGATTCTAAATAAAATAGTGTTACTAACTTGTAAATAAATGAAATTTAAACACAACAGCAAATTCATTATTTTGTTTCGTTCATTGGTTTATCTTAATTTACATAATTTTCTGGAACTGTTATTTTATTTTATTTAATAAAAATATGTGCTGAATTCACTAACAATGAACGTCATACATTTATACTAAGTAATACTGCATTATAAACACTATTTTAATTTTAAAATTCTTACCAATCCTTTGTTAAGATTTTGACAGTTAGGATTTTATATAAAATCATTTCTGGCAACATTAATCTTCCGTCCATTTTCATTTCGCAAACTTAAAAAAACGACGACGAAAAAGAAAAAGGCATTTCTTTTTGTCGGTTAAAATATTGCTTGTTGCTGGATAATGTGAGCTAACTATCGTTTATGTTGTTTAGTTTTAATAAATTTAGTTTTATCAAGTGGACTCAGCAGAAACAGCTTGTTAACGGTAAGTTTCTTGACATTTGATTGGATTTGTTTGTAAAGTGAGAAAGTGACCGTTTGTCGGGCGTTCTTAGTCGGCTGAGATGCGATCCAATTTCACATCTCGGTGTAAAACGGGCACGGCTATAAATGAACCGGCTCGTAATTAACTATTTGTTCCGCAATATTGGCCAGGTAGCCATTATTATATTCGAAAGCAAGTGTCGTTGGATCCGTTGAATCACCGTTTCTTACGTCTAAACGTATTTGTGATTCGTTAAATTGATCGTAGTTGTTGACCGCCTACGCTTTAAGAAAGTTGATACACAATAGTTCCACGTTATTTATTAATTAGTTGCACATTGCATGTTGTGTGACTCAGTTAATATTCATTGATATTGTAATTCTGCAGTAGGTGGTTGACAGGAGCATTGTTTACCATAGTATTGTTCTTCGAATGTTGGTAAGTCATCATTTTATCAGATGTTTTACAAACAATCTTCCTGCTGCCCTTATTCAGTAAGAAACATGCACTCATGGCCTTGTTGAAACTGCAATATTGCACTATAAGGTCAAACGCAAATTGTAAATTGTTTACATGTAACTGTATTCAGGGCTAACATGAATCCATTAAAGGAAACATGTAGAAAATGGTCACTTACCCACATATGGTCTTTGTTATTGGTACCCTCATGATGGCACAAGTGTAACACAGTTTTCTGCCCACCATTCAGTCAGATTTGAGAAAATTATTATGATTTAAAAGAAGTCAACAAAAAAATATGATCCTATTATTTATATTCTAAGAAAAGAAAACAACACTACATCTTGAAAGGTATATACAGTTAAGAATATGCATTTGTATGGAGTATATTAATATAGCTCATAATCCAAAATATTATCATAACTGGAGTTAAAGCCCATTGTGTTCAATCTGGGAAACAAGTAATATTTGTGAAAATCAGACTGAATGAATTTTGGTTGTTTGTTTGTCTTTCATGCAAACGCGGTTTGTCTGCTTGGTTTGATTGAAATTTGGCATGCAGATACTTTATAACCTGGATAAACATATAGGATATACATCATTTAAACATGTAGTATGATCTGGTGAGAAAAATATGTAACTTTTATTTGCACGCCTGAATTAAAGGCAGAATAAGTGAATAAGTCATATATTTTACCAACCTTCTGTACCTTATTTACGCAAATAAATGATTTTGATTTCAATTACAGAACTTGGTTTAGGCATTAGCTAGTACATTATACACTATTGTTTTTTCTTTTTCGTTATTGTATGGTTAGTGACTAAGCTGATGTCAGGGCTGTTATTCCACTCATGGTCCTCTGTTGAATAAACCTAACCTAACCCTTATTTCTTCTCCAGTTTAGACTCAAAACCTGACTAAGCTCACAAACCCAAAATGGAGGATGAAAATGAATATAAGAAATTGCCGACAGAAGAGAAATGTGTTCACAAGCTATGGAAGGCTAGGGTAGCAGGCTATGAGGAGGCCATGAAACTTTTTAACCAGATTGACGATGAGAAGTCTCCGGAGTGGAATAAATACTTGGGACTGATCAAGAAGTTTGTCACTGACAGCAATGCCGTGGCTCAGGAGAAAGGTATGTGCTTTCAAATTCGTTTGTTTACTTTTTTTGTGTTTCATGTATTGTATTTCACTTGTATCTGTATACTGTCTACTACTGAGCAGGCTGAATACAATTTTGGTTAACTAAACTTTTTGGTTTTATAACTGTTTGGTTTCTGGTCAAACTGGATGTAGTAGAATACCAGTACTTTACATGGGGCCAAGGTCTGTCTAACCTCCAAAATCCAGTCACTGCGATCCTTATTGCTTGAATTGGTAACTGTCATGAGATCTTAACTCTTCACTGAATTTGACTGGGAGGGGTTATAATGTTTGGGGCTGCGGGTTGTTTGAAAGAGATACCGTGGCCACAAGGCAAAGGGCTCAGAAGGAACATGGGTGGTTATTAATCAGTAGAAGTCAGACACTCTCTTTCGCTCTGCCCGGAGCGGAAGGGGTTTTGTGATGATTTCCCACCCCAAAAAAAAAAGGGGTTATAATGTGGGACGAATAGAAAAAAAATCTTGTAAAACGGCATTTGAATGCATGCAAGGCACATTATCTGCCTAACCTTTCCCCAATTATGTTGGGGTCTGTTTCATCTTACCTCCACTACCCAATTAGTGTTGGGTAATATGATATCCCTTCGTAAGACTGGTTGTCAGACTTATAGGCCACCTGTCTATCCGTAATGCATGGCTGGGCAGTTATTAAAATAAAGGTATTGAAAAATATCTAATTTACTTTTCATTGCCTATTAATATTGTATACTGCTGTAGGAAAGGTATTGTTGTTGAGGTTCAATAACATCCTCTAGGTGGTAATTTACCTTAATTAATATCCAAATTGCATGTGTCACTGACCTTGTTAATTATTTACATGATACATTCTTGGTGTTTAAATGCACACATATTTACTTATAATGTATTAAAACTACTGTCATTCTTGAGCTCTTTTTCCTGAAAATTTTGTCAGCAATAATGATAACATTTTTCTACAAGTGACTCATGCTTTTAGGTTTTCCAAAGTATACAAGCCAAATGAGTCATGCATTTAGGCTTTTTATAAAGGAATCTTGCCATAAGCTCACCCTTATTACATGGTACTTAAACATAACTGGTGAACTCTGGGTGTACTATTTAGATTCACCTCTGCCTAAGCGTTTGAGGATTACAGGGGTGATTTTATTTTATGTAAAGGAATCTTTGCTATCTATAGCATAATCAGACTATAATGTTACCCCATGCTAGGATACAGGCCTCCTCTCTTCCTGTAAGAGGGAGTGGGGTGTTATCCTACACACCTGGCCGACCGGGTTGGTAGATTCCTTGCTATTTAATTCACATTAATTTCTAACCAAATACGTGGGTTGTTTACATTTTCCTTCCCTGAATAAAGTACCTATTATTATGATTAATTTAAAATACATTTCAATATTTTTTGCTCTGGTTATAAATAAGCTGATGGAGAGTTGAATGAAATGCGTTCTATGTAAACAAAAGCTGTTCCATTTTGGCAACAGCTGCCAAAATATCAACATTTTTAATATCACTGTTGTTACTATATTTGCATAAAAAACTTATTTATTTTGTTATTTAATCTATTCACTATAAAACAACTCTTTTAAAGTTTACATTATGTTATTTTTTTGCTCTCAAACCGTTTATTAAATTACTAGCTGACCCATGCAACTTCGTCTGCGTCACATAATATAGCTTATAACAAAATGTCAACATAAATTGAGTTAAATCGTAGCAAACAAAAAATCGTATCTTTCCTCTTTATAATATCAGTTTAGATTATATTAAAGTGTGAATTACTATTGGTATCTCTTACTGTTAAATATACAGTAACACCTTGTAAACATTATGGTGCAGTAAATATTTTGAATATGAATTTCTCCGGAGTCCCCGGAGGCCAGAATCCCCACTAACCTACCGCACCGGACCGAATGACTGCCGCGCTTTTAATTATTTTGTCGCGCGGATATTTTTACATTGCGATATCTTCTAAGATATTTGTTTAAACTGTATAGAGTAAAGGGCACAAATATTCTATATTAAATTTCTGTGCTAACAAACACATTTATTTAGATATAGATTAATACCATATGGGTTAAATAAGCTTCGCAAAATATCATTCTTTTCAACCTAACATTTTAATAGTAAAAAATGGTTACAGTGAGTCAATCTTAAAAGATAGACATATGCTGTCGCGGACTTTTTTTTAGAACTTTTAAAGAGAAACAATTCTTTCATACATGGTATTTGCGTAACTTAAACCGTTTTCGCAGCGCACGCAACGGAAGCTCTCAAAAAGGAATATCTTTTCCCGTTTTTGCAACATTTTTCATTTATGCTCCGCTCCTATTGGTCGTAGCGTGATGTTATATAGCCTAAAGCCTTCCTCGATAAATGGACTATCCGACACAAAAAGAGTTTTTCTATTCCAACCAGTAGTCCCAGAGTTTACCGCGTTCAAACAAACAAACAAACAAACAAACTCTTCAGCTTTATAATATTAGTATAGATACTGGAATTTACAATTTACAAGGTAGAATAATAAAGACAAATATAAAATGTCAGATGAAATTGAATTACATAACATAAATGTTCTCAGAAAATGGCCAACATCTGACTTAGAATTTATTAAGTAGGTTGAATTCTTAAGCAAAGACCTATTCTAAGACCCATAGACAAATATTAATTGTTACTTGTCTGTGTGTTTGTTCAAGAACTATTTAGTAACTGCACCCACAAGCCCACAATACAAAATCATTTAAAATGTAGGTTAAAATGACCGTTAAATCTTGGTCATAAAGTTTCAGAATCCTTTGCAATGTTTTACGACTAACAAGTAACTGTTCCTTGCACAGACGAGACTGCTTGTTATTCTTGGTCTTGCGCCAGGTTATTCACGAATTGGGTGAAATTTACTCTTAAATGTACAGATACCAGCGTATAGCTTCTACAATCTATCAAAGTTTAATCAATTTTCAACTTTATTGTTAAAGCTGTCAACTTTTTAACCTTTTGAAAGCCACGGTCGGGTATAGCCGACAAACGAATACGTGCTCAACACGCCACCGTCGGCTACAGCCGACAAAAAACATAATTTTTTAAAACTCTGTATCTGCTTTTTTCTACAAAATATTGTCAAATAAGATAAAATAACAATTTTGTAGATTTGTGTGCCTTGGCGTGGGTGGGGCGCGGTGCGTTTACGCTTCTGGCGTTCAATAGGTTAAAAGTTGACAGTTTCGGGTAGCTTTGTTTTAGCTTTCATCATGTATACGTTTATCGTGTCGACGGCACGCACACGCATATTATTCTAGCTAGTATTCCGCCATACGTTCAACGTTTTGAAGAAAGGAAAAAAAAAACAATTAATTGCACTAAACATTGACGCATACCAAAACCAACTTCGTCAGGGTTCAGTGAAGGTGGAGTACAGGAGAAGATTTATGATTAACCACTGTTAAAAAAGAAATGCCTCATCTGAGCAAGTTTGCTTTGCTCATGTTTTAAGTCAACATAAAAATACTGAAATAGAATCGTGAATGTAATATTACCAGTCTGCATAATAATTTATAAGTAATTATTCAGTTACACTCAATTGAGGGTGTCTGGGTGAAGACATATTGCTTCCTGCAGTTGTTAGTTGTAACTGAAGTATCATGGTCCATGGACCTCTACCTTGAACACTACCTGGGTAATGCATAGAAATATAAAATACATTTTTATTATATTGCTCTTAGGGTCTAACTTTACGCTTTTTTTTTTTTTTTTTTTTTCGAAAGAAGAAGAAGTGAGAAGTGCGAATTCAATTCTGATTCATGTATATCAGGATTATAATATGTATGGTCTGCAAGCCGTCTGAAAGCCTTCCACCTGGACATGCTTTGCCGTGGCCGACTTGGAAATCTCTAAATAGACTCCGAACCCAGGTCGGCCGTAGCAAAGACAATCTCTTCAGATGGGGGTTCATTGACGGCTCAGACCTCAAGTGTGTATGCGGCGTATCTCCACAGATAATGTCCCACCTTCCATCTTGCGCTGCATGCCCTGACACCTGCACACTTGACGACCTTATGACAGCATCAGCGAGTGGAGTCCGCATAGCTGAATTTTGGGCCAAAACGATTTGATCGTATAGAAATTTGCCATCGACACGCTAAGAAGAAGAAGAATATGTATGGTAGATATTGCTATCAATGTTTTCTCGTACTGCTGGACAAAGGTGTCCCTCCCTCATAGGTTTCGCTGTGTGACTATTTTCTTCCAATTTCCCAGAAACGTCTGTAAGTTCGTAAGTTGATATCGAGTCGTAAGTTGATAATGAAACGCTGTTGTGTTAGATAACACAACAGCGTTTTCTAGACCTCCCTCGGCGCCAACGACAACCGATTTCTGGCACCTAGACATGATGACTCGAACCAATCTGTCCCGACGCAAATGTCTTGATATCCGAGCTACTATAGCCAGATAACCCCACACAGTATGGTAGATAGTGGGTACTCGTATTTAATTACGAAAAAGGTGTACTGATTAGATTCCATTTAAAACTATGCGTCATGCCTTGAAGTTCAAGGTTACAAAAGAAGAATATCATTACTATACTTGGAAATATATTGATTTCAACCACGTTCATGATTTCCAATATAACCTCCCGTTTTTGTACCGTTTAAATTCGTGCTCGCATTCTATCGTGCCTCGATACCGATACACGTAACCATAACAATGCGATTCACAACTGTTGTTATTGAGTACAAAGACCTTCTTCATTCTTGGAGAGACGTACTTCCATATCATCACGACTGAATAATCCGGAAGGGTATGCAGAGTGGTGTAGTACATATCGTCGGTTATTTCCAAGTCATGTATCTATTGTGTAAGGCGACCCTATTGACATGCAGCCATAGGGCCAGTCTCGGGGCTGCTATTTTGAAATTATTTATGAAAAACCCATAATCATCAGCCTATAATGTTCCCACTGCAGGGACTCAGGCCTCCTCGCTGGGAGACGGATGGGCTATACTAATCCACCACGCGGGCCCAATGCGAGTTGGTATATTTATTTATTTACTGGTTCACCAACAATTGTTTACACAGGTTTAGATGTTTTAGATGTCACATGTCTTTGATTTTTTTGGTTCTAAGACATGCCGGTTTCCTCACGATGTTTTCCTTCACCGTTTTGAGAGCAGTGGTGATCAAATTAATTACACAACGTAATGCACCTGCCTGGGTTCAAATCCACGACTTACTGTTCGTAAGTTTGCGGCCACCACTGGGCCAATTACATTATTATTAACACTGAAAACAGGATATTTACCATGTTTTATATTTGTTTTGTATTCCCTATAATTTGGGGCTGTTGCAAGCACCATGATCCCGGATAAGCGGATGTTTATCCACGATAATGTGATAAAATTATTGACCTATTGTCCCGTTTAAAAACTTATGACCCAAATACACTTTCCGCCCTTGAGATCAAACCTTCCTGGGTTTGATCTGTGTATTTGGGTTTTCTACAAGATCGATCTTCGCTCTTTGAACGACTGGCTCAACGCGGCAGTCGACTCGTTTGTTTTTAAATAATAATTGGATCTAAAACTCGAAATATCGAAACGGTCGGTGTTGTCTCGTCGAATCTATTGCCGATTGCAACTTTCTAATAACCAAACCTCTTCTATACATCACTTTACGCAAGTCACTACAATTTATAGACATACGCTGTCTTCTAACATTTCTGATTCCACTTTCTACTAGCTTGACCGAAAAAGGTCATTATCCTGCCATTATCAACAACTTTAATTCGTTGTCTAGAACGACATGAATGAGTCATTTTATACTCCGTTCTTGTTATAATCCAATTGAACTGTCTCAATGTTCGAAACGTTTTTAGTAATTATGTTTGCAAGGTTTCTGTAGTCACATGTTAGATCATATGGCTTTGTCCGCCATTTATTGCATGGCATCGCACGTGAGCTTCCTAAATGACTGAATAAAGGTGAATGTAGTTTAATACGTGATCCAGTTATGAGTAGCCGTAGCCTTTCATGAATTTGACCTCGACCGTGAACATTGAAGAGATTTTGGAATGTTATTGTACAGGGTCGAGCTTAATTAGCTAGCGCGACGCCGTAGAAGTGAAGGGAAAATAAAAATAATTTAGCTTTCATGGTTTATAATTATAACTAAACTAACACATGCTTACACTGTCAGTTACAGGATATCTTCCGTGGTTATCCATTATTATGAGCTCCCTATTATTATTGACGGTATAAGTTTTATAAAATTTGGTCATTTGTTGTAGCTTTTTTTCCTTTTTTTTATGGGAAATCATCAAATGACACCTCACGCTCTCTGCAGAGCATAAAGAAGTGTCAGACGTGTTCCTTCTTATGCCCTTTGCGTTCCCGGGCAGCGGTAATGCTTTCGAACAAATTCCGCAACCCTGGCAGGACTGTTGTTGCAGCTGGTAGTGTATTTTTGTTGTTTCCGACCCAAATGTCGAAATTTTAAGTAGAGTTTCCAGTCCCAAGTCTTTTTCTGATACTTGGTTCGCCTATCCAGACGGAAAACGAATATGTGTAGGCAGACCCCTCACAAAATAAACGACTACCAGGTGAAGGTCGCGAGAATCCGCTGGACACGGGAAGTAGTTCCTGTCATTATGGCGATGCTTGGAACCCGTCTTATCTCCATCTCCACCAATGGATGTGAATTGTGACGATGGACATAATTGTATCACAAATTGCTGTTAGAATGTAAAAGTAACAGTAAAGCAAGCATCGACTATTAACTGTAGTAAGTGCAGTTATTATGACAGTAGCTCAAGCGCATGCTTATTTCATTCACCTTTCAGTTACAATGACTACATAGAATTGACGGAAATATCAATATTTTAAATGCGAAAGTAATTCTGTCTGTTTTACCTTTCGCGGTTGAACGGACTTAGTGTTTGGCATACATGCAGTCCATGACCTGTGTTAAGTTAGAATATGGATACTTTTTACCAAGATGATAAGTAATCCTTGGTCCTTTTTATCACATTACTATGTGACGCGCCCTCGCTACGCTCGCATATCGTTTAAACAAAATTATCATGTTACCTTGAATGCAGCTCATCCGTAGATCAACTAAAAAAATGTAGATGCAATAATTAATATAAAGATTAAACATTTTTTTAAATTAGATTTTAGAGGATCAAATAATAAATTCACTTAAATAAACACTTACGTAAAGTTGACCTATACCACTTACACCATAAGTTATGATTTATGAAGAAATTAAAACAAAGGCTGATGAAAGTTGTTCTCATTTGATAACATAAAGCGAAAAATGTCGATCGATGTTTATTTTTTCATCGTTAGTGCGTCGCCAGCCGACACATTACAACTATAGGGCATCGACCGATAAATATTTTCACGGAAACCCTTCGGAGTCACGCTATCGAGCTTACTGGGAATTGTAAAGGGCTAAAGCTTATCCAATGCTTGTACTGAGATATCGGTCAACAATAACATAAATCACGCCTTTCCGAAGAATTAGGCAGAGGTGTATCTAATAGTTCACCCACATTTTGCTAGTTATGTTTAAATCCCATGTAATAGGGGGCGAGTCAATTGTCATAAACCGAGCATAGATGTAGACTCCGTGGCTGCTACTGAGAAATTCTTAGTGGAAAAAACCCAATAACACTTTTCCCGACCCGGGAATCAAACCCAAGTGCTCAGCAGTTGCGTTTGCGATCCCTAGACCAACGAAGCTAAAATTGCGCGTCAAAAAAAAAGCTAGTTATTAGTCTAATTAGATTTCACCTACGCTGAAAATCGGATCAATTTTTGATTGTCTAAATTACATTAAGACATTTCAGTCGGTCATGGTATGACACTGTGTAGGGGGTAGACTCCTTAAAAGGAAAGATACTTAATTTATCGATTAGTAACAGACTTAGCTTCTTAATATGCTGACATCACAGATTGGATTCAGAGAATGCGTTGTGGCACATGCAGTTTTATCACAATGTGACGTCATAAATATTTTATGCAAATCAAACTTCAGGTAGTACCTTGATATTTATTGTTGTCCTGATCAATCGATCACTTTTACAAGGGCAATGACTGCCACGATATTAATGTTCTATAATAATATATATGTTATAAGTTAACAAGATCTAATTAGAATAAGTTAAGGAAAAAATACGGACCCTGTAGGGCACAGCAAAAAGTAAAATTAAGAAACGATTAGCGGCATACCTCTGCTTAACTCCTCTTTGGAGGAAACTGGGGCTACATCGCCCGAGCATGTCACAGTCCACTATTGGTCATAGGTTTCCCCCAAAAAACCCTGTCCTCTGCCTTCCCCATGAAGTCTAATCGATGCCCTTTAGAAGATTTTTAAGAGCCATCTAGCCCTGTTAGCCCGGCTTCATCCGTACCTCAAAAAGCACGGTAGTAGAAGAAAGTCTGACAACCAGTCTTACCCAGGGGTATCTGGGTCAAATACTGGTATTCAGTTGCTTCCGGTTAGACTGGAAAACGACCCCAACATAGTTGGGACAAGGCTAGGCAGATGATGAGGGGCATCTAGTCGGACAGTCTTTCTAAGAAGGCTAATCCTTTGAAATGTATCACGTTGCAGGTCTTGAAGCTGCGCTGGTGTTCGTGGAGAACTGCGGACACGCCGGCAAGACGACCGGCGAGGTGATGTCTGGCATCGTCGCCAAGTGCATCGCCGCGCCCAGGACCAAGTCTAAGGACATGGCACTACAAGTGAGTCCCTTTCTGATTATATTGTTCAACCTTAATTAGCGTGATGAATTTCTCATGGGTGCCATCGTCTTGGTGTAGATGGAGGGTTCTCCCAGACCCTTATTGACTCAAAACGTTCCTATAGTACAGTTCGCCCAGGAAAAAATGTGGTTCGTCAATCATCGTCCAGTTTCGTCAATAGGAACACAATTTGAGAAGTATTTATCTCTTGTTTTATGGTTGAAGGAGCCTTTAATCTTACTATCGCTGTAATTGTTAATCACTGGTCACTACTAATGTTATGTGCAACATCTGCATATTTTCTGTTTTATGTGGTTAACTTAGCCTACCGTATAGGAACTACTGGTTCGTTAATCAAGTTAAATTTCTAATAAATCGCTGACCGTAATTCGTGCGTATAAAGAGAATCGGACGACAATGTCTGACCACAATACAAAATACTTTATTTCCAATTTGTATTACTTATTGTATTAACGCCACAGCATTAAGTAAACCACAGTCCACTTAGCCTGGTTTATTATGAACAATCTGTAACCAGGTCATTCTTCAGTGAATTATCACAAGTCATTGCTCTGACACTAAATTACGAATAACTTTCGAAGGAAAAATTGTTGTTAATGCACAATGTATGAGTGTACCTAATTACTGCTTTGTTCATCAAAAGAGTAGCAACGGTACTTTTATTTTGAAGTAGCTTTGTTTAAATTTACCATTACATTACAAAATATGTGACCCAGAAGGAAATTGACTCTTCATCATCATCATCAGCCTATAATGTTCCCAATGCGGGAACTCAAGCCGCCTCTATAAGAGAGGGATTGGCTATAATCCACCTCGCCGGCTCAGAGCGGGTTGGTAGATGTCACATGTCTCCGATTTTTGTTGTTCTAAGACATGCCGGTTTCCTCACGATGTTTTCCTTCACCGTTTTGAGAGCAGTGGTGATGAAATAAATTCCACAAAGTAATGCGCCTGCCAAGGTTCGAAGTGTTCGAACCTACTATTTACTGTTCGTAAGTCGGGGCCGCCGCCACTGGGCCACCACTGCTCGACTCTTCATAAGGACTGACAAATAACGGCACTGGATACGGATAAGTGGAAGGAGGGAAGAGAAGCCTTTGGCCTACAGTGGGACACAAATGGTTTATAATAAAAAATAATTACAAAAAACCGGCCAAGAGCGTGTCGGGCCACGCTCAGTGTAGGGTTCCGTAGATAATAAAATATTATGTAAACGAAGTTAAAAAAAAAATACGGGCAAATGAAACTTGACCTCTGGATTGTATAGGCGCTCATACGATTCAGGGACCAAATTATATTGGTTAACTGCAGTTTCCATCTGTTGTTTCCATCCAAGTTCAAAATAATTTTCCTAGAAAGTCCTTATAAAGTTCTACTTTTCAGATTTTTTTCGTATTTTCTAAACTTATGGTTCAAAAGTTAGAGGGGGGGGGACGCTTTGTTTTTTACTTTTGGAGCGATTATTTCCGAAATTATTGACATTATCAAAAAATGATTTTAGTAAACCCCTATTCATTTTTAAATACCTTTCCAACAATATATCACACATTAGGGTTAAAATTAAAAAAAAAAACACTTCCCACTTTACATATAGGGGGGCTACCCTAATAAAACATTTTTTTCCAATTTTTATTTTAGCACTTTGTCGGCGTGATTGATACACATATTGGTCCCAAATTTCAGCTTTCTAGTGCTAACGGTCACAGAGATTAAGCGAGGACGGACAGACAGACAGACAGACAGACATGGCGAAACTATAAGGGTTCCTAGTTGACTACGGAACCCTAAAAAAGAATGCGTCTATCTGTACCGCAAAATGTCAATACTATTGTTTTTATCTAGACAAAATCAATTTCTAAGTTGATTTGGTTGCGCCAGTGACCAGTGCCAAACAAACACAAAAAACACCAAAGAAACACAATTTTCTTTCTATTCTTTCAGTTTATTGTATAGTTAATTAGTTATAAAACCACGGACTTCTTTTGGAAAAATAATTCATAACGATGCTTCATTTCCCTTTACAGATAACCCTAATGTACATAGAAATAGAGAAACATGAGACAGTAGAAGAGGAGCTAATCAAAGGCATGGAGCAGAAGAACCCCAAGGTCGTAGCTGCCTGCGTCTCCGCCTTACACACATCACTGAAGCAGTTCGGTAACAAAGTGATCGCCATCAAACCGATGGTAAAGAAGATTCCTGTACTGCTGTCTGATAGGGATAAGGGCGTGAGGGATGAGATGAAGGCGCTGGTTGTTGAGATGCACAGGTTAGTTGATGTTATGTCTAATTTTTGTAAAAGAATTCTTCACGAAGCCACTCGTTCTCCCCGTCATTGCGATATTTTTTTGTACTGGAACAAATCTGGGAACCTTCTATGTCTATGTTCCAATTATTTCACGAGTTTTTTTTATACATGATTTTAATATAATTATTTGAAATACGTCTATGACCCGGTTACTATTCATAGATCAGCACGAATGTTTTGAGTGCGTTACATAGAGTCCTACCATAAAACGTGATTTTTTACCCCAAAAATAAAAGTTGTTTTTCTGTAATATTTATTACGTAGAGTTACTTGGTTTTATTCACAGAATGCTTGGTTGACTTGACGGCTTCGTGTTGGGTCCGTTTACATCTTTTGTACTTCTATATTTATATTTTATATTAAATTATAAAAATATTAATTAATATTGTAAGTTGATCTTTAGTTCTACTGATTCAGATTACAAATATTTGTTAGAACATAAAATCTCAGCCAGCATGAATATGAGCTTTGTGCTACATACCCTTTTATGATTGACCCAGATCATCTTATAAAGATGTAAGAGCAAATATTTATAACAGTACCTTATTTGGTTTCACAATGACACAAATAATTCAATCTGTAACTAACATTATACATAAATCGTTTTCATATGAAAACCTCGCCTTGAATACTTTTCCAATGGTATACAAATATTATGGGTACTGAGTGCCAAGAAAATTCTTAAACGTTAGTGTGAACTATTGACAAAAGTCGTAGTGTAGCCAAGGTTCTTTTCCTAGGAAAGCTCATAATTCATTGACCATTAAACTTGACATGTCAATATTATTGAGTTATACGAGAATATAATAAATAAATGAGGAGATAAATCATCTTATGAATAATAGAGGTAAAAAAAGTTCGAAAATATGAAGAGTACATCTTCTTACAAATAATATCGGTAAAAATACGTGGATATAGGCCAGCATAGACTAGACACTGAATGATTGTACACACGGTGCCACATCAAACTATGCATTCCCCGTAAAACATGGCCTCGTTTATACAGATTTCTCGTACAATGAGAGATCCGCAAAAATTCATCATCATCTGCCTAGCCTTTTTCCCAACTATATTAGGGTCGGCTTCCAGTCTAACCGGATGCGGCTGAATGCCAAAGATCTATATATGGCAGCCGGGACCAACAGCTTAAGGTGCTTTCCGAGGCACGGAGGAAACTCGGTATGTCGGGCGGTCATCCATCCACAGACCGACCTAGGCAAGCACAGCTTTACCTAAAGATAGACCCGAGTGGCAGTTCTTATTAAGCCACGAGCTCCTCAAAAATCCGCAAAAAATGGTTTTGGTTATTGATTGGTCGCTTTGCGTATAGTTTACATTTCTAAACCTTTTATTAACACTGACCACTTATCCCCACTTCACAGATGGATAGGCGCAGCCATAGAGCCTCACATAGCGTCCCTTCAAGCCGTCATACAACAGGAACTAAGAGAAGCATTCAGTACTGGTGGTGGTGTGGCCCAACCGACGAGGTACATCAGGTCACAGCAGCACAGGGTGCGAGATACACCGGCTGCTGATTGCGCTGATGGTAAGAACATTTTCCTTTTCTCTGACTGTATTTGCAATCAGCCTTAAGACTATGAGCAAATCTGTTCTGTGATGCTGTCAATGGTATAAACCTAGAAAACTTTATTACTTGAAAAATATTAAGATGGAACCAGTGAAAAGTGGTCTCCGATTTTGTTGAAGGTAGGACCCTGGCAGGCACTAACTGGTTTAATTTATTTCATCACCACTACTCGCAAAATTCTTGCTTACAGTGAGGAGGCCTGTGTCCCAGTAGCAGTAATCTTGGGAATTGGCAGATTAATATTGGCCAAAATCTTTATATTTTCAGAAATTGGGCAAAAACTCTTCATGTAGTATTGAAAAACTTTGTATGGCTAGCTTTTCGCCACTTGTATACGAGAGGCGAAATTTAAAACATTGTCACATTTCCGTCAAGGATCAAAACATTAATAACCTCTGCGCGCTATTGCGTTTTCTTGATCAAAATGAATAAAAAGCATTTGTGATAAACGTCGCAAGTATCTTTTGATTTTAATCTTCTAAATATCTAAATGTTTAATTTCAGGTACAACAGAAGACGACGACGCCGAAGCAGGCGGTGGAGATTCAAACGAAATGGACCCTTACGACCTACTGGACCCAGTGGAGATTGTATCTAAATTGCCGAAAGACTTCTACGATAAACTGGATGCCAAGAAGTGGCAAGAGAGGAAAGAGGCTCTTGATGCTTTGGATAACTTACTGAAGACTGCACCAAGGCTAGAACCTGGAGACTATGCGGATTTAGTTAGGGCTTTGAAAAAGGTAATGTGTAATTTTGGAATTAATTTTACGGCTTAAATTTGCCTCTAACCCTGCTGCACCAGTTAAAATAGTATATAGCAGTTAAAGTTGTATAGTAGTTCTTAGCATATAATCACGCCTGTAATTCCCGAAGGGTTTAGGCAGATGTGTACTTAATAGTACACCCACTTTTCGGCCGTTATGTAAAGCGCCGAGTAATGGCGGCGGGGCGAGCCAATTAAATTCTATGAACTGTGGAGCGCCGTTTTTTAATTATAATATATAAAGCCCTGATTCACAACCTCTAAGACCAAACTATTTAAAAGTTCAATGTCCTACATACATAACCCCTAAACTCCTATTTCCAGGTGATATCAAAAGACACAAACGTAATGCTGGTCGCGCTAGGCGGCCGGCTACTCGGGCAGGTGGCCACAGGTCTCCGGAACAAGTTCTCTCCGTACGCCTGCGCGTGCGTGTCAGCCATACTTGAGAAGTTTAAGGAGAAGAAGGCGAATGTCGTGACTTCGCTGAGAGAGGCTATTGATGCTATTTATCCTTGTGTGAGTATGTTTGTGTTGTATACAGGGTGTAAATCAACCCATCACATAGCCGTCAACCAAGCATTCTGTGCATCAAACTAAGTACCCCCCTGTGCAAAAAATTTTGCTGGGAAACGACTTTTTTTTTGAGCCAAAAATCTCATTTCACGGTAAAACTCAATGTAGCACTGTTAAAACATTGTGCTAGTGGATGCTTTGAATAGTAAACGGGTCATGGAGGTAATTTAAGTAAAGTTATAACCTGAAAAACTAGTATTTACAAAAACAGCGGTCAATATCTCCGTAACTAGGAGGTTCCCAGGTATGGTGTTGAACAAAAAAAATATCGCAGTGTTGGCGAGAACAAGTGCTTTTCGTTTGCGTTAAGGTTACTTTTACACCCTGTATGTAAGTATCAAAATCTTCATCATCATTTACTTGATTTGGTGAAGGAACATATCGTGAGGCCACCAGCAAGCCTGAGAGATGTTACTCGACGGCATTTTAAGCCAAGTCATAGACCCCTGGGCGGTATAAAAACCAGGTAAGACACCTTACCAAACGATAAAGGAGAAGATCATCTTCCTGCCCTTGTTGCATGTTATTTGTGGTCAGATTTTTCCCTGTCCACTGTCACACTATCATTTACTCTTATCATAGCATACTAGGTAGTATGTGGCCTAGTTAAAATTCTACATTATATTATATACTACATAAAAGTCAATGTTTACCGCAGTCTATAATTCTTTGTATCGTGTTCAAGCTTTTAGTTAAAATTTGGAATTTAATCGAACAACTGCAAATGTTACTCTCACACCAAGTTTAAAGGAGAAGTTGCAAAAATGCCCCACTTCCGACTGCAAAGATAAGTATCTCAAAAAATAGCTAAAAAGAAGTATAAATAAATGATATACTTCCGGTGATCATCCTTACTGGCTAGCTAAAAATTGCTCTAAACATTAATTCAGGGGCAGAATGCCTATAATTTATACAACTTAGGCGATCTTCACACTGCCCCGCATCATGCTGCATATTGCGTGTCGACGCACCTGCGCGCGTTCCTGCGGGAGTGCAGATCTGCATCATCGTGCGGGTTTTTTGCGCACTCACGCGCGTAGGTGCGTTTTGTAGATTTACGCACGGCGGCTCTCATTTATTCGCCGTTCTCTGTGGTGGTCGTGCAGTACTGAGCATCACGATAGTTTTGATAAAAATGGTTAATAGTGTGGAACTCATTCAGGACGCTGCCATTATACTAACTGTTTGGTTTTTGTACGGTCGAATTAAAAGAAATCGTGCCTATAGAAGATACTGGGTACAACCTTATTTACAAACAAGATCTTTAAATGGGTCATTTGTTCAAAATTATTGGGACCTTAGAAAATATGAAGAGAAATTCTTCAACTACACGCGTATGTCAACAACATCTTTTGATTTTTTGCTCAGCAAAATTCGAACAGGTATTAGTGGAAGAGATACAAATTTTCGTCTTTGTATTACGCCAGAAGAGAAGCTTTGGGTAACATTGAGGTAAGTAAATAATTTCAATTTTCTAAATACATATTAAGTTAACTATATCGATATTATTATAGTTAAACCCAGGCTATTATATACGAATAAAACTAGTGATTTTGATTTATTGTGCGTTTATTTATCAAAATTTGTACTGCAGTCACTGTTATGGAATATTAATTAGTACTCATCTAATACACATCAGTCTACTATTATAATCACAGCTTTCATTCTTGGAAGTGTTTAGATACTTACTTGCATATCACAATTAGATAGAACCACTAAATAGATATTCTACATTTTTTTTATGACTCTACTAATCACAGCTTTAATTTCTAAAATCACAAATAACTACTTACTTGCTAATCACAATTAGATAGTACCACTAAATAGATATTCTACTAATTTTTAATGACTACTAATCACAGCTTTAATTTCTAAAATCACAAATAACTACTTACTTGCTAATCACAATTAGATAGTACCACTAAATAGATATTCTACTAATTTTTAATGACTACTAATCACAGCTTTAATTTCTAAAATCACAAATAACTACCTTCTTGCTAATCACAATTATGAACCCACGAGATAGCCATTCGACTTATTTTTAATGTATCTACTCTACTAATTACAGCTTTCATTCATGAAATCACGAATACAGTTCACAAAAAAAGTTCTTAGCCTTTAAGTAAGCCAGTAATCGCAGTTACTATAATAATTAAGATCCCAGTAATATTTATTTTGTTAACTTTTTGTACCTTATATCTTAAGTTTTTTTTGTAGCGTATTAGGTAGTTTTAACTTTCGAACAATGGTAAAAGTTCAGATTCCTCGGAATTTTGAGTATTTACGGACATTGGAGATATTTGATCTTCCATTGCCAATGTGGAGTTTTCCACAAGTGATTGCTGATTATTGGAAAAGTTTCTTTCAATATATTCTTCAGCTGGTAGATTAAAACTGGATGAGGAGGGCTGATTACTTGGACGCCTATTTTCCGTACATTCTCTGTGAGGTTTAGTGTAGTAACCACCATATTCATTTGAATAAGTGCCGTATTCATAATAATCGGCGCCTTGTACTTGTTGGAAATTGCCTTCCTCATTTTGTGCTTCCATGATACATTTTATTATATTTATCTTTATCTTTGGCTTTAATCTTTGAGGCACCCTTTTAAAATCGTCAACCAATGACAACATAAATTGTCGATCGGAATCATTTTCATCAGTCTTTCGTTGCAACGTAGATTTTAAAACGTTCACAAGTTCACTACCAATGTTATCTGTTGGGTCACTGTTTTTGGTTTTCTTTGGTTTCGGTGGAATTATGTTACTACCATGTTGCTCTTCAACTGGGTCATTGTTTTCTTGATTTGCCATACTGTTGTGCGTTTTATTTATTGATACTACTGGTAAGAGAAACAAGAGTTGATTATAATATTTGTATTTTTTATGCGTAGCAGCTGATCCGCTTTTGGTAGTAGCTAGTTCCCGCCGTTGTTTAACAAAACCATCACGAAGCGTTCTCCACCTTTTTTGAAGTAATGTTCCTAAAACAAAAAAAAAAAAAAAATCTTATATTTCAGATACTTAGCAAGCGGTTGCTCGTTTACTGAGCTACATTTCAGCCACAGAATAGAATTATCAACCATCAGAAAAATCGTGGAAGAAGTTTGCACAGCCATTTGGGACGTCATGAGAGCAGAATGTTTTCCTGAGCTCACGACTGAAGCTTGGTTAAGCATAGCTGAAGGTTTCCAACAACGGGCAAATTTTCCTCATGTGACTGGAGCTATTGATGGAAAACATGTCAGAGTTTACAAACCATCCTTAACAGGATCATTGTATTACAATTACAAACATTTTTTTTCAATATTGTTATTAGCCATTTGTGATTCTAATTATAAATTCATTTTCATCGATGTTGGTGCGTATGGTAAATGTAGCGATAGTACTGTTTTTCAGAATTCAATATTTTACAAAAAACTTAGGGAATATAATCTTAATATACCAAAAGAATCGAATATTCCGGGAGTTCCCAATGATCTGCCATATTTTTTCATAGGCGATGAAGCTTTTAGCATTTCTGAACACATATTAAGGCCATATCCGGGGACCAACTTGAATTTTACTAAAAGAATATTTAACTATCGTTTGAGCCGAGCGCGTAGGTATATAGAATGTGCATTTGGAATTTTAACTCACAAATGGCGAATATTTCAACGACCATTAGATGTTAACGTAAATTTAGCAATAAAAATTATCAAAGCGTGCTGTTTGCTTCACAATTTCGTAAGAGAAAGGCATGGTGTTAATTTCAACGAAATAGTATTCAATGGTGATACAGAGGGTATGTGCGAAATTCCGAGGGCTAGAGTTCTATCAGGTACACGCGGAAGTGACGCAAGGAATAATTTAGCTGATTTTTTTGTTAATATTGACCCTTTGCCGTGGCAAAACAAATATGCTTAAACTAGCTGCAGCGTTCATAATTGTAATTTACCTATCATTAACTTGTAGTAAATAAAAAAATTAAAACAACTTACCGTTATTTTTTTTTTCTTCAACCGATGCATTATTATCAGTAAACATATTTATTACTTCCTCCCATTGTTTCACCTTCTGCGCTCTGTCACTGTATTCATCACATTTCATATTCCAGATAGCTGGGTGGTTTTCGATTTCGAATATAAATCGATCGATATCGAGATCCATTTTCAAACACACACGTCACGCCCATTCAAAATCACGCGCGGCACTGCGGGATTCGGTGTGCCATACCTTGCGTCTCGCCCCGCACCTACGCGCGGGGGTGCATGTTTCTCCGCGTGTATGCGCGTGATCCGCATGAACGCGCGTGGATGCATTTTCTGTGTGTTAGACTGTGCGTGTTTTCCATACAAACGGAGATACTTACAAGCAACGGTAGAACACGCATCCACGCGCTACGCTGCATCATGCGGGGCAGTGTGAGAATCGCCTTATAATTTTAGTTTCAGAATAGGATTGAAAAACAATTAAACACTGTATTAATTACTCATTGCGATTTTTTGAAAATAGTTTTTATACCTACTAGGTTAAAAATAACATATTTAAAAATATTATTTAAAGTAACGCTTACTGCGGCCCAGCCTCAGGTTACCATCGTAGTTTCGCAAAACAAAAATAACCTTCTTTGTTACAAGAAAGCAATAGTTTAACATATTAGTGATCATTATTTAACTTTTTTATGATCGGTATAGTAGTAGGTTCAAAGTAAAATATTTTTAAGCTAAAAAATACTGCGCTTGAAAGAATATTTGGAGCAATTTTTAAGTATGATAGCCAGTAAGGACTACAATCGGAAGTATGCAATTTATCAATACTCATTTTAAACTATTTTTTTAGATATTTTCCTCAGCTGTCGGACGTGGGGTAATTTTCTATGGAAGCTGCAACTTCTCCTTTAACATACATTTATGTATTTACAGACAAACCTCGAAGCGATAATGGAGGACATGCTAGCAGCGTTCGACAACAAGAACCCGTCAATAAAAGCGGAGAGCTCCCTGTTCCTAGCGCGCGCGTTGTGCCATACGCAGCCCGCTGCCTTTGGCAAGAAACTTGTCAAGGCGTATGTGGCTGGCTTGCTCAAACTGATGGAGAGTGCTGGTGGGTGCATCAATTATCCTTGTATCAATTTCCATGAAACATAAAATATATCCATTTCTTACGTGCCTCGGAAAGCACGTTAAGCTGTCGATCCCAATTGTCATTTGTACATCTTTGGCATTGATTAAAGGTAGCCAAGCCAGTGGCCCGAATGTCTGACAACCAAGGTATAAAGCTTACCAAAGGGTAAAGTTTTATACTGTACTAATTAGGATGAGGAGGTCAGATATCCAGTCGCGCCATGTCAAATACTGGTATTTAGTAGCATCTGGTTAGACTGTAAGGTGACCGCAACATAGTTAGAAAAGGGCTGTACAGTTTATCAGTTGTTTGTGAGCTTTACCCAGGAGACATTCTTTCAGGAAAAATGCTGCAATTGGAGGCAATCGAATTCTCGGTCGAATTTATTTTTGGTCCCTTAATTTTCGAACTTATTTCTATGCCTTTAAAAGTGAAGAATTACCTTCCCCTTTTCAGATCCATCAGTACGTGACGCTGCCGCCGAAGCCCTAGGTACCGCCACCAAACTGGTAGGCGAGAAAAACATAGCCCCACACATCGGCAAACTAGAACCTTTGAAGGAGCAGAAGATCAAAGAGTTTGCGGACAAGGTATGGATCGCGCGGGTTAGTGGATGTGCAATGTTGAGGTTGTAGTACTAGACAAGTAGTGTAGTACCCCTCTCATTGCAGTGGTAGCACTAGGTCAGTGACCCCCGGTTGGTTAAGGTGAATGCGCGAATTATGTCCTTGAATGCCTTTTTCATCAAATAGTCACTCAATGATGTAGGTAATATGAACTGAGACTGTTGTATTGGCGATTTTAATCTGTTGGTTGGTATTGGTTACGGTCGCAAAACAACCTGACTCTGATCGCCAAATTGCAAAAAAACGTAATTTTTTTTTTATTTAGGGCTACTTTGAAGGTTTCGCCTTAATAAATCTGCAGTAGATTGTCATGTGAGCTACTGTGCTGCTCTACCCCGTATTCACAAACGCTTCGATTTATTTCAATTCGGTAAGTCGTATCGTCTCTTTCTTTGGCATTACAAAAGTGAGCGAGATAGATATTATATCACTTTCCGAATCGAAGCACTTGTGAATAGAGTGCCTGGTCTCGACACGAACTATATGACAATGACTTGTGCCGTTGGCTATCTTTAGCCATCAGCAAAGCTGCTAGGTCTGTAGTCAACAGAGCTGACTTCCTCGATGAGCACCGGACGTACATTTATGTATTCTGCACTCGTAAAGGCAATTTAGCTGTAATGTTATTGATTGTCTAGATATTTAAGTAAGTCGCAAATGCAACAATGATATTTTAAAAGTGATTTATTTGAATTGGGTCTCAAAAACGGGGATAGTAAAAAGACTTACTGTGAATTCTTCACATCAACACAAGAATAAAATCTACAATTTGTTCCCTAAACATTGTAAACCCGTTAATTTCAGGCTGTAATACAAGTGAAGGTCGCAGCTCCCAAGAAAGAAGCTAAACCTAAAGCGGTCGCCTCTCCGTCAGGCAAAGGCGATGCTAAGCCGACAGCCGGCTCGTCAAACCCGAAACCAGTTAGACGACCTAATACTGGTAAGAAAAATATATATTTTCGTCGTTTTTGTGTCTATAGTTTGGTCGTCCTCAAGTATTCTTAAAACTGCAAATGCAGATTGATGATGAAGGTGTAGTTTTTGTAAAAATCAGTATCCAAATATCGCATTACGCACTGATGGTCTACTGATGTGACCATCGGACTGCCTGAAAAAGATTTCAAATCCGACCCAAGACTCATTGCACCTCTGATTTTTCGGATCCATCACTTGCTTCGGTGAAGGAAAACATCGTGAGAAATCCGAGTCAGAACCCCATGAGCACTTAAAAAAATGTCTAGAAAAGGTGAACATTTAGCCACTGATATTTGGTAAGAACTTTATTTTTTAAGGTTTCTGTATATCTCAGCTCTATTACGAACCTCATACAATAAGACATGATCGATTTATTTCCAGCAAAGGCCCCGGCTAAGAAAGCGCCGGCGTCTCGCGCACAGCCCAGTCCGCCGCGAGAGCAGGAACTGTCGCAGGAGGAAGTTGACGCTAAGGCTGAGATGCTGTTCCCGGGTGAAATTGTTACAGGTACGACTTAGAAAGGTGATAGTGTTTCTCGCTTCGGCCTCGGGAACCTTTCGGGGATAAAAAGTAGCCCGCAGGATAAATTATATTTTATTTTGTTAGATTCTTAGAAACACTTTGACACGACGTCTTTTTATTATAAGTGGATTAGGCCGGTCTTACGAACTTGACTACTCTGAAGAAGCCGTCGAAACCAACTCGGGAGTTCAAGTCTCTTATAAGGTCCACACTTTATTTAGGTCAACGGGATCGAAAAGATTTTGTATTGCGACTTAACTTTTTAGGGTTCCATACCCGAAGAGTAACCCACATGATGGCCCTATTCTATTACTACAATCATGGTACGCAACTCTTCATGCGCGAGGCCGACTCGCACTTGCCCAGCATTTTCATAGTGTTATCCTCATTAATTTGTCATTCCACAGCCCTTGGCGACGGTAACTGGAAGAACCGCCTATCGTCAGTCCAGAGCTTCCACTCCACAGTCCAAAGCCTGTCAAGCAGCGAGGCGACCTCACAAGTACTATACCGCACTTTGAACAGAAAGCCCGGCTTGAAAGACACCAACGTGCAAGTACTGAAGGCGCGGCTTGAAGCCTGCAAATATATTACAGAGAACTTCCCGGTTTCTACGTAAGTTTAGCTGATTATTGGTTTTTCTGCCTGTACCAGTTTCTTGAACTAATTTGACCTACGTATGTTCTTGCGTAAGAGCAACTCGTCTTAGCTTGATAAGTGCCGAGCGAGCACGAACATTTGTATCAGCGATGGTAGATGCCGAACGGAGTTACCAAAGCAAGACAAAAATTAAATCTGTAGAATGTGTAGTAATTGCTTCATACCACCGTTGTAGTTCGGCGAAAACTATCGAGTCGAATAAGCTGACTCACTCACGTCGTGTGTGTATGGAATCAGCAAGTCCTTCTTAATAACATACATATTTCACACCAACAATTTACCATCAAATCAATCAGGCATAAGCACGTTGTGTTGTCGACCTGCAGCGGCTTGATACATGAGGACAGTGAACGAGACATTCAAACAAAGTCGCCATCGCGAGCGCTCGCTAGTGATGTCCGTATCATTTAGAAATATTTAGTGTTGGGGTTATATCACTCAGCATATCCGTTCTAAAAATATGTTCTGTTTTCCTCAACAGGACAGCCGCAGACTTCGTTCTCCAAGACATAGTAACGAAACTCGGCGAGGCATCGTGTGCAGGCATTTGTGCCGAATGCCTCACATCCCTAGCCGAGGCCTGCGGGCTGGAGCATGTCCTCAATGAGGGACTCACCTTCGCTATGGACTCTCAGAAGAATCCTAAAGTGCAGTCGGAGATGTTCAACTGGATGGCCAATGCGATTAAAGAGTTCGGTTTCAAGTAAGTTGATGCTAATCAGTATAAGGACTCTCCTACATAGGCGCGTTATTATCGGTTGATAATACCGGATGTGTTATTGCGATAATGCCGATAATAACGCGCCTGTGCGGGAGAGCCTTAAAATAGGTGTAAACATATGACAAAAAAAAACTCATCCAATGCATAACCTCCTCCCTTTTTTGAAGTCATTGTAAAATGTAGATCTCGTGTGTTCTCGAATACCAAAAATTTAAGTAAAACCAATAGTTCTAGTAAATAGTAAAATATTATTTTGGAGTAAATACCAACTGCTACTACTACTATTTGAAATTAAATGTTAGATAACGTAGAGCATCGTCGACGAACCTTCGAGTCGATGGTTTATAATAATAATAATGTTTTTATTTCGAACAACCAGGTCCATATGGGTTAGTAAAAATACTTACGAACTATGTTAGTGGTAATAAATTTGGTGATTGAGTTATATTAATTAACTTTAAATTCATTCTACAATACTATTAAAATTACATATTTTTATGTCACTTAGTTTGGATCAACACCCCAATGTGATGACTCAGAATAGGACAGTCAAATTTGTCCGCAATAACCGCCAGAATGCCATTGCATTTTGTTTTATCTCGCTTACGCCCTAGTGTTTCAAAATGTGAGCGAAAGCACAGTATTGTTTATCGTGCAACAACCCTGCTAATAATATCCAATATCTGATTCCAGCATGAACATAAAATCAATAATCGCGCACTGCAAGAAAGCTCTCACGGCCACCAATCCAAACGTCCGCACATCAGCGGTGAACTTCCTAGGCATTCTTTCTCTGTACGTGGGACCGTCGCTTATCAGTCACTTCGACACGGAGAAGCCGGCGACCAGACAGCTGATTAGCTTGGAGCTCGATAAGCACGCTAATAGCTCGCCTCCTACGCCTACACGACAGCTTGGGACTGTTAGTAAGGTAAGCTAGATGAGCCTAGTTTTAAGACTACAATAATAATTGCTGAACTTAGCATGGCTAGATGTTGCGTCGATCTACGGAACATAGTTTGTAAAAGGCTCATTTATACTCCCTTGCACGGGAAGCTATAATTTTTGTAAAAAAAAAAACTTCAATAGAAGTTCTTTCTTTCTGACACATCAATCAACGACAAATAATTTCAAATTCGATTCGATAGCGATATAAAGCACTGTCGTCTATTAGTGGTGGTATTAGAACGCATCGGACCAATGGAACGTTCCAGTACCATAAAACATTAGACGATAGTGCTACAGACCGCTAAAATATAAGCCATTAGCGGACGTCACGCGGTTTCACCTGTGTAGTTCTCGTTCCCGTGGGAATACAGGGATAAAAAGTCTGTCACCCGGGAATAGTGTAGCTTCCCAACGGTGAAAGAATTTTTTAAATCGGTCCAGTAGTTTCGAAGCCTATTCGTTACAAACAAACAAATCTTTCCTCTTTATAATATTGTGTAGACAAGCGGACGTCACGCGGTTTCACCCGGGAATAATAGTGTAGCTTCCCAACGGTGAAAGAATTTTTCAAATCGGTTCAGAAGTTTTTAGGTTTATTCATTACAAACATACACACACACACACACACAAAAATACAAATCTTTCCTCTTTAAAATAATGGTGTAGAAGACTGAAGGACACACAAGTCAGAAAGAAAACCCGTATTGTAAAACCGTATTCGTATGTGGACGACATTTTGTGTTTTGGATAAGTAGCCCATTTATAAGTTACTTAAAACTATCATAATCACTCAAAACAGGATATTTGCCATGTTTACTTTTTGTTTCGAGTTCCCGATACACAATGTTGATTCAAGACAAAACCATTCACTTCTTCACTAGCTCACAAAATATTTTGTTTCATATCCAGTCTGCAAGCAAAGCCTCAGTGGACGACATAGAGGAAGCGTACGAAGACGTGCCCGATGACGAGCCAGTGGTCGTAGAAGACAACAGAGCGCGCACCGACCTCGCGCCACTCATCACCGAAGCGCTTATAGCCGAGATCAACGACAAAAACTGGAAGGTTAGCCTGTTTACTATAGTTTCAACCTTATAACAGGCGGTATATAGATTGAAAACTTTCACACGTCCCTGTATGTTATAGACGACTACAAGCCGAAATATTTAAAAGCTCATCACTGGAAAATGTGAATTTGACTGGGTAGATTCGTTTGGCCCTAACTGCCTGAATTGCTCGATTGAACAAACGTTCATTAGAGTATGGTTGGGACAGAACTCAATAAATAACAGTGATCACCGAAAATCTTACTAATAAACAACTTTTTTTTTATGGTGGGTGGAAAATCATCAAATAACCCCTCCCGCTCTTGGGCAGAGCGGAAGGAAGTGTCAGACTTCTACTGACTAAAAACCACCCATGTTCCTTCTTAGCTCTTCATGTCGAGGCCGCGGTATCTCTTGCGAACAACCCGCAGCCCCGACGGGACTAATAAACAACTTCATTTTTAATCCAGAATACAAGAACGAAACGTACGAGATGTATCTCTGTACGAGAAATTCTAATCATTAGTCCTTATCAACAGGTCCGCAACGAAGCTCTAGACAAAGTAAAGGCCATAATCATCAGCTCAGCACCTATAAAGTCCTCGTTAGGAGAGCTACCGGCCGCCCTATCCGCGCGGCTACTAGACTCCAACTCGAAGCTAGCGCAAAGTGCCCTCCAGATATGTGAGGCGTTGGCAACGGCAATGGGAACGAAGAGCAAAACACATATTAGGACGTTCTTCCCGGCTTTCTTTCAAGGTAAATATAATTTCGAATACTAATTGAAACGAAATAACCATAATTATTTATGGAAAGGCTAAAAATCAATACTTAGAGTGTCAAAATTACTTAGGATAGTTTCTAAAATGCCAACCTTATTTTCTAGTTTTTGGCTAGGGAGAAGATGCTAGAACTAATTTTCCGATTGCACATCTGTCTGTTAAGTTCTTCATCTGTCCTATAAAGTCAAAAACACAGTGTATCTTACTATTATGTCTGTTTCCCTCAGCTTTCGGCGACAGCAAGCAGTGGATCCGCGCCGCTGCGGTGTCGTGCGTAGAGACGTGGTGCCGCGAGGCGGGCGCGCACGCACCGCTGGAGGGCGAGATGTTGTTGGACGCGCTCAAGTCCGGCAGCCCGCTGCTCAGGGCTACCTTGCTGCAGTGGCTGGCTGAACATCTGCCTAATGGTGAGTTTTACTACATTTGGACATCACAGATACTTAGATATCGTTGGCATTTTAACAGTTATTATTTATTTAAAGAATTTGGAAGACTTAGAGCTAGATACAATAGTGATAAATAACAGTATGATAATCAGACAGCCAATTACAAGCAATTACAATTATTGCGAATACAGTCTGTGCCTCCAAGAGAACGTTGAGCCGTTGGTCCCGACTTTCATTAGTAGATCTTTGAAAGTCTTACAGGTAGTCCAACCAGTGGCCCGAAAGTCTGACAACCAGTCTTACCAAAGGGCATCATATTACCCAGTACAAATTGGAATGTGGAGGTCAGATAGGCAGTCGCTCCATGTAATATATTATTCAGCTGCATCAGGTTAAATTGGAAGTTGACCCGAACATAGTTGGGAAAAGACTAGGCAGATGATGATGAGTTAGAATACAGTTCACATGTTACCTATTTTTACACAGCTGCCCAAAAAAAGTATGTTTGTTTTTGAGTTTCGTTGTTCCACCATAACTTCTAAACGCCCGGACCAATTTTTCTTTCTAAATATACAGTTGATTTTGTCCAAGCATTTGATATACTATCAAAATTATCTTCATAACTTTCTTTTTCGTCTACAGTACCACCAAAATCGTTCCCCCGTGAAGAGCTGACGGTATGCGTGCCCATCCTGTACGCGTGCCTGGAGGATCGCGCGGTCGACGTGCGTAAAGTCACGGGCGACTGTGTGCTGCCCTTCATGTTACATCTTGGGTACGAGGCCATGCATAAACTGCTGGATAAGTTGAAGGTAAATATTTAGAAGATCTTCAGGACTTTAGTAAAAGAACACGCTTCTTCCTAGCGTTTCGATGGCAGTCTAGATAACGTCGACCAAGAACTGGGTTAACATAGATAACGTCGACCAAGAACTGGGTTAACAATGTCACACTGACCGAAATACTCACGAAGCCATGCACCCTAAACAACAGTGAACTTTATAACCATTCCGTTTTATTTGTCTGTGTATTTGATGTGATGTTACATAAAGAATTAACTACATTGGCAAAATGCCATACCATATTTATAAAATCCGGTCTTTATTAAACAAACCAACGTTTTCTCCACCAGCCCGGCTCCAAAACGGTGGTACAAGCAGCTCTAGACAAAGCCCGTCCCAGTTTACCAGTTCAGCCTCTACCGCCAACCAAGAGCAAGAAGGAAGAACCGCGCGGCGTCAAGTCAGCGGGCGCTCAGAAGAAGGATGCTGAGAAGAAAGGCGTTGTTGTCAAGGGCAAGGTAGGTTATACCCTGTACATCAGTGTTCAGCATTATCTGAGCGCTCTTCCCCAGTTCTTCTTTATAAAAATAAACACTAGGTACTAACTACAGTATGAGAACGGGGGCTGATTGACTGAGGAGGAGGAATTTCTCGATTGATGGTATTAGGCTGGCTCCCTTTTACATGATATTCAACTGGCGAAATGTGGGGTACATCTGGCTGACCTTGCAGAGATTTCTGACGTCATGTTATAGAAATATGGTATGCAGCTTATAGATAAGGTAAGTTCTACCTCACCCCGTTGGGGCTGCGGGTTTTTCGCAAGAGATACCGCGGCCTCGACATAAAGGGCTAAGAAGGAACATGGGTGGTTTTTAGTCAGTAGAATTCTGACACTCCCTTTCGCTCTGCCTAAGAGCGGGAGGGGTTATTTGATTATTTCCCACACCCCCAAAAAAAAAAGTTATCAGAGCTGCATTTCCCTCTGACACTACCAAGCCCTCATCCTAATATTCAGTCCTAGTGCCTGTGGTGTGTGCTAAGCATTACAAGTGCGATGCATTCAAGTTAATAAGAAACTTCTACAGCTGAAATTGATAAAGTAGCTATCACATTGGTTGGTATGATGATGATGTTTCATCACATTACACAGGTAGATCTAATAAATGCAGGAAGAACTTACTTTTTCAAGGCAGAACTTACTTTTTCAAGGCAGAACTTACTTTAGCAAGAACATGATTCAACAACAATTGTTTCTCTCGTACAGGGACCCGTAAAATCCGCCGCAGCAGCAAATCGGGGCAAGAAAGACGACGAGGATATTTCCCCTCTCCTACCAAACAACAACGCTAAGAATCAGCGAATTATTGACGATCAAAAACTTAAAGGTTAGCCCTTAAATTCTATAACTAGATAATCCTTTTTGTTACCCTTAATTTTCAGGCTACTTTGGCCCATAGATATATACTTTACAGACTAACATACATAATAATATAATACAGCTTGTGTTAGTAAATAGAAACCTTAAAAGTATATTAGTAAAACTTTACTTGTGCACCATATCAACCCTTCATTATGTATGGTTTAATTTTCTTCAAATCAAACAATATTTTTGCTGCATGAGTGATCGGATTGGGGATAGATCGACTTGTCAGAGATAATGTAAAGGTATTTAGTTTGACTCAAATGTAAAGCATTGTTTGTTGTTATTGTGGTGGTTTGTTTGCTACCCAACTTGCAACCCTTCGAGGGTTACAGGCGTGATGTTATGTTATGTTGTTTGATGCAAAATTGATGTGAGAAGTGGTAGTTTAGGTGGAAAACTTAGTTTTTTCTTGGTTAGTGTGAGACCGGTAAGTTTTTTTTCGGAAAATTTGTGCATGTAATATCTATGAATGCCAATAATTATGTGACTCTGAGAATGTGTAAGACAAAAATATTTTTGCAATGCAAGCAAAATAGTACACTCCATTCTCAATCAGACATAATATGTATGGTTTTTGTCTCAGTATTGAAATGGAATTTCACAACTCCTCGTGAGGAGTTCTTCGAGCTTCTCAAGGAGCAGATGACGACTGCGGGAATGAACAAACAGCTCATCGGCAACATGTTCCACAGTGACTTCAGGTATTTGTAACTATTTGTTAAAAAAACTTCTAAACATGGATATTTTAGGATAAAACAATTTCAGTTTTTTTTTTAGATACCAAGTTGATGAGGCATTTAAAATTATGTCAATCATCATTTTTTAAACCAATAAATTTATCGCTACTTTACACGCAGTAAACAAAGTGAGACAAGACAGCTTGTCTAAACAAGCATCTCATGAATTGTCTAAAAAAGCGAAGTCTACAGTTTATAGGAAACTAGCTGTCGCTCACGACTTCGTACGCGTCGAAATTTAGGTGGTTTTGTGCGAGGGAAACAAAAAGATAACCTCCTCTAAAGCAAATAAAATAAAATGGTGATTTCCTTGCTACATTTCATAACGATTCCATCAGCCGTTTGTCGTAAACAAACGGAGTTACTTTCGCATTTATTATATTAGTTTAAATCAAACACTAAATAGACTGATAGCATAAAGTTCGTGTCGTACTCTATCACAACCGAAGGGGCCACTATGCTTGTTAGATCTATTTGAAACTTCTTCTTAGTGTCTATGGCAGTCTAAATTGTGTCTGCCCAGAAGTGAGCTACTAGTTCAGCGCTTTCGGTAGCGTCCATCAGTTCCTGCAGAGAACAAACACCAGGACTCACAAATGTAACTTATTTCTACTTCCCCACAGATATCACCTAAAAGCAATAGAATCCCTATCAGAAGACTTACACGAGAACGGCCAGGCGTTAATGGCGAACTTGGACCTGGTCCTCAAATGGTTGACGCTGAGGTTCTTTGATACCAACCCATCAGTCATCCTCAAGGGTCTGGAGTACCTGTCTATAGTGTTCACGCATCTGATGGACAGTGATTATACGATGCCGGAGTATGAGGCTAACTGTTTTATACCTTATCTTGTGCTGAAGGTGAGTTGAATTTGTGTAATAACTGGAGACCCGTTAGTTAAAAGAGTAGTCTGTTTTAGGGAAATGTCAAAACATTGAGGTTTCTGTGATAAATACTTTAAATATAAGGTGTAAACCGGCCCTTCACAAAGCCATCAACCAAGCATTCTGTACATCAAACTGTGTACGCCTATTAAAAAAAAAGAATTGCTAAAAAAAGGGTTTTTGTAGTGGATAATCTCTTCTTACGGTAAAAGTCAACGTAACACCTTCTTAGTATTGTGCTAATGGATGCATTGAATAGCAGACAGTAGGGACATGGAAGTTTTTCAAGTAAAATTATGATCTTGAAAACTAGAATTTAAAAAGTTCTTGATTTTGTGCTATGAAAGTAAATTTTCCTTTTGTGTATGGAGATAGGTTGCGACTCGCAGTAGTTACTGAAGCAAGTTATCTGACTAGCAGGGCTATTGCATATCTTTTTAAATGTGAGTTGTTATCATAGTGTCCATCAATTAACTGCCAAATGGTTCCATTTTGTACCGAACCATAACCATTTGACAGTTAATCGATGGACACTATGATAGCCACTGACATTTGAAAAGGTACGCAATAGCCCTGCTGGAAAATTACATCTAGGAAATTCCCCTCCTCATTCCATTCATTACGGGTCAGGGTAGCATGTCTTCTTCCAAACTTCTGATCATCATCATCATTCTCCTGCCCTTATCCCAATTTATTTGGGGTCGGCGCAACATGTCTTCTTCTTCCATACTTCTCTATTTCTCGTCATGTCAGCAGTCACCTCCTTTCTAGCCATATCATCCTTCACACAGTCCATCCATCGTTTCGTCCAAACTTCTGATAAGATTGACTAATGGGCGTGGAATTTAATTGATTGCGGAAATCATGTCCTTGAGCTCTGATGTCCGACAAAAATCTAGCTCGCATGACTAGAAAGATAAGTGTTTAGATATAGATAGTAAAGCTAGATTGTGTTTTATTTATAGATAAAATTATGAATTGGCAGTGATAACAATATTATGTTTGCATAATTTACCTTATAACTGATAATAATATGTCAGTCACGCATTAGTTGTGTACAAGTTCAGATACTATTACACTCAATCAGACTTATTTTTTCGTATTTTTTATTGTGTTGTGTCGTGGTATGCTGAATAATCCGCTAGCTTCGCTTCCGCTAGGGATAGCTCGTTCCAGACAGGAGGCTATGGTTGGGACCGAGGGAGGGGCTTTTTAAAGTTCCAGCAACCTGTACAAACTTATAAAAGTTGGCGCCAGTGATTCGTGCAATGAGAACACTGAATAGTGCGTTTGGACATATTTTCTTGTTATGTTCCTTGGCGGAATTACAGAAGGTGACACTTTTGTCCACTGTGTAACTTGTACTTCTACCCAGACCCATTACTTGTGACTGAACTAATAACAATTTATGACTACTTTAGTGTACTTTACTGTTAGCTTGGGTTTTACCTGTTAAAACAAATGTATGTGTTAATGAATAAAATAAATAAATGTTTTGTATTGGTTACAGGTGGGTGATCCTAAAGACACAGTTCGCAACGGCGTGAAGGCTCTGTTCAAGCAAATATGTGTGGTTTACTCCGTAACCAAGCTGTTTGGGTACTTGATGGAAGGATTGAAGTCTAAGAATGCAAGACAGAGAGCTGGTAAGTGAAAAAACTTAATTTGATAATGTTGCTCTTTCTATCAAGTATGTTTACATGTGTCTTGTTGTGCTTATTAGTAGTTGTCTAAGTGCTACCTACTACTTGTGTAGTATATACTACTTGTGTAGTGTATTTGAGGTACAGAAAATCTTGTGCCCAAGTGACTTTACTGTTTGTAAGCAATGGGAGCTTTAAAAGCTAATTTATTAGATGGCGCGGCCATAGCTAGGTCTCACTCTGACCAATGAGGTCAAGCTATTTTGAAATATATAATGACAGTAGCTGTTGGTCGGGCGTCCAGTCTTACCAAAGAGTATCGTATTACCTAGTAGGTATTAACTGGGTTGTGGAGGTCAGATAGGCAGTCGCTCCATGTAAAATACTGGTATTCAGCTGCATCCGGTTAGACTGGAAGCCGACCCCAACATAGTTGGGAAAAGGCTAAGCAGATTATGATGAGCTGTTGGTCGGGCGTGAAATTATTATAAAAAAAATATTACATCTCTGTTTGTGTCAGATTTTATTAACAAATACCTGTAATATGGGCTTTAATGTTTTTGCACGGAACCCTAATCCATAATCTAAGATAAAACTAGCCTAATTTACTTCTTATAACATTAGCTATCAGCCAGGAAAAGTCCAGTCAAAATGACTCAATGTAACATGAATTAACATATAATCTTGCCCACAGAATGCCTAGAGTGCATCGGCCACTTACTAGAGACTTACGGTTCGACGGTAATGGGCAGTGGAGGTGGCGGAGCACTGAAAGAGTTAGCACGACATATCGGAGACCGCGACAACGCCGTGCGATCCGCTGCGCTTAACTGCGTCGCTTCTGCTTACTTCTTAGAGGGGGAGAAAGTGTACAAGATGATTGGACAGGTAAACTGACAGAAACTTTAGAAGCTAAAGTAAATGTTGCTTTAAAAATAACTGCCTCCTTGGGTTTGATTTCCAGGCAGTGTTATCGAGTTTTCCTATCATTTGATATTTGGGACAAGCCCGTCATACTATTCCCAAACCACTGTAACTCCTGAAAGTTCTTTTCTATCATTTGTGCCCGGTTGATGGCAATAGGCTCGCCCCCTATCACATCTTAAACATAATTGGCGAAATGTGGGTGTACTAATAGCACCTCTGCTTAACACACACTTTACAGGCGTGATGTTATGTCATGTTTATGTTATTTTACAGATTTCAGACAAAGATCTGTCGTTACTAGAAGAGCGTATCAAGCGCGCGAGTAAGTCCCGCAGCGCTGAGACGAGACGCTCCATGCTGGTGCCGCTGTCTGCGTCTGGCCGACCTGTGCAGATGCAGCAAGAGGTATGTTGCATATTTATCACACATAATAAGCATATGACGTTCGATTGCCAGGTTGGATAAAGTGTTATTGGGTTTTTCCTTCACAAATTTCTCAGTAGGAGCCATGGAGTCGAGATCTGTGTCGGATTGTTGCCATTACGCTTACACGGGACATAAACATAAGTGGCGAAATGTGGGTGTACCATGTTTTAAGTACACCTATGCCTAACCCTTCGGGGATTACAGGCGTGATGTAATGTTGATAATAATATATAATTATAACATCTAAAATGCAATTTAAAATATGTGTATTAAAACTTGGAGTAACTAAAATGTGAGTGTTAACCAGGGTACCACTCACATTTTGGTTACTCCAAGTTTTAATACACATATTTTGAGTATGTCTTCACAGGAAAAAAAGTAGACTTTGTTCTATATTTATTTTGAATTGTGACGTCAGTTGCTAAATCTGTATGTCATGCTAACAGGAGCCTGAACCACCAAGACGTGTGATAACAGTGGACACGACTCCTGCTGAATACGAAGAAGAAGAAGAGGAGGAAATGCCTCCACCAGTCGCACCAATGCCCATGTACGTAATATGATATAAATGTATGTTGACTAAAGAAAATGGCTCTTTACTACGATGAACCTGCAATGTGTCCTGACTAAAAAGTGATTTTAGATAATCGAAAAATATTGATACGTGTTTTTGTTTTATCAAATTAATAAAAATTGTCGAAAATAAAATTTGCCAAATATAATTATTGGAGGCTTGTAACGTCACTTTCTGGTAAAAAATGTACCAACCTGTGACGTCACTCGACTTTTCGAAGCATTGTATCGTCTTCATTTTTTTGTTTACGTGAAAAAAGAAAAATGTGATCGACGAAGTAGCGCATCAACGGTTATTGTGCAAGGTTGAATCTTTGTGTTCCAAGGCTGCACAATCTTTGTGAACACCCTTTGTGTTCCAAGGCTGCGGTATCTCTTTCGAACAGTCCCGCAGCCCCGGACTTTAAGCGACCTACGATGCTTAGCGCATCTTCCATCAGATGTGTGTCGACCGTAAAATATTTTTTTCTTGTATCCACTTACTAAATTTAATACTAAAAAACAGTATCTTAATCATTGTTCCTACCATTTTATATGTTAATATAGTAAAACCATGTCCAGCGCCCCGCCCGAGCCCCGCATGATAGCAGGTCCGTTCGGTCTGGACCCCGAGCTGATCGCGCAACTAGACGCGGCCGTGCCCGTGCTGCGCCAGCCCGCCGTGGCGGAGATCGACCTCAAGTTCCTGGACGAGCCCATCCCTAACAGCGGCGCCAGGTCGCATATGACGCGAGCGCCGCCGCCGCAGAGGTCTAGGTGGGTTTTTTTTTCTAAGTTTTTGCTTAGAATTATCTGGAAAATAATGTTGAATACCAAAAGATTGCATTAACTGGAAATATTCATAAGCAGCATTGTTGATACCTTACCATCAGATAAGCATAATCAGCGTATAATGTTCCTACTGCTGGGACACAGGCCTCCTCTCTATGAGAGAGTGTGAGCTATAATCCACCAGGCGGGCAGAAACATGCGTGTGCATACTCATGTTTTTGACAAATAAATGAAAATAACATCTTGCCTGTTAATTTCATTAGAGAAAGGCTCACTGTCTGGGTTCGAACTTTGACTTCGAACGTAACTCACCATATGGAACATACCATCAGATGGATCTTTTAATTTAGTATTTTTAGCAAGAAGATCTCTCACGCCGTCTTATCTCTTTCCAGCATGGTAGCGATGTCTCCGCCCCGCAACACGACGCCACACCCTCTAGTGACGCCACAGCCACACTCGCTCACCTCACACGTGGACGACTCGCAGCTCGCTGACACTATCCATTCTATAGCGAGTCCTGATCTAAATGTAAGTATTTATGTACTCACGGCATATTATAGGACGTTTGAAACCTGTTACAGAAAAAAATTAAAGGAAGACGTCTATCTTGTTATAGACTCGTAATGAGGAGGAATGAAACGCATGTAACTAATAAAAAAGTGATGGGTATGAATGTTTGTAGTTTGTAGTAATGGTTGTTGATGGTTGAAGAGCGAGAAGAAAGCCAAAGGTAATGGTTTAATCGCCCGCCGGGGCTGCGGGTTGTTCGCAAGATATACCGCGGCCTCGGCATGAAGGGCTAAGAAGGAACATGGGTGGTTTTTAGTCGGTAGAAGTCTAACACTCGCTTTCGCTCTGCCCAAGACCGGGAGTGGGGGTTATTTGATGATTTCCCACCCCCCCCCCCCCAAAAAAAAGATAATGGTTTAATTGAAATAAATGCTTTGAGTTTGAAAAAAGGAAATATTAATAGATATTGTGTGAGGAAAGACATTATAGAAAGAGAGAGTTACGTTGGAAAAGTATGATATGAAAAAGAAATGAGTAAATGATGCCATAATGTCTGACAAGGGCGAAGAAAACGTGTTGCGCCGACACGTTTCATTCTTCCATTCTGCCCTTTTGCATTCCATTACCGTAAGTGAGAACAGGACAATGTCAGGAAAATGATATGTGACACTATATAAAACAACATAACTTTCATTTCACAGGCGGCAATCCGTGCCTTATCCCTAATATCAGGCGCCCTGGTATCCGGTCGTGGCGGAGCGCTGGCACCGCACGAGGCGCGTCTCATCAGCGCCATCGCGGCGCAGGTGCGGAGACTGCGTACCGCGCCGCCACAGGACGCACTGCCGGCTTACAAGTATCTAGCCAGTGCACTCACTACGGTAAGAATACTTTACACGACTTAACTTATTTTATGTCTAGAAAGGTATTATTCGTCGTGACATTGAGCTCCTTGATTTTTTTTATTGAGACAAGCCTGTTACACTATTCCCAAAACCACTGTAACTTCTGAAAACCAGAATCAACAGTGGCTATCATTAGAAAAGCACCGAGATGATGAATCTCAACGTCCCAGAGAAACAATTTAACTGTCTTGGATCCCACATCGAAATTAATCAGAAAAGAATAGCAGAGGAGTAGCTCCTTGAGTTCTAAGAGTTACACAATAACTGACAAATGCTTGCACTGACTGGACAGGTCCACTCAAATCTGTGTGGTTGTTTATTCAAAAGACCATCTCAGACTAATAATAATAAATTTAACTAACCTATGTAGTCTTCAAGTGATGACCAAGATTGTGACTGGATCATAAAATAACCTATGATCTCTGAATTTCTTTCGACCGTTTCTTCTCACGAGTTGTCAGTTATTATGAATCTAGTTTTAAAAATTGACACGAACCTATAGATTGTAACCTATTTGCAAAATAACCATCATTTATGATTTAGTTTGAAATTCACTGTTCTAAATACAGTTAGGTTGTGAATGGCGATCGGTGTTTCATGTTACTATTTCTTTCACCATTGCTAAAGTTACCGGTACGGGACCAGTTTTGGCTGAACTTTGTAAGATAGTATAGTTTGTAACCGTCTAACCGAAACATTCCCCCAGTTCTACGAGACAGCAGGGTGCGGCTCGCACGTGGGCGAGGCGGCGCTGTGCGCGCTGCTGGGGGAGCTGCTGCGGGTGCTGGGCGCGGGCGGGGCGGGCGCGGACGCCGAGCGACTCGTGCGGATACTCAACAACGTGTGCGTCAGGGTGCTGGAGCACTCGCCCAGGACGCCGTTGCTGTGGTATGTTGGTACTGATTTTGAGTCCATTGTTCTGTCGGAGTCAAAAGAGAAAATAAAGAGGAAGTATACTCAAATTCAATATATTTTTTTAATATCTGTAATTCGTGTGAAAACAACACACGGATTACAGAAAAGTAGAAGGGAACATGATGCTTGTTTCTAAAGATATCTCTTCCAGCATAACTACGAAAGCAGGATGGATAAAATAGTAACATAGACAGAGTGTGTAAAAGAAAATTGAATACTTGAAAACATTAAGAATAACAACCGGTATCTAATCCGGACTGAGATTTTCCGACTTTAAAATCATCTTAAAATATAAATAAATACATTTATGTATACTTTAAAAACGATTTAAATAAGTCTAAATAACAAAGTTAACTTTCCTTCTTCCACAGTGCAATAGTTTCACTCCTCCACGAATCAATTGGCGTCTCGGACCCCGCCTACCCTCGTTACCAGGACCTACTCCTCAAGTGCTTCTGGAAGACGCTGAAAATGATCTCCACGTGGGACGTCAACTCTATCGACTATGACGCAGTGCTGTACAGGATACACCTGTTCTATAAGGCATATCCTAATAGCTATTGGAAAAAGAATCCGGATATTAGTGATACGCCTTACAGGTATGATAGTTATCTTATTGTTTATTTATTTATTAGTCGACAGGTAGGCTGACATGGCCTGCGTTTGTAAGGCATTTTGGCTTCTGAATTTTTGTAAGAATGCACACATTACATTCATATGCAGTGTAACAGAGATAATTATGATAAAATATGATGATGATATCATACCATCACGCCTGTAATCCCCGAAGCGTTAGCGTTAGGCAGGGGCCTAACAGTTAGCTCGCCGTCCGTCCGTCCTATGACGATGACAGGCCGTGTCGACGGCGCGTTCGTGTTCCACGTGCGCCTCAAAGAGATGTCAGCAACAAGGAAGGGCCCCGCAAGGGCCGACGCCTGTCGGGGCTGCGGGTTGTTCGCAAGAGTACCGCGGCCTCGACATGAAGGGCTAAGAAGGAACATGGGTGGTTTTTAGTCAGTAGAAGTCTGACACTCCCTTTCGCTCTGCCCAAGAGCGGGAGGGATTATTTGATGATTTTCCACCCGCCCAAAAAAAAAAAAGGGGCCTAACAGTACACCCTCATTTCACCAGTTGGGGACGAGCCTATTACCTTCTACTGGGCATGAATCCAGACTCCGTGGCTGTTACTGATTTTTTTAATGGAAAATCCCATAACACTGCCCGACCCGGGAATCGAGCGAGGACCACATGCGCAGCAGTTACGCTTGCGGCCACTAGACCAGTGAGGCAGTCTTCAGTGATTACAATGACTTAGGCATTATAAACTCTTTCAAACCTTTTCTGACCACGATTACTTTCGGATGCGACCTATGGAATCATTCCAAGCCATGTCAGTGTACTTTATGTAAGTAAGTCATATGTTAGGGACAAAAATATTGATACTTTTTTTAATGTTACAGGACAGTGAAAACATTGGTGCATACTCTAGTCAAAATGAAGGGCGGCTCCATCACAAACCACCTCACACAAATACCTGATGTCAACGAATCTGATCTGTATCCATACCTCCTCAAAGTACTCAAGGTACATTACAGATATTACTGGTATTTTACAGATTAACTGTGCCCGCCACTTCCTTATTTGAATCGGATTTTGTGAACTATTTCAAGGGTTTTAATTTTTTTTGCACGGAACCTTTAACCTATTTTTTAAACTAAGTTACTCTCGTCGAAATTGATCTATCCGTTTCTGAGATTCGCCGAAACAAGCAGACAGACATTTTTTTTTTTGTTATGAGTAGGTTCCGTATGTACTTTCATATGCATTCAGGTAAAGATTACAAACAGACACTTCAATTTCATGTGTTTGTATAGATAATTGTGGCTAATTTACAATCATTCATTTTTCCGGGACTTATCGAGAGCTACACAGCGTTTGTGACTGTTAGCAGGATTTCAATTTACGAGTACCGTGACTATTCGATGTATGTTAGTAGTTAGATATTCGATATAATATTTCTATTACCAATAACACAGCTATTTTCTCCACAGCAATTAAAGCTCGACGAGAAGAAAGAGAACACCTCAGACGCCATGAACGGCAGCTCAGTCCTCGCGTCAGTACCACCGAACAACGCGGCGATAGCGAGCGGCAGATTGCCGCGCGCTGTACACGAGGAACTGGCGCTCATACTGAAGCGGATCGGCAATAAGGAGCATAATAAGGACGCCTTGTCACAGCTGTATGATTTGAGGGTAAGTTTAAACTGTTTCTTGCCCGTTCTTCTCCATAGAGATCTACGCTAGGGAATGGGCAACTACAGTACTTTCACAAGTTATTATGCCTTGTGACTGTAGCTTAGGAGTGCAATGCGTCGTCCCGGGGGTTGCTGCGTCGGGTTGCGCGTCGCCGGATGTCTGCGGCGGCGAGTGCTGTGGGTGCGGGGGCGCGCGGCGGCGCGTGCCGTGGCGGTGGGTGCGCGGGGCTCCGGGTCGCGGGGTGGCGGTTGCGCGTTGCGGCGTGCATTCGTTGTTCCGTGATTTGGAGTCTCGTACTTTTTTTAATTAATTAATTAATCACGCACAATGGTCCACTTCAAGGACCAAGTGCGGAAACCCAAACCCCCAATAATAGAATAGAGTCTCGTACATTCGTTGTTGCGGTGTGCGTCGCTGCGTGCTTTCGTGCTCGCAGTGTTCGTTGTTGCGGGCATTCGGCGGCGTGTGGTTCGGCGTGGTGGCTTTCGGGATGACGTATTGCACTCGTAGTTTAGTTTTATGAATTGTTCTTCTGACATTCAAAAGTACCTGGTAATGGTTTAATTGAAATAAATGCTTTGACTTGACTTTGACTTTGCTGAGTTGGTGTATTAGGCTTAGTAGGTTTGAGGAAAGCGTCAATCTCCGTCATGACTATATCAACAGAAACAGAAGAGAACGTTGGGCCACCAAAGGAATCAATGAAAGGCATTAGAAATTAAAATTATTATTATTTAATTATTTAAATTGAATGGTTGTGTGTATTGTTTTCATTATTTTTAATGTAATTCTATTAATTTTGCAATGAATTTTATCTAGATGTTTAATTCATGTGTGTTTTTAATATTGCTTGTATTGAGACAAATGGTTACGGGTGTAAATTACCTCCAAGGGAAAGTAGAAGGCACTATAGACCGCGCGGAAGGTCACCCACGCGTTGGACTGACCAGCTCAAGTCTGCCATTGGAGGTTCAGTTAACGAATGCAGCAGGATGACCTCTAGCAGGCAGCGGTGGCAAAATGTCGTGAAGTGCATCATATCTGCCCCTTCCAAGAGCGTTGTCAAGAGCGTACCGGATAAGAAGAAGAGTAAATTACCTGAATAATCGAATTTATTATTATTATTAGGTCGATATGTGGCTGAGATCAGAATGCTAAATGGGATGTGTGTAATAGGAATGGATAAAATAAGGGATGAGTACTTAGGAAGAAGTCTGAAAGTTGCGTCGCTGACTGAAAAGTTGCGCGATGTTTGGTTATCGTAGTATGGAAATATGATGCGGAGGAATGAGGAAAATGTTGAGTGTTAATGTAGATACGATTAGAGGAAGACCAAAGAAACGATGGATGAACTGTGTGAAGGATGATATGGCTAGAAAGGAGTTGACTGCTGATGTGACGAGTAATAGAGAAGTATGAAAGAAGAAGACATGTTGCGCCGACACCCCAGATAAATTGGGATAAGGGCAGGAGAATGATGAAAGTAAAACTTGGTATTTAAAACACCAAATCATTTAATACTTTTGTTACAGGAGCGTCATCCAGAAGTAGACATCTGGACGTTTATGCAAGGTTCCTCCTTCTACTTCCGTAACTACGTGGAGAGCGGGCTGCGCGAGGTGGCCGAGCAGAGGAAACTCGCCTCTATGCCCATCTTCAAGCACGACTACAAGTCTGAAAACATCGGTGAGTGCAAGCGTACTTACAGTTATACTTATCATCAAACAGAATCCTCGTATGCGGCCGATAATGTGGCAGTCATTTCTGTTTTTTTTTATAAATCTCCGCGTCTTATTTTCCTGGTCCGGGTGAGGTTCTAGGTTTTGTTGTTCTTTTGTTGAAGTGAGGAAACTCGCCTCTATGACACGACTACAAGTAGGTAAACATCGGTGATTTACAGCGTACTTTATACTTATCATCGAACAGAAGCCCCGTATGCGAATGCATACGGGGCTTCTGTTCGAAGATAAGTATAAATGAATTGAATAGTTGACTCAACTCGACTTGAAGACTTCACTTGACGATTGTGATGTATTTGAGAACATGACCAGCAGGGCAATTAACTGTCAAATGGTTATGGTTTGGTACAAAATGAAACCATTTGACAGTTAATCAATGATAGCCACTGACATTTAAAAAGATATGCAATGGCCCTGCTGATGACTTGAGAATTTGACTTCAGGGTCTTGATCTGATGACTGGACTTACTTTTATTTTGGAATCAGAATTAGGGTACCTTGCAAGTTGGAAGAGAGAACAACAGAGTTTAGAAAAAAATAAAACCCTTTCAATTTGTTAACAAAATCCGCAACATCTGATATTTGAATATTGGTTACAATATTCGGAAAACTATTCTAAGAATTTGTTCTTTGTTACAGATATCAGTAATGAAAACGACGAGAAATCACACGTGATATTCTTGGAGAGACTTAGAGCTTTGCAGGTTTGTTTATTTTCGTTTTTTTTTTCATTGTGTCTATTTACTACGAGTTATATTATATAGCATACTATGAGTTAAGCAAATAAAAATACCTTACCACGGTTATTTCATAAAGCATATTTTTAACTTCTAGGCCAAAGCCGGTTTGAAAACAGAGTCCTCACCGTCATCACAGCCCCGCACACCGGTCGGCGACAACAGAACACTCGTGGATTCCATCAACGAGAACACCTTACCACGAACACACAGCATCGATCCACAACTCGACGTATGTATTCACTTATGTTATAGATGATTTCTCGGATTCATGTGTGTATTTTATTGAGGAGCCACTGCCACTGGGGTCGATCTTTAGGTAAAGCTGTGCTTGCCTAGGTCGGTCTGTGGATGGGTGACCGCCCGACATACCGAGTTTCCTCCGTGCCTCGGAAAGCACGTTAAGCTGTTGGTCCATGTTGTCCATCTTTGGCAATCGTTACAGGTAGTCAGTGACCTGAAATTCTGACATCCAGTCTTACCAAAGAGTATCGTATTACCAGGTATTAACTGGGTTGTGGAGGTCAGATAGGCAGTCGCTCCATGTAAAATACTGGTATTCAGCTGCATCTGGTTAGACTGGAAGCCGACCCCAACATAGTTGGGAAAAGGCTAGGCAGATGATGATGATGTGTGTATTTTATTATCAGTTTGCTTCGATGAAGGAAAACATCGTGAGGAAACCAGCATACCTGAGATATTACTTGACGGCATGTAAAGCCAAGACAGAGGGCCCTGGGTGGCATATAAACCCCCTTTTTTTTGGCAGGTGGAAAATCATCAAATGACCCCTCCCGCTCTTGGGCAGAGCGAAAGGGAGTGTCCGACTTCTACTGACTAAAAACCACCCATGTTCCTTCTTAGCCCTTTATGTCGAGGCCGCGGTATCTCTTGCGAACAACCCGCAGCCCCGAATGCCAACACCAGGTTAGGCACTAACCACACGAACAAGAAAGGTCTTATTGGCTTCGTTCGATTTCAAAGGATTACAGGCAAATCTTTAGAACTGGTTAAAATTGAAAGTTATTATGAAGTGCCAATAATTCAAAATTCTCTTTGTAACAAGAACTGTGCCAGTGTTGAGAGATGTAAACCGGAGCGGCTGTGTTCTAAACTTCTGAAGGAAAACCAGTGGGAAAGAGCTTCTTGAGAGGCTTCTGGCCTGAATGTTGTATTTCTTTGTTTATTGACTCACCTCTCTCTCTCTCCCTCTCTCTCTCTCTTCTACTGAATAAATATGCTTCAAGCACGTTATAATAAAGAGCCCCGAGTTTGATTCACTCGGTCAACAACTACTGTAACAATCGAGAAAGTGCTCACTTTCTATGACACTTAAAGTAAGAATCCTGATTTTCATGGATCAAATAAAACATTTATCGAAAAAGACTTAAAAAATAATAAAAACATATTTTTTATTTGTCTTTGTTTGCTTGAAATTCAAAACTAGGTTTATCATCTCTATTTTATTCCACAGCTACACACAACACAGACGCTCTCCCAACGCAACGAAGCCGAAGTGGACGCCTTACGCCTGAAGCTGCAACAGATCAAGAGCTCCTCAAAGAGATAAGACTGCCCACATTCGTACTACCCGCGGATTTGGTAGCTCTCTCTCTCATTACGTCATCGATTTACTTGCACTATCGCGTAACAACACTAGAGAGTGACAACTGGACAAAAATAGTCGATTTTGTATAATTACTTGATCTAAAAAACTAGTCGAGTTTGTCTATGGGGTTGCTGACAGTGAAACTAATCGATATTTGTTACAATTCTGTTAATTCTATACCTAATGAGGTAATCATTTGTTTGGGAATTAGCTATAGTCAGTAACGCCATCTTCAATGAGCTTAGTCATGCCAACCCTATTGTTTAATACTCGACTACAAACGAAAAAACTGAAAAATTAGTCGAATCTACCAAAGAATCGACTAAAATCGAAACTAACGTTCACTCTCGCTTCAAGTCGCGTCTACACAATGCTTGTTATTATTTCGTAAATTGACTTATTATTCGGCTTGCCTTAAAATAACTCGAAATTATTAATCTCATTTTTAGACAGTTTCCATTCTCATCTAGTTTCTAAGACTATGTTAGACGGCCTATGCGTGTTCCCACGTAGCGTCCAAGCGTCCATTGTTATGAGCCCTTACCAAGTTTACTTGACTTCATAATCTTATGTAATTGTCATTCATTGCCACTTGACTATCTACTTTAGCTTTATGAAGTCTTAAGTTGATTTTTGGGTAGTTTATAATAAATAAATTATGATTTTAATGGAATTTGAACTTTGTTTCACAGGATACAGAGTTCGTAGTTCAAGAAAATGTTAATTATCTAAGATTGTGAACTCAAGTTTAGAACATGACAATATAATTAAACAGTATCGCCTTGCACAGGGTATTACGCTTCATGTATGAACTTGTGTCTTGGTAAGGGATCATTTTGTTGACTCGGTTAGGATAAAAATTGTCTCTCTTAAACATTGTTGGGTCTTGCAGTCATTACTTGACTGTTTAAATGTTGGGGTTTTTGTAACTTGACATGACCTATCTCAGTTTCGCCAAAGAGCTTTTCAAGTTCCTCAAGGAGAGGGCATTCAGTCAAACGAATATGTTCGGTCATCAGCAATAATATTTTGAATTGCGAATTTCTCGTGAAATAACGATTGCAACTTTGAGATACGATCTGCTTAAGATACTATGGGTTCCAAAATTAGTTCCGTAATGTTACATGAAAATGCAAAACAAAGACAGTAGGCAAAAAAAGAATTTTGAAAATCGGTCTACAATTGACGGAGATATTGGTGTACATACATAAAAAAAACCAATCGAATTGAGAAATCTCCTCCTTTTTGGAAGTCGGTTAAAAAGGCTTCTAAATGTTGCTAAATGGATACATATTGGTGCTGATTATACGTCTTTCGAAAGTCAAGAAAAGTAAAGCGAGTAAGTTTGCCCCCAGTATTGTCACATAAATCAATATGTTTGACAGAAAGGTGCTAATGTAGGTCATGTTCAGTTACAAATCGTTTTAAATTGAGCGAAACCTGTGTATGAATAGAAATACGTGATGATTGGATATAATTCAATGGCGGTCAGCAACAGATGTAGCTAACAATACTAACTGTATTAGGCCCAGAGCCGACGTTGGAACAGAAATAACTGCTAGAATGACTCCTGTACATTGGTTAACTAGTTTCATATACAGGGTGTAAACGAACCCTTCACGCATCCGACAACCAAGCATTCTGTACATCAAACCAAGTACCCCTACGCAAAAATTTTTGCTGGGAAATGACTCTTTTTTTTTGGGGTCAAAAATCACATTTTACGGTAAAACTTAAAGTAGCACTCTTAAAACATTGTGCTAGTGGATGCTTTGAATAGTAAACGGGTCATGGAGGTAATTTAAGTAAAGTTAAAACCTGAAATACTAGTACATATTTACAAAAACAGCTGTGAAAAATTTGGAACTTTAACCCCCAATATCTCCGCAAGTAGGAGGTTCCCAGGTATGGTCTAGATTCTAGAACAAAAAAATGATCGCAGTGATGGGGAGAACAAATGCCCTTCGTTTGCGTTAAGGGTACTTTTACACCCTATATATCCATCGGTTGTTAGAAATTGTCCTCTTCTGCAAAGCTAACACGTAGTCCATCGTCTGCTCAGTGCCTTATTGGAATAATAACTATCTCTCGTAAATTAATTTAACCATAATATAATAATCATAGTTCAGTTCATAAAACACGTTTGTTGCTGACCCTGCGTTACTTGCCCGTGGTTAATCTATGTTAGTGAAACAGTGAGAAATTGGATGTTAAAATTAAGCGTGTTGGTGTAAAAAATAGAAATTTATTCTTCGCACTCTGATAACGAAAGAAACCGTGATAAAAACTCCAAAAATAACGAGACTTATTGACGAAATTCCATTTTAACGAGATTATTGAAATGTCAATCGCTTGTAACTAAAATGTGCTATTAACTTAGAACTGGCCAACTGTAGGCACATTGGATACACAATATTATAATAATAATATTCACGAATGTATATTTCACTGTGTGTCTCATTTCACTCAATGTCGCACTTTCGCGAAGTAGTGAGCAAATGGACTGCTAAATTAATTGGGCGCCTTTGTCAGGAGGAGTACCGAAATGTCTTGTCTTGATGTTCACAAAAGCGGAGAGAAGATTTGCATTATCTGTCAACACAAGTTGACAGATAATGCAAATCTATTGGTTGTACGGGACATCACCCGTCTCCTCTTATGGAAACCATGCCTAATGCGTTCTGTTTTGCAACTTTCACGGTAACTTCCGACTACAGACGCGCGCGTTAGTCATCCATTTGTTTATTATTCTGTGTCGCACTTGTGAACAAAAAAAATCATGTATTTTGTACTATAAGCAGTCGTGCCCCATTCACGTATCATACGTAGATGTAAATGGAAATATTTATTTATTGTTTCTTACATAATTAAATTAAACCACGCTGTTATGTATTGGAAAATAGGTTTCTATTCAAAAGTGGTTTTGTTTTGCTGTTTATGTACATATTCTTCATTTATCCTTCATTAGGCTACTGGTATCTAAACAATTTGTTTATAACTAAATTTAAATCGTATGGTACTAAATTCTGTGGTGTAGAAAATTAAAATTCCCAATGTATAAACCAAATTATATAAACAAACATAAAATGTTAGTCAGTTTTACTATTATTATCGTAGTAGTAACGTAATACTAATCAACAAAATAATCCATGTTTAAATAATAAATAATGAATGATATGAAATAGCCTGTAGCAAGATTAATGACCCTATATAGTTTTGTATTTGATTGATCAATGTAGTTTTCATTCATATTGAAAACTATGATTGATTTAGGTCATGTATTACCTATTCTAATAATATTTTATTGTAAGTTAATTTTGTATGTACTTTTTTAATTGGATTTGTGTTGAGTTTTTTGGTTGTTTGTGGTTGAACTGATTGTTTAATATGAGATTGCTGTTCTATTGAGCAATACTCGTTTCAGGTGAAACAGATAGTTGTTGGAAGGTACTTAAAAAGATTTACGTATTACACAGCATTCAAGACTCATTATTATGTCTTTAAGGCACGTATAAGCCGGTGGTCCCGGCCGCCAAATGGCAGTCGTCAAACCAGGCCAGAGGCCATTGAGGCGGTTTAGAAACTCTCGACACTAGGGTGCTCACACGATAAGAAGAAGAAGAATTGTGTTTTTCGGGTCTTAATGCACAGAAAATCTAATTTTATTAATACTTTGAGTTGAATGTTTTCTTTGTTACTAAGTAATACCGTAAGTTATCCCAACAACCATCTGCTTGATCTAACAATTTGTTGTTTTTTTTACTCAATGATTAATGTTTGAAGAGTTTGAATTGTGTTCGGAGTGTTGAGTTTAGTTCGATGCGCGACCAGTCGTCATCCAGTAGGTTTGTTAGAAAACTTTGAGAGCTGAGATGAGGCCATATACATATTATAGTATATTTTAATACCCCAACGTTTCATGAACCACTAATGTAATCGATGCATTCCTCCCAGTATTGGATTTCTGTACAAAATTGTTTGTCCATTCTCATCAAACTATTTATCTGCCACTGTGTTCATTCATATTTTCCTCCTTCTAAGATATAAAGAAGAAGCAATTTTCACGGTAATTCGAAAAGGCAATAAGTATACTTTTATACCTATCAGTAAAGTATCTATGGACAGTCCTCGTATTTTTTTTTGATGTGAAACTCAAAATCGTCCTGTACTGAAAGATAATGAAAGATGAGATAATGAAGTGTTTTAACGTTATTTTCCATTGATTATTGACTTAACCTGTAGTATGAGTTTGAAGTAGTTTCAATACATATTTTAATGAAAACAATATACTCGATATGTTTAAAAAAATATTCGAATTGCTTAAAGTTAAGAAACTCACTTTTTACGATTAAACGTTACGCTGCAGAAACTATAGTGGAACAGACCTTTTCATTTAGATTTCATTTTATTCGCTAAAAATATTCTTGATTCCAATTCTGATTCGTTAATTAGGTTAATTTCTATTAGTGTCTTTAGTATAAACATTCGCTTTTTAAACATGACTTCATATTGATTATTGTGAGCATTTATTTATTGTATTATGTAAATTAATGTTTAAATCATGATGTAATATTAATTATTATAAATAAAGTTCATACAACACTGATCAGCTGTTTCTGTTTTTTGATACTCCAAAACATGTCCTCCGAAAGTAACGGTAACGTGTGTTGTCGACGTGTCCCTGACTCTGGCAGGGCCACCATCAGGGATCTTTATTTTAATAACACAAAAATTTTGTCGCTAATTTGTCCTCTAATATCAGAATTTGTCGGTCACTGGTTCTAAAGATATAAGGGTGTATAGGTGGCCCTGCTGGAGTGAGTCTCCCCAGCAGGGCCACATTTATATCTCAAAATCTAGGGCACCTAGCGAAGATGTGTTTTCTCCTATATTTTGTCCCCAATTTGTCCAGAATTAAATTTTCGCATACAGTGATACAAGCAAGTACAATAGTAGATTATGCACCGAGGGGCTAAAGTTGTGTCTTATGTCACGGGCGTCATATTGAATCTCAAGCGCAATGAAGGATTCGGGATTTAACTCCCGAGCGCAGGGAGGGAGTTAAGAGTTTAACTCACGAGCGAAGCGAGGGAGTTAATACAAGAATCCTGAATGCAGCGAGGGATTCAAGCTAGCCCAAGGCAAAGACACCTTTAGCCCAGAGGAGGATACTCTACTTTTTACACCTACTGTGAGAAAATAATAGCCATATTACGAAAAACAAAGTATTTATTAAATAAACAAACAGTAAGAATAATATCATATTTAGAACTAGTTAGTTATATGCACAAACGGGTTAATGGTAACATTACCACAAACAACTTTTAACTAATGTTACAGCCAATTACTATTACGGTATTACGGCGCGGTACGGTATTTGTTATTATTAATGCCAGTTTTAATTTTATTCCATTTCTTTTAAAAAATGGTTCGTAGTTATCTAATTATTCTTACAATATTATGTCTTCGAAAACATGGCAACGATATGAAGAAGCAGTCGATAAGATTTTGCAGGAAATCGAGAATATCATCCACGCGTAGTAAGGGTATCGAGAATAGATTTCCTCTTTCTGGCACCAACGGGTGTTTGTTAGTAGGTACTATACTGCCAATTTAGCTAAGCATGTGAGATTCCAAATTCAAATCACATTATTGACCAGCGCGCAGCGGGTCATAATGAACATAATGAAATACAGTACAACATTATTGACCGGTTGTGCCCCCGGCCACTAATGACTCACTGTGAATGCTCCAACCACCCCGCGAAAATCAAATTTTCTTATTAAATAAATTGCGGCTGTAAGACGTATGTAGTTACAGAAATATAATCATCAAAATCATCAATATAAGCCTCCAAGTTCATAAAGGTGCAAAAATGACTTTTTCAAGTTCCTGCACCTTTATGAACTTGGAGGCTTGTATTGATGATTTTGATGATTATATTTCTGTAACTACATACGTCTTACAGCCGCAATTTATATTTTAATCAACATACAAACTAGCACTGGCCTGCAAATTGCAAAAAACGTAAGAAAATTTGAATTTCGCGGGCTAGTTGGACCATTCACCTTAATACGAATAAAATTTGCTATGGTGGGTCCATTACAAGTCATCCTTTAAGCTAGTCAAGAAAAATGTCAAGTGGCAACTGCAACGCAAGCAACCTAGATCTGCGCATTCGATCGGGCCCCGCCCCTTATAAATGCCATACACCAGCCGTGGTGTGACTGCCACTGATGTAGCCGACAAATACCAGAACTTGACTGTCACTGGTTCAAAAGTTATACTCGTATGGGTAAGACCTGAGGCGCATTGTCCCAGCTTGGCCCAATTTGAAAGTCAAAATCTTACCGAATCGCTAATTAGTCGCCATTTTTCAAATTTCAGAATCTATCGATCACTGATGAATTTCTAGGTGGCCGTCCTGTGGGGAGAATCCAAAGTTTCAAAAATATTTTAGACCGATGCGAAAACAACGCACCGTTAAGCCCTGCGTGGATTCATTCTTTCTAGTTACGATCCTAACACCTACCACCCCCTTACTTTTTGCCTCGTCCACATTCATACATCAGTTCATATACCCACATATCTTTTATAAAGTACGCGCCACATCGTCATTGCCACCGCCCGCGCCACCACAGCCGCCACGCGCCGTAGGGGTCGTTCGGGTTCACCGAACAATGATTGGTCCGTCTATTTCTTACTCTAAGGTATTAGGACTACCTTCAGGCTAGTCATAGAGAACTAATGCTCCAAGGGCGGTTAGTTTTTTACTTGATACGGATGATGTATCGATTTCGACTAAGTTGAATTCGATACCTCGAATCATGCTTATCGAGTAAGAAACTCCTCATATCTTTTTTTATTTTTGGTGGGTGGGATTAAATGACTCCTCCCGCTCTGAGCATAGCAGAAAGGAGTGCCACACTGTTACTGACTAAAAACCACGCATTTTCCTTCTTAGCCCTTGGTGCTCCTGTGCCGCGGTTCTCTTTCGAACAACTCGCAGCACCAGCAGGTGTACCTTCAGTGTTTCTGACATCTCTTTGAGGCGCGCGGGGAACACGATCGCGCCGTCGACACGGCCTGTCGTCATAAGTCGGACGGATGGTGAGCTAGCCCACTACTCTCCGTCTACAGACCCGCAACTCCTTGTACCTGACAAAGTGAGAGATTCATCTAGTCAAGTAGGAATCAGGTGGGATGATCATGATAGCAACATTTACACTATTCGGCAGTTACTGCTGCTATAACGTATTACTTTCACCGGTTTGTAATAAGAACCTCGACACTGTTTGTTTTTTTATCAAAGTGCGGCTGCTTGATTCGAATGTTGTGTTAATCTCGGGCATTTGAATCTAACTATTGGATACTATTATAAATAGCTATTTGCCAGGGTATCTTGTTTTTCGCAACGGCGGAATCTATACGTGTGACAACTACGCGCCTACATAAAGGCAGCAGCACTCGACACGAGCATCGATCCCTTGTCCCTGACCATCCCACGTTGGACTAAATTCCGTGTTTCCAATGGATAAGCAACAGCAATGGCGTCGTAAGTCCACGACTTACGTGGTGGTGGTGGGGTGGTGTGGGCGGCCACATCATTTCTTCCCGACAACAGCGAGGTCATCTGATACTGGAAAAATGAAAACACTGCTCAGCGTCAGGAGATTATGGTGATTGATGAAAAAATGATTCGCACCTGTCTTGATGGGGGGAGGGGGGAAGTTTGAACCTCATGTCTACGGCCCTGCCCCTGAGATAAGTTAGATTTTCAAGTTTCACATTTAACATAATATCACGTCTGTAATCCCCGAAGGGTTAGGCAGAGGTGTACCTAATAGTACACCTACATTTCACCAGTTATGTTTAAGTCCCATGTAATAGGGGGCGAGCCTATTGTCATCAACCGGGCACAAATCCAGACTCCGTGGCTGTTACTGATAAATTCCTGATGAAAAAAGCCAATAACACTTTGCCCGACCCGGGAATCGAACCTAGGACCTCATGCTCATCAGTCACGCTTGCGACCACTAGTCCAACGAGGCAGATGAAGTTCAAAGAAGGAAAGAAGTTGGAAGTTTCAAGATGAAGATAATGCAGGAGTGAGCGAAGCGAGCTCCGTATTACTCTCTCTATTGGTGCAAGAGATAGAAAGAAGCCTTTTTTACTGGTGGGCCAAGCAAGTAGCTTACAGCTTAATTTTTATATTTACTCAGTGGGAGTGGCGGCCAATGCAGCGTATATCAGCGCATCATTCTTATTCAATTTCAAGTAAAATCGCGGACTCATGCAAACATCAAATACTCTATGTAAATATTATTGTCCTCATTATTCAGCTACAATTCGAAATTCTTGCTCAACTTTCTTATTAAGGGGATAGAACCGATGTGGCATATCAACCTGCTCGCCATTTTGTTTTTTTTTTCGAAATCGCGGCCCACGAGAAAAGTGGTATGTATGGATAGAGGACAAAAAAATGTCAATTAACACGGTACCTCAAAGTGTCACGATACTGAGATATTTGAATGTAAAGATCGACAAATGAGTACAACGACAAGCATTAAATATTTTAAAAAATAGTTTAGAATAGTTTTTCTCGTGCTAAGTCGATCTTTACCTTCAAATATCTCGATAACGTGACACTTTGACATATTTCATGACATTTTTTGTTCGTCTAACTGCGGTACTCAGAGATATTTAATGATTAATTAAGCCGTCACTTAGTAAAGGTTTGACATACTTTTGTATGACAAAACTGTCAAAACCTTTAATAAGTGATGGCCTAAGTAATCATTAAGGCTCTCTGAGTGCGGCAGTCAGTCTTCTATCCATGCATACCACTTTCATCATGGGCGGCGATTTCGAAAAAAAAAAAAATGGCGGTGGGTCGATATGGCAGCTTCCATACAAAAAAAGTTCAAACCCCTTTGATCTATTCCTTTCATGAAATACTTTTTCGCATGTAACGTATGGGCTGAAAAAGCAATTTATCTAACAAGAGTTGAAAAGACGTTTGAATTTCCCACGCAAAATACTTGTGCCTGTACTCGCTCACAATCTCGATTACCACGAAAGTCGAAAAAGTAAAATATCACTCTATGGTACAAAATAGACAAGTGATCAACCAATCAAACGGTGGGCGGACGAAACGAAATGAAAGTCCGCCACATGTCCGCCATATCTACTACATCTTCTTTCTAATAGTGACGTTCATATTATTTTGTGTTAGATAGCGTTATTGTGTAGATATTCGTTGTATAATTTAATTATTTTTTTAGTTTATCTAATAGGCGGTGAGTAAAACGTGCAATCTGGATTTGACATATTGATAGTTTTTAATTTGGAACTTGTTTGTCCGCGCCGTGCTTTACGTATTGTCAAAATGGAAAAATCTTAGTTTTAACGTAACTACAGCTTTAATGTATGTGTTATTTATAAATTGGATCCACTAGACTACACTCGTGACGTATTTTGTAGCGTTTGACGGTGCATATTGAGTAATACAAAAAAAATTGGTGTCGGCATTATTAGACGGTGTCCAATATTTCACAGACCCTCGACGGCGGATAACACCATGGAGTCTCCACGGAAATTCAACGATTGCTATTTTTACTACTACTCCACATGCACGAAGGTAAGAAAATATTCATGATTACAAATGTTCTAACAATATAACTTTTAGTGTCATATTGTTTATATTCTCAGTCTCTGATAAAAATCATGGAAGCTATAACGTGTTATGCACTGTTTCATTTAATATTTTATGGTTAGAATGTTTTATTGACATTGAAAGAAATCATCAAATATAGCATTTTTTTTATTACAATGGTAAAAACAATCCTAGCTGATTTTGTCATGAAACTTTTCGTTATTTGGGGGTAAAATTAGCATTGATGACCTTTTTACATGCTGGCTAAAAACTGTCAGTTCATAGTATGATATCTATGAAACTTATCACCATGTTAATTTGGTAACTGGAGTAGGTGATATCAATGAAGGATACTGAGACATCTATATCACAGCAATTTTGAAACAATATAAGAATAGAAACAGCACATGTAGCAGTATAGAAATACAGTACTAAAGTACTCCACACTAATCCTAGTGTGGACACTACTTCCTTCTGTTTTACTGTATGCAATGATTCATCTGCTGAATACTATACTTCCCCAAACTCACATGTTACAGAAAATAATAAAAACTTAGATTTCCCGAGTAATTGGGCTTGGCCTCAAACAAAATGCATTGATAGATCAATTTTCTGTTTATTTGTAAATCATATTGTCACATAAACAATACATCTAGCATTTGTTTCTTTTCAAGTAGCAACACAAGTGTCGAATGCTTGCCAGCCAGTAGTTAGGTTTAAAACCTAGGAGCTAATATCACCTTACATGTGGTTTTCTTGTAATTTTATATCTTAGCTAAGTAATGTACAAGGCGTTCAGTAAAGTTACTTACCTTAACTGTTATGAAGGGGGATAACTGCGTGTTTCGCCATGAGCCGTCTGCGCTGGGGTGCGAGACTATGTGCACAGCCTGGCAGCAGGGCAAGTGCCTTGATAAACGCTGCAAACTACGTCACATGGAACTGAGGGTATGTATACAAGAGGAGGTAGGATGATATTATTTAAGGTTGTGTTTGTTTTCATCAGATTTGTGTTGATGTTTATTTTGACAGTGTGTACAAGCTTAAGTTTGCTCAGTCAATTAAAACCTTTTTGAAAGGTGCAAATCTTTTGTGTGCTCAAATAAATGTTAGTACTACTCCAGACTTTTCTGGAGTATTTACTATCACAGTAAAATTCTGATGAGTCATTGTGTAATTTTCGGAAAACGCTAGTCAAGTGTACTTTTTCTAGATTTTATGAATTGAATAAACCAAATTGGCCAAAGAAACCAGGGCCATCCTAAAGCTTGTTGGGTTAACGATATTTTCAAAGTCACGGGAAACGCATGGATAATGGACAGAAAGTGTGGCAGCAAAAAGGGGAGGCCTATACCCAGCAGTGTGCGTTTCCAGGCTAATTGATGATTACCAAATTGTGCATTACTCAACATAGGTTTTACAGTTGAAGGGCTTTTTGTTCTTGTCATCAATTGGGAACATGAATATTTTTTTAAATTGTTGTTATGACAGGCTTATTAAGTACTAGTTAGATTATCTGGTAGATTACTTATGTTTTTTTTTTTAAGTACAGGTAAAAATTAAACAGTATTGCTATGAATAATATTATAATAAATCTTAAAAAATTGGCATTTGAAGTTATATTTTTCTTTTAAAAAATGCCAGCCACATAACTTGTAAAGAGTGGAAGGGAGTGGTAAATAAACAAAAGGCAGCTTTTCAATACATTTTGAACATAGGTAATGCACTTGCATAGGAAACAGCAGATAAAAGAAATACTGATATTAATTTAGAATTTGGGGGGTTCAGAATGATAACACATAGATGTGGTAACCTTTTTTGTGTAGGAGTCCCGTCATCCCTGTATCTACCAATCTGTCTAAACAGCTGTGCAAATAGTATTTGTGTCTTATCTCTGAGTTTTAATTACCTGACGTAATAATTATCAGAGATTATTTAACCACCACATTTATATGTATTTCCCCAAGTAGTGATATTTTTTTTCTTTTTCTTCATTATTGCCGCCCATGCATGGGCATCTGACTTGGCTATTACATGCCGTCGAGAAATATCTCTCAGGCATGTTAGTTTCTCTACGATTGTTTCCTTCACCGAAGGAAGTGATAAATATACATACGCACAGGAATCCGAAAAATCGGAGAAGCGTATCTTGGTTTTGAACTCGTGACCAATGACTTTGCAGTCCGACGGTCACGCCACTAGACTATCACTGCCATAGTACAGAAGTACTGTTTTCTAACACCTAGTTCAACTTTAGACCAGGGTCGATAATTTTTAAAACCAAAAAAAATAATAGTAGGATGAAACCCATTAGAAAAGGAGGGGAATATTATAAAAATAAAAGGAAAAATAATTTACGGGCGATCTGAGGTCGGGAAGGGGATGGGGGTGAGTTTTTAAGGGTAAAAAACGGTTTTTCTCGATTTCCGGCAAAACTAAAAGTCCTATCGAAAAAAGTTAAATAGCAAAGTTGTAGGTAATAAAAAGATCTAAAACTTTTGTATTTACAGTTTTTTCACATAACCTCAAAATTTATGTGAAAAATTCAAAAAACCAAGGTTTTGGTTTTTTATTTTTATCTTTTACAATTTTTGTTTTTTTTTAACGAAATTTGGTGAAAACTTACCTTTTTATGTCCCAAATACGCTGTAATTTATTTGGTTTAAAATAAAAAAAAAGCTGATATTTTGACGGGTGAATTTTCGATTGAAAATTAGGGCGTTTTTTCGATATTAATTCAAATTAAGGTGAAAAAATAAATATTTTTAATCAAATAAATTACAGCGTATTTGGGACATAAAAAGGTAAGTTTTCACCAAATTTCGTTAAAAAAAAACAAAAATTGTAAAAGATAAAAATAAAAAACCAAAAACTTGGTTTTTTGAATTTTTCACATAAATTTTGAGGTTATGTGAAAAAAGTGTAAATACAAAAGTTTTAGATCTTTTTATTACCTACAACTTTGCCATTTGACTTTTTTCGATAGGACTTTTAGTTTTGCCAGAAATCGAGAAATACCGTTTTTTACCCTTAAAAACTCACCCCCATCCCCTTCCCGACCTCAGATCGCCCGTAAATTATTTTTCCCTCCTTTTCTAATAAGTTTCGTTCTACTATTATTTTTTTTCACTTTTTATTATTTTTAAAGGCTTCTACCCTGGTCTACTTGCAGTAAATCTGTTCACAAGTTCATGTTCTTCAAATTGAACTAACAGCACAGTGTTTGAACCAAACCAGCAAACCCAGCCTTTCCTTCATAGATATGATGACGATGACACCATCTAGCTGATTTCGGCCACAGCGACTGCATAGCCAAAGCCTCGGTGGCTTTCAAGGGTCCTGTCGAGACTGCGGGTTGTTCCTGTCGAGGCTGCGGGTGGTTCGCAAGGGATACCGCGGCCTCGACATGAAGGGCTAAGAAGGAACATGGGTGGTTTTTAGTCAGTAGAAGTCTGACACTCCCTTTCGCTCTGCCCAAGAGCGGGAGGGGTTATTTGATGATTTCCCACCCCAAAAAAAAAAAAAAAAATGGTGGTTGTCGAGACCTTTGGTGTGCTGTTCTTTCATGGGCTCTCAAGTGGGTTGTATAATCAAAATTAGGCCAAAAAACTGCGAACACAACGCGGGCGGATATATCAGAACACCATTGACGACGTTGTAGGGTATACCTAGTTATTAACCAACTCTAGCAGAAGCCTATAGAGAAACTACTTATAAATAACTTAATTCCTACAAATTAATATTTGGTGAAATAAAAATAAAACTCAATTTCCATATTCTAATTAGGCTACTCTGCCTCAATATTGAACTCGACATTTGACTTTGAACTACAAACATTGAACTTATATTTTATTAACGATTCTGTCGGTCACTAGTCCAGTAAGGCGGTCTATAATTAATCAATCTTATCATTAAACTTATAGATATGCACATAAATATTATTGATAAGAATTACATGATGTTAGGCAATTCTTTATTTCTTATCTTAAATACTGAGGATTAAGTTCGCTATTGGTAAAGGGATTTATAAAAGCCGAAAAAATGCATGTAATTGTGACGCCTGTCTAAGTCCCGGTTTCCATCAAAGCGGAGAGAAGCGCAGACGAGAGGAGATGTGCGGAAATCGACAATCACATTAGCCAAAATTGACATCTGGTCTTTCGCCTTCTTGTGATTACTCGGATTTGGCACATCTCCTCTCCGCTCTGCTCGTCTCCACTTTGGTGGCAACCGGGCTTCAGACAGCTTCTACATCTTTGTGTATGTTTTTTTTTGTGATTAAGAGGCTTTCGCTTGTTTAACAAAAAAAGTGAGCAACAGGAATATGGTGTAAGTAAGTATAGTGCGAGTTTGTCGATGTGTAAACATATTTATTAGTATGCTGGCAGCTTAAATTTCAGCTCGAAAAGAACAACTAGGAGTAGATTTGAGTAGACTAGATTTGTTCCTTGTTATTTTGGTTTTCTCCCTGTAAGCCTTGCGATTTTGCTTAGCTTTGAGTTTTGAGAAGACAGCGATAAAAACCTAGAAAAATACCGACTGGATTTATTTTGGGACATGCTGAAAATTTACAAAGTATAAAGACGTGACCCTGACAAGCTGCTGCAGTGGCCTGCGAGGAACTCCAGGAACCTTATAAGGAAGATGTAAGTTTGTAACCTCTAATAAGTAGTCCAAATTGTCACATTCTAGAAAAACCGCAAGCAGATCCCATGCTATTGGGAGAACCAGCCGGGCGGTTGTCGTAAGATCCACTGTCCGTTCATGCATAAGAACCCGGACGCGCGCACTGATGGTATCGCGCCTAGCCAGCCGGCGCCCCCTCAACCCGTGAGACAACACATACATTACACGCCATACACGGTGCCTTTTTTACTAGAAAACTAGGAAAACTTCCAGGGGTGATACTAGTCTAAAACCCCCACAAAAATTGCAATTTTAAATGGACTATTTTACCATTTACACAAATTTCGGTCATAAACCAAACTTTGTTTTTTTTTGCAAGTAAAGACATAAAAGTATCACCGTTGAAAGTTTTCCTGGCTACTAAAGAGGGATTGTGTATATTTGACTAAAATTACACACACTAACATTTACATTACTAGGTAATACATTTTATTATAACATTTTTTGTAACAAAGTCAATCATAACAGTTTGAAATTCATTTTAGTAACATTTTTGTTCATCTTTTGCTTGAATATCTAATTAACTGAATATTTTGAAATTATAGCAGAATCACTTCATGGGATCTCACATATTTCTGCTAATAATAATTGGCTATTGGTCCTTTCATGTTTATAAGACTCATCAAGATCACTACCAAATCCATGGTAAGGTGGTGGCCTTACGAATATTTCATAAACTAAACCTACCAAGTTTGAAGCAATACGTGATTAAACTCCAATATAAAAGGGACCACTTAAATAAAAAGGCCTTCTGTCAAAAGATGATAATTCTGATGGCCATCCAGTCATCTGCACTAGAGTCTTGACTTCACATAAAATAGCTGCAACTTAGACACACGAAGTAACTTTGCCCCGTCGTTCCCAATACAGCAGCAAGTGCCGACGTCGAATGTGCAGGAGAATGTTCCTGAGCAGCAGCAGCAACCGCCCATGGGAGGTGTACCGCCGCCCGTGCCTGCACCCGCGCCCGTGCCGCTGCTGTGGCAGCAACAGCGCCAAGGTAACACCCATGATCTTCTTATCGTGTGGGCAGTAAGGTCTAACGACCCCGCACACCTTAGTGTCAGAGTTTCTAAACCGCCTCAAGAGCCTGACATGGTTTGACGACCGCCATTTGGCGTCCATGATCATCAGCTTATACTTGTCTTCTGAAGCACGGAATCATCTTTTTATCAGACAATTAGGTGTTTTAAGCCTGCAATGTCCTAGCCAAACTGGAAACAACTTTACAAAGTATGCTTCTCGTGGGAATCGAAACCACGACCACCGGGTCACTAGGCAAACGCCTAAACCACTCGACTTAAATCTTTAAAACTACGCAACGGATTTTGATGCGGTTTTTTTTAATAGATATAGTGATTTAAGAGGAAGGTTTTAGTATATAATTTGACTGACATCCACGCGGGCGAAGCCGCGGGCATCAGCTAGTAGAAAATAAAATGAAGCTACACTCCCAGTCGCAAGGCATAATAACTGTGAGTGTACAGTTATTGCCCATTCCAAAGCGTAGATCTCTGTGGAGAAGAACGGGCAAGAAACTCCATGGACACTTTTGAATAGTCTTTGAAACTTATCTAACTAATTTGTACCAACATGGAATGGTCTCATGTAAAGCGTTATGATGCTACACACTAGGCTACTTGTAGAACCAACTGGTCAGATTGAGAATCGTCATCATAACATCATGCCTTGTAATCCCCGAAGGGTTAGGCAGAGGTGTACCTAAGAAATACACCCACATTTCGCCAGTGATGTTTCTAAGTCCCATTTAATAGAACACGAGCCTATTGCTATCAACCGGGTACCGTGGCTGCTACTGAGAAATTCGTGATGAAAAAATGTTTTTAATAAATGTTCGGCCATACAACATGGCCTTGAACAAAATTGTGTTTAAAAATGTTTGAAAATATGAGTCGACTTGATTGGCGACGAGATTATGCAGCTCGAGGCTAAATAATAACAGCCGCTCGGGGTCGATCTTTCAGGTTAAGCCTTGCTTGCCATGTTGCTCTGTGGATGGGTGACCGCCCATAACATACCGAGTTTCCTCCGTGTCTCGAAAAACACGTTAAGCCGTTGGTCTCAGCTGTCTTGTAGATCATAAACCGCAGTTACAGATAGTCAGTAGCCCGAAATTCTGATAACCAGTCTCACCAAGGGATAACGTATTACCCAGTACTATCTCCGCTGAGGAGGTCAGATAGGCCATGTAAAATAATGGTATTCAGCTGCACCCGATTAGACTGGAAGCTTACTCCACCATAGTTGGGAAAAGGCTAGGCAGATGATGATGATTCAGCAGTTTCTGCTGCAATAAAAGAAAAAAAAAATGCAATGTAACGCAACTATGTATTTATACCATTCATAGTTTAATTTACCGTTCATGTGATGTTGATGTGTCACGTTAGATAGAGACACACGCAATATAAATTATTTTTGTTATGTTTGAATGTGATAACAAATCTGTTGTATGATTTGCGTTAAATAAGGCATGGTTGCCTAGTTTACATGCCAGAAAAAATATTGAATACCCATGATGTGACAATGTTAGTGTAATTATTTACCCGTCGGGGCTGCGGGTTGTTCGCAAGAGATACCGCGGCCTCGGCATGAAGGGCTAAGAAGGAACATGGGTGGTTTTTAGTCATTAGAAGTCTGACACTCCCTTTCGCTCTGCCCAAGAGCGGGAGGGGTTATTTGATGATTTTCCACCCACCATAAAAAAAAAAGTGTAGTTATTTAAATTGTTGCATAAAAGAAAACTACATTTTGTTTTAGATAAAATAATTAACATGTGAAGTATCTTTCGTTTTTATTAAATATTGACTATTAAAACCCTTCATTAAAGTCGATTAGAAGTTGAATTTATGCCCAGTATCCACCAAACTATGGGTAGGAGGAGACGAGTCAGTATTGAACAATCTCATTGGTTGGAATCCACATCTTGTTTCTCCTATGATTGCTTGCATCTTGCTATCTGCACCGATCTACTCTTCTGCGTTTTGGAAGCTTTCTGCGGTACTCAGAGATATTTAATGATTACTTAAGCCGTCACTTAGTAAAGATTTGACATACTTTTGTATGACAAAACTGTCAAAACCTTTACAAAGTGATGGCCTAAGTAATCATTAAAGCTCTCTGAGTGCGGCAGTTAGAGTCTCAGCATTTTGGAGACGGAATGTCCTGTCTTTGTTGCACCATATATTATGGTCTTTACTAACTGTTTAGAAGTGATGTGATTGTTTTTGCCTTGTCCACAAAGAAGCTTGTTTTTTGTTATATTTTCCAAAATTATAATTTTGAATAACTTGCTTTAACTTTTTGTGATCCGTTGTTTTCCTCTAACACTTTTAGAAAACTTTGCTCCACAAATAGTAACTTTTATTACGACTTATTAACAATTAAGACTATTAACTTTGATTACGGCCACCCTAATAAAATGTACAAGGTTACCGCCCCCCAGTGGTGCTGGACTCGGCCATCCTCGGCGTGCTGCCTGCGTCTAGTGAGCTGCTGAGCGGGCGGCGCGTGCTGCCACCCCATGCGCACGAGCAACCCGCCAACCCCTACGCGCCCATGCCCGTCGACCCCCTTGTCGTCAACTTCGAAGAAGGTATGCGCCTCTACTGAAACTACATGTACTAAGCCCCCAGCAGACGATTTGAGAACTCGAACCCCCGCTTTAAATAACAACATCCAACCAGCTAAGCACTAGAAGATTCCAGCTACTAATCGATGAATATAACTTGAACCGCGGCGGAATTCGGAACTACATTTAAATGTACTGGATTTGACAGGTGGATGACGTTTCTCCTAACCTAGCAACGCCACCCTTATGTTTCAAGTTATGTTGGTCGAGTGATACTAGGCAACCGCGTGGAGCCGGTCCACAGCAAGCTATGGTTGTGTTCGGTGTTACTATTGATGTTGTTAAAGAAGATTTAGAAGGTAGCTATACTTCCTTTGAAGTTTTTTTGCTAATGAGACCGAGAAGTCTACTAATAAGCAATCTTTCACCATATGAGTCGGTATAGGAAACTAGTGTTTCATTTGAATGGGTTTGGACCGGTCCTTAAAAAGAGAAAAACGGTATCGGAAATTCGATGTGGAAAGTCAATCTTAACTATGGTTGAAATTACGATTGCAGCTGTCAAAGCAATGGTTGTGTGAATTGATGGTTCTTAGAAAAAGCGATTAATTTATAGAAGTAAAACTATTTCTGTATAATGAAGGATCGTGCTACGGTTGTGATTAGAGCTGCCACAATGTGATGTGGTGTTGAAAATGGAATCTTCTAGAAATGCTTTGGACTCGCGGCATTGATGGGGCTAAAGTGTAATGTGTGAACCAACAATGATGGCGAGTCGGGCGGCGATAGCAAACAAGACTTCTCAAATTGTATGATTGGGGCTTACGGCTCGATTTGCTGATACTAATTTGAAAAGCCATCAAAATAAGTATAAGTTTGGACTAAATTCGGACCAGTGATGTAAGGTAAAAGTAAGGAAAAAGTGGGTAAAGCTATTTGATGGTGAATTGTTTCCTAGTATATTATTATGTAGTATGAATATTCTCCATATGTGGCATTGTACTTTACAATTTTCTATATAAGAGCACTGGATAAAGGATTGCAAGCAAGTTTTATGCGTCATGATTTTATGTGATATAAAAAGCAATCGTATAAATGTATAATTTTTATGTGCAACTTGGAAAGTGAATGGCTAGGTATATAAACAATATACGTGACTTTGATGGACACTTTGGATTTGTTTGTCGGTTATGTAATTTTGATGTCTTTCCAAATGATGTTAATAGCGAATCTTGTAGCCAAACGTAAAATTAATAATACTATGTACTTGCACTTGAGTTTTTTCAATAGACATTTAGAGATATGCTCATAATATCGATATCACGGCTCGCGGACACTAAGTCTAATATTTGAACCACCGCTTTCTGGCGAAGTGATTCAATCATAGGGTTCATTTTCCACTGAAGCGCGTTCAATGATTTCGTGCAGAGGTCCAGCAAATAAACGGCACTATAGCTATTATTAAATTTAGTCATACAATGCACTGCCTGTACCTATTCCCATGTAAATTGGAAGACTGGTTATGCGTTGCTGGAACGCATTCTTCTTTCTACGTGGAAAATCGGTTCGCTGTTTATATCCTTACACCAGAGTTGATTTATGATACGCTTCAGTGGACAGCGGACCAAACATGCATTATTATAATAATTCGGTAGTTGAAAACTCTGCATTGTCAAGTTATGGGCGGTGTGCGTATAGGGTTAAGCATTAACGATGTTAAATTTCAAACGCTCATTGATTGTTTTTGTTTTTCTAAATATAAACACTATGCTTTATGTATACTTATGGCACTACTCACTAGATCCTCTCGTCAAATTCATGGTCGTAGCTCGCATTAAAAGGGTTCCAATATTATTTTTTAGAATTCAACCCTTTGTTGTGCCAATAAAACATGTAAAAACGACCGAGAATGTGTTAGATTTTATTACTTTAAAAAAAAATATATTTACTTTGTTCACATGTTATTGGTTAAGAATTTTTTCCTACGTTTATTGTCGCTAGCGAAGTGGGAATTTATTGTTTATATATTTTTACGCGGGTGGGTTACAACTTGCCGCCTTTTTTATTTTTAACTTTTGTAGAAAGAAAATACATTTCTTTTGTTTTCCCAGTTCGCGACGCGACATTTTAACACCTGTTTATGGAAGGTATTATTATTGTTTTTATTTCGCCAATAGTCAATTAATATAGTATTTATTGTATAGTTATAGTTGGATTCAGTTTCTTCATTTTTGTATTCAATATTATTGTGGGTGTGGATTTAAACAGTTTGGGCGGTTACGGTCGAAACTGGATCCAAAATTAATTTAACGAAATACAATATTGTTTTTTTAATGTTGCCGGAAGAGGCGACTTTTGGTTGACTCTAACTTAGACAATGTGTAGCTGTTTTTTTATACCATAGACAATTATTAAACAAAGTGAGATTATATTTGACTCACGATGGATTAATGATAGCTCTCTTTCTCACAGTTTATTCATGAAATAATGTGGAGGAAAAGCGACGTTGGTATTTTTGTATGTGCAATAAATTAGAGAATAATAATCTCTTTCATATCTTAGCTAATTAGATTCATTAATATCTCTCGCTTTTTCATTTACTGTAACGTTATATAACAATTTATATCACATAGATAGACAGTTACAGTCATATTTTAAGAAAAAAACATTCAGTTTTCTCTCAAAATATCACTGCAATACTTTTTTTAAATAGATGTTGATATAATCTTTGTCTATGATAGAAAAGTACATAATAAATAGGATTAATAACATATAAAATACAAATAAAAATATATATACACGATTATTGTAACTCATTAATATAGGTGAAAAAAAAAATGAAAAAAAAAACAGCTTTATGCCTTTAAATTGTTTGTATGTTAGTATGTAGGATGTTTTAAGGGGCTTTGGCAGTTTATAAAGGTACCCACTGCTACCTGCCCCCAATACTTTATATATTCGCACCGTGAGATGTAGATAGAGCTAATAAAATGAAAAAAAAAAAATGTATCTCTAGGTATACACAACGGGAAACACAGTTTTATAAGCTGCATGAATTTCAAAACTGTGATTCCCGTATAAAAAAAAAAAATCGTGCTTAAGATTATAATACCAATTTAGAAAGAATAAAAAAGAGATAAGCTAACAAAAAAAAAGCATTCGATTGCTTAGTCTTTTGGTAAAATCTGGTAACGCTTCCGATATCTTAGCACTTCGGTATGTTTATTGAACGCGATTAGTCAAATATATTTGTTGTAAAACAATCTGGCAAGAAAAAGGATTAATTTCTTATATTCTTTGCACTGATAGTAAAGTTCCTATATTTATTTTAAATCGCAAAAGTGTGAACAGGACAAGATATAAAAAGAATCGGTTCGCGTTAAGGTCCATGGTACGCCTAGTCATTATTTATGTATAAAACTATTTATCAATATTTAAATAACATAGTCTCGATTGGTGGGGATAGATTAAGTCGGAGGTTTCTTATATTACTTTAACATGCTCAGTTTGTACACACATCTTTGTTTTTGTTCTTTAAATTCTTGGTGTTCGCTTAAAAAGGGAGGTAAAATTATTATAAGTTTTATATAAATTAGCGGAAAAGTGTACTGAAAAGTTATTAGAAATATAATTTTAGTATGAATTAGTACAAAGGTTGCATGGTTGCTTTCAGAGGCAGCTGTTGAAAAAAAAAGCAAATTGGTTTCTCTCGTAACAGTAGCAATACATTTTATATTTAGTATAATGTTGTAGTCTTGTCTCTTTTTATACTAATAAACTATTTATTTACCTTTAGATTAATTGTTGGAATGTTAATGTTTTATGTTAGACAGTTAAATTTCTGTCACAAGGATAGCGCTCGAGTCCTTGTGAAATGTACTGCGATTATGGAACGGATCACTATCTATGTATTAACTTTACTACGTAATTACTTATTTCTATACTTCTCTTTGGCAGCTATTATATAAAATTGTTGGAAAAAGACTTGAAAGTAAGACATTATGTATTACGTGATTGTTCGGATTCGTCGTACGACATTTCATGATGATGTCAGCATAGACTACTATGTTTTTACTAACCGATTTTGTTGAATGTGGAACACTTTCCTTTTAATATTATTTTGTTGTCGCTGATTATTATAAGTTGATGTCGGCGGGAGGGATCGTAAGGAGGGTTTGAACTTAGTCACTGAGGTCAAAGTTGTCATCCACATTTGACCGCGATCGGTTATGAATCCGAATGAATTTTCTAAGATTTGTACATGTGTGCGAAAGTGAGGTAAATGTAATGAAATTAGTAATGCAGCACTTTTGATACTTACAAGTTGTGTTCCATGACATTTTGGTTGACGGAGGGAATATAACAGAGACCTGCGCGTGTTGCCGCGTTGCCAACGTCACGAGTGCCTACTGATAGTTTCTTGTTTCAAATAATACGGGGTTGTTGTTATGTTAATCTTAGTCTTATTTTATAATAAGAATTTCAAAATATGTTTATTATTAGTAACGCGTGTCTAGTACCTTTCATTTAAGCTAATTAATATTCAAACTGATATAGGAACTCGTAACGGAACAGAATTATACTTTGGCTTTGTTTAATCAAATTGTGTTTAATATACCAACGAGTAAATAAAAATGTTTCGTAATATGATTTTTGTAATTATTTTTGACCGCCCCTACGAGAGTCGCTTTCAGATTGACGTTACGAGAACACACCGCGAAGTTGCCAAGTTAAGTCGGACGGGTCGCCTCAAAATTAATTACGAAAATCATTTGGAATGTTTCGATTATCGCGTCCGACTAAGCACTTCGTTCGTGTGTTCTTGCAGAGTCGGATAATGAAAGCGCACCCTCGTCTACGCCCACTAAAACGATGACGTCTGATGACGGGACCAAAGGGTCTCGTACCAAGTCTCAGGAGTTGTTGCTTCTTGAGCAAATACAGGCGGAGGCTGCGGCCTACTACAGCTACGACGGGCTGCAGCCGCACGACCCGAAGGTGAAGCTGGTGCGCACCAACCTCGCCAACAAGTACGAGCGGGTGTCGCTGGACGAGCTCGCCGGTAAACAGGCCACCGAGCGACGCACATCGCTCGACTTCAAAGTCCTCTCCCTCGACGAGATCAGGGCAAGGAAGAAAAGCGACACCATCATACACAGTAAACCCATCACACTCAATCTTAGTAGAAAAAGAAAGCTCTCTACACACGAAACTATCACTACCTCAGGCAATAAGATACTGAAAGTCGTTAGAAGCAACTCCATTGTGTATAAGAAACTCGACCGTAATGCTCCTGCGGCTTCCAGTCAGGCGAAAGTCGGTCACAAGCCCAGTGATACTGCCAACGATAGGAAACGTACATTATCCGAGCAAAGTGATTACTGTGAAATACAAGAAGACGAACTCGTCGACAACTGTTACGAGTTCAAGAGGATAAAACTTAATAAACAAACGGCTAAGCCCAGACTTATAAGAAACAGACTCTCAAGTTCAAATATAAGTACAGATGAACCCAAGTACGACGATTTAGACTTGAACAAAACAGACGATTCTGATTCAGAAGTACAAATTGTTAGCGTAGAACTTAACGAGATTAATTCCGTAGATTTAGATAAGGTAGATTCGGATAGTGAAATTATAGATTTAGAAACTACTAGACTAGGAGAACCGATAGACGTTGTGGACTTAAGTGAAGATCAGGACGAAAGTGAAATAACTGTGGCTGATCTCGATTTAGATTTGAGTAAGAATGCGGTCATGCCCGATGTGGTAGTCAGTTGTCACCAACAACTGAACAAGATTGACAGCACATCAAACAACATTCTTAATGAAATTGATAGTTTGCTAGATGATGATTTATGATTCTCATTTTAATATTAATTATTCCTACTAGGCTTTGGAGATTTAAGTCAAGATGCTCGTACAAAAGTTGCCTGTTTAACATAATTAGATTATTCAGCATATTTATTAGGTTTATGAAAATATCTACACTAAGTAGTATTTGTGTGACAAGCAATAATGTGACTTATTTGTATAGGTAAGAGAGCTAAATCTTTAGTATTTTGTTTAGGTACATCTCTGTAGTGTTAAAAGCTTTAATTTGATTCTATTGAAATATTATAATAATTTTGCTAGAAGGTGAAGTTTCATTTACAAAACCTAGTCAACCTATAAAGACAAGAAACTCGTTACAGACAAAAAAGGAGGTTCTCATTTTTTTTTTAAATGTTTGTCAGGTTTCAGGTACCTCATAACTGCGTCATTTATGAACCGATTTGAAAACGCTTTATTCTTTTGTGAGTGGTTGTGCGTCGTAGAAAATTCATCAAAATCGGTTTAAAAGTTTGTTTTAATAATGGTCTTGAACAACTTCAAGGTACAATGTAAAAATTGATTCATGACAAAAAAAATTGTGTAGTAGGTAGGTATACAGCGGTATACCTACTACAACAAAAAAAAAATCTAAAATAACCACTTTCGGAAGTCAGTGGCAAAAAGTGTATGAAACAAAGTCACTGACTTCCGAAAGTCAAGTTAATTGTGAGGTTTTTTCAAATGTTCTTTGTAATTTGGTTCGTTTTTTATTCTTAACTTAAATGGCTTCTTAACTGTTAGCTATACCCAAATGAAACAACGCAATACTTTGATCCAAAAGTGTATTCATATAATGTTATTAAAACGTTTCATCGACATCACACAATTTATTCACATTTTTATTTATAATCAATACATATACACATTAAAAACTAACTGTAAATTCGAAATGAATACCTTGAGGTTGATTCAAGCTAGTGTTGCAACTAATATAGTTTATTTTTGCTGAAACATGAAGCTTTGTGACTAATTTTGGTGTTAACAGCTATAAAATATAAATTTGATAGCAATGCTAATATAAAAAATACTCCAAAAAATACTTTTGCTACTAAATGTGGTTTTAATAAAAAAAACAACCAAAAGATCTAAGATTTAAACATCATAATTGCGCGCTTATTACATATACAACGGGATAATCACAATGAACAATTACACGAAAGTAACTATTTACATTTCAGTAAGTACTTAAAACTAACAAGCCCTGTTTCTCATAAAAAAATCTACGCTACAATAATGTTAAGAATTAAATATGAAAGGATTTTTACAAAATTTGTCCTTCACTACTTCTGTCGTTTAAAAATAAGCAGATAAAATCAGGTAAAACACAGTGATTTGTATCGACTATCCAAATTGAAATACATAAAAGGCAAAGGTACTACAAAATATTCAGCCATATCTGTCAGAAATTCCACAAATAATCAAATATAACCTCAGCATTGTTAATTAAACATTTACAACAAATATACACAATTAAATACTTATTTAACGCTAATCTTAGTTAAGTAACTAATTGTTATTAAAATATTTTTAACACTTACATCGAAATATTAAATTATTTCATTCAAAGTTGCAGGTTTAGGATACAACATTACATGTGCATCGTTAATGGTAATGTAGTTAGTCTATGAAAGATTTTACTAACTAATATTTTGAATGAAATATTCTAATTAATTTTTTAATACAATTTGAGCCTATGTTTTGTGCTCGAAGTCCTGTTTTGTGGCAACTAGTGGATATGTTAATTCTTTATACTATACATGTTACATCAGTTGGTAGGTTATCTAATCTCTTGTACAAATTAAGTTTATTAAAAAATATCACCATAAAGTAGGTACAAACAAATATTTGTAAATAAAAACAGCACAAAGTTTATTAGTAAAACTCAAGAATTTCCTCACTATCTTTGTAGGCATGCGTTACCTTTCACTTTCTTGTTAGGTATGTGTTATAGGTAGTTTCCTTTCTATATCCTTATTTCAATCTGTAGCTTTCTCATTGTCAACCTAATACAGATTTCATTATAGTTTCCAAAAAAATATACATATGCAAAGAACATAATTATTACTATTGTGTGACAAACTAAACAAACCATCACAAATAAAACACTGAATACATTTTGTTCATGATATTATATACTTCGGAATAAAACAATGCATACTACCCTATTTAAATTTTGAGCCATTTTGAAATCAGGCAACAGATAATGTCATTTTGACCAGTTTTCGTTACAGCAGGTCTTCGTCAACGAGAATCGCGATTTGGGGTGCATAAGGTACCTTTGGAAAGAGGTGTATTTTATAAAAAGAATAAAAAGAGTAATCAAAAGAAGCAAATCATAATTGTTTTAACAGCTCCTATAGGTACCGGACTGTTTGTATTTCGTGCGACAGAGATAACGCTCTACGAAGCCGAAATTAGCCGATTGTCTCTTTCCAAAGGTCGATGTGCAATATTTATCGCCGGGTAGGTACTGTAGACGCCAGTTCATCAAGCTACTATCATCATCATCATTCTTCTGCCCTTATCCCAATTTATTTGTGGTCGGCGCAACATGTCTTCTTTCATACTTCTCTATTTCTCGTCATCAAGCTACTATAAGCTATCAAATTTCATTAATAGATTTTCAACTTTATAGCTAAAGCTAAGCTAAGCTTTATAGTTGAAGGTTGATTGGGAAATTTTGACAGTTTCGGGTAGCTTGATATTCTCGCTCTTGTAGATATGTTAAGCAATCTGATAGGTAAGCACCGCTCTTCAGTTTCAGGCCATGTTCAAACCAAAGCGATCGTCCCACGAACGCGACTTTTGCATCGCATTAATTCACTTTTTTCGCCGAAACATAACGCATGTTCGCGCCGACAGAGAGCGCCTTCCAGAACCAATCGCAGTTCCGACTGCTGCCGAATTCAAAATGGCCGCTGATTCACCGGATAGTTGCTTAAGCGTGTGAGTACTGTTGTGATGTGCTCGGCTAGTTCCACCAGGGTCACTGGAGACGCGACCAGTACTGCTGGCTGTCCTGTCCGGGTACTGCGAGCGGAACCGACACTCCTGTGCCTAGAAGACCGCCTAGCTCTGGAATGACAAAATTGTTTGGATTTGTAGTGCACATTTTCAGGGTTAGGATCGGGCACCAAAGCGAAGACGAGCGGTGCCGAAATGTGCAAGATTCGACCAATCACAAGAGAGAAGAGAAACGCGATGTAGATTTCAACCAATGAGATTGGACGCTTTCTGCGGCTCTTCTCTCTGCTCTGCTCATCTCCGCTATGGTCCAGTCCGGGCTCTAGCATAGTAGGCGAACAGAATATTGTTTTGCCTAACATCCCTACAGCGAGTTCATTTAAGGTCAGGGAGTGCTCATGTCTTGCTATGCAAGCAACCTTCGAATAGGTCCTGTAGTTACCATATTCCTGTGTTTTGGCAATTATGTCTGTTTCAACAAATTCTGAACTATATTGATTTATATCATGCATAAGATATCCCAGATCTTGAAAAATTTCAAATTTTCGCATGCCCTTGTTATTTAGTCTCCCAGTACGTATATTGAACATGGTCCATTTGCAGACCCAGATCATGGTCTCACTAACCCAGGTTGTAAAGCTTTTGGTACTTAAATAATTTACCTGGTGGAGGCGACGCTGGTTCATGCTGGTAACCGTGATGGTTAACGTAGGGGTGTGGGTGCTGTCTGTACCCCAGCTCATAGCGCGGATACCCCAGGAACCCGCTTTTGCACAGCTCTGCCTCGGTCGTGTCGCAGACGGGGGTCTCGGGCACCATACCCCCTCCGTACCCCATGGGGGTCAGTGGGCTGGGGAACATAGGACTTTAGATATTATTTTAGTGAACTTTACATAGAAGAAGATTTATTATAGGTAAGAATCTTGGCCAAAAAGGTCACCATCTCCACTTTTGCCTGGAGCCAGGCGTGAAATCCAAAATTCTCTTTCTTTATCGTGTGTTTACTACCTAACCTGGTGTCAGAGTTTATGCCGCCGATGGGCCTCTTTTTTTTATGGTGGGTGGAAAATCATCAAATGCAAATCAAAATCTTTCGCTCTGCCCAAGAGCGGGAGGGGTCCCGCTCTTGGGCAGAGCGAAAGGGAGTGTCAGACTTCTACTGACTAAAAACCACCCATGTTCCTTCTTAGCCCTTCATGTCGAGGCCGCGGTATCTCTTGCGAACACCCGCAGCCCCGACGGGCCCGCAGCCCCGACGGGCCTCGCAGCCCCGACGGGCAACCGATGGGCCTCTGACTTGGCTTTACATGTCGCCGAAAAATTTCTCTCAGGCATGCTGGTTTCCTCACGATGTTTTCAATCACCTGAGCAAGTGAGACAATAATACAATACGCACATGACTCCGAAAAATCATCCATACATCGTGAGGAAACCGTCATGTCCTAGAACCAAACAATTCGAAGACTTGTGACATCTACCAACCCGCACTGGGCCCACGTGGTGCCCATAATTGCAATGAAGCCCATTCCCTTTCATAGAGAGGAGGCTTTGAGACCCAGTAGTGAGAACATTAGAGGCTGATTATGGTTACAAACATTGTGCAATGCAACTCACCTGTACGTATCAACATTCAACGGCGGCTGATAGGGCTGGTGCGTTGGATGCGCTGGATGTGCCGGATGCGCGGGTGGCGGGTGGTGTGCGGGGTGCGCCGGGGCATGCGGCACCGCCCCACTGTACCCGCACTCAGGGCTCCGCCGCTGCGACCGGATCTTCTCCTCTCGCCGCCACTTCGCCCGACGATTCGAGAACCACACCTTAATGTCGGGTTAGGTTAACACAAAGCGCGAGTGACGCGCTAAGACAGGGCAATTAGGATCCTTACAAGGCTGGCTTGTTGGTGATACTAATTTAAACGGTTAAAGTGGGAACATTTTTTAAAGAACAGGGATAGATGTAGAACTTTTATTTGTGCTTGAGGCACTTGAGGGTAAGACTAGCGTGCGTTGTTCGAGTGAAATACCGCGGCGTCGGACACAAAGGGCTCAGAAGGAACATGGGTGGTTATAGTCAGTAGAAATCTGACACTCCCTTCGCCCAGACCAAGAGGAGTCATTTGATGATTTCCCTCACCCAAAAAAAACATACATACGAATTGAGAACCTCCTTTTTGGGAAGTCGGTTAAAAAAAGGGTATGACTAGCGCAAGGTTAAATAAGTAGGAAAGGGAATATTATTCTAAAGCTATTTAGATTAGTGTTCACTTTGGTAGGTACACGCGTTTCAGTGACTGCAAACTCTAATTAATGTATGAGTTGTTCTTGATTATGAACGTTCGCTGAAGGCTGAGTTTTATGATTTCTGTTATCGCTGTTACTATGTAGCATGTTGTAGAGGTATGTATCTACAATCATGTTCCAAATTGCATCATATTGTACCTATGTTCATACATCATGAGTTATTATAAGGTAGGTAGGTACCTATCAAATCACTCAACCGGACACATACCGGGCATACACTGGCGTAATTACCTAGTTGCTTATGTATGTAGTTACATATTGCACCACGTAATTAATGTTAACGCGTGTTGGTAGGCACAACGATCTACTTATTTTTAGGACCAATCAAACTATACATAACTAGTATAACCTGATCTCAATTTGTATGAGCTTCCCGTACAAAAGGGTATATGACCAAAAAAATCTAATTAGCCCGTTAGATAGATTTTCAAAAAAATAATGGACACATATTTTTTCTTTTTTCACGTAAACAAAAGATGAAGATGACATGAATCAGAATCAGAATCATTTATTTGCCATAATGTAGGTATACAAATGAGATGACAGTGCTTCGAAAAGTCGTGTCAAGTCGTGTGACGACACAAGGCTAGTACTTTTTTACCCACAAAGTGACGTCACAAGCCCCCACTAATGATCCTTGACATGTTTTATTTTCGTCAATTTTTATTATTTTTTTCGATAATCTAACAGACGGACTAATCAGATTTTTTTGGTCAAATACCCTATTAGAGATCTACTTAATTTGGTTTGCATAGTTTAATTACATACCTACATCTATCGTCTTTATAGGTACCTACTACTTACTTACTACAAGAATGCGACGATAGATTGTCTGTGTAAGATTATCTTTTTTTTTTTTTTTTTTGGGGGGTGGGAAATCATCAAATAACCCCTCCCGCTCTTGGGCAGAGCGAAAGGGAGTGTCAGACTTCTACTGACTAAAAACCACCCATGTTCCTTCTTCGCCCTTCATGTCGAGGCCGCGGTATCCCTTGCGAACAACCCGCAGCCTCGACAGGCGTCTGCCCTTGCGGGCCCCTTTGCGGTACCTAAAACAGATATAGGGAACATGTTCAAGTAGTAAGTATTTGTGAAGCTCACCTGTATTCTAGCTTCGGGCAAGCCTATTTTGGCGGCGAGTCGCTCGCGAGCAAAAACGTCTGGATAGTGTGTTCTTTCGAATTCTGAAAAATATAATAGTAAGTATAGTAGGTAAGTTTAGTAGTCAAATCACAATCAGCCATTGGTCGAAAAAAAGTAATGCTGAACTCAAGTTTTCTTGTTGCAACAATATTGTAGTTTCTGCTTCCCAAGCTTCTTTGCAAAAGCTGTGTAGGCTTCCTGCAATTCCTAATAATCTGATATGACTGCCATTTTTATTTTCTTTTAGGCTGTACTGTCCCACAGCTGGGCAAAGGCCTCCCTCAATTCCTTCCAAGAACTCTTTTCATGTGTCTCCTCGAACCAGCCCTCGCGGTACATCTCTTTACCTGAATGCTTGTGCTTACTAACTTATAAGACTCCTCACTCCAGAAAATTCCAGAACATGAACCAACCTCTCTCCAGGCTATCAATCTGCTCATTGGTGAAACTGGTCCGGTTCCTCTGCAGTTTGCGTTTCAGTCGCAGCCGCGCCGCATCATCGTCCGCTCCACTGGAGCCCGCGTTGGAGTTGTCTCCGGACCCCGTCTCGTCTGAATGTAGACCTTCCAGACCTTCTAGTGGCTCCTCGTCTGTGGGCAAATTAATGATGAAATACTGGTTTAGGATTATGTCTCTCAAATTATTAGTTAGAATGTTTTGAAGTCAATCGTGCGTAGATAAATGGCCTTCTTTACTCATAAATGTGTCAGCTGTAAGTTTTCTTCAATTTTTTCTATTTATTTAGCCTATATTGTCCCACTGCTGGGCAAACGCCTCCCTCATAGCTTTCTACTCTTCTCTCCGTGCGGTTTTCTCCGGAAAATCTCGCACCTAAACTGCTAAGTCGTCACGCTAGCGGTTTTTAGGCCTCCTTCGGCGACAACGCAAGGCTTCTGGTACCCACTGCGTGACGACTCTGGCCCCTACATTCTACAGATATGGCCCGCCCAACCCCACTTAACCTAGCAGTCTTGTTGTTGCTCACATCAGCGATTTCAGTTTTGAGCGTATTTAATTTAATTTCATCTACGCCTTCTTTGGTACTTTTTAGAGGCTCGGTGGTAGTTTCGACATAAAAAAGACAGTTGGGATCTAGAATTCTAGACTGATTGCAGTAGGCGTAGTTACCATACACAGATATTTATATATCTTGGACTAATAGGGTTAGTTGATTGTTTTTTTTTAAATCAAGTTATTCCAAACTTATATAACTTACTTAAATTTCCTAGGAAACAGAAAACCAACCTGCTAAAAATAACCCATTTAAATGCGATCTCTCAATTAACAACCATCTCCAAATTGTATTTCAATCTCCCACCGCCATTTATACCTCAACAATACCCTCGAAAATTCACCAAAACATCTATTACATTACACCGTTTACAGGAATTACAAGTTTCTAAGAACTCTGTCTTAGTTACCAGTTGGGAAAGACGCAAAGTTATCCCCACAAAGTGAACAAGTGCGGTTTAATTCGGCAAACAGGGCCGATACCACGGATTTATTCGAGTTTCGATGTTAATCTTAGTCTGCTTAGTCGTAAATTTTGCGTTATCCGTAACTTCAGAAGTGGGATTCAATTATGAAAGGCTGATTAAAAGTTTGAATAATAACTGTTTGTGTTTGAGGTTTACGGTGTATTTTGGGCTTTGTGGGTTATTCAATATTTGATTTAGTTGTTTTGACTAAATATTTCGCAGATTTTAGCTTTATTAACCGTAGGTGTAGGTAGCCCGGTTTACACGGATCCTGTCTAGGGCTCCTAGCTGACCTAGATGGTCAAGTTTCTTAAGTATTAATTGACATGGAAATGCGTTATATTAGGAGCTAATTGCTGTGATTATAATGTACTACTTATAGTGCACTTTTGCATGAAAAGTGGTATAGAACAATACTCATTTGTTTTCATTCCCTCTATCTCAATCTCATTGAATTACTCCATTTTAGTTTTATTAAACTCAATTTCTCGGTTCTTCTTTGGGGTTCGTTATATGTAACATTTTCCATAGTTCCCACACAAGCATACAATAATAAAACCCCATCTCAAATCTAGATATAATTTATCAATGAGATATCGCGATATCTTATAATGTTCCTTCAGTGGGTAATCCGTTAGAAAGCGGCCGCGCTCGGTGTGTCCTCTCAATAGTACGACTGAAGGTTTTTGACGCCGGACGAATATTTTTATTAAGAATCTCAAACTCATATCATTTACTGCAAGTAACCTCTAAAACAGCCAATTTAAAAGTGTCTAACTGTAACTACAGACAATTTTGAATTAGCAGGCAGTCGGTCAGATAAAAACAATAAAATAAAATTATATGTATAATTACCCTTTCTAAAGCATAAATCTCTGGCAAAGGACTTTTAAATTAAATCAAAATTTTGTTGCAAAATCTGAGTTACTTGCATCATTCATTTGAAAAATCTACAATGATTATGTAGTCACTATGGTATGTTTCAAAAGCCTGCTAATTGTAATAGTGGACTACTAAGAAAAAAATAAAGTTTTGAGAGCAGTGGTGATGAAATAAATTACACAAAGTAATGAGTCTGCCTGAGTTCGAACCCACGACTTACTGTTTGTAATTCGGGGCCGCCACCACTGCTCTAGAAATAGAATAGAAATCAATAAATAAATACGTAAGCATCATCTTCCTGCCCTTGTCTCATGTTATCCGGGGATGGCGCAACACGTTCTTTGCTTCCATTCCCCCGTCAATCGTTACGCTAGCATTTACTCCTTTTATACGTAAATAATGCACAAAAGAATAGACTGATGAACAATTGAACATGAACGTGTTCAATGACCACACCATAAATAACTATACTTGAAAAAAAAAAATATTCACAGCTTTTTTTTTTCTGGACGTTGGGAAATCATCAAATGACTCCTCCCGCTCTGGGCAGAGCGGTAGGGAGTGTCAGACTTCTACTGATTAAAAACCACCCATGTTCCTTCTTAGCCCTTTGTGTCCGGGGCCGCGGTATCTCTTCCGAACAACCCGCATCTCCGACAGGCATTTATTCATAGCTTACTTTCACCTTCGGAAATCCTGCCGGCTCTGTCGTATCCTACGCCATTGTGTACTACGCCTATACCCGCTAGCAGCTGTGCCAATTGTGAAGTGCCTGCCGGTCAGACTGCAGATACAGGAAGTAAACGTTTGGTAACATGAATAGTGGTTTGTCTTACCGGCCGAACGTCCTCAAACAGAATATCTTGTACGTTCTCTGTTAAGGCGACTGTGATAAGAGAAAGGCATCATGGTGTCTAATAAATAAATGTATTTTATTTACAATATTTACAAACTACAATTTACAGAACTAAAATTATAATAAAATATATACAAGTATCAAAAAGAGAAGAATTACATGGCGTCAAAAAACTCATCCACACCGCTGTCAACAGGAAAAGTGCATGTGTCTATGTTTACATAGTGTTACAGTTAAGTATTATCTAAATAAAATCTTGTTTCGTTGATGCGTTTCTGTACTTCTGAGTATCATTTTGTGAGCACTGGAAAATAGGAAAATCTACATAGTATTAATCTTACTACTATAGTACCCAAAGTTTACATGGATGGATGTTTGTAACTCAATCAGGCTAGAACGGTTGAAAGGATTAGGATAAAATTTGGCATAACGATAATACATACGTTATTTTTTTCTTACACATACACATCAAAATATCAGACAGCTAACGAGAATATGTAGATAACATATTCCTATGAAAAATGCACAAAATATCGACCTGTGTTCTCCAAAGGTTTAACAATTGCGATAATTATAAAATGATACGATACCAGATTAATTGTAAACATTTAACCCTATGACACCACACGTAACATAATATTCATCATCATCTGCCTAGCTTTTTCCTAACAATGTTGGGGTCGGCTTTCAATCCAGTTGAATGCAGCTGAATAACTGAATACCAGTATTTTACATGAAGCGACAGCCTATCTGAACTCCACAACCCAGTTACTACTGGGTAATAAGATATAGGATATGGGTACATACTAGGTAACATAATATTAAACCCAAATAATTACAAACAAACAGCTCCCAAAGTTTACAGACATCTAAATCCCGAGTTATCGCCAGTCTAGATAACATAAACTATTTCAGGATCGAATAAATTATGTTCAAGTGTCAAAATCTCCGCGTTGCCGTCTACCGGGGTTGGGAGGCCGATGGGGGGAGCTGGTGGGGTTGAAAGGGGGAATGGGGAGCCGTAACGGGGGCGTTCATGCAGAAACTGACGATAACGTGGCCCGGCCTACCACGTAACCCAGCCAGCGATAGTGTTATCGGAGCTTAAAAATGTATGCCCAATAATAGCGAGTTGGTTTTGACAAGGTGCACTTTAGTTTGGCAAGGGTTCAGCTCACACCTGAAGATAACGCAGAATTATAAATTTTAATGAATTAGCAACGAGTTGAATTTTCAATTCTTATCGCGAGGTTGCTTTAAGTTATGGCTTGAATGAAATAGAAATTATTTTAGGAGAATTTATACAGGTCTAGTTATCTTTGTCTTTGTTAACTTTGATGACATGTCAGACCTGTCTAGTACAGATTCTCTTTGAGATAATTCTATATCAAAGTTAATATAATTTGGCTACAGTAAATTAAATCGTGTTTTAGGCAGTAAACACAGACGTAATTTCTTCACCGCGTTGTGAATATTTTTCGTGACACACTCGGTCCCCAGAAACAAAAGGGACATTGAAAATGACTAGAGATCATAAAAAATAAAGAAGAGCCTAGAAAACACCAAAGTTTTTCCCTTTTGATAGCGTCTACAACTTTCGTAGGCATCGTAGCACTTTACGTAGACCTTGCTACGCCGTAGCAAGCTTGCGTTGACCATGAATAAAACGTGTTGTTTTTCTTAAAGCACACAATTTGTTAACGGATTCATAATATACATGATACATTAGTAATCTTATACAATTGGGCATTTTTTGAAAAAAAACATCTGATTTTACCTAATGGTTTCTTTTTCTTTGTAAAGTAAATAAATAAATAAAAAAAAATGTATCGCTTGTTCTGTTTGAAAGTGAGTGAACTATGAGTGAGTGAGGTACGAGTGAGTGTGAGTTGTCATAGTTAGGGCGCTCGTCCCGGCTCGAGTGTTTTTACAGCGTGGCCCGCGACACAAGTATGTGTGTTTAGATTTGCGCATGTTTTGACGATCAGCGACGAACACGTTATAATGCTTTATTTTGTGCATAAGTGAATCAAGGTACGCTACTTTTATTAAAGTTAAAATATATTAAGTTGTAATATACCTCTTAAATTCGAGTTGTTGCAAATATCTGGTTTAAGTTGCGGACCAGATGAGGACACAGGACAATTACAGATACTGTTCTCAAGAATCTGTCAAAAGTGTCTAAGTCCGATCCACAGCCAGTCCACAATTTGTCCGTACCAGTTTGACTGAGGCAAGCCAAAGTTTGGCTGCAGTCTGACTAGAACTTCTAAGTGGTATTTGTCTTATTAACAGTTTTAATGAACCGTAGCGTAGGTACCGTCGGTGAATTAAATTCGCTTAGGAAACTGACACTACGATTTGGCCATTAATTTCATCCAACTGCAAAATAATTACAGAATAAAATAGATTTATTTTTATTTGTGTAAAAATATGGTACCTTGAGGTCTTATAAATAGGGTTGTGAACTATAAGTGGAAAGTTACAAACAAATAAACAAGTCGCCAAACAATTAATTTCCTTAAATTAACTTACGTGTGGTGTGCCTTGTGTATAAAGCAAAAACAGATATTGTAAAAAATGAGATTAAATACAGCATGACACCGAACAAAGCGTTGTAGGTATCTGTTTCAAAAAGTACAACGAAATAATGAATTTATGAATATTTTAAAAGCGTGGCCGTTACCTTTGTACACGGAATGAGGAAAACTGATGACATTTACATAACATTGTTTTGAATAAATCATTGTCTAGCTTTTTAGCGCGATTAGGGATGTCCCTCACCGTGTTTGCTGTAAATCTGCCAAAGACAAGACTGTCTTATCGTCACTCTCCTCGATGTGAATGCTTATCATGCCACTTAAATTCGGCGAGGCTCTTGCGGTTATATAATCTTCAGGTTTATCCACGCTTGCCAAGGTTGGTCTGTGGATGGGGACCACACATTACGTACCGAGTTTCCTCCGTCCCTCGGAAAGCACGATAAGCCGTTGATCCGGGCTGTCATTAGAAGATCTTAGACAGTCGTTACAGGTAGTTAGTGGCCCGAAAGTCTGACAACCAGTCTGTCCCAGGGGTATCATATTAACCAATACTGATTAGGTTGTGGAGGTCAGATAGGCTGTTGCATGTAAAATACTGGTATTATGCTGCATTCAGTTAGTCTGGGAGCCAACCGCAACACACAGGTGAAAAAAGGCAAGGTGAAAAAGGCAAAGATGCATATCATTTGAAATGAGGAATCTTTGCCTTTTTCAAAATAATTGCATCCAAAACTATTTTCTTTAACCCTACACCGTCACAACATTCGTCGTGCTGCTCATTTCTCCGCCGCAACGAATATGACACCTCGAAATACGAACACAACATTACTCTTCACCCCAAAAACTTTTCTCACACCCTTACTACGGCAGCATAAAGTTGAGAATTGTTTGTAAAAGGAGGGATGGGAGGTAAAATGTGTTTGTATCAGAAGCCCATCTGTCAGGATGCTGGGACATTAATGTTTCATGAAGTCTGTATGTGTAGATCGGTATCAGATAATAGACATGGCTATGTCTCTATTTACTGTCACTCAATGTCTGCGGGGAGCGAAATGTACGCGAATTAATGTCGTACCGAAATGGGAATGTTTTTCGTGTGTTTGAATTAGTTTTTGTTGATGGGGTTTCAACGTGGTGGTGTTTTTGGTAGTTTAATTGTGGGGTCGTTAATTATGTTTATGTTCTGGATTTTTAAAAGACCTTGCGTTTTATTGAGAATTGTACTACGACGGTTCGATCGCCATATCAGACAGTTAATGAAACCTATGTTTAGATTATTAATTAATACTTAATTATGTTTGCATGCTTTGTTGGATTTTAGTTTTAATGACACATGTTACTTTGTGCGATATGTTAGGAAATTAGCATCATGAGTCAGATGAAGTCGTTCCTGAACTGAACAAAATTTACCAACAGCTAATTCAACCTCGGTCTACCCAAGAAATATTCAAAAAGAATATTTCCACACAGAAATAAAGAGAACAATACATGGCTACCCTATTTCCCGCCGTGACGCGCAAGATGGCGGTCCTAACCATAAACAAAACGAGCGCAGTGTTGCCTTATCGCAAAAATGTCGTCTATCTATGACGTGTATTTCATTCGCGATTCCCTTGTGCCTTCGCGGAGGTTTCCTTCGGTATTTAGATAAATAGATACTTTTGTGGTTGTTCATTTACTTGATTAGGTTTTCGTTTATATTAACCATTTGTTTTAATGTAATTAACGAATGTGGGTTAGTGATTTCGTCAATGAGGTTTGTATGTAGTCTATGTATTTTAAGAGTTTTTTTTGTTGTTTTAGTTAGATAAACCTGAAAATTGTCCGTAGCAGTATAAAGTATGACTGTATCGCGTACACTTACATGAGTTTTATCACGTATCATGTGACAAAATGCAGGTGCCCAAACTCCTACTCCATTGGAAATGACCTACTGGAGTATTTTTATTAACGGATTTTCTCAATGGCGAAATGGCTCCAAGTCTCAAATTACGACCAGAATCCTCAGCAAAAGGCGATAAATTAATGATCAAATATGAATATTTTGACAACAAGAGTAGCCAAACCTTGAACTTTCAATGACTAAGATATATATAGAGTCCCGTCGTAGCTGCGGGTTGTTCGCAAGAGATACCGCGGCCTCGACATGAAGGGCTAAGAAGAAACATGGGTGGTTTTTAGTCAGTAGAAGTCTGACACTCCCTTTCGCTCTGCCCAAGAGCGGGAGGGGTTATTCGATGATTTTACACCCGCCAAAAAAAAAGAAAGATATATGTAGAGTACCTACATATAATACGCAACGTGTGACTCATTTAAACTGGAAACCAGTGTGAAAAAATATGTACCTATTGCCTACATTAGCTGTTGGTTAAAAAAATATAAAGACTGGGCGAAAATGCTAATCGCTTTTTAACGTTTTCAGACAGCGTTTTGTAAAAAGCTAAAAGGCCATTAGTTTTTAAAAAGAATTTCTAACGCACGGATTATTTGTCTTTATCTTTACACCTAGGTCTGTTGTATCTGATTTTATGAAAGACTTTAATGATGCAAACAAAATAAGCACGGTAGTGTTGCTGTATGTAGGTACTTGAGATTCGAAGACATTTGACATCGTCCAACCCGCACTGCGCCCACGTGGTGAATTATAAGTAATTATAACCCATCCCTCTCCTACAGAGGAGGCCCGAATCCCTGCAGTGGGAACATTATAGACTGATGATGGTGATGAATTAAAGTTAAAATTCTCTATATTAAAAAAGTAATAAGAAAATAAGTAACTGAAGTTATTTACAAAAATAAGTAACTGAAGTTATTTACAAAGCAGATGTGAGTGGAAACGTCGGGAGGGGACTATACACTGACCTTTAACGTTCTTTATAAAGGTCAGGTGTGTAGGAGCTACTCGCTATCGACGAACATAATTATATGTACAATGCGTACCTACAAATATTTTATATAGGTAACCACTGACGAGATACTTATATGAACTTGGACGAAAAAAGGAGTAGGTGTGTAAGGATCGTAGCAGGTGAGGTACCAATTTTTCTGCCAACTGCTTGTATGAGGTTATTTACGTACGTATGTATTTAAAAAAAAGTCATGAAGTACCTACCTACAAAAAGAATAAGTAGGTATTTACCTGTTCTGAAAAGAAAACAGTCAAAACTGAGTAAAGTATCGTGAAACATAAACTTACAAGTCCATAAGTGAATATTAAAGCGACCACACAATTAAATTTAAAAGCACATAATATTTACGGTGCTCAACTGAAGGCTATGAATGAATAAGGCCGTTTCGCCAGTCTAGTCACGTAGCCGCCATTTTGTAGGAAAACGGCGGGAAAAGGGCTCGCGACGCCCGAGTGCGCACAGGTGGAACCGCCATCGATACGATGCGACGGAAAATTAAATTAAGTATTTATTTAAATTAATACATCGTCAGGGTATAAAGGGGTTTGTACATAAACGTTGCTTAAGGCCGATAAAACGTGGGACAATGTTTAGTTAAGCAGGCGTCATATTAAACAAATTAGTGTTTATAGGAATCAATCCTTAAGTTAACTCTGATTTTAATCGTAACAAAAAATGGTGGATTGTACATACTCATTTTGTTGATTGCAGTGATTGACAGAGGTCTTGGTTTATGGAATGGACTGTAACTACAAACAAATATTATAATGCGAAAGTAAGTTTGTTTGTTATCTTTTCACGCCTAAACCACTGAACTAATAATACTGAAACATTGTTTTTATAATTACGTTATCAGGTGTACAGAAACAGACATAGGGTGGGTACCTTTCATCCCGAAAATTACTGTCCCGAGGAAAACAACAACAACGCTTTATGATAATAGATGGCGCCACGTGTTTTTCAAATCATGATTGAATTATATGATTATAGAAACTTACGTAGTATTTCCTACTAATATTATAAATGCGAAAGTTTGTGAGAATGTATGTACGGATGGATGTTTGTTACTCTTTCACGCAAAAACTACTAAACGGATGTGGATGAAATTTAGAACACAGATAGTTTATAACCTGGATTAACACATAGGATACTTCTTATCCCGGTAGTATGATCCCGTGGGACAATTATCGAATTCCACGCGGGCGAAGCCGCTGGCACAAGCTATTTTATATTAATTTTACTCGGACGAAAGTCGCGGTGCTCAGCAAGTTTCTTTATTTACATGATCAGGTTCTAACATTCCCAGGGCTGGGACACAGATGCCCTTTCTGTGGAAAGTGCTTATATGATAATAATGGAAAGAAACCTAAATGCGGAAGCATTTCAGGTAGGCCTTGCTCTTACAACTTAGCCCTACTCTACTCAGATCACAACATCCCAAGAACGTAATAATGCACTCTAGACCTGCCAAATGTATCTTCATAATTCTGCCTTTATAATCTTGTACATTACTTTTTAGGACATAATACACAACACATGCATACATACACACAACACACAACTGGCGAACATAACTGGCGAAATGTGGTTGTACTTTTAGGTACTCCTCTGCCTAACCCTTCGGGGATTACAGGCGTGATATTATGTTATGTAATGTGTTACTTTTTAGGGCATGAAAGGGGTATCTGATGAGTAATAGAGAAGTATGGAAGAAGCTCTTGCTGCGGCGACCTCATTATTAGGACAAATGCTACCAAACAAAAACAGTACATCTAAACTGTGATCAAGAACTGAATATTGACCCTGCCAGCTCTTGAACGTTCAATGGTGAAATCGGCTTTAAGATTCCACGAAATTCCCTCAAACCCACCCACCTTTTAAATCGCCTTACATCTTAATCCCGATCCACCACCAACATACCATAACTACATCCATATTCATACACATATACCTACGTATACATCACGTATGTGTACGTATGAAACCGCATCGCGTCCACACAATAATAATTATATGTTGTTTGTGTGGGTGGAGCAGTGGGCGGCACGGCATAACCCCCGCCCCTCGCCGTTTTTTATTTATTATTATATCTTTTTTTAAAGCCATTGTTTTCACAATAATGAGGTCTGGTATGAAAGCTGTGGTTTTATAGCTGGCTGGAAAGACAGGTGTCTTTACGTTGGGTTTGTAAAATGTACTCTTATAATTGACGTGGCTAGGTTCTTAATACTGTGAAAGTTGATTGTAAATTGAGAATGTATCAGTTTTAAAGTAAAATAAAATTAGGGTATGATTTTTTCTTAATTTATTAACGCAACCGGGGCGTGCCTATTTTATCAGATGTATGAACGTGGACGAGGCAAAAGGAATATGTAAGGATCGTAGCAGGTGGCGTTCTGTGCTTTCTGCCTACCCCCATTGGAAGAAGGCGTAAGTTTATGTATGTATGAATGTATTAACTGCCTCGTTAGTTTAGTGGTCGCAAGCGCGACTGCTGGGCATGAGGTCCTGGTTTCGATTCCCAGGTCTGGCAGAGCCTTATTGGGTTTTTCTATCGGGAATTTCTCCAATAGTGTGCCTGGCTGACGGCAATAGGCTCGCCCCCTGTTACATGGGACTTGAAAACATAACTGGCAAAATGTGGGTGTACTATGGGTCGACACACCTCTGCCTAACCCTTCGGGGATTGTAGGCGTGATGTTATGTATGTATGTCAACCAAATAGGTAAGTCCGGCTATAAAGGTAACACGTCATAACAACTGCTGTATAATTTAATATGACCTGCATAGTGCAATCTCGTTTATCATAACATAACATGAACATCACACCTGCCCTGGAAACCCCAGAGTTAGGCAGAGGTGTACGGTCTACCTAGTAAAGTAACACTCACTTTTCGCCAGTTATGTCTAAATCTTACGTAATTGGGAGGGAGCCTATTGTCATCAACCAGGTATTTATATTCCGTGGCTGCTTCTGAGAAATTTCTGAAAGAAAATTTCAATAACATTTTCCCCGACCAGGGAATCGAACTAAGGACCTCGTGCTCATCAGTCAAACTTTGACCAACGAGGCAGGTAAACCCTTTATCAGTGTCTATCAAATTAATACTCAAACCATGTAAATTAAAGAGACACGTGCTAACCGCATCCATAATTCCTATCCCATTCTTGAAATCGTTTACGTTTCAACTGACACCAAACAAACCGTTTACGGCTCACGCTTATTCGAGCGCGAAACCCTAAAAACGAAACCTATACCCCCCTATTACCCCGCTGTACCCCTCATACACATCCCTATAGGTACCTATTTTACAGTACGTTCAAAGTACGTAACTGTAAATTAACATGTATAATTACACACAAACGGGCACAGAACCCTTTTGCGTTTACATGTTTTAATCCTGTTTCATGCGTTATTGGCGTTGCGCGGAACCCTTTGTGCGGAACGTTCGCGGAGCCACGGTGCGTGCTTGCGTAATTAGTGGGGATTTCGACGTTGTTTTGAGGGACCCTAAGCTAGGTACCTATGTAAGGCTAGACAGATTTTCGTCGTTGACTTTTCAGGTGTTAATTTTTTTTGGAGACTGTTATTTTTGTCTACGTAACTTTAGAGGAAACTGATGCAAAGCATTGATAACACATAACATAATATCACGACTGTAATCCCCGAAGGGTTAGGCAGAGGTGTACCCTTTAGAACACTCAAATTTCGCCAGTTATGTTTAAGTCGCATGTAATAGGGGGCGAGTTATGGCAATATCCATCAACCGGGCATAAATTCAGACTCCGTGGCTGGTATTGAGAAATTCCTCAAGAAAAAACTCAATAACACTGTGCCTGATCTAGGAATCGGAGCCAGGACCCCATGTACAGCCAGTCGCGTCTGCGACTACTGGACCAACGTGGCAGCTTTGATAATAAAACCGCTAATTCCTGATGATTTTTTTGTTATTATTCAACTACTCTGACGATTTCAACAGTTTTTCGCGCCAGTTTAACCATTTGCAGGCTCTCAATGGGTTAATCTTACGCTCAATGCATTGGGGTAGTTTTTAAAACTGCGCGAAAAGCTTTTAATTTCCCGAAATCAAAACACTATCCCTCTAAACTGATTATGTCATCATCATCATCATTTGATTGTGTAAAACTGTTCAATTCGTCAGAGTGATTGACAAACTAGCTTTGACTTTTAATAGAAACCTGAACTGATAAATCACCAAACATAACCTAACTGGTAAGGCACATAATACAGTATGTTAGGTTAAACGAGGGGCTTATTGTGGAAAGGTATTCAGTATTCGATTCTCGTCCCAAATATGTAAAAAAACTATAACTTTAATTTGTGACGTAATTGTACCATTGCCCCGCCTGCTCTTCAGATCTCAATTATTAGACGTTTCTTTTTCATCCTTGTTCGCACATTTTCTGTGATAAACGCAAGAGTTGCGAGACTATTCCGAAACATTTGGTCTAGTTCTGTATGTTATTATCAGTGTTTTTTTTGTTTATATTTTTATTAGTATCATGTAAGCATGCTATTGCGGGTTTCAATATGTCCCTCGTTTAAACTTATATATAGGAAAGAAAACAGAATTAACTGTTAAACTGTTGAGGTTGTGGCACTCAGATTAGTCGTCGCTCTATACAAAATATCTACTGCTGCAATCCAGTTAGAATCAAAGTCGACCCCAATATAGCAAAAAAATTACTAGTACTACTTGTGAACAGCAAAAACATACTCAATTTCACTGAAATCATAATCATACTCAAAAATTATTTTTTATATCGACATCAGAAAATAAAGTCTCTGGTTCACAGACGCACAATCTTATATACAGAAAGGTTTCTGAACTAGGAAGTTCCATATACACACTTTGTTTTTGTTTTGTGTCTGGAGTAAATCGTAATATTAACTTAAATCTCACTATTGTATTGAATCTGGTTCTTCTAACCTAACTGACAGACTGATTTCTTGATGGGGGTTCCGCCACTTCTTCTTCCCAGCTGAAACACTAGTCATTTGTAAATCAATTTTGTCGTTCGAAAAGTGCTGGTATCAGCATCAGCCTAGTTTGAATGACTTTTGATTTTGATATTTTTACAGATCCCGTCTGTCCGGCTTAGACATAAAATCATATTTTTTTATGCAGATTTAATTTTTAAAAAATCCAGAAAACTTTCGTCTGGATTGGAAGTACTTTATTAATATTTAAATATCCTACTCAAGCATCGCACCCTCATCCCCCGTACGGTGTGCACAAAAGGGTTGTGTAATGAAGGCGAATTTAATTGCCATTTTGTCGAGACCGGTACACTCCCACACTCCCACGGAGGGTTATGTCGAGATCTATCCGGCCGTGGTCGTCTCATGTGCGCTAATCTGCGGATTTGGTTGCTCTGGGTTGTCTCTGTCATTGTAGCTTTGCTTTGTGGGTTTTTAATGGATTAGGGAACGTATGGTGGGTTTGGTTTTTTGGGTAATTGAATGTGGTGGTTGTATTACAGTACTATTGGTAAGGAGTTGTTTATCACAAGGTTTCAAATATAATTGTTTTGTATGTCCAATCCTGCGTTGTAAAGGGGTCCCCGCCGGGGCTGCGGGTTGTTCGCAAGAGATACCGCGGCCTCGACATGAAGAGCTAAGAAGGAACATGGGTGGTTTTTAGTCAGTAGAAGTCTGACACTCCCTTTCGCTCTGCCCAAGAGGCGGGAAGGGTTATTTGATGATTTTCCTCCCGCCAAAAAAAAAAAAGAAAAAAAGGGGTTCCTTGTTGACTACTAACCCTAAAAACTTTATTTCTGACAACATCGTCCATAATTTTGTTAGTATAGTAGTAGTATAGGTACTTACTTTTGTTTTTGTAGAGCAACATTTTAAAACATGAAAACGATATTCAATTTTGTAAATTTTTTTGTTAACCGCCGTTATTGGCCGCTACCATTGTAAACGTTAATTCTTTAAACTTTTACAACTTAAATAAAAAACCTAAATGGAAATGGAATGGTTTTTATACTTAAAATATGATTAACTTTTGTGTGTATGATCTACGTTAAGTTTTATTTTCCCCACTTACTGAAGAATACTGAGCCGTCACTTAGTAAAGGTTTTGTGTGTCAAATCTTTACTAAGTGACGGCTTAAGTAATCATTAAACGTCTCTGAGTGCGGCAGTTAGTCCTTAAAGTGGACCATTGTAGGGGACTTTTGTGTGTAGTTTAAACCCAAAAATTGAATTGCAGGAACCGAATGCTCTAGTAAATAACATAATTTTCGCAATTCATTTTAACAGTGTTCTTTAAAGACGTCTTTCCATTAGGAATAAAATATTCTAAATAGAAACACAAAGGTGTTGGTTATCAATACCTTAGTAAATTGTTATCACAAAGCATAATTATGATTTTTTTCTCATTTATATAACACATCTTCACGCTTGCAATCTCCAAAGGGTTAGGCAGAAGTACCTATACCTAATAGTACACACATGACGCCAATTATGTTTAAGTTCCATGTAGTAGGCCAAGCCTATTGGCATCAATACTCAAAATCATCATCTCCTATTATCTCAATTACTTAAAGGAACTCCAACATTTTAGTCTATTTCTGCAACATCTGGTCAGCTGGACATTTCCCTAAAAACAAACAGCAAGACACACACACAACTCACATTAATAACCCCTAAATATCATCAAATGGTATCAAAACAGACGCTTATGTATCATACATACATAGACTCCGTATGTCGGCGTGGTATGCCGGCGATGTTCAAAGCGCGCCGCTCACTCCCTTTGATGTGCCGCACATACAGCTTTACATACAACCTAGTACATATAACCCTTCTATTTCGGTTCGCCATCTTAAGGTTAAAATATCTTTTGAGATATCCGAATGGATCTGTTTCGGCGGTTAGTGAATTCATTTAGGGGGAAGATTTAGTGTGGGTTTGAGCCTCTGAGTTAAATTTGAAGAGGTCTACCTGTACAGCTGTTTAGGGGTAGCTAAGTAGGGTTTTCGAGGGATGAAAGTAACGGAGGATAGTGAATTAGGATTTACAAGAGGTGCTATCTCAAGTTGAAATTAGCTTAAAATAGTGTTCTTGTTGTCTGCCTAATATGTTTTCACGGCTGAACGAATTAAGGCATACATTTTGTTTATTTTCACTTTCACATGTATTTTTAAACTAGGTAAGGACCGTGTTTTCTGCGTGTGAGAAGAAACTGTCGAAATAAAGTCAGAGGTCCTATGACCTTCACACCTGACACGGTTGTTTCGGGAGGTACCTGCACCGAATCAGGCGGGCGGAAACGCCCGGATGTCACCATTGTGAGGATCGGCCGGAGGACACGGTGGAGCACACCGTGGAGGTATGCCTCGCTTGGGCGGAACCTCGCCGCGTTCTTGTAGGGGCGATCGGCAGCGGCGACCTCTCGCGTCCGGCCCTGGTGCTAGCCATGGTCCGGGGCGAGATGGAATGGGACGCCGTCGCCTCCTTCTGCGAAGCAGTGATGCTAGCGAAGGAGGTGGCGGACCGTGAGAGGGAAAGAACCTCTCGTCCCAGCCGTCGCGGGAAACGCTCCGGGCGTCGGGGACACGTGACGGCTTCCGGCCACCGTAGACGCTGGCCTGTGGACGGTGAGTTTGTGTTCCACGCGCGCCTCAAAGAGATGTCAGCGACATTGAAGGGGCCCACAAGGGCCGACGCCCGTCGGGGTTGCGGGTTGTTTGAAAGACACCGCGGCCTCGGCACAAGAGCTAAGAAGGCACATGGGTGGTTTTTAGTCAGTAGAAGTCTGACACTCCCTTTCGCTCTGCCCAGAGTGGGAGGGGTTATTTGATTTTACACCCCCCCAAAAAAAAGGTCCTACTCGTATGACCTTAGTTTCGGCTGTTTCTTCTCGGACTAAGATTATGTCTGGACCTTAAAAGAGACTATTCTCTTGTAAGATCCGACATTACCTTGGTCAATAAGGATAAGACGGCATACTTTTATCTCAGTAGTACTTTCGCGTGGGATTATTTTCAACAAACACGCGGGCGAAGTCGTAGGAGAAAACAAGTCTTACAAAGCATTGCTATTTTAGCTTCAAAAATTTCGAAAATTTCAAATTCGGCTGGCATTTCGTAGAGATCAATCGAGGAACTTGCAAGAAAATCAAAAAAAATAGCGACTGTGTCCTTAGAAGTAAAAACTTCTCGTTATTTTTTAACTGACTTCCAGAAGAAGGTTATCAATATGTATTTGGATGATTCTTGCTGTTTGTAAGAGTATATTTTCGTGTTTTTTAAAGTCTGTTTTTTATAATTTTTTCGAGAAGTTTTTATATCGATACCTACTATAAAGTTTCCTAACAAGGCCCAATTAGTGGAAAAAAAAGATGAAAAAAGTAGAAAGATGATAAAGAGTCATGGCTATTTATCAGTAGATAACAGGATTTTTTTACAAGCAGTGTAAGCAATCTGTTTCTCCAGTAAAAAAAACCCTTTTTCCATACTAAAAGGCCAAAAGCACAAACTGCATATTTTCTTAGCAATAAAGCTAAATAAGTAAGCACATGGAAAAATTGTGTCGTCCTAAGTATGCCCCGACTTCTGGCGACAAACAAGAGAATGTATGTAAATCAGATAGTATGTATTCAATGTCTATCTCGACGAGTTTGGGTTCTGCCTACCCTGTTTCTTAGAACAAGATTGTATTTGTAAGATTTTACTTTGGAGTAGCCAGTGGCGAATGCATTACAGAACATAAAGGATGAATATGGTTCAGAATACGACTTAAGGATCTGAAGGTATTTTTTTTAAATTAAAAGGTTTTATCCGCGAAAAGCATTAAGTTTTTAAACACCCACCAGCAATAACTTCAGTTTATCCGTGATAATTTAGCTTGTAACTACTTGTAATAGTTCAGTTTAGCCACTAACTTTTAGGCTAAAATACTAATACCTACTAACTTTATAAAATTTAATCTTTTTTGTTAACCACAATCTAAAGTAGAGACTTTAAATTATTATCGCCAGTCTGTCTCGGTAATAGCGTAGCGGCTGGGGCATCGACCCTCCATCATAAAGCGTCCACTAGGTGCCTAGGTATTGCTAATTGATTACATCTCTTGTATCTGCTATCTTAAAGACTAACTGCCGCACTCAGAGAGCTTTAATGATTACTTAGGCCATCACTTAGTAAAGGTTTTGACAGTTTTGTCATACAAAAGTATGTCAAATCTTAACTAAGAGACGGCTTAAGTACTCATTAAATATCTCTGAGTACCGTAGTAAGTACCCGCTTTCATCACAAATTAAGGACGAGTTCACCACTAAACTTATTTATATTGTTCTGTCTTCAAACGGTTGCCATAAAAATATCAATGTTAAATCACGTTTAGAAAGAAAGAAAATTGCGTTTATATGGCATTAAAAAATAAGAATTACCTTAACAAGTATAAATCAATAAAAAAAACGAATAATGCCAAAAGCTCAGTGTAATGCCAGATGGCAAGACAGGGCCCACCTGACGCTAATTTTCAGCTGCAGCCCAAGAGTGTTTAGTTTGAGTTTAGCGTTAAATCTTTGTGGTACAAACGGGCCTCAAACACGTAAATAGACATTTAGCGGCAGATTTCTTGCAAAATCTTACTCCACAAGTAATTCAATAAATGACCACCGTAAATATCCGACAATTTCCCCCAAAACCGAGGCGACGATGTAAAGAACAATAACTTACATGTCCCAATAAATAAATATTCAACACGCTCGCCATACATCTCACTAATTTACTACTACGGAACCCCATAATAACCATCTATTCACGGGTCCCTGCGAATAAATATCTCACGACATTTTTCTTCGCCTTATCTTGAGAGTCCAGACTGCTCGGTATCTCTTTCCCACTTTACTTAACTTGGATCTATCTATCTCGTTCTCTCAGTATTTTATCACAGACCTCCTCCCTTTATTCAGTACGTTTTATTTAGTTTTCGTCTCCTTAATGGATTTATTCGCCTGAGTCTTTGACCTTGTGTTTGTCTCTTGGTTCGAGGAACCGTGATGGTATGGAGAAAGTGGGTGAAGTATATGGGAGTTTTGGGCCAAGAAGTGTGGGATGTCTTTATAAATGGCCGCTTGAAGACTGTTTGCGTGAAAGTTTGGAAGATTATTTGAATATTCGTGAAGAGTTTTTAGAATTCTTTGGGTCTTCAGAGAGAGTTGGCTTGTAAGAATAAAGAAAAGGAAAGCATATACATAGTAAGTTATATTTTTCTTTGAAATAACACGGCAAAGTGAAGAAACACGTGATGCACGTTTACCGTGTGAACAGAATTTTACACACATATTTTCATACAACTTTGTCGAAGGTATTTCTAAGAAATATTTTCTACACGCAAGCGAAAAATGCTTTCGAAAATTTCAAACTGAACTTTGCTCGAGCATCATAGTATATTTACTACATAAATGTTTAAAACGATTCCTTTATTTTTCTTTGCAGATCATTCTATTACAGTTCATTTAAAAAAAACATGAGATAAAATATTTTTTGGAAAAAAGTAGATCTCTATGTATTTCAAGTCTTTTCATCATTCATCTGCCCTTATTCGAATTTATTTTGGTCGGTACAACATGTCTTCTTCTTCTATAGGTACTTCTCTATTACTCGTCATCCCAGCAATCACCTCCTTTCTAGCCATATCATCCTTCACAGTTTTATTCTTGCCCTACTCGATATCCCACATCCCACTAATGATTGTTAACAGAGTGGCAGTCCACTCTCCCATCCAAAGGCACTGCTTAAAATTAGGAATAGGTTTATGTTAAATATAAAAATTAATCGCTAAATGTGTTGCTAAGCGCAAATCTCGAGAACGGCTGAACCGATTTCGCTAATTCTTTTTTTAGAATATTCCTTGAAGTACGAGGATGGTTCTTACGGAGCGAAAATTTAAAAAAATTGCCTGAAAAGGTCTAAAAACAATACTTTTCTATAATCCTACTTTTAGCCCTGTATTCCCACAGGAACGGGAACTACGCGGGTGAAATCGCGTGACGTCCGCTAGTGTTAAATAGAATTAAGTACTAACAACACTAACATGTAAGCACAGTCTGTGTATAACCACTAACCACTAACTACGTATGGACTGCTTAGAGCTGAAATAAAGATATTTTATTTATAATCAATAAACAAAACTAAAGTGTCCACGAAAATGACATAAACATAGACCATTACAGCTAGACGATGCATCATGGGGTCATTATTGCACCACACATCATAAATAGGGGGTCTCAGCCGCCTCGCAGAGGGGACGCGCAAATAAAATTAGTTACACTGCTTATCATCGCGAGGCTTTAGTGTGATGATATGGGACGATTCATTTATTATTAAAAGTGATTTGATTTGTAATGAAGATACAGTGGTTGAATTTTTGGAATAGTATTATTAAAATATCGTTTTCTATTGTCTAAATAAAGTTTCCTGAGAAGGCGATTCGGACCTGACGGCAGTAATATTTGGTTTCAGCCTAACCGGATGCAGCTGAATACCAGTATTTTTCATGAAGCGGTTGCCTATCTGACCTCCACAACCCAGTTAGTACTGGGTAATATGATACCCCTTGTTAAGAGTAGATGTCAGACTTTCAGGCAACTTGCAGGCAACGACTGCCAAAGATCTACATATAGTGTGTAAAAGTACCCTTAACGCAAACGAAAGGCAATTGTTCTCCCCACCACTGCGATATTTTTTTTGTTCTAGACCATACCTGGGAATCCCCTAGTTACGGAGATATTGGGGGTCAAAGTTCGACATTTTTCACAGCTGTTTTTTCAGGTTTTTTAACTTTACTTAAATTACCTCCATGACCCGTTTACTATTCAAAGCATGCACTAGCACGATGTTTTAAAAGTGCTACATTGAGTTTTAGCGTAAAAAGTGATTTTAGACCAGCATAAATGTTTGCGTAGGGGCACTTAGTTTGATGTACAGAAAGCTTGGTTGACGGCAGCCGGAATCATCACCTTAACGTGGTTTCCGAGGCACGGAGGAAACTCGGTTTGTAATAGATCACCCATCCACGGACCAATCTGGGCTAGCGCGGCTTAACCTAAAGATCGAGTCGACCGGCAGTTATTATTAGACCCCGAGCTCCTCTATAACCGAATGTATTTACTTAAGTGTAAGATATCAGAGGAAATGCCGGGAGGACATCAGGACACACACTGATTTCACTTGTAGGCGAAAGGGTGCGTACCGCCTACCTACTCGCAACATTCACGACCGTCCCCGACACTCCTTTATGTCAGGAATGTGAAAGAAGCTGAAGGAACGGAAAGGAGGGTATGTAAGGATTGCAGAAGTATTGAAAATGTTTGCATGAGGATCGTTTTAAAATTTCAGCTCAATCGGCAGGGGGAAACTGGTTTGAAATTCAGGTGCAAGATTTGACCAATATTACTCACTGACTATCAAAGCAAATAAAATAAAATAGTGTAAAAAAATGAGATTGCAGGGCTTGGGCTTCCTATTTTATTTTTTCAACACAAACACTAATAATAATATAATAATAAATCCATTTATTTCAGAAACACTGTCCATATCAAAAAATGTAATTAACTAACTAATAAATGCAACCATATCGATTCCATATTTAATTCAGTTCTCTTGTATAGAATAAAACAACACAAGTAAAGCTCGTTTAAGCTCCATTGATTCCACTAACCCCCAAAACGATAGAAAATTAGTGAACAGTAACAAAGGTGTCAAGAGTGAGTCGTGCCCAAGGCTTTGTTAGTCTGTGGCTCAAAGCTGTCTTTTACCTTAAGTACAGCCGTCGGCAACACTTTGTGATGCCCAATTACTTGTCAGGAGCTTAAACTGAGGATTGCCGTTGGTTAGGGGTTTTTTCTTGACAATAATGTTTGTACTAGGTACAGAAAATGTTTTTCCTATAAAATAATCATAAAACCAAAAAAGATTTTGTCTAAAAAAAGGTAGTGTAGTAGGTTAGCTAGTGTTAGTGTAGCTAATTATGCAAAGCCACCCAGTTTTAATTCAGCACTTTCCAGGGCTGGAAGAATTCGAAACGACAGAACTATCCAGGTAGCAATTTACTGGTTGGAAACCGAAAACTAGTAGTCATTCCACACGAAAAGAAAATGTGTTTATTCAAAGTCTAAAACCGTACATAAATAAATGTACGGTTTTTAATTGAATGCGATGCTTAATGTTTAACTATAGTTAGATCGGGATCAGCCCTTAGATCAATGCAAGGAATAACAATATTTTCTTACATTAAACAGGAAAGTCAAAAAGGAATCGAATGTCTTGGTATGGACTTGTGATGAGTAGAGACGAATCGTATGTGACTAAAAGAGTGTCGAATATAAAAATGTTCATGGATGGACAGGGAGAGGAAGATCAAGGAAACGATGGGTGGATTGTGTTAGGAATAATTTGAAAGATAAAGGAGAGACGGTTGATAGCGGCAAAGGGAAAAAAAATAACGTGTTGGGCCGACCCCAATTAATATGGGGCAAGAAGATAATGATACAACAAATGCAATACTAACAGGAAGGAAGCGATATTTTTGCTATCCATCAGAACCAATTATTCAAACGTCGTCGCCAAACAAATGACAAATCCAACCGCAGATCTCGAAGATATCAGAAATTTGATGCCGCGGACACAAACAGCCGAAGAATTATTGAACCGCGTCCACGGAAGGTGTCAGTCAATCGGCCGTGACATAGTCGGTGCGGCTATCGACTTACGGCTTTACCGGCACTTTCACGCACTGGTAATCCGGCGTGGAGATGGTTGCACTTTCCAATTATATATTTATATGTTTAGATAGTGATAAGTTTCATGTCTGTTAGGTTTAGTAATGAAGAGATTGTCTGAGTTTATTTTTGCCTGAGGGTTATTTCTTGACGGAATGTAAAGGCAAGTCATAGGCCTTTGGAAGCATAAAAACTCTGGCACCAGGCTAATAGGCACTAACCACATGAAAAAGAAAGAATACCAGTCCAAAAAATACTATAGTGATGTCGATCCCCAAAACAAACTGCACATACATGTAAAAGGCGGCTACGTAGATTCTGAATAAAATATAACATGCGACAGATTCAAGGTCAGAGAATCTCGTGGAAACTCGTCGTGTTTTACAAAACTGGCAATACATTTTTTATGAAAATTCCTCCTACAAAGCGCCGCTTTCGCTACGAAATAACATCAGCATTCTTTTGTTTAAGACATCGCACAAATCGTTTATAATTGGTTCTTAGAATCGAAATTAAAAATTCCATATCTCTAAACGGCTGCAGCTATGTGGGTGTACCAGAAAAATTCTCAAAGCCACCTAATTGGATACAGAGTACAGACCACTACAAAGGGGGATGTTTCAGATAAAAATGAAAATTAAATCTTCCAGGCGGATGGGCAGAGTAATGTTTTTGACGGTGCCGTGGGCGGGCGTGTCCCCCCTCCGCACCCCAGCGTCCCCTCTCTCGCCACACTAGGGGGAGCCGCAAATCGACTATCAAAATGCTGGTGAAAAAGTTTTGTGGCGTTGTTCTCAGTGACCGCCGCAGCTTCCCTATGTTGCGATTTTATTTTTTCTGTTAATTTGCTGTTGCCGTGTGCATACATTATGCGTTGTATACGAGCATGTTCGGCCGCGTTGTACACTTCATTTGCTGGTATTGATTATGCATAATGTCTGGTGCGCATGGATGTACTTTTGAATTTAAAGCTGGGCTTGGTTTAACGTGATTTAACGTTTAAAAGCTTAATACTATGCGCCTATTGTCCCTGAATGAAACCAGACTATACCGAGGTAATTTTATTAAATGTATCTCATCTTAGACCAACAGTTAGATAGTAGACTAAGTTTAGTACTAAAACTTTTCAACAAAGTTATTCGACAATCTAAATGTCAAAACGTTAGTATGGCTATAGGTGTTGTGGAATCTAAGCTTATTCATAACTATTTACACTAAAGGAAACAAGGATATTAGTACGCTAGAAATCGTGAAAACACACAACCACAAAAATATGCAAAAGTGTGTAGAAAATGCAATACTAGGGGTGAATTTCACCATCGAATCCTGTTTGTGTGATAATTGCTTTGAAATAATGAAATTCACAGCTTTTGAGCGCCGTTTAGACATGCTAATCGCGTTCAGTCTCATAGGTAAAATCAACTCTCAATAAAAAAAAAACACTTACTCTTCTTCATCGCTGTCATATCCCCACCATTGCAACTTATAGCCTGTGGTCCAGGACTGAGGCTATGCAACTGGTAGGGTGGAGTCCTGGCATCAATCTGCGTAGGCCAGGGAGCCCGGGGCCAGGCTGGGGAGGCACCAGGGGCCCCCAGCAGTCGCAGCCGCTCGTAGACTGGGGTTGAGCATTCTGGGGATGGTTGCTGGTTGCTCGCCTTCTCTTTCTGAGCTGCTAGGTTGCGGAGCACCCGGTTTATGGAGGAGACCTGGGAGAAATAACAGGTTTTAGTGCATGGTTCTGTAGGTATATGGTGAAGGTGCTTGAAAGTTAATGGTGGTGAATGGCAGTGCTGTTTCTATCTCGTACATTTTTGGCAATGGAGAAGGAAATTTATTTTAAGTAAATACTGATTAATGGCATTGCTATTTTAGATGCTTTTTGGACAATAGTTTTCTAGTATTATAACTAATTAAAACAAATTGGGATAAGGACATGAGAATGATGAATTTTCTTGTATAACTTAACAGGTCCCTTAGGCAAAGGGGAAACTCTTAGGATTACAAACACTGTTGTTGTGATGGATGCTGATCGCAGCTAATATCTACCAAGAAAACTTTGTCCAAGTAAAAAATGGAAGATGGCTTGATATCAGAAAAGTGCCAATACACTTACTCTTTTTAGACCTATATCGGCCCTTTTTTTTTCTTTTTGGGGGTGGGAAATCATCAAATAACCCCTCCCGCTCTTGGGCAGAGCAGAAGGGAGTATCAGACTTCTACTGACTAAAAACCACCCATGTTCCTTCTTAGCCCTTGTGCCGAGGCCGCGGTATCTCTTTCGAATAACCCGCAGCCCCGACGGGACCTATATCCCCCTTACTGTAATCTAATTCTTACATCGTTAAGCTAGGTTTATTAAGATCGTTAAAACCTCAAACAACCCTTGGAGGCGTGAGGGTTGTGGTTTTTAAATAAAGAAAACGTAACCTGATCATCCCTTACAGTCTAATTCATCATCCATAACAAACAAAAAAACACTGACCCAATTTTTTGACCATCGAACGAATACCGAGAAATCACAGCGATTAATGAGAAAGGTCGAGGTTTGATAACAAAATAAGGATAAAACCTATTGGCTGTATGAGTGAGGGCCTGTGCCATGATACCCGATGTTTATAATAAAGGGCAGTGATGACACGCGATCGGAAAGGCGTGATCTAAATTGATTATTTAAATTATGGCCACATTTATGGGTTATGGGGCGTTTAGATCTATGTATTCGACTGAAAGACTTGTATCTATGGTCAATTGGTCATGAATAAAATTCATTTTAAAAAAACCGGCCAAGAGCGTGTCGGGCCACGCTCAGTGTAGGGTTCCGTAGATAATAAAATATTATGTAAACGAAGTTAAAAAAAAAATACGGGCAAATGAAACTTGACCTCTGGATTGTATAGGCGCTCATACGATTCAGGGACCAAATTATATTGGTTAACTGCAGTTTCCATCTGTTGTTTCCATCCAAGTTCAAAATAATTTTCCTAGAAAGTCCTTATAAAGTTCTACTTTTCAGATTTTTTTCGTATTTTCTAAACTTATGGTTCAAAAGTTAGAGGGGGGGGGACGCTTTGTTTTTTACTTTTGGAGCGATTATTTCCGAAATTATTGACATTATCAAAAAATGATTTTAGTAAACCCCTATTCATTTTTAAATACCTTTCCAACAATATATCACACATTAGGGTTAAAATTAAAAAAAAAAACACTTCCCACTTTACATATAGGGGGGCTACCCTAATAAAACATTTTTTTCCAATTTTTATTTTAGCGCTTTGTCGGCGTGATTGATACACATATTGGTCCCAAATTTCAGCTTTCTAGTGCTAACGGTCACAGAGATTAAGCGAGGACGGACAGACAGACAGACATGGCGAAACTATAAGGGTTCCTAGTTGACTACGGAACCCTAAAAATGGGGCGTTTAGTCGTTTAAATGTTGAATGATATTAATAATTGATACAAATATAATAATTCCAACAAAAATCATTCTTAGAATAACAGTTCCGTTTCTCTTATTGGCAGATTACATAAAAGCGTGGCGACGACCTCGCGCATCACCAAAATAAGCGATAGCAAAACTGAAGAGTTGAAAATCGCACACGTATCACAACATTGTGATACCTACGTGCAACTCTGCACTCCAAATTATGGCAATATTCCATCATCATCACCTTCCTGCCCTTACGTTACTTGGGCTCGGCGTAACACGTTTTTTGCTTCAAGTCACGCTATCATTTACTCCATTTTATTACATATCATTCCTCACACAATCTATCCATCAATATTGGCAATATTCTAAATGGTTTGGAATTTCTCAGTGGCACGATATCTTTGAGTCTCGGAAGGTACCTACCTGATCTAAGTTAAGAGGTTGATCCAGCACCTAATCTTTCTCCGAACGTGTAGAATGGCCGTCCCACCAGACAAGAGTGAGACAAAAGCTGATGAAGGTGAGGAATGGCTAGTCTCGGCTGAGATTGATTACCATGAACGAAAACGATCAGGTAGACTTTCCTTCTTGAACCTTTACGGTGGTCTTTGACAAAGTTCAAGTAGCCATGATAATCGTTGGTCTGATAAGAATCTATCGACATGCTATTAACAGATTTGTTTAAAGATACTGTCACTATTGAGTACGTCTTGTGAATCGATTTAATCAGTTATCGCTACACGTATTTTGGTTATTTTAAAAATCTAAACAAAGGAAGTTCAGCATTGTTTTTTTTCAGGGCATGGCAATTTTCGTAAATAACCAAACGCGTCGCCTTATTTTTTTTTATTCCTCAGATAATTTTACAAATGTTTACCAGCAGTATCCTCCTGACAAACTTATTTATGTGCCAAAATAAGTTTCTGAAAATAACGTCTTATCATTTTTTTTAATTAAAAGATGATCCCCAATATAAAGAGCCGATGGACAGGACGGTAAGAGTGGTTTCGCACTATGTCCGATCCGAATCCGATCCATAAAAAGGCAAAAGCCTTTTTTACCAACTCCCTGTTTCAGCCCACCCAAACTCCCAAAAATATGAAACAAAACCGAATATCACCTCGCCAACTGTCACCGCGGCATATGACGCGACGTAGTAACTTAGACGTAGGGCAGGAAGGCAAGGTAAGACGATAGACGGTAACCCGAGCCGCGACTCGCGGTGGTCCGAGCACCGTCATGACTGGCAGATGACGGAATGCCCGATGGACCGAGAAAGCGCGCCACGTTTGAAAAACGAACGCTAGTTTTTGTTTTGTTTTTAATATTTTTTCGATTCTATGATTAGTGTTGTTGACAGTTCGAATTTTGATATCGTATGAATTAAATGAGCTTGGTTGTTGTTTATTAAAAATCTATTAGCACTTTGCCGGTTCTACACAGCAGACAAAAAAATATCTAAAGTTTAATAATACATTTTATCAAAGAATTTAAAAAAATAAATTTGTCATTATCATTCGCAGTTACTCGTCTGATCAAAGTTAAACTTAAAAAGAAAAAATATTTCAGTTATCCTAGAGATGTATTTCATTTAAAACTTTCGAATGAAAAACTTGTTCGATCAGAAAATTATAACGAGACGTATAATTAAAAGTCAAACGGCTAACGTCTGTAAAATTAAATAAGAAATAAAATAAAAATAACTAGAAAGGGTTGAAGTTTTCTTACAAATGGAATGGAAAATTTTAACAAGACGCTTGTGAAGAAAGTACGCTGTGTAAGAATCAATGATTCGAGCCAATTAAATACTTGTTTGTTTGTTACTCTATTTATTAATTGGCAACAAATAACCTCGTTAAGAAATAAAGAAACCTTATGACGCAATGTAATAGCAAAACAAAGAAGCTTAAATCATTAAAATTTTGTTTTATAAATGTTGTAACTTGTAAACCCCTTGGTGTTTTACAGACTTTGAAATAATACTTCGATGTAGATTTAAATATAACGCAGTATGACCAAGTAAAAAACTGTGGAAGGCAAAATGCACTGAAGCATAAAGATAGCGGATAAGAACAACCGCAAAATGAGCAACTGCAAAGAAAGTCATAATTTTATTTTAAAAACCAGTGTAAATAAACCACTGTACTACAATATTTTCCAGCCAGAAAACAATAGCCCATAACATAAATTCATTACGCATAGATATATATAAGCGACCCGTTCGCAAAGTGTGGCCATGTGTGAAAACAGTCGGCGCTGTCCGTTTATAAAAAATAAACTTCACGCAAAGTACAAACGTGTAAACAGTCCCTTAATTCGAATTACACACACCGATTGACTTGTTTCCATGATTGTACTCGACTAATACACCAATTAGTAAATAACCCTTTTAGTAAATATGTTTATATATGTGTACTCGAATTAATTTTCTTTAGATGTATGAACTTAGACAATGTACCATCGACAATGCGTGCTCATTTCATTCGAATAGTTCCAAATGCAGTTTTTTGTGGTTTCGGAATCGTGTGTACGGTTAATTAGTTTTATTTATTATTTAGTCCGGTTTTTGAGTTCCAGTAGCTGAGGATTTTGGGATTATTGTCTACTTATGTGGTTAATCTTTTCTAATGCCTCGAAAGGGTTGGTAAGTGATCCCACGTTATTTACAACGCTCGAAAAAGTTGTCCTCGTCGCTTTTTAAAATTATGCATTAAGACTAAACAGTCGTGTGAACAGCTGTATATAGAGAGAGTTTATAGACGATTTTATCAAGTAGGTTTAGTCCGGTCAAATTAGACCAAAAAATAGGGGTGAGGTTACATTAATTCCCACCCAGCTGAAAATTGGTAGGATTGCTCAAAACACCATTATAAACGAAATGTAAAAAGTTCTCATCGATCCGACACCTGAAATAAAAAATATTCAGGGTCAAAGGTCACAAAAATCGTTTTTTTTTACAAATATCTCGTTTCCTATGGGTTTCTCGCTATTTGTATGTATGTTAAATATTGTAGAGAATTAAATTCACTACAACTTTTGTTTTAAAAATTTCCGAAATTCAACCCTTCAGGGAATTAAATTTAATTCCCTTAAGGAAATGAAAGTTTGTATTTGAAGTCGTCATTTTTATAGTTTAAACCATGAAATTTGGTGTTTATCATTCTAATACGTCTCGTAGGCTATTTTCCAACATATACGCGGGCGAAGCCGTGGAAAAAAGCTAGTAATTTTAATTATCGTCTTTTTCTTCATCGTCCTCTTCCGACCACTAAAGTATTTAAAGTGCCTCTTCTCTATGGCCATTTAGATTTTTTTGAAACAAAAGTTGTAGGGAATTAAATTCTCTACAATATTGATCATATATACAAATAGCGAGAACCCCATAGGAAACGAGATATTTGCAAAAATACGATTTTTGACCCCGAGTAATCTTTTTTCCAGGTGTCGGATCGATGAGGACTTTTTAAATTTAATTTATAATGGTGTTTTGAACAATCCTACCAATTTTCAGCTAGTTGGGAATTAATGTAACCTCAGATGTCTAAATTGACCGGACTAGTTTATCTGTTTAAATTTTTTAATGATCCACACGTTCTGACCAACAAGCAAGTCAGTCTCATTAATTATTATAACAACAAATGTTTCAGGCATGTTAACTTTTCATAAAGTGTCATATTTTCAACAATAAAAAAAGAAGAAAATTTAAACCGCCAATCAAAGCGTTTCGCGGCGATACAACTCGCGACGCATTCTGAATACAAAATAAATTACATTAGAACGTTCCGTGTCGTGTTGGTACCTATCAAACGGCACAGTAAAAAGTATGAAAGGTGCCCCCTAAATACCGGGTGAGGTGAAGCGCGAAAATTATCTTATATTTGCTCAGACGCCGTGAACGTAGGGCGAGAATACTTTTCAATAAGCTTAGAGAGCGTTTTTTTTTATTTAGCGAGACCCATCTTGTAAAGCGCGGAGCGTTGTGTAGGTAAAACGGAACGCGCAAATAGAGGGTTCTCTTCTATATTGATCGATTCGATTTCTCTGATTGCTGCATAAGATTTTTATTAATGGTGATGATTTTCTTGGCATTTTTTTTTACTGGATTTGTGATCATATTCTTTTATATCTGTTGTGTTCTTAGTATGAAACGGATAACAAGGCATATTAAAAATTAAAAAAAATATTTAATTGATAAAAAACATGTACAATTTACTATAAAAATCAAAGCACAGACAAAACACAAATAAATAGAAACAAAATTACAATAAGAAAAGATTTTCAGGTGGAATTTCTAATAATTTTATAGAAAATCAAAAAAGAATGTTTGTACCTATTTAGTTTATTAATTAAATAAAACTGCTTTTTTATAAAAGGATACTCCAAAGACATTTTCCTCCATCCATAGCTCGTTTACTCCACTCACAATTTTTAATGTGCAAAAAATAAAAAGCAGTGCATTACTCCGGTATTGTGTAACTACAGAAGGGTCCCCTACAAAAGGCAACCTGCTGTGTCTATTGTGCTCAAAAGTCGGCACTTTGCGAGTCAATATTTTGGGTGAGTCAGTGACTCCTCACTAGAAAGTAAAGACTCCTTGATATCACGCCGTTTTGCGAACGTAAGCGAACAAATGCGCACCTCTATTCGTCTATTCGTTGCATTGATTATACTCTTTTGTCTTTGGCACTTTTTGTGAGCGGCAATCGAAATTTTTCGAAATTGAAGTGCATGTTTGTTTGCTCTTTCATGCGTTTTCTTTTATTTTTGTAAGGAAAATATTGGATATTGAATTTTATGCGCGCTGTGGGTGTTTTACTGGGGTGTGTTGATCCATTGGAGATATGTCAGTACCTAAAGGAAATTCTGAAACTATTACATAAAGTTTGTGTGTTCTTAAGATCTTTAAAATGTTTATGAGAGTTTAAATGTTTGTAAACGCACCCACGATACAGGAGAAATTCCTGGTGTGGGGCAACGTTTAAAAATTAATTGATATATTGTTTTTAATAAGTTCACTAGTCACAGAAATCATCTGTTATTCATAATTCTGAGATACCAAATACAGAATAGAGATAAATAATGATTTCTATAATATATATATTATAGAAATCATTATTTATCTTTTGCAATAAGAATAATAATGCATTTAATACTAACCAAATGCTTTCGCCCTGTCAACGTATTATAATTTAATAGACGACACTACCGCTGCATTTAGAAAATAATACAAAATAAAAATGACCCATAAATAAATTAAAAATGAATTGCAAAACAACAATAAATTCATCAGTCGACAATAGATTTGCAGGACAAGAAAGCAAACGCAGACCGCCCCGTGGAAACCACGACACCGCCTCTCTAACCTTAGAAAAAAAAAACTTTCCCGCCCATACTCGATGACAGCTAAAGTCAAAACTGCAGTTAATTCGAGTGATTCCCACGATTCGAAATTTAAATTTAATTGTCGTTCTATTATGGTAAAGAAATAGGTCAATAACGTAAGGAGTTCGTAAATGGCATTGTTTGATTGAGACTTATAGGAGTTATAGGCAGTTTGTCAATACGTCTGCGCTTTGTGGCGCTGCGGGGGGGTTCTGTTGGCACTCAATAATGCTCTCTATTAACTTAAGACGATGTGTTCGACTTACAATAGTGTATTCGAAATCGTTTGAGGGTGAAATGATATGCAGAGATTTATTAATAGTTCTCATAGGTGGGGTGATTCGTGTAAATGCCTCAAAGATGTATTGTTTGACAATAAATTGAAATATTGACGGCCAAATGTTTGCGGAGATTTTCGACTTGATTGATTTCATTAATGGTTGAAAGGAAGTCGCAATCTGACACTTCAACGTGGGCATTGAGCATACTTTATAATAAATGAATTTGAAAAAAATATCGGGCAACATTGCTATAGATAGTGCATTGAAAAAAGTATTTCTGTCACTTTATTTTACAAGTTTGAAAGTCAATACACTATCTACATTTATCTATAAAAGTCAAATAAACAACGGCCAACAGGTAAATCAAGTGACCAAACATCAAATTCACGCTAAGCAAGCATCAATCGGAGCATACAAACTCCTTGTTACATTCTACATTCGAAAATAAGTGTGATTTTCCCGCGTTTTTCCCCGTCATAGCGGCAGGACGTGATTTTCCACTAGATGTGTTGCCAGAATAATAAAATCCCGACAAAAATACTTCGGTCCGTTCTCGTTGGCGTAAAATTGATTATTGATTTATGTTTATATTATATTTGTGTGAAGATACGGGTGTCTTGTCACGTTTGTTCGCTATAAAATAATAGGGAGTGGCGTGTGACGAAATAAATTTTACGGTAATAAAAATATACGATAATGACTCTTAAAATGGACCTTTCTGGAATAAAGTATGTATTGCAGAAAATAAATATGCTTTTGTGTGCAACATGTGCGCTTAATTTTGTGCTTTATGCAAAACCCAATGAGTAAAAGTTGTTAGCAAAATGATCTCGATTAAAAGTTAACGATTTATATTTTAGATAATCACAAACGTGCTGTAGGTAATTTGCAGTTTACTTTCACGAAACACACACAAACACTCTACTTATATTTCCCTTTCGCTTTCCATTTATTTACCGCAAACTTGTGAAAGAAGGTTGAAATGCTATCAAAAGAAACTTAAAACAAAAAATTAAAATTGGTTCAAAAGCACTTCCCATTGTAAACATAAGAATAGTTTTAAGTGTGAAATATGGCAAAATAATGAACTGAAAACATGCTGGGGTCAATATAATTAAAAACTAAATCTTTGTGACCCAACCAAATGGCAAAAGTCAATTGTGTTTACTTGGCGAACCGGTCTCGAGTCGATAATAATGATTTTAATGACAATAATGGCCGGAATTATTATTATTAAAATAATATAATAGTGTGTATTATTACAATCGGCACGGGGATGAACGCTCGAGTGAATCAGAATGACAACTTTTTAACGGTTTTCTTTCTTTCTTTATTTTAGAAAAAGTTTCGTTCTTTTTGTTTGGTATTGTTAGGAAACTGTAACACACAAGAAAGAAGTAGATTGTAACGACTTGTATCTTTTTTGGATTTTAATTTATTAATTAAATATAAGCCGTCACTTAGTAAAGATTTGACATTCTTTTGTATGACAAAACTGTCAAAACCTTTACTAAGTGATGGCCTAAGTAATCATTAAAGCTCTCTGAGTGCGGCAGTTTGTTTTACAAAACGAGAAACCGTGCGGGGTTTTGCTTTTCAAAATACGATTTCATGTCTTCTTTGCCCTGCAGTGGGATGATACAGGCTAACAGTATCAGTATCCTAGTTATTTAGTTGTAATAAGCGAGAATTTCCCAGAAAAACACTGCATCTTACAAAATTAATTACTGACAGCTTGAATATTTTTTTAATAAAATCAACTCTATTTCCGTTTTACACCCCGCCAATTCCGCAAACCACATTCAAAAGGACAACACCAATACTAACTAACAACATACTCTAATAAAACCAATAATTTCAAACACCACAAACCCCATTGTAACACGAAACCGCATTAAACAAAACTGTAATTATAGACAACTGACACTGCGATCATATCGCACTAGTGGTGAAAAAACTTCATTACCATAGAGGAGAGATCTCGATGTGTGTTATTACATTTAATACCCCTCGAAACAACAAAAAGGCGACAAGGACATCGTTTAGCACACAAAAGGGATGGGAAGCGTGGAAACCGCATAAAATTATAATAAATAGCAGTGGGGACTGGGGACCGAGCGGGACCGAGTGGACAGCCCTGTGCAGCTGTGCGCATGCCATGCGGCTAGGCTGTGCAAGGATTAGTCCTATTTCTAACAGACCTTAAATTGTCTACGGTTGTTTTGAAAATAAAAACCCATTTTTTTTATTCTGTAAAGTAAGCAAAGTTGTATTTGAATGAAGTTTGTAGTTTTATGCGAAAATTATAGGGTGTAAAGTTATCAGGGAATATTATGCATTAAATGACATGTTATATTCGACTTTGGGCTAACTTTGGCATTGAAATTTATGTATTGAACCTGGTAATAAGAATATCTCATTATAATAAAGTTACAGTATCTACTTCATAAATATTAGTAATGAACCATTTAAATTCAAATATTGATTTAGAAGAAATTATCATTGACAAAGAATTAGAATATTTACCTAGTACTTTGTTTTTGTATGACTTAATATTCTATTCTATGACTAATTTACAACGATGGCTCGCAGATCTACTAGAAAAAACTTAAAAAAATCGTTAAATATCATTCCCATGTTTCCCTACGACATGGCAACACCACGATCCAGTTACATTCGTAAATACAAAGGTGACAACACATCGACGTGTCATTTAGACATACAGGATTATTACAAGTGGGTCTCTTGTGAATCTGTGGGCTCCCTAATAACTCATAACTCACTAGGGTCATTATCACTATGAATTTTGATTTACAGACCTTTACGCTTATTCCACCACCCTTGCATCGCTGTCATGACCTTTATTCTCATAGCCATAAGGCAGTTGCTAGCTTGTTAAATCTGACAAGTCTTTCAATATTACAGTGAACTTTATTATAATGAAGATAAGGTTGCTGTTGGACTGCAGCTGTCAAAGGTAAAATATCTGTCAAAAGACTGTACATCACAAACTATTATTTTCGGTTGGGTGACGATTTCGCGCTGTCAACTGTTTTTTTACGCTTAGGGGTAGTATTAACATCTGTGAAATTGTTGGAGAATGTTTAAAGTTTTGTGAGGATGTATGTTTATTTGTATTTTTCATACTTTCTATAATTATGATGATGATATCTGGGCATAGATTGAGTCTGGACGTGACTTTAATTTTTTTGGTCAGTTAAAAATTAAACTAGTTTTATTATAGCTATTTCCTTAGATTTTCTGATAGATTTTGATCTATCAGAAAATCTAAGGAAATAGCTATAATAAAACTAGTTTAATTTTCTGTTTCCCTAACTACATACACCTTCCAGAAGGCAGACCATAGAGCGGATCACTGATTAGACGGTTAAAATGTAAGTAATCGTCTCAAGAAGGAAAAGAAGTTTGTCGGAATCTAAACCATAGCTACGTAGGCTTTGGTCTACGGCGTAGCACACAATTAGCAGGTTTTATAAAAACACGTTTTCTTAAGATTTCTATCATTTAAAATAAAATTTCGTTTTTTCTTCTTTGCGAATGGATAAGTCAAATTTGTCCGACATGTAGCAACCTGTACAGATATGCCGTTTGCTACATTTAATTCATGAAACGTGCAGTTAGTTGTGCACGACGTGCATGAGAGGAGGAGTGGCATATCCTGTATTGGGGCTCCAGACTCGTATTCTAAGTCCAACTTTGAGGCAGTAAATAGTTGGGGCTGCGGGTTGTTCGAAAGAGATACCGCGGCCCCGGGCCATGAAGGGCTAAGAAGAAACATGGGTGGTTTTTAGGTAGTAGAAGTCTGACACTCCCTTCCACTTCGCCCAGAGCAGGAGGAGTCATTTGATAATTTCCCATTCACCAAAAAAAAATAGACAGTAAATAGAGCAGAAACACAATGCACACACAGATCCCAAAAACAGCCACGCCTAACAGATACCGAAAACCACAGCAAACCTGCAATTGTCAAACACATTACCTTTTACAAGGGCCATAATTCGGGCAATCCTAAACACAATAGCCGTTTGGAATGCTAATCTAGATTGCCTAATGAATGGGCCTAGCCGTGGACCGCGGCGCGAATGGTTGCCAATACCGGCCACCCGCAATTACCCAACGCCCAATGGCCCAATGGGCGATATTGAACGCTTTGCGGCTAACTAAATCAGCTTTTCGTGGTCACGATACGAGGTTTGGCTAAAGATTTTAATTGGTATTGGTAAGGAAATTACGTTGTTGTGGATTTGGGAGTAATGATGGGGATAATTTGCCGTTTGTATATAGGTAGGTAATATGTCTTGTATTCTGATGTTCTCTCTCTGGTCTAATTTCTGGATCAGTGAAACGTTTGTTCATTCAGCTCTGTAGTCCATCCTTCCATACTTCTATATTATCTACTCGTTATCTTAGCAGAACCTTCCTTTCTAGCCATATCATCCTTCACACAGTTCATTCATCGTTTCATTCATATCTGCCAATTAATTTCATACCTGCCTAAATTGTTCGTTTCTTATTTTTGTAATTTAACTAGTGTAGAACAGGGCTTTGGATTTTAAAATTAAGAATATAGTTTGTATGTTGCTATGGACGATAACTTCTTCAACCTATGGAAAAAAATGTCAACAAAACTACAAGTGTAGCGAAATGTATGAATCGAATGAATTTTAATCTTTGCTCAAAACGACTTAGATGGCAAATCATCCGAAACATATAACTTTGTCTACTACAAAAAGAACAATCCATCTACCTTCCTAAATAAATAGAGAGGTGTCTTATGGACACCAGTTTGAAAAATTCAAATTCTTTATTTCAGACATGAGTTAAGTAATGAGAAAAAGGAAAAAATGTTTCAAAAAAAGTCAGATTGTATGGATGGAAAGGCAAAGAGCATTTAACCGTTATTTTCAAAATATTTAATCATATTCTCCACATTGACGGCAAGCTGAATCGATTATTTCGATCGAGTTTCCAAGGTGATCGAGAAGTGCCTCTAAATTCACTGCAAAAAGATAGAAGTAGGTTTTTGGTGTCGTTTTTCATTGTTACACATTTTCAGTCTAGCCCCACAACCCGCAAACAAATCAAAACGATAACGTGCGATAAGGAACTCCATTCCGAAAAAAGCATTAATCAAAACCTCTCTATCTCTATTATTGGGGGTTTGGGTTTCCGCACTTGGTCCTTGAAGTGGACCATTGTGCGTGAGCCATGTTGGCCGATCACTCTAACCAGCCCACCTCCCTCCAGAAGCAGATCAGACTTCCCGGTCTCCTCAGGGCATCCACAAGGGATTTTGGTGTTCCTAGGGTTTCCTCACGAATCTTGGTAACGCCTGTGCACTCAAGGAGCACATGCGCCACCGTTTCCTCCGCCTCCATGCATGCTCTGCACAGGGGACTGTCTGTGATTCCTAGGGTGTGGAGGTGCTTATTCAGTGAACAGTGTCCAGTGATGGTCCCCGCCACCAGACGCAGGCTATCCCTGTCCAGGCGCAGAAGGCGCCTGGTCAGCTTTATATCCAGGGATGGCATAGCTTCCTTGGATTGCCTACATCCTGGTGTCGAGCTCCACCACCTCTCCGCTTGTATTAGGGTGTGGTCTTTTAACCAGCTTCTTAGCTGCTTGAAAGGAATGGGCACAATGGGTTCGGGTCCGTAGGGTTTTGTGCTGGATCCTCTTCTGGCAAGTTCGTCAGCCGCATCGTTTCCGAGTGATCCGCTGTGACCTCTAATCCATTGTAGTGTTACCGTGTTGTGATTCAGTACCGTGATTCGTTCTAAGGCCTTGTGGCATTCTAGTATTAGTCTCGACGTGATCTGATTATTCTTTAGGGATTGAAGAACTGAGGCACTGTCGGAGAGTATTCGAATGTTAGTATCCGTAACCTCCCTGGCCTCTATAGCGTGTGCCGCTTGGATAATACCTACACATTCTGCTTGGTAAACAGAGTTGAGCATTCCAAGTGGTTTGGATATCTTAATGTTTAGGTCGTCGGAGAACACCCCGACGCCTGTCCCATCGTTGGTTTTTGATCCATCAGTGTAAATCCTTAGCTCTCTTGTACCTGAGTAGTCACACCACTCCTCTATGAGCTCTACGTTGTAGTGTTTTTGGAAGCAGTGGGTCTTCAGGATTCTGTCGATGGGTGATGTCATCATCGGCTGTTCTTTGATTGCATCTTCTTTGATGCGTGTGTGTTTGATTCTGGAATCATTTCTTAGGGTGCCGGATACTTCGAGTCTGAAAGTTGCTATGGCCGCCTCCTCTCTTACGACGAGGTGCAGGGGAGGTAGCCCTAGCATCACCTGTAAGGCAGCAGTGGGGGAAGTTCTCATGCTGCCGGTGATTGCTACGCAGGCAAATCTTTGTAGTTTCTCGAGATCCTTTTGGGTTGTACTTAAGTTGGTCCTGGGCCACCAGACTAAAGAGCCGTATGTAACGACTGGTCTAATAACTGTGGTGTATAGCCAGTAGGTGATTTTGGGGCTTATGCCCCAATTTCTCCCGAGGAGTCTCTTACATTGCCATAGGGCTATACTGGCTTTTGTGATGATGTAATCAGTGTGTTTTGCCCAGTTCAGCTGTTTGTCCAAATAGATGCCCAGGTACTTGGTTTCAGTCGATAGGCTTAGGGTTGTCCCAAAGAAGCTTGGCAATTGTAACGTTGCCAACTTCCTTTTCTTTGTGAAGAGGACGAGTTCGGTTTTGGTAGGGTTCACTGCTAGTTTGTATTCTTTGCACCAGTCTTCTACTATTCTTAGAGCTTGGCGCATAAGGTTGCATAGTGTGTTTTCGTGTGTGCCGTTTATTATTATGGTCAGATCATCAGCGTAACCCACCGTGTAGTAGCCTCTGCTATTGAGACGTTTAATGAGGCTGTCTACTACTAGGTTCCATAGAAGTGGCGAGAGGACACCCCCCTGGGGGCAGCCCTTCGCCACTATGGCTCTAGTGGTGTCGTTTATCGTAACTTGTACGGCCCTCAGTCTGAGCATGTTTGTGATCCATCCTCGCAGGGTCGGGTCCACACCGTATTCCTCGAGGGCTGCGTTGATGCTATGGAAAATGGTTTTGTCAAAAGCGCCTTCTATGTCAATGAAGACTGCTAGTGAAGAGCATTTGTGGTCCACTGCACATTCGATCTTGGAGATCACACTATGCAGCGCAGTTTCTGTTGATTTTCCTGTGGAGTACGCGTGTTGTTGTTTGTGAAGTGGTTGCTCCCGAAGAGGTCCGTCCCGAATGTGTCGGTCACAGAGTCTCTCGAGGGTTTTCAGTAGGAAGGATGTTAGGCTTATTGGTCTGTACGCCTTGGGTTGTGTGTAGTCTGGTTTGCCTGGTTTAGGGATGAAAATGACTTTCACCTCTCGCCATGCAAGTGGTATATATTTCTGTGCTATGCAGGCTTGGTAGATGACGGTCAGCCATGGCGTTAGAGCGTCTACTCCCCATTGTAGCAGGGCAGGGAGGATCTTGTCTAAGCCTGCGGATTTGTATGGTTTAAACGTATTTATTGCCCATTTTATTCTCTCTGCGGTTACCATGGTGCGGGCTCTGGCCCAGTCTTGGTCACTTGCTGTGTGGGTTGGCTCGTCTGCCCAGGTTCTGTCCTCGGAGAGATGGCAATCTGGGAAGTGGGTTTCCAAAAGGACTTTTCTTGTTTCGTGGTCCGACTTGGTGTATGTGTTGTCTGGGGTTTTCAGCGACCCGAGGGTGCGGTCTTGATCGGTAGATAGGATCTTTCTCACACGCGCGGCTTCGCTGTTCGATTCAATTTCTTCACAGAATTTCCGCCAGGCTGCCCTGCTGGCATTCCTGACTTGTTTTTTGAAGGTGTATTGTGTTTTTTTGTATGAGTCCCAGTCTTCTGGTAGTCTGGAGTTTTTGGCTCTGTTGAACTGTCTGCGCATGGTTTGCCTGAGCTTACTGAGTTCCGCATTCCACCAGGAGTTACCCTTGCTCTTGGTGTTTGGATCTTTAAGTTTGCAGCAGGCGTGATATGCTTCAATTATAAATCCCGAGAGTTTTGTTACGGTGTCTTCAAGTTGTTTGGGGTCTATTAGAATTTGGGGTGTTTGGTGCTGCGTTAGTAGGCAGGCCAACAGCCGTTTGTAGCCGGGTACATTGGTACGGCGTGGGTTGCGTCTAGGTTCGGGTTTTTTTATGTTGGCTACTAGTGAGAAGCGAATCCTTCTATGGTCAGAGCAGGAAGGCTCGTTGGATACGTGCCAATCAGAGATAAGTTTTGCCGCGCTTTCCGAAGCCAGCGTTAGGTCAATGATCGTTTGTCCGCGCGATGTGACCCAAGTGGGTTCCGAGCCGCGGTTTGCGATGTTAAGGTTAGTTGTGAACAAATATGTGCATAGTACCTCACCTCTAGTGTTGGCTTTGTTGCAACCCCAAAGCGGGTGATGGGCGTTTGAGTCCGTGCAGATGACCAGGTCTAGGTTGTTGTCCTCACAATACCTTACCAGGTCGGCCATCCCTTTTGGTGGGCAGTCGTCATCTTCGCCAGGCATATATACCGAGGCTAGGACGATATCGGGTGCGTCGCCGTCGGTTTTGAGCCTGACGGCTGTTAGGTCTCTGGAACATAATTGCGTGAGTGTGGTGGTGGGTACATCTTTAGGTATGTAGACACATGTTCGTGGTTTATCTGTACCTTTTGTGTCGAGGATCAGCTTACCTCCGATGTTACCAAGGCCGCATACTCTGTTATTACGGATCCACGGCTCTTGGATGAGTGCAAGGCTTCGGGGTTCCATCTCCAGTGCCCTTCGCAGGCAGGCGGTAGCCGTCTGGCTGTGCTGGAGATTGGTCTGGATGATGTTTATGGGACGGGATTGGGGCGGCAGTGGGGTGGAATTAGGAGGAGATTGATCCATCGGATGAGTCCCCCCCCTTTTCCAGCCCATGCTGGTCTTCACTGGGTGCCGGTGATGATGACGAGAGCAGCAGCTCATCTGTCCACCCTGGTGATGGGGTTGGCACCTTCTCGGCGTCGGCATCAGCCATCACCGTTCTGGCCATCTCCTCCTCCAGTTGCGTCATCATCAGGTCAGGTTCAGTCGGAGCCGGTTTCGTCCGTTCAGCGTCAGTGTTGGTATCGGAGGTGTCGGAGGGTTGGGTGTTGGGGAAGAAACGCACGTATATCGACCCAAGTAGGTACGATATCCGCCGCTCCCTCCCCAAGACCTTTTCGACCTCGTCCGGTGGGATACCTAGGGTTAGGTAGGTCCCATAGTTTTCACCACCGACCGATGTCGCCCTGTACAGGGACCACCTACCGATGTCGTACCAGGGGTTCTGGCAGGTCAGGACCGTCTGGAGCAGCGTTATCTCTCCATTGTACCGGGGTACGAAGAGCGCCGCTCGGGCCCGTGTCGGTACGTCGGACTGTCTCATGACTGTCAGTGTCGCGTCAGTGTTCGGCAGTCTAACTTTGGGCACATTCTGGGTCAGCCAAGTCAGGGCGTTGTCGTCCTCGCACCACATATGAACCGTGCCATCCGCTACCCTTGGGTAGCCACGGAAGGCCGGGACTTTGGAGGGGTCGGTTCGACACGTTTCCACGATGTGGTCCTCAAGGCTGAGCTTGATGTGCTCACCCTCGTCGGTTGTCAGGTCTCGGGATGGAGGCGAGAGGCAGATCGCTACGGCGAGTCGCGCAGGGATGTCCTTTGTGGCCCGCGCGTAGGTTCTCTGCTCCCCTTGAGCGGCCTGGGTTCTGACACGCTTGGCATCCCCCTGGAGCGCACTTGGCGAGGCCGTGTCGTCCGGGCGCTCCCTCTTCGCCGCTCCCTGTCCACTTGGACCCGGTTGCGGTTCTGAGGTGCTTGGCACAATACTCTGTGCCAGGGACACCCGGCGTAAGAATCCAGACCGCTTGCCACGCTTCTTCTGTCGGGGTCGGTCTACGGTCATCTCGTTGCGGTTCCGGTCGTTTCCTCCGGATGGTCCTGGCGCGGGCAGTGACTTTTCGCGCTGGGTTTCCCCTTCGCGAACTGTTCCTTGCCCGCTCGTTTCCGCGTCCGACTGCTTTTCGCGCTGGGTTTCCCCCTCGCGTGTCTGTAGCCGGTCGCGTACTCCCTTACAACTAACCGTTTGTGCTTCGCGCTGGCTATTGCCCTCGCGGAGTTTGCGCAAACGGTTGTTGAGTTCTCTCTCTCTGTTCCGGATCTTTCCGCGCTTTGTTTTCAAAGCGCGTAAATCAAAACCTCTTAATATTCATATCCATCCTACATGCACCGTTGAGGGATTAAAATTAAAACTGCGTAAAACTCCGAACATATGTGTGGGTACGACAGGCAGGGGTACGAACGCACCCCACCGTGCATAAACAAGATTTTTGTTAAACGACTACACTTGTTTAGTTCTCGTTTAAACAAATCGCGTTTGGCACTGATTTGATAACGCTAGCTTTATTTAAAGCTTACTGATTGGCGTATCCGATTGCATGAGGATTTAATTTTAAACTGTGTCCGTTAATTTACATTCATATTAAGTCGACTGAAATCAGCTGAAGCTGTGGTGTGGTGATGAAAGAAAAATGTGGGTGTGTGTGTACGTAGGTGTGGATTGTGGGAGTGCAATTTGGTTACAGAACGATTCATTTTGTTAAACACAATTTCATGTGTTTGACTAAATCAAGGGTCAGTTGCACCACAAAACTCTTAATTCCTTTTGCGTTAACCTTTGATATCGAGCGTGGAGACACGAAGGATATACAAATACTGGGATAGATATAGACAGGCAATACTGGCGGTACGCGACTCCACGTCAAAATGACGTTTTTAGATAATTTTATCTAAGTTTACGGATCCACGTTCCAGGTAAGTACTCGTATTAGTTTCACAAACTTAAAACATCTTTCTGTTTCTGGCTATCGTTTGAATATTATAGTAGAGTCAGAATGATGTTTTAAACATGTTTAGTCGCATTTCGTGATTATTTTGGGGTTCTAACGGATCTTAAAGCATAAAACTATCTTAAAATGAAGCTTATTGCATTTAATGAAGGTCTATGAAGACAGTGGATGCAACACTCACTGCCGTACTCAGAGAGCTTTAATGATTCCTTAGGCCATAACTTAGTAAAGGTTTTGACAGTTTTGTCATACAAAAGTATGTCAAATCTTTACTAAGTGACGGCTTAAATAATTATTAAATATTTCTGAGTCCCGCAGTTAGTTTGATAAGTTGTCTCCAAATTACACTATAGTCTACAAGAGCGAGGTCTAAGTCAAATCCAGTTACAAAGCACCCTTATTTAAAAACAACAGCCATTTTAAACTCTCAATACATAAAGCCAAGATCTCTTCTCTCATCACTAGCCAACATCAGAGAGCCCAACTTGTGCGACAAGTGAAAACAAATTAAATTCCGTTAAGACGCTAATGTCGGTTATCAAAGAAAGCCTAAACATCTGATTATGACTCGAGCTACCGTTTGATGTGCAACCGACCGAGAGCGTCCTAAGAATGCCTTGTGGAGAACATTCACTGCCTCAAACTTACAATTTGGTGATTTTATGTAGATTTATATAGGTATTGTTTATGTATAATGTCAGTTCGAACTTGGAGTAGTGAAAGTGAAAGTTTTGAGGTTGTTTTATGTAACCCTTTGTGTGTCCATGGAGTTTCTTGCCCATTCTTCTCCATAGAGATCTACGCTTTGGAATGGGCAACTACAGTATTATGCCGTATGATTGTGACTTTAGCTTCGCATTTTTTTTTACACATTCAAAAGTGTCTGTAACGGTCAAATTGAAATAAATGCTTTGACTTTGTGTCTTGAAGGTTGTAGCTATTTTTAAGGCTGACTCCACTGATGTGTATTTTAGGGGCCCTAGCACGAGCGCGCTATGTAACCGAAACGTAAATACGTCGATTATAATAGTCAATTCGTTTTTTAGTAAAAATATATATCTAAAAATGTAAATAGTATGACAAGTATGAATTTAAAATCAGTAGATATGTATTTCTAAATGCATATTTTGTTTAAATATTTTTTTTTTTATTTTAACTTTTATTTATTTTTGTAGTATTTTAAAGTACCTACCATTCAAAAATCAGTGCGAAAATAAATTAAGGAAATCAATACACAAAAATCCCTAATTTAAATTCGCAATAAATCATTATTAAAACCTACTTAACATTCATAGATCTCTTCCAATAAATAATCTACATCGGTCCCTCTCGACAGTCCACACTAATCGTTTAATACTACAAAATACCCCAATATGTCTGAACAAGTTGTTGTAATGGTATCTTATCTAATATCTGTGATGCTATCGCTATTTAATATTGTTACAGATCAAGGGAAGTGGGGTACCGACAGCAGAATAAACGTAATTTTTGTTTCGTTGTAATATTTTTAGTTAGGTTAGATTTTATTTTACAAGATAAATACTGATCAAAACGTGTTAGCTTTTTTTTGCGTTTTATATCATTATGCGGTTTAATGAAAAAAAAGTAAAAAAAATGGTTTGTTATTTTTTCTGGTTTTTCTCCGAAATCGCTTGACCGATTTTGTCGGGATTTTTATTGGCAGACAGCTGATTAAAAATTACAGCTGATTATTATAAACAGTAACTAAAGCTTACTTTTATTGTAGAAAAAGGATTAGGGTTCCATCCAAAAAAAGCGCACGAAGGTTGCGTACAACAGCTAGTAAAAAATATCAACTTCCTATGCCATTCATAGGTGAAGTAAATCAATACTCATTAAATGATGGATGACTGATTATGCTATCGCTACCCCGGAATCAGGAGTGGGGATCGGCATCATCCGTCCGGTCCGGACCGGCAGCGGTGGGATTTTGTGCTAATATCTGTTACTTACACACACATACATACAGATGCGTATTTTGTGTAGTTAGTTTATTGAGATAACAAGAAGGTATTAAGAAAATGTAATGCGGTTGATTTTAACTGTATAAGTAAGGAGAAAATAATGATGTACTTGCATTCTATATTATATTTAGAGTATCTCGTGACTCAATAGTAACAGTCGTACAAGTTGATCTTCAAGGTTAAGCCGCACTACCCTAGGTTGGTCTGTAGATGGGTTAGAATCATAATATAGTGGGTCATTGCAATTTGTAGATCTTTGACAGTCGTAACAGTGGGTAGTCAGTGACCCGAAAGTCTGACAACCATTCGTACCAAGAGGTATTGTAATACCCAGTATCAACCGAGTGTGGGATTCAGATAGGTAGTAGTTGACGGTACGGTTGGTATGGTTGGCATAGTGGCTGAACGATTGGACTGCTGCGCTGCGTGTCGCGATTTCGATCCCCGCACGGAACAAATATTTGTATGCCCAACAGATAGTTGTTCCGGGTCTGGGTATTTGTGTATGTGAGTTTAAATGTTTGTAAACGCACCCACGATACGGGAGAATTCCTAGAGTGGGCCAACGTTTTTATATAAAAAAAAAAGTTCTGTGTCCAGGGCCAGTTCGCCAAAATCGACGCTAGTTTTCAACGGGACCTGAAAAAGTAATGTGACAGACGTAAAAGTTTCATGATTTATCAATCGCTGTTTTTAAAATACGTACTTTGCCAATAAAGTTTACCAAGTAGGTATGTATAATTTTAATATCCCTCTCCAAATAATAAAACACTTAATAACAGTAAAATTGTACGGCAATAATAATAAGAGGAGGATAATACAAAAATTGCATATCCCGGCTTAGGACGCACGTGGCGTCGCGAGCGATACTTATCGCGCTTCGCTTGTCACCCTATCGCTGGCCTAACAAGTAACAACGTCAATATTTTTTTTGCGAACTGTACTTTGTACGTTTTGCGTTTTATTTTGTTCGGCTTTTGGTTGGTTTTGACCTAATTGTTTTAATACATGCCGATTTTATTTTATGGGTTACTTTCTGGAGTGATGCTTGTTCGTTTTTTTCGGACCATTGACGCAATTTCAGCTCGATTTTCAGTTAGATTTGAGACTAAATTATCCACAAATCAATGCAGAAAATGTCATGAAAAAATAAAGCAGAGCGACGAAGAAACCTAACTTTGAGGTAGAACCAAAGTGAAGGTCTTCTTCTCAAGAGATGGACAGGCCATATGATGAGAGCAAAGAAACGGAAGTGGTGTAAATTAATAACAAACTGGTACCCAGAATCACAGGCGGAACTCCTAACTGGAGGAGAGTAGCTGGTGATAGGGTTCAATGGAAGCAGCTAAAAAACCTTTTGGTAAGAGGCACAGTTACAAAAGAATACCTTTAGATACTTCTATTCTCCCGTGTATGCATGTGGAATTCAGAAGCGATCTTCCCATTGTATTGATAGTTTTAAGGGTAGTACGAGTAGTTAGTGCACAAACCTATTGCTATTGAAAACTATTAATTTTGCTGTTGTGTGGAAAATACGAATTTAGCCAACTCATCATCTTTCGAGTCCATAGCTCAGACAAAGCCAAAACCTATCCAAGCCTAAAACTTCAAATAATTGTAATAAGCAGGTGCTTAACATCAAATATTGCTATCACACACGTGTTGCTCGACGGGGGTCAAAGGGGTGCAGTGCGGGGGTGGGACGAGATTGTTCGTATATAACATTATATTGAGTATAAACCTCGTAATTAACCGGTTTGGGTTAGCGGGGGTGCGACTAATAATATGTTTGAGATGAATTTGGGAGGATGTGTGGAGGTATAGACGTTTTAATCTTCAATTGAGTAGGTGAAATCCATGAGGGTTGAAAATTTAAGAAAAATATAGAGAGAAGGAGCTCGTGGCTAGTTAAAACAGCCACTTGTATCAATCTTTAGTAAGTCGTGCTTGCCTAGGTTGGTCTGTGGATGGGCTCCAGAAATCACGTTCAGCCGTTCATTCGTTATCTTTACGTATTTGTCAGTCTTGACAAGTCAGTGGCTTGAAAGCCTGACAATCAGTCTTACTAAGGAGTATTGTATCACCTAGTACTAACTGGGTTGTGAAGGTCAGATAGGCAGTCACTCCATGTTAAATACAGTAGAATCCCGATTAAAACCAGGGGTATTACGTATACTTAATCAAAAATCCGGATAATCGATTTCTAAGTAAAATCAAAAAATAATAATAACTGTTTATTATATATTAGATAGTGTTATACGTCATTTAGACAATAGGATATAAAAATACGGTAATTAGAGCTGTGAACAATGAGTCCGGATAATCGTATATCCGGATAATCGAGGTTCGGATAGCCGGAATTCTACTGTACTGGTATTCAGCTGGTGTTAGGCTGGAAGCCTACCCCAACATAACTGGGATATTCGACATTTTATACAAAAACAAACGCCTGCAGTCTTTTCAATTCAAAATTGTAACTTTGAATTACAAATACGATTAATAACATTACAAAAAATTTGGGGTACAACGATACCCCAAAGGTATTTCTGCAAGTGACAACAATATTAGCAGCACATGACAGAAAGACAACCGCCAAAATATATTTATTTGCTCTTCCGATTACGTACTCAACATCAATGTAAGCCTTAAATCCTTTGAATTGTGGTATTAATTTCCCTCCAACACTTCTTAGTTTTAAGTAACTTTTATAAGTTTTTCATTCACGCGAAATTGTGTCGAAAAGTTTGTGAATAAAAACTATTTCTGCTTGTCAGTAGTTGTGACTTTACTTGAACACTCTCACCGAGTAAAATTAAACTTTATTTTAATGCGGTAAGGTAGGTTTTCGAATGGTTAGAAAAGTGTAGGGTGGATGGCACTATCATCGGCCACATGCATGTCACGTGCGCGGCACGCGTCATCTCCGATAATCTTCTTTGCCGGACTCCTTTGTTACAATTTGTTGCCGCGCCGCCGATATATTCCCGACCCCTGAGATCCAAATCTCAGATATGATCCGTAATGATATTTTAAATCAGTGTTTTGAACGAGCTATTTATTGAGTTTGTTATAGCGTGGAAATTGGATGTTGTAGCTAGATATTAATTTTAAAGCTGTATGTGAATATTTTTCGTGATTTGGTTTTTATTTACTTTTATGTTTGGTAATAGAATTGTCAGATATAGTCTCAAGCTTACAGGCCTTACGATTTTATGAAACGTAATGATGATAGTCTGAAAGTGCCATCGCCATTATTGACGTTGTGACAAACGACATCAATTTAAAGTAAAAGTAGTTAAGTAAGTCAAATGACACGAATTTTATTTCAACAGTACGCCATTTATATGAAATATGATTCATTTAACCAAAAGTCGACATTAACAGCAAAAAATCACAATGTCCCCGTCACTGATGTTAAAGTGACAAGAAAATATCGCGATACAATGAAATAAAGTTGTCATCCCCAGTTAAAGGGCCGGGGAGCGTGCTAAATGCATTAATTTGGCCTGGATTTAGTGGCCCGGAAGTGATTTGCTACGGGAACGCATGTTCCAACGCGATATGACCCTGTGACGACAATTGACCCTCTCACCACATATTTTATGTCAATAAATAAATATGGACTTTAATGTCTTGTGTTTAGAATGCAATTTTAAACTGCGAATAATATTAATAGTAGCATGAATAGTTAACAAGGTTTAGTATCGTTACATTTTTTGTTGAGGGTCGTTACTGTAAAGACTTAGCGACAGTTACGCTTTTGTTTGCTTAAGCTCTTTATAATACGAACATATTTTCTTCCATATCGATCGCACTCAACTCAAATCTATAATGAACTGAAATATTAAAACAAGGTTCACCTTTCTCGTCAGATTTAATAATACACGACGTTTCGCCACCGAATCGAACCCTCGACGTTAATATATTCAACGTTAAGCACCTCTTAAACAATCCACGTAAACACAATATAACCCGATATTCGATAAATACGAAGACATCAGACGCGGGCTCACTCCGATATTATGCCTACCTGGCTATACATTTATATCTACGATCCTTAACGGTACCCTCTGATAACTTAAAGACTTTATCCCCTGTACTGGAATTTTTACGGCAACAAAAGCCTTCATATTTTCTTTATTCATGTCGTGTCAAAATCGCCCCGTCTTCCCCCTTTTAGACGGTAGAAAAAGAGATAGCTTGCCAACTCTTTCGTACTCATTAAAAATATGTATTTCCGTCTCACAATTTTCCCTCTGTTTCGGTTTTTATGTTTTTCTCGATATTCCTCGGTGAGAGTACTTAATGTTCTTTCATTTTTTCTTAAAACCGTCACCAACAGGATGATTGTGCGAATATCTTAATTAATTTATGTTAAGTATTCGGGAGGGCGACATTAGTTGCTAAAGGGTGTTGTATAAATAGTCAGTGGTACAAGTCGTAAAAATGCCGGAGTAATTTTTCGCGAGATTCTTGGTGTTATTACTGTATCTTTTGCGCTACGTTAACTTTTATAGCGTCTTTATGTTTTTGTAGCTTTTTTATAACTATGAAAGAGTTAGGTAAATGGCTGGTTAGCATTCATGGCAGTATTTCGCTCTTAACATTCACTTGATAAAAGCTAGACTATAAAGTAAAAAGATGTAAAATCTGAGAGTTACTGTTATGAAATGCTGCTAAAATGTGACTTTATGTGATGCCGGGGATTTTCCTCAATTTTAACATTTTAAGATTTCAGAGTACAGAATGCGCTAGAATTTTAACATTTTTGCATAACACACTGATATTAATTTTGCAATGATTTGTGTCATACTCTCATTCTTTTGTATTTTATCTTTGAACCATGTTTTCTACTTTTTCGCATAACAGAACATGCTTTTTATCAAAAAAATTTTTTAATGCCTCAATATTTTAGAGTAAGAAAAATAAAGCTAACCTAGATTTTTTTTTCAATGAAAAGCTCTCTAAAGAGCAGCCTCTATAACAGAAGACGTATCGACGTCTAAAGGATGTCCCAGAAGGGAGCGCCCCGTATTCAAAAAAGGGAAAAAATGAAGAAAAAAAAGTTATAACGTCATATTGTTTTGCCGCCAAGTGGTGGGGCGAGGGGGAGAAAGGGGAGTCCTGTATAGTGCCAGGGAAAGATAAGGCGTTATAGCATCCTGTATATAGCGGACGTATAGCTGGGGTTGTTCTGTACCCCATTGTATTTTACGAGGCGCCCTTTCGTATTTTTCATACTTTCTGAAGGCGTTTCGGTAAAGTGTAACTGTCTATCTCAATATTTTTGGTTGTGAAGTAAAGGTGTGTATAATAATTACGAGACTGTAACTGCCGCACTCAGAGAGCTTTAATGATTACTTTGTACTGTACTGAGTAACGCAGTTAGGGCCTGTTTCACCACCTACGATTAAGTTCCCATTAACTTACAAGGCAGATAATTGAATTAAAATTCTGTTCTATGTTTGAATTTTTTCAGTAAGTAGTGGTTATTTGCACATCGTGAAATCCAAGATTTAAAAAAATATATAAAAACAGTTTTGCTCTGTGATACACCACACCAAGAAGAGATGATCCCAGTTCTAAATGAATAACAAGAAAGAGATCATTTTATGAATTGGGTAGTTAACAAAAAATCTAATTAGTCCGCCAGATAGATTTTCAAAAAATATTGGACACGTATTTTTTCTTTTTTCACTTAAACAAACAATGAAGACGATACAGTGCTTTGAAAACTCGTGTGACGTCATATTCTAAGACATTAGTATGGCATTTTTACCGGTGAGTGTCGTCACAACCCCCCACTCAAATCTTTGACGCGTTTTATCTTCGTCAACTTTTATTGATTTCATAAAACAAAAAATACGTATCCAATATTTTTCGATAATCTAACAGACAGACTAATTAGAATCATATTTTTTTTAGTCAGTAAACATCCCTATTGAATTCCAACTAAAATACATAAAATCTTCACCACGTTATTTCTTAAGTATTTAAATATAAAAGGTCACTTACGCTAGGTATATTATCCGAAGTACAGACTCCTTCGCTGAGGAGACGGTCCCTGATCTCCCACGCGAAGATCGAAGGACACTCCCTCTTGTACTGGGCTATCTTGCTGACCACCTCGGCTGTTGCTACCCGAGGTTTTGACCCCCCGATCGCACGGGGTCGGATTGACCCCGTCTCGTAATACCTGTGAGTGGAAAAGGGATTAATAACGTTAAGGTTCAAGGTTCCATGAGTAATTTTTTCATTGATTTTTAAATATATTATATTTTAGAGATATCTTTTTAGAGTTTTTACATTAGTTTTGGTTAAATAGTTTTCGAAAGAGTAATTTTTATTATTAAACCTAGGTTGTGTTTTAGACTAGGCTTGCCGTATCGATGCATTTATATCTAACAAGACGTTTTAGTATATCTGCATTTAAGTACTTAGGTACTCCACTCAAACATTTTATTTGGTAATTTTTCGTATTTCATAATATAACATAACATCACGCCTGTAATCCCCGAAGGGTTAGGCAGAGGTGTACCTCATAGTACACCCACATTTCGCTAGTTATGTTTAAGTCCCATGTAATAGAAGGTTGCCATCAACTGGGCACAAATCCAGCCTCCGTGGCTGTTACTGATAAATTCCTGATGAAAAAAGCCAATAACACTTAGCCCGACCCGGGAATCGAAACCCAGGACCTCATGCCCAGCAGTCGCGCTTGCGACCACTAGACCAACGAGGCAGTTTTTCGTATTAATTTTCGTATTAAATTAGTTTGTTGTAAGTGGTAATAATGCAAGTGCAAACTAATGTAGAACCTAAAACAATTTGCGATGCATGTTCATCATTTGCCTAGCCTTTTGCCAACTATGTTAGGGTCGGCTTCCAGTCTAACCGGATGCAGCTGAATACCAGTATTTTACATGGAGCGATCGCCTATCTCACCTCCACAACCCAGTTAATACTAGGTAATACGATACCTCTTTGGTAAGACTGGATTTCGGAATTTCAGGTCACTGCCTACCTGTAATGACTGCCAAAGATCTTTATATGGCTGCCGGGACCAACAGCTTAACGTGCTTTCCGAGGCACGGAGGATACTCGGTATTTGCGATGCATGTTATTCCTGACTAAAGGATCTGGTACTGCAGCATAAGTTCGCTCTTCCCTTTGGTAAAAATATTTTTTAAATAATCTAGAATTTAGGTAGCCTAAAACCGCGACCAGGTTGTATCAACAGTCCCCTTCACCAGAGGGTGGGCAGACTGCCGTCGGTATCAGGTTGCGATTGAACGGTGTCAGGTTTGATGCCTGGTAAGTGCATTTTTTATTTGCTTTGCTCGCCAGCTGACGCGCGTTTTATATTGCGTTGTGAAGACTTTTAATATTGTTTTTTTTTTGGTAGTGGTAGTGCGATTGTTTTTATCAATAGCCTTTCACTTTTTCTGAACCTAAAAATAACGGTCAACGGTCGTGGGTTCGATTTCCGCATGGGCAAAGAGTTTTTGGGTATTTTCATTAGGGATTTCTGAGTAGCAGCCACGGAGTCCGGATTTGTGCCAGGTTGTTAGCAATAGGCTCGCCCTCTTGCATGGGACTTAAACATAACTAGCGAAATTATGGGTGTATTAGGTACCCTTCGGGGATCAAATGTAACCAGTATGGATACGTGACAGATGCGGCTCCGGACACGGACCTCTCTATTCAAATACTATTACTTATATATCAGTGCTGCGTCATGTTTGACGCATATGTTTCTCCATTTCTGTCAGTGTCAGTCAGACAGTTGGTCTACATATATGTCCGTTTAAGTTTGAATGATACTTAATTGGCGCTACTTTTGGTTATCTAGAAAATGGAGTTAACTTCGAGGTATTTGATTAAGAGCAAATTGTGTTCTACAGTTTTTAATAAGAGTGTTTTTTGAACCACATTCCCAAGAATGTTCACGTTAACCAAGTCATGGTGAGGGGTTTTTCAACCCTAGCTTCATATTTATCAAAGAAAACAAAAATTTACACCGCCTATTGTATTAACCTCATCACCCAACTAAAGCTAACAACCACAACCTAACTACAACTACTCAGCAAAGACGCAACTATGCTCGGTATGCGGTAAGGTATACCTCTAGCAACTGGTCGCCACCGCAGACTCATAGTCTTGCGCCTCGTCGCTCACCGCAACCGGCCCGGAAAGAACTGTACTTATTGTACAAGAGTAGATAGGCGACAGAGACTAAACTTGTAAGCGTGCTGTGGTGTGTTATGTAAGTTTTAAACAAAATACAGTTGTAGACAAGTGAAAATTGCATATTTTTAAAACTACTTTCCATGCTATGATCAAACTAAGCTTTTTATTAGACACCGTTTGTCAATCTATTAATTTTTTACTTTATAGCTGATTGTTTGTTAATACAGGTATTTTTTTTAGGTTTTATAATCATCGCTTTGGTTTTAAACGGTATCGTTTAATCCATTAGGGCGTAAGAGTGTGAATAACGTGCTTCCCTACTTATATACTTTTCTAGATTATATTTTGACTAGATTGTCTACTTTGGTTGTAGTTGCATTACACACTTGAAAACGCATTTTGGGAATGCTGATATCGTGATCTAATCGAAAAAACAACATAGTTTCCTAATGAAATCTATTACAATTGGGTTGCTTGTTCCTTTATCCGCTTGGGTCGTAGCCACGCAGCGCAATCGTATGAAGCTTGGTCTCTGTTAAAGTCTACTCTATGTCCTTTATGGTTGATGGATTTCAGAGGTTAAGTGAGAGGGTGGCTTAAGGAAATTACATGGAAGGTGTTTTATGACAAATTCAGGTATGATTTTACGCTAATATTCGGCCCATAGCATTAGTATGACCACAAGCAGCACTTCGGAAACCCCGAAAACGACTGCACGGACTTAGGAAGCTACGGAATTTACAGCTGATGCGTAGTTTAATAGGTGCGAGTTATGCGCGCGGAGCCTTAACAAAATTACGAAAAATATTATCTTTTACAAGAGGTACAATATGGTATTTGTGTATAAAGAAAACTATTGCCCGGATTACCGTCGTCTGTATGAAATACTAAGGAGGCTATTATGTTATTTCCACAAAGCAAAACACTACACAGCACTCCAAAACGCAAATCGTTGACATGGCTCAAAAGGCTGCCCAAATTAAATGGGACTGGGTAGAACATGTATGTCACACACCGAACGAACTGTGGGCCCATAAAGCTCAGGATTGGTGCCCTCAAACAGTAACATGTGGTCGTGGCAGACCACGAAGAAGATGGCGGGACGAACTGGATGTTTTCCTTGAGAATTGGAAAGAAGTTACACAAAATCGAGACCGTTGAAAAGAACGGCGGGAAGCTTTTGCCTAGCTATGGGATAATATGGTCTCTAGCTATAATAATAATCATAAAATTATCTTTAGCTATATGTGCTTGTTACAACCGGCCCATGGATCACCGTGACTGCTTGTCCACAAGGTGACGGGTAGAATAGTGACGGGTAACATGAGAAGCTCGGCTTTTTATCTAGCTACGAGTATAATACGTCAAGGTATTTTTTAGTATGTGTCTTTGCGGTTACGACGACGAGGTTTAATTAAAAATAGATATTTGTTTATTTATCTTAGTAGTTGCAGTTGATATGATAGGTGTATCCGATTCAAAGTTTTGTGGTTTATGGGAGATTATTAGCAGTCTTACAAAATACAAAGCTGTCACGATGAATGTTTTTCAGAAATTGATGCAAGGTTCTCATTGATTCACACCATATACAGTAAGATTTTGATCTAAGTCGAACAGACTGTGTGACAGACAATAGGGCGCAAACTGCTGACGTGAATTCAGCACATGAGTCTAGATCTCCCAACGCGGTCAAAATGAATGATACAGCTGTTTTTTTATTAACCGATATTACCAAACATACAGAACTTCGGCTGTAACAAAATATAAATAATGTTGTGCCAACGACACCGCGAAGAATAAACCGACGAAAAAATGTAATGTTAGTCGTTCTACAATTATATACACTTTACAGATTACACACTACGAAAAACGTGACAGAGCGGAAATGCAGTTGCGAACAGTAACCGCTGGAGAGAACTTTCTCGCTATACCTGTAAAGCTTTAGTCTCAAAACCACAATCCCACACGACCACGATAACAAAACCCGTACCAACCTGCCGAGTATCTTGGAGACGCAGCCATTGGAGACCTGCAGGATGCGGCTGATGTCGCAGGGCCGCGCCCCCGAGTGTGCCAGCTCCACAATCTTCTGGCGCGTCGAGTCTGGCAGCGGCCTGCCTCCTACAAACACCCCGCCGAGCTGGTTAACACCGCTGTGACCTGCCGCACCATACCACTGCTTACTCCAATTAATCACGCGTTTTGATTCACGTGATGGGCTTGATTGGGCCGTTCAATTTTAGTTCTACGGTCTACTGTTACTAAGATGGTTGTTGCCTGCTGTGGGCTTCTTTTAGGGGAAGTTGAGGCTGAATTTCTAAGAAACCTGGCCATAATTTGTTTCACTACAAAGTCACAGTCTTGAACTCCAGTTTTATGAGTCTAAGTGAAAGGTATGGGTCATACCTCTGTTTACTCCAATTAATCACAGGATTCAATTCACGTGATGGATTTTTTCAGCCCAAAAGCTGTCGCTTTTTGGGGTCCAATTTCAGTAGGACCAAATAAGTGACCTTCATCTAATTTGTTTCACTACATTGAGAGATCTTGAGATCCAGTTTCTATCAGGTCATTATATTACAACGTGTTTTGTTCCACGTGTTGGATGTTTTAGGGTTCTAAAATTTATTAACTACGGTCTACTTTAAGTTGAGAGTATTTTTTTCAGAAAATAAGCCTACTCTCTGGGTTTCTGCGTATATTAGGAAAAGTATAATAGGAGCAAGCTTAAGGCTTTTTGAGTAAAATTGACTATGCTAAGGCTACTTGAATTAATATGATTCGTTCACTACGATGTTACCAGCTTATTAGTTAATTTCAGTGTGATCTCATTTGATCAAAAGCGACCTTATAATGTTCACACTAGGTATACAGGGCACACAAAACAGTAATTGGTAGATAGAAAGCTAAATGTTCTGTTGGAATCTACTGCTGAAAATATTACATAGGCCTTATTTTTCTGACCCAGAAGTGTTCATTGAATCAAGTCACTCTGACAAGAAATAAAACAGGTATTACCGCTCATCCAACCATAAAAGAGAGGTGCGTATATGAAGAATTACTACTAACATAATACAATAAATATTAACTATCGGCTTCAATGTACCTCGCAGTAGTATATGACTACTCAACAACATAATATTATTACGAATTCTTCAAACAGTGAATGTGCTTTGTGCAAGAATCTACGTTTAAACACCTCTATTTTGTGTAAATTTTATTCACTTCAAACTATCATTTTATTTTTATTGGATCCTATCAAGTAAGTTACTGCTTTTGGTGTACCAAATAAATTAATTTGAACATTTCAAGCAAATTCTTTCAATAGGGATGTTTCCTAACTAAATGAATAACTATGATTTTGTTGAGTCCGTCAGTTAGATTATCGAAAAATATTGGATATGTGTTTTTTTTTAATCAATTTAATAAAAAATACGAAGACAAAACAAGTCAAAGATTATGAGTGGGGGCTTGTGACGTCACTTTCTGGTAAAAATATCATACAATATGCCATCACACGAGTTTTCAAAGCACTGTATCGTATCCATTGTTTGATTACGTGAAAATGAAAAAAAAATGTGTCCAAAATTTTTTGGAAATCTATCTGACGGACTAATTAGTTTTTTTTTTGTCAACTACCCTATTACCAATTTCGTCTAAGTTACATTCAAAAAATGAGATATAAAACTCTACTGCGAAGTCCAAGAACCGTCCTAGGTACCACACTTAAGCTACAAGTATGAAGTCATGGTATATAGTCACCATTACCTTTACCTTTGTGCGCCAGATCATCCATCCTGTCCAGCAGGTTCCCGTCTGGTGGCCAGGGGCTGATGGGGGGGAGTTGCTGCGCCGGCAGCATCGTGTACACCCCGTAGTCTTCTATGGTGGCGACCTGGGATCAGATGTTAGTGGGTCATGGGACAGCAATGTGGTATGAAAGTTGAAAAACTGCAAACTGTGGTGGAGTTTTAAGTGGTTGTTATTCTGGCGTACCTGCTATTTTTAATCTGGCAATTGTGGCGATTTCACCATCTACTTATGTCAAATGTGTTATAGAGTAAAATAAGAAAAAGATCAAAAGAGAAAAAAAAAAACCGTTGTTATTATTGTCTCTAAATTGTTTCGGGTAAAATAACAATTCAGTTTCGGTCAATTGCTATTTTAATTTATCTCAAGGTGCTTCCAATTACTGTGAATTATTTAAAGGTGACTAAAAAGTTTCTAATTTTATGGAGTTTAGCAATAAGAGGAACGTCGTTTGACCTTGCAGTTGCAAACCAAAAACGAAACAAAAAACCAATTAGCAGTCAAATATCAAAGTAGTCCTTAAACATTCATGAGTTCTCTTGGGTGTCAATAAAACCATATAATAATATGGAATTCAGTATATAGAGTATTTGAAAACGGTACAAATACAATAAATCAATTAGAATTTATGTGTTTGAGCCGTTTGGGGTTGAAACATTAAGGGCATAGGGTCCTACTGCAACCCTAGCATTTCAAGATATCACCAACCACTTGGCAACTCTTCACGTGACGTTTTTCTTGGCCACAGAACTCTCCTTCTTCTGGGCACTTTTACTATTTTATTGTTATTAGTTTAGATCAACTTGTAGTTTGTAAATAATGTACAGGTACTGAATAAAATTCACATGTTTCCATGAAAATCAAGCGCAGCCATTTAATTTTTGGCACAGATAATATCCTCTGCGACCGCAGCTCCACAAACCACCCTCCAGTTCCCAAGGGTGTTGTAAGAGGTGATTAAGAGATTATCAGAGGGTTGGCAGTGGATATGGTGTCCTATGTGGTAGTAGCGGTGCACCTACTGCTATCACCCATCCGCCTGCGAAGCGTGAAGATTAGGACGTTGTAAGGGGAGTTTTGGATGTTACAGTAGGTATTTTACCTACTTCTATTTTTTTGACTATGTTCATAAAAAATGTGATAGCGCGACTAATATGCATGATATAAATATAATTTATAGCCTATAGGACCCACGAGAAATGTAGCTTTCTGGGAGTGAATTGTGAAAGACATTATATATTTTGATTATTAGTTTCGTATATTACCCCCTACATATAAACTTAAGTATAGATTATTTTATCTAAGTATATTATGATAAAATCGCTTTTAATGTCTGTATGTGTGACCGGGCTTTTCTTATGAACTACTTAACGGATTTTGACGTAGTTTTCTTTATCATTTAGAGAATGTATGTCAGAAGTTTTATACGAGGTGTAAACGGACCTTTCACGAAACCGTCAATCAAGCATTTTGTACGTCAAACTAAGTAACTCTATGTAAAATTTATTGCTCGGAAGCGACTTGTTTATTTTGGAGTAAAAAATCACATTGTGCCGTAGGACTGATGGATGCATTATTAGAAGTGCAGGGGTCATGGAGGCCCCGTCGGGGCTGCGGGTTGTTCCCGTCGGGGCTGCGGGATGTTCGCAAGAGATACCGCGGCCTCGACATAAAAGGCTAAGAAGGATCATGAGTGGTTTTTAGTCAGTAGTAGTCTGACACTCCCTTTCGTTCTACCCAAGAGCGGGAGGGGATATTCGATGATTTTCCACATGCCAAAAAAAAGGGGTCATGGAGGTATACACTACAGGGTAAAGTTATAATATTAAAAACAGGAAATAACAAACAAATGTGAAATAGTTGAAACTATGGCCTCTACTATCAATTTTGTTGAAATAATGAGCCCAGCTATGGTCTAGATTCCAGAATAAAAAAACCGGCCAAGTGCATGTTGCCCATCCAAATATATATGAATTTACTAAACTGATTAACCACCCTGCCTCCGAACGATGATTTTTATTGTGAAAATAAAAAAAAATAAAAAAAATTGCAGTTTTGAGACCTGCGCTCCCATACATTATGTACCTATAGGAAAATATTTCATACAAGTACATTTTATAAGTTGATCGACTGTTACTCGTAAACTTGTAAAGCCTACTTAACTGTGATATTTTCCTTCTATTTTCGTTATATGTGCTACTACCATGATTTTTTTCACACGCCAGCAATCAGGACATATATTTTATTTCATCGGAAAACATTGACATTATGTCGATACAAAAATTCCATTTATTGATCTCTTACATGTATGGGTTAAAATAGATTCTTGTTAGATTTATAACGACTGGAGTGGTCAATATTTTATGGTTTTAAAGATTATCTTCAATGAATTATCTCAATAATACTGGTGACGACTCCATAAAAAATTGTATGCATTTAAATAGATAAGGTAGACGGGACACTGACCCTAATACGTTTGCGATTATTAAGTACATCATTTTGATATATTTAAACAGATCAGGCATTCATTCACAGTAATTTTTCGGGAGTTCAAAATTAAGGGTCTAGCTAGAATTATAAATGGAGACATTTAAACTTAAACTCAAAGCATTTATTTCAATTAGACCATTACAGGCACTTGAATGTCAGCTACAGTCATAGTCACGAGGCATGGCATGGGCAAATGGACAATATTTTCTCAAGTTATTACTTGAGAAAATATTGTCCATTTGCCCATTTCAAAGCGTACCGCGTAAACTCCTTTTAAATTAAAATATTGTTACAAAATCTTAATTTTTCGCGTCGATGTACTTTACAGTCTGTTTGTTCTGTAGGTCATTTTCTTCACAGTTATAAATGTTATATATAATACATGCTACATTATATTTTCACATATCTCACCTTTTAACTATAAAACAGTGTAATTGCGTGTGTTATCGATATAATTAATTTTCAGTGAACCGTTCACGCATGAAACTCGTAAAGACTGCAATAACCTTCGAAACTTATTTCATTAACAATGTATAAAATGTTTAGATTTTCCATTGAGCACATAATAGTTATTGTTTATGTCATAGAAATATATTTTTGTATAGCGTACGCGGGAGACGACGAAAAGAAGCAAGAAAAAAAATCAGTACAAAAAACAGTAATTCAAATAAATTTGATAGACGAATTGCACTCTCTGTACAAAGATGCCATTGAGAACGGTAAAGTACCTAATTTAAAATCATTTTTTTTAAACATTCTTTTTTTTAACAAACCCTCTAATACGCAACAGAATAAAATCAATGACACTCACGTCTTTTACGTTATATAAATATAACAGTTAAGAAACATTATTTTAACACACACTTTTACCTATAAAGATATAGATCCCGGTGTCTGAATTGATGCCCGGTTGATGGCAAATTGACAACAGGTTTGCCGTATTACACGTGACTTCAACCAAAATGGCCAAATGCGGTTGTACTACTCACATTAGCTACACCTTTGTCTAGCAGTTTTATTAGCTGAGTCCCAAATCGTAGTTTAAAATACTTCTAGTGCAGATAATCTTAAAATTAGACCGTTCCATAGATTGCTCTATATATTTTCGTTCGAGACCTTGTTCCTTTGTTCTTATGTGAGCCTGGTTTATTATTAATTTCAGAAAAATCACACGTTACACGAAGGTTTTTTGGAAAAGATGGACACACGCATTATACGTTACATGTGGAAAAATTAAAAGAAGTAAACGGTGTCAAAACACACAATTTAAGAGCAGAAGGGCGAAGCAGAAATCAAGACCCAATAATATACATAAATAACCCAGTCGAAGCTGGACTTCCTAACCCGTTTTTAAGTATTGATAAATTTAAAAAAGCAATGGTTGAACGAATACAAAACCAAAAGAAAGAGTTTGGTGTAAAAAATTATCCCGCCTACAAACCATTTAAAGCCAAACATTTTGACAATGTAAAGAAGCATATAAAACAAGAAGTTGAAGTAAGAGCTAAGACTGAGTTTCCAACAAAACCTTCAAGTGATAAATTAATAAAAAAATCGACCCATAAGGATAAAGTAAACAAGAAAAGAAAACCAAAGCACTATTTCAGTCGTGCTACAAAGTCTACAACGAAACCTCGTATAAAGAGTACAACTACATTATCTTATAAGTTTGTTATATTAAACGAAACTAAAAATGTAACAGAAACGGTGGCCAATAAGAATATAATAACCCCAACTACAGAAACTAGAAATCACAAAGTAAACAAAAAAATAAAACCAAAGCACTATTTCAGTCGCGCTACTAAGTCTGCAACAAAACATCGTATAAAGACTACAACTACAATAACTGATGAGTTTGTTAAATTTGAAAAAAATAAAACTGTAACTGTAACGGTAGCCAAAAAAAATATAATACATCCAACTACAGAGTCGTCAGTTGATAACAAAATTAATACAAAACCAACAGCTGATGGGGTAACCACTACACCAACAATAACTGTTGAAAATACAACTACAGAATCAACAGCCAGTGATGTATTAACTACAACAACGGCAGCTATTGACGATATAACAACAGAAACGACAGTTGATGAGATAACCACTACAGAAATAGTAACAAATGAAGTTACTACTGAAACAGTAGCTATAGTTAGTACTGATGCAATTACAGAAAAAACTACAGTTAAAACGAAGCGGACTAGGCAAGCTGTAAGTATTGAAACAGTGCGTCAATTTTCTTCCAATCCTAGCAATGGGATGCATTTAGATATCTTGACTGGTGCGGTGCACCCTGAAGAAATGGTCTGATGGTTGCCTAATATGTTAACCAACCTGAGTATTATACTATGTCGGGCATTAATTCTTAAGTCATGGAGTATCATAATATCCAGTTACTGAGTTGTGAACGTCAGAATGGCAGTCACTCTATGTAAAATACTGGCATTCATCCGGACTGAAAGTCGAACCAACACATGTCGGAAAAGGTTAGGCAGATATTGCTTTGCTACTTTGCTCACGGTACGTGTGAATATTATGTGATTGTTTGAGGTCTAAGCTCTGTTGACTATTTGATGAGCCGATTGATTGATGAAACATTATACCTTCAATTTACAAGCGCAGAAGTATGTCTGTCTGACTGTTAATTAGTACGTTTTCACGATTAAACTACTGAACCGTTTTTTTACATTTGGTATATAGTTTTAGGCTAAATAAGTATGTAATAGACATCCTTTTATTTGGTTATTTATCCTAAAAAGTGCCGAAATAGGGTGTTGAAGATTGTACGCGGATGAGACCTTTGAAATAGCGTTAGTTCTCAGAAATATAATACAGAATTCTTGCTAATACGAATAGAGAATGAGGTGAGAGTGGGTATATTCCTTTTCCTTCCTTATTATTAACCTCTTTCATACGCTATTAATACCCTAAATGGTGATGATAATGTGTTTCAAAAATTTCCCAGGCATACAATATGATGTCTTACGATTTGTGACAACTATTTCTATTGGTATGTCGGCATTGATAATATAATTATAATTATATAGAGAGATAGCTAAATATGACATTGTAGTGTCGGTAGAAAAGTTTTGAGTATGAATGTGAATGGATATTCCGTATAAGAGTTGAGTAAGACTACAAAAAAGATCGATGTACTTCAAAAATGGAAGCTTTTCATGAGATGAGGAGTAAAATAGGAGTATCTACAAGAAGATATGCTGCCCCGACCCCAAATGAATTGGGATATTGGCAAGAGAATGATGGTGAGATATGACACTGATGCCAGAGTCCTACATCGAATCTTAGGTCGCGGATTTGGAACATTATAGGGTGTTGCATGTACTGCTTTTGTAGGTACTGCATTAACCTAAATAATAACATGACGCGTACGTCAACCACAAAAATGTATAAAAACCATTTCTTTTTAACTCGTCATTTTAATGACGTTTTTCACGTTGGGTACATTTAGGAGATCGGGAGATATTAGGTATTTAGTGGAATTCACCATTTTGTTGACTTTATGTCTCCTCCAATAAGAATCATTCTTCTTATAAAGTGGTTAATAACATACTGTTTTTGTTTCTTTTTCAGAAACCGTACGTATTTATGGGTAACTAACGTTTTCGAGAAGACGACGATATACTTTTAATAAGTACCAAGGTATTATAATAATGTGACAAACCGGATTCATATTCGTTGCTGTGTTACTATTTTTACAAGTTTATGAAATACACTTTAAGGCTTTAGACATTTTTAATAACTTAGTAAATATTATGATGTTTGAAATAACTGCACAGAAAGTTGAAGATATTTATTTTGTATCGATATATCATTTTAGTATTTCTCTTGTGTCAAACAAGATAAATACTAAAATGATATCTAATAAATAATAAAAGAAGTATTCACATGTAACCTTACCTTAAATTACTTCCTACAAAAAATCCAAGTTATTGCACAAGCAATAACTGAAACTATCTTCAACTGGCCGCTTCCAACATCACTAAGGTATTTTCAAAAAGTTCACAGTATTACGCTGGCTGTACAAACGTAATGCCTTCGCACCTCCGCGTGTCTGTCAACACACAATAATATTTCCCGCCAAACGAAACGTCAAACTGTCAAACGCGCGGACATTGCGCCTCTACTTGTGAAAGGCGCCAATTCACTGATTACGAAATCTCACGTGGACCTCCAATGCTTGTCTATACCTTTATAACTATGAAGGGCCATTGAAACGACTCTATTGCCATGAGCCCGGGTCAAAGCGAGACGGCAGTACTAGAGAGTGTCAACACCCATTGTAAGCCGCTTACTGCTATTAGGATTGCTCATTTGTGCGAAAGAGACGTATAGATTTATATTGTGTAGGTTTAATTCTCGCTCCGCCCATTCCTCATTTAACCCCCACTACTGGTGGGGTGAACTTGGGCAGTTTTAAATTATCTATTATAATAAAATTATTTCACGAAATAAGGGGTTGGTTATGTTAATGATGTGTTTAATTTATGTCGATCTCTTTGAGTTTGAATGGTTTGGCAGTTATGAGTGGCAGATTAGAAGATAATTCGATACCTCTACGTTGGAAAAATATTTTCACCATTTAAGTTACTTTTAAATTTGGTGGTTTTGAAATGTTTTTTGATTAAACAGATTTAAATTAAGTATGCTGCATTCGTATTTTATGTCACTTTTTTTTGTTTATTACTTTTAAAGAGCTTTAAAGGAAATGTTTTCTTTGAGAGGTTTATGTAAAATGCATTAACTTTTTAATGCATTCTTAGGCGTAACAGTTAAAATTAGTAGATTCCATAAGCTTTGACTAAATCTTGCGGGATAGATCCCTAGAGATCTTCTAGAGAAGTTGGGAATTAGTTAAGAATTAATTTAAATTTGCATTTCCCATTTTTATGATATAATGAGTTATAGACTGCAGAGATTTTAACAGGAAATTCTATCAGCTATTCGTACAGCAAAATATAAAAATGGAAGAGTTTTTTGTTTTTGTTTTTATTACTTTTATTATAAGAATATGTAATGGAACCCTTTAATAAATAACTGATCTCCCTCCTGCAACCGACAAAAAGGCTTTCGCGTCCAATTTTCCGTCTCTTTTCATCGCTCACTCGTCATTTCTGGCCCAACTATACCCACAGAACCAGGCAAAAAGGTACTATAAGCTTAGGGAGTTGAGTTTATTTCCGTTTGTATTGTGCCTTGTAAGCTTCTGTCAACATTTGCGGTCGAGTTTCGGTTTATCTCCCCCGCACAAAATTGTTAGTCACACAAACATTATCTTTGACCAATGGCACGTAACCACGGGCCATTTTCAGCCAATAGATGCGCTTAAAATTTTCGTTTTCGCGCGCTTCCCAATTTGAATTTTGTTTTATACGATTTTTTAAATTGAAACGTAACCCTTTTTGTTTTGCGGCGCGTTGCTTTTTATTATTTTTTTGTTTTAGTGGCGATATTTATTCCTATCGTTTTTTCTTACAGAGGTTTCATAATCTATTTTTAATATAGTATCGTAGGACTGCCTTGTTGGTCTAGTGGTCGCGCGACTTCTGGGCATGAGGTCCTGGTTTCGATTCCCAGGTCGGGCAAAGTATGGTTCAGTTTTTTTATCAGGATTTTGTCAGTAGCAGCCACGAGGTCTGGAATTGCGTACGTTTGATGGTTATAGGCTCGTCCTCTATTACATGGGACTTAACATAACTGGAGAACTGTGAGTGTAGGTACTATTAGCCAATGAATTACAGGTCTGTGTAATCTCACGCTATGTTTTATGTTATTTTCGAATACCTAATTAAACTGTAGTTATTGTACACAAACAGCACAAGTAGATACTAATTTCTACCTTAGATTGTTTATAAAATACCTACTTTTCAAACACTTAACTTATGAAAGATTTGCCAAATAAGTACCATTTAATTTTCAAAAAACACTTACTTAATTATTCCTATTAAATAAACAAATCTCGACCCACATTCGACAGGTACAGTCGATCACAGATTCACAGTCGGTTAGTAAGAGCCGTAGGAGATGCTAAGATTGTTTTCATTTAAGTGGCGTGGATTTTTGGGAATAGCCCAAAGTCGGAGCTAACTCTATCACCTGGTATTATTAATACAATGTCACAAATATTTATCAACAACACAATTCAAGAGGTAAATGACTCCTTTAGGATAGGTACCAACATTTTTCTACCTAAGATTACTAATAAAATACTTTTCAAACACTTAAGTTAGTGCGAAAGATTTGCCAAGTACCAACAATTTTCCCAAAAACACTTGCTTATTCATTTCCATTAAATAAACGAAGCTCGACCCACATTCGACAGGTACAGTCGATCACAGATTCACAGTTGGTTAGTAAGAGCCGTCCGAGATGCTAAGATTGTTTTCATCTAAGTGGGTGCTTACACGTCCTCTTTACTGCTCAATTTGCCGTGGTACCTACAATAAGGCAAGTTGAGGGCAACTTAGTGTGGAGAAGGATTTTGTTGAAGGGCTCTTGTTTAAGAGGTTTAGTTTTGGTTTGATCACTTTTATAGTGAGTGATGAAAGTGACAATTTGTTGTTGATTTAATTGTTTTATTGGGTGAAGTTTGGATTTAGCAAAGAGAGAAATATATCCAGCAGTGGGTGAATTCAGTTTGCCGAGGATGTTGATGATGAGTCTTCAATAGAAACATAGCATAACAACACGCCTGTAATACCCGAAAGGTTAAGCATAGATGTATCTAATAGTAGGTACACTCACATGTCGCTAGTTCTGTTAAAGTCTCATGTTATAGCTAGCCTATTGCTAGTACCGAGCACAAACTCAGACTCCGTGGCTGCTACTGAGAAATTACTGACGGAAAAAAAAATAACAATTTGCCCGACCAATCGAACCCAGGACCTAATGAACAGCAGGCGCACTTGCCCAAAGACCAATGAGGCAGTGAAGAGCCACAAAATAAAATCGTTCTAAAATTAGAACTGCAGAGCGAATATTTCAGGACAATTTCAAGTCAGACAAGATATCCTGCAATATTCGATCAGTATTTTGTGCATTTAAGATTTCTACACCTATTTTTAAAAATAATCCTTTTCCACCCTCTGTGACGCGACGTTCAACGCAGCGTGTACGCAATTGCCCGAGCCCCGAGTCGGGCGAGGCGTCGCGGTTGCGACTGCGATCCGTACGCGACTTCCAAGCTACTGAAGCGATGCGGGTGGTTTGAAGTTGAAGGTCACTCGGCCCCAGAACACAAAGGGCTAACAAGGAACATAGTGGATTTTAGTCAGTAGAAGTCTGATACTCCCTAACGCTCCGCCCAGAGTGGGAGGGTCATTTGATGATTTCTTGACTTTTACATCAACAGTATTACTGTCTGGCTAATGTTATATTGTTCCGTATGGTGTCGGACGTAAAGAATAGCACCATCCCATAACTTCTCGTGGGTGTCGTAAGAGGCGACTAAGGGACTTACCAGAGAATGGGCAGCAGCGTTCTCTGCTTTCGTAACAACCATACTGCGATCTCCAACCCGCCTGCCAAGCGTGGCGATTATGGCAAATCCGCCCCTTCTGGGGGAGGCCTATGTCCAGCAGTGGACGTCTTATGGCTGAAATGATGAATGTTATAAGATGATACATACACACACAACATAACATCGCACCTGTAGTCCTCGAAGGGTTAGGCAAGGGTGTAGCCACCAAAAATTCGCCAGTTATACAGGGTGTAAATCAACCCATCACACATCCGTCAACCAAGCATTCTGTACATGAAACTAAGTACCCCTACGCAAAAATTTTTGCTGGGAAACAACTTTTTTTTTGGTGTCAAAAATCACTTTTTACGCTAAAACTCAATGTAGCACTCTTAAAACATCGTGCTAGTGGATGCTTTGAATAGTAAACAAGTCATGGAGCTAATTTAAGTAAAGTTATAAAATGAAAAACTAGTATTTACAAAAACAGCTGTGAAAACTTTCGAACTTTGACCCCCAATATCTCCGTAACTAAGGGGTTCCCAGGTATGGTCTAGAACAAAAAAAATATCGCAGTCGAGCCCATTACACCCGGACTCCGTGGGTGCTACTGAGAAACTCTTATTGGAAAACTCAATTAGTTTGCCTGACATGCGAATCGCATGCTAGCGACCATTAGACCAACGAAATAATATGAGCTCGTGCCTAATAACGAAGTGGGTAGTAATAACGACCGCTCGGGTCGAAATTTAAGTTAAGCCATGCTTGCGTAGGTTAGTCTGTGGATGGGTGCAGGCTGCCGTTTGTACATCTTTGACAGACGTTAAGGTAGTCAGTGGCCTGAAAGTCTGACAACCAGTCTTACTAAAGTATAGTATTTATTACTCATTACAAACTGGATTGTTGAGGTCAGACAGGGAGTCGCTTCATGTAAAATACTAGTCATCATCTGCCTAGCCTTTTCCCAACTATGTTGGGGTCGGCTTCCAGTCTAACTGGATGCAGCTGAATATCAGTATTTTACATGGAGCGACTGCCTATCTGACCTCCACAACCCAGTTAATACTAGGTAATACGATACCCTTTGGTAAGACTGTTTGTTAGACTTTCAGGTCACTGACTACCGGTCAAAGATCTATTTGTGGCCGCCGGGACCAACCGCTTAACGTGCTTTCCAAGGCACGGAGGAAACTCGGTATGTAATGGGTGGTCACCCATCCAGAGATCAACCTAGGCAAGCGCGGCTTAACCTAAAGATTTACCCGATTGGCAGTTATTATTAAGCCACGAGCTGCCGCCGCTGCTGTTGATTCTGGCTAACAGGAGTTACAGTGGTTTGGGAATAGTGTGGCGGGCTTGTCCCAAATAAAAAAGCCACGAGCTCCTCATGTAAAATACTAGTATTAAGTTGATATATCGTTGTACGGAAAGCTCAATCAAAGCAAGGTCAGGTGTAGGATCAGGATGGAATGAATAACTTTATGAGCCACCATGTATACTTAGGTATTGTCATTTATCTTCTGTTTTAAAGGGAGAGAAGTAGAAGTAGTATTTTTCTTACTACCCCTCTGTTTTTACCCGACTGCGGTGGATCTTAAAAGGGGGGTTATGTGTTTGACTTGTATGTATGTAGGTATATTCGTTTCATTGTTCCCTCATAACTCCGAAACGGATGAACGGACTTGGATGAAATAAACGTCGGTAGATTTCTCTTAGTGGTGCTAGTGGCGCACTACATTAAAATTGAAAACAAAGATAAGATCGTGGCTTCCAAATTATTTTCTTTCATTTATTTCTGATTAATGTTCTTGCGGAATCGTGGATGTAGGTAATTAATGCTCTGTAGCGTTTCTTCGAGACTTGTCTAGTTTCATTGCTTTGCTTCTGTTGTTGTTGGTTGGGAATAATGAGGCTGGCTGGCTTTTGTGATAATTTTTTTTTTTTATGAAATAAAACATCTTGCCTTGTATAATTAAATATTTATTTACTTACATATCGAAAATAAGATGTACAGCACCAATGCTTCGATACGGTCAGAAGGACGATTATGACAACGTTGACGTACAGTCATTGCCCAACATTACCTGACCCCTCTTCCCACACCACTTGCCCTCTTCTTCTTTATACGGGGGGTCAGGTAAAGCTGGGCACTGACTGTACTTACAAAATACTTTGAACACGTTTAGGCGACATTTTGCATTTGGTCCATTTCAAGATATTCGATCGAGCTAAAACTTGTTACAACGAGGAGTTGAGACGAGGTTGAGTATGAATCATAACGGCTATAATAATAGGGGTGTGGACACAGCGACATCTATCGCAACACATGCGAACTAAATTGTCAATTCCTACATCCTATCAACATTATCCGCGACATTAGCCTATATAGAAAATCCCGACTTGCATATGTCGGGCAGTTAGCCCACCAGACACAACACCCGTCTGGTCGGAGGATCCTCCCTTTTCTATGGGGGATGAGGAACTTTACACCCTGTTCCTCTTACCCCCCAAACTGGTGACCCCGAGCATGAACGTCAGCGCAGCCTTCGTGCAGCTAATACCTAAGCTATAATGGATGAACTATGTGAAAGATGATAATGATAAATTATGGCTGAATAAAACGTGTTGTGCTGTTCCAAATTAAATTGGGATTTGTTCCTAACATATAAGTGTAAGAGAATAGTCCAAACCAAAGCTAAGCACAATAAAATAATTATGTTCCGAAAGACCGTTAATAGCACTGATACAATTCAATTGAAATCAAGAAACACAGGTTTGAATAAATCTAGATCCTCCTGTCCTTATCCCAATTTATTTGGGGTCGTCGCAACATGTCTTCTTCCATACTTCTCTATTACTCGTCATCTCAGCCGTCACCTCCTTTCTAGCCATATAAAATATGTTAGTAATAGTTTACTCATAATCACTAGTTATTCAATTGAATAAAATAAATTATTTTCTTTATTTAGATTAAAAAAATAATTAAGCTAATGGTCTAAAACTACTCCACTCGTTCACGTGGTCGGTAGGACCGCTCATTCGCTCGTATCCATACGGTGAGACCGCTCATCGGGTCGCCCGCGCGGTCGGTAGGACCGCTCATCCGCGCGGTCGGGCGGACCGCTCATTCGCTCGTACGCATACGGTGAGACCGCTCATTCGGTTGTCCGCGCAATCGGTAGGACTGTTCATCCGCTCGTCCGCGCAGTCGTGTGGGCCTCGGTGAAGCAAATGTATTAGCGGTGCGCCGCGCGGAGAGGAGGTTTAAATCTCAGTAACGGTTACTGCGATTATTTATTACCTCATACTGCAGTTCTGAGGGTTGAGGGTCCTCAAGTGCTCGTTGTTCCAGCTGTTCGATTTGCTGTTGGCATTCGGCTCGGAAGAGCATGTTTTCATAATATCGATTCTGTAAATGTAAAATCGATAATAATTAATTGCATTATGCTTAAGCCAACTCTACATGGGATGTTATTTCCCCATTAATTACATTTAAGCGTATATTTGTTTATACTAAACGACAACAGTGAGAAAAAAAAACGGATAAAATTATTTTTACGTGCGAATAATATTTGTGGGCAACTAAGAAGATAACTACTGCCCTTTTCATCACAAGGATGAATTCACGGCAATTTCGGAAGTTGAAATTCTAACAGTTACACACACTCTTACTTACATACATGCACATACAACACACACATACATACTTAGGAATTCATACATTTTAGGCGCCATATGATTGACTGCGAATTTTGTTTTGTACCTAACCTGTCGAGTTGGTGTAATAGCTATTAATTATATCAAAATTAAGGGTGATTACAAAACATTTAACTTTTATGTTTAAAAGTAATTCAAAACGACACATCAAAAAAAAGTAAAAAAAAGACTTATAATCAGAAAAGTGAAAACGTCTGCGAAATCTTTCACAAAAAAAGCTGGAGGATTTATTACTTTTTGTTGTTACATGAAAATTGCATGAATTTACTTCATTTACTGGTATTTGTGGTAAGACTGGAGAATTGTTTGTCTTCCTGCAAAAGTGCCTGAATACAATAACAAGTAGCAAGACAAGGGCAACTGCAGCTGTTATTGATGTTATTATCATTACTGTAAAGTAAAAAGTTTCTGCATCTGAAAATCCTACTAATATTATAAATGTGAAAGTTTGTGAGAATGGATGTGTGGATGTTTGTTACTCTTTCACGCAAAAACTACTGAACGGATTTGGATAAAATTTGGTACACAGATAGTTTATAACCTGGATTAACACATAGGATAGTTTTTATCCCGATTTTATCTTCCCGTGGGATAATTTTCGAGTTGTAGCGGGCGAAGCCGCTGGCAACAGCTAGTAAATCATAATTTGTATATAATTATTGTGTAATACTTGTGTTACATGTAAGTAAATTCTTGAGTATGAATCTGTTTGGCTGTCGTAGTGTGCCTTAGACGGGCCCTGTATCAAAATTTGTAGAGGGGCCCAAATGAAGGGTAAAGATTTTTCCTGTTTTAACTTTCGTAATTTTTGAAGTAAACGGATAAATGATGTTATATTTTGCAAATAGGTTTTAACAAAAACTCATACAAGTCACTTTTTTTAAAACTAGATGAGGCCGGTGTTTCGTACCTGACTACTCTGAGAAAAAACATCCGAAACAAACTCAGAGGTCATAGTCTCTTTTAAGGTCCAGACATAATCTTGTTATACACACATGAAGACTATGCAGATTAGTGTCTGAGATGGTCTTTTGAAGAAAGCACCACACAGATTTGAGTAGACCCGTCCAGTCAGTACATATTCTTTACATTTTTATGATATTATGTTTTTTTCTCGGGAAGTACGGCCGAAGAGCGTGAGATTGTGGATAACATTTTATGATTTTTTGCGTTCGGGGCCCCGTATCATTGATACGGCAGATACGGCGGTAGCTGCGCCCCTGTGGGCTGTAAGAGCAGAAGAAGATAAAACAATAGCTGAATGTAGGTATTTACTGTGTTAAAGACGATATGTCTAATAAAAAGCAACGTGAACACTGTGAAGTGCAAAACAAACGCCGGTGAACCTCTCCGCCGCCTTGTAGTAACTTATAACACACACTTTACCGATTCGGATATTTTTGCATTTTCTCCTGCAAAATTAAAAAAAATATGGCTATAGCTTTGCTTACCGACAACCTTTCATAACTTACTTTTCTTTTAATTCACAAATTAATATGTGACCGTCCGTCCTTTCCTCTTTTTTTTATTTGAATCCGTGGACAATAGTGTGGGTTACACGTTTATTAAATGAATCTAATAAGCCCCGATATACAAATTGTAACGTGTAACTGTTTTTTGTCCCTAAATAAATAAAATATATAAAAAAAAGGACTAAGAGAAAAGCATAGGAAATTAAGATATGCGGCGTCGCGTCCAAATAAAAATAAGATAGGCGAAGATGATGATACATTGACTTTATTAATAGCAAATTATATGTGAAAACCTTCCTCGAGAACCACTCTATCCATTGGTGAAAACAGCATGAAAATTGGTGCAGTAGTTTTTGCGTTTATAGCGAACAGACAGACAAACGCGGCGGAGGACTTTGTTTTATAATACACTAGCGGTCCTGGCAGACGTCGTCCTGCCCGGACAGCAGCGCCACCTACTGGGTCTAGTTGTGTTTTCATACCATCCAAGCAAGAACCCATTGAAATATCCCCAGAAAATTTTATCCAAATCGGTCCCGCCGTTTAGGAGGAGTTCAGTGACATACACACGTACAGAAGGATTATATATTTAGATATAGTGATATTTCAGTCCCGAAACGTCAGATGCATAATATTACTTGCAACAGGGTGCGTGTATGACTAGGTATATGAATGTAGGCAAAGTAAAAAGAGTAATTAAGGAGGAGTTTCTGCCTACCCCCACGGGATCAAGTCATCAGTGTATATATGGTCAGTACCCAGCACAACCTGACCTCTCTACTCACACCACTTGCCCTCTTCTTCTTTATACGAAGGGTCAGATTATGCTGGGCTCTGACTGTACGTAAAACAAACCTTGTTTAAAGTTACGTGTTGAACTTGAAGTGAACGAAATATTTTGTGTTGGACTTTCCAGAGCACTCAAGATATTTATTGCTGCAAATTCTATCGTATCCAATACGTTATTCATGTTATCGGTTTTATCTGGACTTTCGTGGTGCTTGTCCAGTGATGCTGCGGTCGAAAATAGAGGCGTATGGTTTCTGGTCTCTTGGCACGGGCTATGCTTCATATCTGAGACAGATTAAAAAAATTACTGGAATAAACAATCGGTGAAAAATATCATTTTATAGGCACGTATTACGTGTTTCGTGCTTTTTATAAAGCTTTTCAAGTATTCGCATCAAGCAGTCATCACTTCATGTTGATGAGGTGATGATGGAAGGTACAACTCCATAACAGTGAGGAGTTGGAGGATAATTTTTTGATAAAATATTATGGGGACGTATATATCGTTGTATTCTTTCAGGTTATCTAGGTGAGCTGATTATGGAAGGTACTACTCCTCAACGGTTAGGAGTTGAAAGCAATACTAAGGGAATCTTGAAGGTTAGGGCTTGGTTTCTTGGTTGAATGTTAAATGCATAGTAAATATTTGTTATAGGTTATTTACAACTAAAAATGGAAAAATAAAAAAAACGTTTTTGCAAAAAAAAAAACCGACTTCAAACACACAAAAAAGTAAACAAAAACAGAATCACAAAAAAGTGAAAAATAAACTTCAGAAGAAAAATCAGCTTCGTGGCAAACAAAACGAAATAAAACAAACAAATGTCACTGACTTCAGAAGCTGATTTTTCTTCTGAAGTTTATTTTTCACTTTTTTGTTTTGTTTTTTTCATTACCGTCATTATTATTGTCTAAATACTTAGTACTACATTCCTTAGCCACGTCCACAGAAACAACGCAAAAGTTTTCCTTTATGCAAATGTCGTCTGGAAGAAAAATGAATACAGCATTTTTTTATATTCACACACACACACACACACACACACATAACATCACGTCTGTAATTCCCGAAGGGTTAGGCAGAGGTGTACCTAATAGTACACCCACATTTCACCAGTTCTGTTTCAGTCCTATGTAATAGGGGGCGAGCCTATTGCCATCAACCGGGCACAGTCAATTGCTTGAGCAACTGCGCCAACCGGTCTCTTCTTTATTACCTTCCATAATACCTGACCCCTCTTTCCTTAGAGAAGAAGAAGGGTCAGATAACACAGGGCACTAACTGTACTATTCCATCGAGTGAAATGAATTAATTACTCTTATCAGCTGGACAAGCAACGGTGTGGGAAGTGGCAAGGCAAGGCTTTCTATATCTATGGATTGTATCTACTCGGTGTGGCTAGACGAGCTACTTCCAACAATAGGGATGTGACCTGACAAAAAAAATAAAAATCTGTTTTGTCCGTCAGTAAGATTATTGAAATATTGGATACGTGTTTTTTGTTTTATCAAATGAATAAAAATTGACGAAGATAAATTATATTTATATTTATTATATTACCTAGTATTAACTGGGTTGTGGAGGTCAGATAGGCAGTCGCTCCATGTAAAATACTAGTATTCAGCTGCATCCGGTTAGACTGGAAGCCGACCCCAACAAAGTTGGGAAAAGGCTAGGCAGATGAGCGTCGAGGATCATCAGTGGCTTTTGACGTCACTGGCCGGTAAAAATGTACTGCAATGTGCCGTCACTCGAGTTTTTGATAAGAAAAAATATGTGTCTAATATTTTTTGGAAATCTGGCGGACTAATTAGATTTTTTTTGTCAACTACCCTAACTAACTTAACATTCTCTTACTGTGCGGATATTTCATGTGTAAAGCATATGCTGGCCCTTCTGTTCCTTCCAAAATTGTTTCCCGAAGACACCTGCCATCACTGGTCAATAGTTCTACGTTAATTGTAATTCGCCCAGTCATCATCTGTAATTTCACCTTTATTGGTTCCATATAGTTATCAGATCTGCAAACCCTGAAACCTAAGAAAAAATGTTATTTTTTTTAATTTTGATTAATTTTATGTTTGATATTTTTATGTCAATTATCGATTTTAAACAAGTTTACCTGAATCTCTTGTAACAACAGCACAAGCTGCAGTCACTTCCCATCCAACATTCCAAAAGTCTATTTGTAATGTCAAATTTTCACCTCTTTGATACTTAAATTGATGTGGCCGACAGTCGAACAATGTAACATCTAGAAAAAAACTTTGTTTTGGTTTAAGTAAATATTTAAGGTCCCATTAAAATGGATGGACAAAGGGGATAGAACCGATGTGGCATATCAACCTGCCCGCCAATACGATTTTTTTTTCGAAATCGCGGCCCACCATGAAAGTGGTATAATAATATATGGATAGAGGAAATATATTGAATATATACGAACGAAAAACGTCCAGTAAAACGGTACCCCAAAGTGTCACGTTACCGAGATATTTGAAAAAAAAAAAAAAAAAAAAAAATGGTAAAGATCGACAAACGAGTACAACGACAATTATTAAAAATAGACTTATTACGTGTAGGCGTTAAATTGTATCCAAATAATCGTTCTCATGTTGATTATTATTATGTGCACGAGAACATCGCTTCGCATCGCAATGAAACGCTATGCTATATCAAAGAATAGATTTCTCGTGCTCCTTGTAGTATGTAATGCACCTACTCTCTTTCAATAAACTGTAATAATAATAATCAACGCCTATGGACACGTAAAAGGTAAATTTTTTGTGTAGTAATTGTACTCATATGTCGATCTCTACCTTCAAATGTCTCGATAACGTGACACTTTGGGGTACCATGTTTCTTGACATTTTTTGTTCGTCTATGTGTCCGCTACTCGTAAATACTACAATTTACAATTTCATCGTGGGCCGTGATTTCTAAAAAAAAAAAAAATAGCGGGGTTCGATATGCCAGCTTCCATACAAAAAAGTTCAAACCCCTTTTATCACAGCGTTCAATACGTCTAACCAAAAATATCCAAGCAAAAAACACCGAATAAAGTGATTTTATTTTGACCTAAAATGTTAGGTAACCAACATTTTTAATTTGTAAGTATCTTTTTCTTTCATTTTTTTTTTCTTTCGTTAGCACTTTTTACTTGTAAGTATCTAACGCGTTTTTCTTTTATTTTACCGTTGTCCGTATTTTGGTGGCATTTCAAAAAGTTTGTCCATCTATTTTAATAGGACCTTATACAGGGTGGTGCCGACAATACGACTATAAATGAAACCACTGGTAGTTCTAGTTCATAGGAACATTATTAAACTATCAAATAAATCTTAACACCAAAAGAAAAACCAAAAAAAAACAATAAAACTAAGTAGCATAAAACTGTAAACGAAATACATTACAATTTACAAACAAATATTGGTTTACTAACCTTAGGAATAATTTGCACCGATTAACATGTGGAAATAAAATGTAACAAACGAATTTGGCAAAGACATTTAGGTACCACGACGGTGTTAGGATTTATTTGATAGTTTCAAAATGTTCGTATGAACTAGTACTACCAGTGGTTTCATTTATTATCGTATTGTCGGCACGACCCTGTATAGCTGAATAAAAATAAATAAAACAATAATTAACCAGTAACCAGAAACAAAGTTCACAGCGACAAAACTAACAACTTTAAGTTTATTGCCCATAGACTTACAATGACGTGCAGTATGATTTCTTTCATGAAACGACACTTGAAATCCAAGACTTGTAGGAAAACAAAACATAGCACAAAATATTATCAAATTCATCATAACAATAACTATGACAAGACTTGATTTAAAAGCTTTATTTTTTTTTTTATATTTTTAATGTTGATTGAGGTACAAACTTGAACACCTCTTTAAGCGCATGAGTTGAAATAATGACTGTAAATGTGTAAGTAAATCAAAATTAAATAATTTAATAGATAATAAAATTATTAAATTACCTTGTTGTTTTCCTGTTACTTACATATTTTTCCTTCTATCAGGGACATTTGACTCCTCCTCGGCGGTTTTACATGATATGCCCTCGTAGTCACATTATCATTTTCAGCACCTCCTTTAGAAAAATAAAATATATAGGGTGCCTGGTATAATTAGTGAACGGCTTGTTCATAAACTGGCGAGTGTGAAACTCGCGCGTGCGCCCGAGTTAATACCTTCATATTTTACCTATTTTTTGCACTGCTAGGAGTTTGTGAGACTTTACTTTCCTTGTTTCTCATTTCCTACTTGTACAACACTTGTTCGATATAGTGCTTGATGGTGCTTAACTTTTTAAGGCAGCATTTTTTTGACAATTTGGTTTTCGAAGGATTCAACCGTTATACAGGGTGTAAATCAACCCATCACACACCCGTCAACCAAGCATTCTGTACATCAAACTAAGTACCCCTACGCAATTTTTTTTTCTATATAATATTCAAAAAGTATCAATTTAAAATCCTAAACGGCGTAGATTTTTCACAATCAGCAGTTCAAAATTTCAAAAAAAGAAGGTTAAGAAAAAACAACATTGTAGCAAATAAGGTCACCAATATCAGTATTACCCATTTTAAGGAATGCACTCAATTACCAATTAGCCTGTATAAATACAGGTGTAAATGGACAATTCACTAAGCCGTCAACCAAGCATTCTGTACATCAAACTAATATATTACATAACTCTACGCACAAATTATTGCTGTATTAAAGTAAAGATATAACCTTATAGACTTGTATTTAAAAAAAACAGCTGTGATAAAGTGGATAGAACCGATGTGGCATATCAACCTGCCCGCCATTTTGATTTTTTTTCGAAATCGCGGCCCACTATGAAAGCGGTATGTATGTATGGATATGGGTAGAGGACATTTAGACGAACAAAAAATGTCCAGTAACACGGCACCCCAAAGTGTCACGTAACCGAGATATTTACATTTCTTTACATACCGGGGGCATAAGCTATATTATTCTATGGCCTATATATATTATTTCCTTATATTTTCACTAGAATATATTTTGTAAATTCACAAAACCCATTTATAGGTGAAGGAAGGAAGTTAAATTATGTATTTTTAGCATACTAGACAATATTACATTTGCGGTGAAAAATCTATGACGTCATTGCACCGATCATTACGCACATGTACAGTCATTGCCCAGCATTATCTGACCGCTCGTATATAGGAGAAGAAGGTAAGGGTGTTATAAGAAGAGGGGTCAGGTAATACTGGGTACCGACTTAACAGGAAAATAAACTGACATCTATTAAAATTATTGGTGGTTGGGAACGGAGGAAGAGAGGATCATAATAATAATTAAAATTTAATTGTCTCAATGGTCTAGTGTAAGCACGCGCGAGGCACTTCGCTCCTAGGTTCAATACCCGAATCGGGCAAAGTAATAACACTATACGATTAGGTTTATCCATCCGCAATTTCTCAGTTACAGTCACGAAGTCTAGATTTGTACCCGGTCATAGACAATAGGCGGCAATAGCCGGTTTTAGCAATAGGCTCGCCCCCTGTTACATAACTGGTGAAATTAATGATAATAATCAAATATTACTAATAATATTACTGCCTCGTTGGTCTAGCGGTCGCAAGCGCGACTGCTGAGCATGAGGTCCTGGGTACGATTCCCGGGTCGGGCAAAGTGTTATTGGCTTTTTCCATCAGGAATTTATCAGTAACAGCAACGGAGTCTGGATTTGTGCCCGGTTGGTGGCAGTAGGCTTGCCCCCTATTACATGGGACTTAAACATAACTGGCGAAATGTGGGTGTACTATTAGGTACATCTCTGCCTAACCCTTCGGGGATTACAGGTGTGATGTTATGTTATGTAATAAAATATTGCTCATTTAATAGTATAGGAATGGATTATAGAAAACAATACCCAATGAAATCCCTCTGTCCTCTCAAATGTCTGTCATTATGGTCGGTAATTGACCATGTATAAATGTTTTTGTCTTTTGTAAAAACAGGATAGAAGGATACCCGATGAAGCCGTGGTTGCTGGCTGGCGGTATGACTCGCTGCTCGAAGGCTTGAGGAAGTGATGATGTGTGAAGTAGCTGCACGAAGGCTGCGCTGACGATCACGTCGGGGTCACCAGTTTGGGGGGGTATGTGGAACAGGGTGTAAAGCTCCTCATCCCCCATAGAAAAGGGAGGATCCTCCGACCAGACGGGTTTTGTTATATTTTCACTAGAGTAACTGGTGAGCTACCTGCCCGACATATGTAAGTCGGGATTTTCTATATACGCTAATGTCATGGATAAAGTTGATAGCGCGATGTAGGATTTTCCAATTTAGTTCGCATGTGTTGCGATAGATGGCGCTGTCGCCACAACATAATATAGAACATTATAAGTCAGAAAATACAGTCACTTCTACTACAAGTGCAAGCGACCGATGGCATTTTCCACGGGTAAATTGATGAGCTGCAATACTAACGATCATTAGCTATCTACCCCCTTGGGCAGATGTAGATGTCACTTTTTGCGTTTTTAGGGTTCCGTAGTCAACTAGGAACCCTTATAGTTTCGCCATGTCTGTCTGTCTGTCTGTCTGTCTGTCTGTCTGTCTGTCCGTCTGTCCGTCCTCGCTTAATCTCTGTGACCGTTAGCACTAGAAAGCTGAAATTTGGGACCAATATGTGTATCAATCACGCCGACAAAGTGCTAAAATAAAAATTGGAAAAAAATGTTTTATTAGGGTAGCCCCCCTATATGTAAAGTGGGAAGTGTTTTTTTTTTTAATTTTAACCCTAATGTGTGATATATTGTTGGAAAGGTATTTAAAAATGAATAGGGGTTTACTAAAATCATTTTTTGATAATGTCAATAATTTCGGAAATAATCGCTCCAAAAGTAAAAAACAAAGCGTTCCCCCCCCTCTAACTTTTGAACCATAAGTTTAGAAAATACGAAAAAAATCTGAAAAGTAGAACTTTATAAGGACTTTCTAGGAAAATTATTTTGAACTTGGATGGAAACAACAGATGGAAACTGCAGTTAACCAATATAATTTGGTCCCTGAATCGTATGAGCGCCTATACAATCCAGAGGTCAAGTTTCATTTGCCCGTATTTTTTTTTTAACTTCGTTTACATAATATTTTATTATCTACGGAACCCTACACTGAGCGTGGCCCGACACGCTCTTGGCCGGTTTTTATAGGATCAAATGCGCGTAAAACACGATTTAAATGCGTGTGTGGAGCGCGTTCGAAACTCGTTTGAAACGCGTACAAAGAGTCGGTTTGGGATCGCTGTATCGCGAGCGGGTAGGTCTGTGCGTTGAACGATCACCCGTGTGCTTAGGTTACAAGATTGCGTTGAAATCTCGTTTGAAGCGCGTATACGAACGTCATCAGAGCGTCGTCGCGGTGCCGTAGAAAATACGCCGTGTGCTAGGGGCCTAAGTGCTCACATTTGCTATAAAAGAAGTCCTCTCTCTGTTTATAATTTCAAACTTCTAGACACAATGCGGTTTAATTGCGTTGCCAAACAAACATTGCAAGTTAAATAAAATCTTGAAAAATATAACCGAATTGAGAACCTCCTCCTTTATGGGAAGTCGGTTAACGGAGCAGAAATTATACAAGCCCAAACCACGGCTCTTTTATTTCCCATCAACATCAAAAACCACATCATTAAAAACCTATCAGTTCTCCCAACAATGGAAATCCACGCATAAAACAATGGCTGCACATTACACACACAACGTTTGCATATTCGTCCGCCATAACAGCCATCTAGTGAACTTCCTGTACAAGAGGCGCGGACGCATACAATGCAATTATTATGCAAATTCCAACGTAAGGCTAAACGCATGGTCTCCGCGTGTTCATTACCAGGGATGTAATGGATATGAAATATCGTATCTGGATACGGATACGAATATAACAATAATATTATACCGCTTTCGGATACGGTTACGGATATGAAATTATTTCGATTTATCCGCTAGTTTCAGATAATTTCGGTTACGAATATTAGAATATAGCTGTTAGAAAAACTGTTTCTAGATGGTAGTACATTATAAAGGTAAAACAGGCTGATATACCTTAGAAAAACATAAAATATTATAGTTTAAACTCCACCTTTGTCCGAAACTTTAAAATCGGTTTTGGTTACGGTTACGGATATTTTTAATTTATCGGATATCGTATAGTTTTACGGTTACGGAGCTCCATAACATCCCTGTTTATTACGTAACGTTCGGTTTTGTATGAGAGACAGGGTAAAAGGAATAAAAGTCGGGTATTTACTTTCTGATTTAACTTTGACTTTACTGTGGACACTTTTAACGTGCACATCTTGCTACATCGTTCTCACATTTATCTACCATCTCAACATGAATGATGTAACCAAGGTTTTGTAACAATATTCTGATTTAAGGCTTGTATTCATGCCAATGACCTTGTGTATTTGGGCAGAGCTAACAACCCATTCGATTTTCCATTTTTAAAAAGTAACAAAACCAAATCATTTTCCTTCCTTTTTTGCAATAGGATGAAATGATTTGGTTTTGTTGGCAGTAGATATTTTTTTTAAAATGGCTGTAAAATGGTTCATCTCAACGTTCTGGAGGTGAGTTTGTGGATTTTTTCTTATTATGTGATACCGATAGAAAAATTATGGCTAAACCAAATTTCATATCATATCATGTAGATTACTAACAATTTTTCTCAGATGTAATTTCTCTGTAAGTGCCGGCGAAAAGCTGCTTCACCTGCACGCTGTTTTTAAGCTTTTTTCGACAGAGCAGCCTTAAAAGAGTGTCCATGGAGTTTCTTGCTTCTTTCTTGAGATAACTACGTTAGGGAATGGACAATTACAGTATATTCACAGTTATTATGCGCTGTGACTGGGACTGTAGCCTCTTTTTTATTTATTTCATTTACTGGCTTACTTGGAATGAAGAAAGAACCACACAGATTTAAGAGGACCTGTCCAGTGCAAGCATTTGTCAGAGATCGATAACAGGCGTTTTAATTTAATAATTACATGTCAACATGTAGAGACCACATCCATAGGTCCAGATTTCACCAGTTAAGTTTGAGTCCCATGTAATATGGGGTGACCTCTTTGCCATCAGACGGGCACAAATCCAGACTCCGTTGCTGCTACTGAAAAAATCCGGATAAAACCCAATAACACTTTGCCGGAACTGGGAATTGAACCCAGAACCTCTTACTCAGCATGTAACAGGTAACAAACAGCATGGAAACAAGCTACCTACATCACACTTTAATCTGACCCGATTTCCAAGCCTTGGGAACAGTTAAGAAATAAATAAATTATATCTGTTTATCTGCATACCCGCTTATCTAAATATGGTAATTGCAACACATATATATTCGTATTACAGGTACGTAATTACACATATCGGCCATATAGTTTTAGATACATGGAAAAAACAGTATACGAGAGCAACCATTTTCATTAAATTTCAGAGTTATGATTTCAGTTCATATTTACGAACTAAAACAAACTTAGATTAAAAATAAAAATATTTATTGAAAAATGTGTAGTTTGTGTCTGTCTGTTCGTTTCCGTGTATCTCGATATCGCTTATCCTAATTACAACCAGACTGGCAGTTGATGAAATAAGGTCTAACTTAGGGTCTTTTATTATTGGAACAAGAATTACGGTTCCCTGCAAAAAACTCGTCTAATAGGGTAGTTAAACAAAATCTAATTAGTCCGTCAGATAGATTTCTTTTTTTTCGCGTAAACAAAAAATGAAAACGATACAGTGCTTCGAAAACTCGTGTGACGTCACAACACAGTTTATTTTTTCACCATGTAGTGACGTCATAAGCCCCCACTCATGATGATAAGAATAGCTGGTCGTTGAGTTGAACACAAGACAATGTTTGTAATTTATGTTCTTTCTCCTAAATTAGTTTACTGATAATATGTTATGTCTTTTTTATGTTTTATTATTATATACCTTTTATTATTGATTGTAGTCAATCGTAATATTAACTTACACCATAGTATTGTATCGAGTCTGGTTCTTCTAACCAAACAGACAGATGTGTTGCTGGAGAGTTTGTTCCGCCACTTCTTCTTTCCAGCAAAAACACTAGGAAGTGTCGAAGGGTGGGCGTTTTGGGGGACTGTCACTTGTAAATAAGTAAAGTAATAGTTATTTGTGCAACAAGAGAGCAAAGTGGGTTTTTGCTGCGAGTGTTGATTTTGAATCCCGAGTAAGCGAAGGATTCTATAGTTGAATCACGAGCGTAGCGAGTGATTCTAAAGTTGAATCCTGAGTGTGGCGAGGGATTAAAAGGCACGAGATGCAAAAAAACTTTGCTCTCGTGTAACACACATTACTTTTCACTTCAGCAGCGAGAACACTTTAGGAGATAAATAATTAACATTGTAGGTAGAGGTACCAATTCAATAAAATTAGCCTTATGCCCAACTGACAATATTTTTAGAAAAGATACGAGTTTTGCGTATGTTTCAATATGCACGTTATGTTTTGTTTTTAAAGTAGCTTTCCACATTGAGTAAATACTCCACATTGTAGATGATAAATCTAAAAAATATGATAGCAACACCGTCTCCAAAAAACTGCTTGTGCCTTTTGTAAGTCTCCATTCTTTGAAGACATGGTATGCTTTCAGATATTTTTCGCGAGATTTTTCAGGCAGGAAACTTAATTCTGCATTTTTTACATTATTCTTCAATTCTTCGGGTGTTAAATAGCAGACTTCGTCACTGGACTCACTCATGTTTATTTATTATTACTACTTTATTATCCAAATTGTATTGTACTTTGTAGCTAGCGTAACAGAGAATAAAACAATAAAAATTTGAATCCCGCTTTTTTTTTTAAATTCGTTCTGAAACTACACTCGCGGTATTCTGTCTCAATATTAAAAATTGTTAAAACTATAAATAAATAAGTAGATACCTACATGATAAACTTCGTATTTTTGTCTTCAACATTCTTCATCTTGCTTTAAATATAAAAAATATAATTCGAAATATAACAATTTTTCATCTCATCACGTGATTTACAATATTACGGTTATCGATTTACAATATCGGTATCCGAACGTTTTAATGTTTGTTTCTTTTTTAGGCCTTTAGTAAATATGGAATTTGAAAATCTAATTTCGAATCGACTTGTTTCTATCTCTCGCTTGTTTCGTATCAAAGTGAAAGTGACAGAACAAAACAAAGTTGAAATCTTTCGAATTTTGTGAGTAGACCTGCACAGTTCTCGGTATTAAAAAAAAAAATTAAAAAGTTACTTTGTCTCACGCTCGCAGCAAAATCGAATTTTGCTCACTGTCTGTAAACAGCAAAACCTGCTTGTTTGTGGTGCTGAGGTGAAATAGTATATTATGCAACTAGTGAATAAAGGACGGATTTAAAGCGAGGGCCGTAGATGAGTCACGAGCAAGTGAAGGATTCTAATGATTGAATCACGAACGCAGCGAGTGATTCAACTGTTAGAATCCTGAACGACGCGAGTGATTCATGGCCCTCGATATAAATTCGTACTTTATTCAGGAGTTGCATACTATACTTTATATCATGACTACGAGAAAAGACATAATTTAAGCGAAAATAGAAATTTAATCAAGAAATAAGAATTGTTACATTAATTGAAATGGACATTAAAATTAGAGCAATGACTGAAATTAAGCGTAATTTTCTTATTATTATCATTAGGGTGGTCAACTTGTGAAACAATATTTATTAATCTAATGCCAAACTCCTTGTCGCAAATATCGACCAATCAAATCTCGAGAATTTATTTGCACCAAAGAGTTTTGAATTTCGAATCTTAGCGCAAGGAGTTTGTGTAAGCATTGAAATAGAGACCGGATATATTTTTGTGTTCCAAATTCAAACACCAAAATAGTGAATAAAAACAAAACAGTGAATAAAAGGCCTTTTTATTCACTGTTTTGCGTGAAAAAAATAAGCTTTTTAGAGTAGGTATGGTATAATAGTATATTATGCAACTAGTGAATAAAGGACGGATTTAAAGCGAGGGCCGTAGATGAGTCACGAGCAAGTGAAGGATTCTAATGATTGAATCACGAACGCAGCGAGTGATTCAACTGTTAGAATCCTGAACGACGGGAGTGATTCATGGCCCTCGATATAAATTCTTACTTTATTCAGGAGTTGCATACTATACTTTATATCATGACTACGAGAAAAGACATAATTTAAGCGAAAATAGAAATTTAATCAAGAAATAAGAATTGTTACATTAATTGAAATGGACATTAAATTTAGAGCAATGACTGAAATTAAGCGTAATTTTCTTGTTATTATCATTAGGGTGGTCAACTTGTGAAACAATATTTATTTTTCTATAAAGGCAGCAAAGAACACAAAACAGTTTTTAATCTAATGCCAAACTCCTTGTCGCAAATATCGACCAATCAAATCTCGAGAATTTATTTGCACCAAAGAGTTTTGAATTTCGAATCTTAGCGCAAGGAGTTTGTGTAAGCATTGAAATAGAGACCGGATATATTTTTGTGTTCCAAATTCAAACACCAAAATAGTGAATAAAAACAAAACAGTGAATAAAAGGCCTTTTTATTCACTGTTTTGCGTGAATAAAATAAGCTTTTTAGAGTAGGTATGGTATAAAGTAAATTTTGACGTTCGAAAAGTGCTGATTATCAGCCTAGTTTGAATAAATGAGTTTTGATTTTGATTTTGATCTTTGACGCGTTTTATCTTCGTAATTTGTTTTTAATTTGATAAAACAAAAAACACGTATCCAATATTTTTCGATAATTTAACTGACGGACTATACAGAATCATATTTTTAGTCAAGAAACATCGTTATTGTGATTAAAATCGAATTCAAACAGAGAAGTAATATTTTTAAAATAATTTACGCGAACAAAAGCCGCAGGCGACAGTTAGTTATCAATATAACAAGCATGAAAGAAGACGGATCTTGATGGAAATCATATATTTTCCGGTCAACCATCATCCTACTGAGCATGAGGTCCTGGTTTCGATTCCCAGGTCATGCAAAGTGTTATTGGGTTTTTCCATCAGGATTTTTTCAGTAGCAGCCATGGAGTCTGGATTTGTGCCCATTTGGTGGCAATAGGCACGCCCTCTATTACATGGGATGTAAACATAACTGGCGAAATGTGGTTATAGGTACTAATGGGAACAGCTCTGCCCTAACCTTTCGGGGAATACAGGCGTGATTTTGTGTAATTGTAAGTTTTACTTATGTTACCGAGTCAGCGTCGCAAACATCACCATTTAGCTTATTTTACCCTTACCGTAACAGTAGCGCTCTCTATTAGATTTTGTATAGCGTTTTTTGAAAGGGATTAGGGATACCCAAAGGTCCATCATTCCTAACCAACCTCATTCATTCAAGCTTGCAACGCACCCGCCATCTATATTTCGCTTGTGCAAAGTAAAGTTTCTCATCCCCTCACTATATGGCGTGGTTGATGCTATGAAAATAATACTAACCGTTGAAACTAGATGTCGCTGTACCGTAACTTTTCTAGCCTGTGTAAAAAAGTGGGCAACCAATGGCTGGCAATGGCTCATGTAGTAAAGTTGACACCCCTCAAAAGATGGCGTTGCAACCAACTAAAATGAAATTACTGGGTTCATTCAACTATGGATCCATGGGATGGCCCGTTGATTCCTTTTACGAATAAAAACATAAACATAACATCATGTCTTGTGAGCCCCAAAGGGTTTGGTAGAGTTGTACCTAATAGTACAATCAGATTTCATTGCAACATCTCTATACAGGGTGTAAATCAACCCATCACACACCCGTCAACCAAGCATTCTGTACATCAATATAAGTACTCCTACGCAAAATGTAGCACTCCTTAAACATTGTGCTAGTGGATGCTTTGAATAATAAACGGGTCATGGAGGTAATTTAAGTAAAGTTAAAACCTGAAAAACTAGTAATATATTTACAAAAACAGCTGTGAAAAATTTGGGACTTTGACCCCAATATCTTCGTAACTAGGATGTTCCCAGGTATGGTCTAGAACAAAAAAATGATCGCAGTGGTGGGGAGAACAAGTGCCATTCGTTTGCGTTAAGGGTACTTTTACACCCTATATCTTCCAAATAAATAAAATCAGTTGCACGAAAACGAGAAATATAAGTTCAAATCGGACTAAACATTTTTTTTTGTCAGGAAACATCACTATTGCTTAAGAAGGTTTAGCCAGCAGCGTTAATAATAGGGTACTTGACAAAAATAAACTAATTAGTCAGTCAGATAGATCTCCAAAAAATATTGCACACATTTTTTCTTTTCAGTAAACAAAAAATGAAGACGATACAGTGCTTCGATAAGTCGTGTGTACATTTCAGTACATTTTTTACCGGAATATGATGTCACAAGCCTCCACTTATGATCTTTGACTCGTTTTATCCTCGTATTTTTTTATTAATTTGATAAAATAAAAAACACGTATATTATATTTTTCGATAATATATTCTAACTGACGGACTAAACAGAATCATATTTTTTTTAAGTCAGGAAACTACCCAATTGGACATACGGTTCAGAATAATGTTAATCGACAAGACATACTACTAAACTAAACTAATAAGCTTGTGTCCCGCAGGGTAAAGACTCATTAAACCAATTAATTAAAGAGTCAATGTTTATCACATGCATTTTATATGCAAACCTGTTGTGATAGTAAACTGCTGTAGGGTATCTAGTACAGTGCGCAACGAAAGGGCTTTGGTAGAGTCAGCAACACAAATTGAAAAAAAAAAAGGTTTTTTATTATTTACATTTTTGTCTGTCAAAAATCGAACCTGCGGGTTGTTCACAAGGGATACCGCGGCCTCGACATGAAGGGCTAAGAAGGAACATGGGTAGTTTTTAGTCAGTAGTAGTCTGACACTCCCTTTCGCTCTGCCCAAGAGCGGAAGGGGTTAATTGATGATTTTACACCCGCCAAAAAAAGGGAAAAAAAGGGGTAAGAAGGAACATGGGTGGTTTTAGTCAATAGAAGTCTGACACTCCCTTTCGCTCTGCCCAAGAGCGGAAGGGGTTAATTGATGATTTTCCACCCGCCAAAAAAAGTTTAGTAACTCTCATAAACGTTTTCCACTGGATCATGGTAGTAACTTAATTACTTGTAATTTCCGCCCGCTCTTAGCGTTCCTCCTTTACTGCGAACCTAGGATAGGTATATCTAAGTTATGTACTTGTATCTAGATTGCGTACTACGTGGCTGCGTTGCTTTATAACCAAGTTTCCGGTTACTAATCGGTTTAATGGCTCCTTAGGTAACAGTTACGGTAAAATGGTTGAGCACGTGGAGAGGAAAATTTTAAGGATGGATGTGGGTCAGTATGAGAGTGGATAAATAATATAATTTTGTGCACGTTTGATGGCAATAGGCTCGCCCCCTATTTCTTGGTACAAACATAACTGGCAAAATGTGAGTGTACTATTTGGTACACCTCGACCTAACTTTTCGAGAATTACAGTCGTAGGTATTGTAGTTGTGTTTATGACAGAAAATCGAAGAAATTATGGTTTGTGTGGAAGATGGTATGGCTGGAAAACACAAGTCTGGGAAGGGAGGTTGCACCGTCTATCTCAATAAATGGGATAGAAACAGGATAGTGAAGGTGCCGATTTTAATAATGTTTGAATTGCTAAATAGGTTTGGGTAAAATGATAACGCGGCCTAGGGTAGAACACACCTGCCTAGACGAAACTGATTCATTCGAACTTTGACGAAATCTAGATTAGAATAATTGGGAGACTGCCTCGTTGATCTAGTGTCTAGTGGTCGCAAGCACGACTGTTGTGCATAAGGTCCTGGGTTCGATTCCTAGGTCGGGCATAGTTTTATTGGGTTTTTTCTATCAGGAATTCCTCAGTAGTAAACACGGAGTGTGAATTTGTGCCCGGTAGATAGCAATTGGGAAACACAGTTGGGAAAAGGCTAGGCAGATGATGATGAGATAGCAATAGGCTCGCCCCCTATTACATGGGACTTAAACATAACCTGCGAAATGTGAGTGTATAATGAGTACACGCCTGCCTAACCATTCGAGGATTCCAGGCATGACGTTATGTTATGATTGGGGAACAGAGTTTGAAATTTAGTTATATAATAGTAGATATTACGATTACGACACAAAGAAAACGAAATATGAAAAGAAGTCTAAGAATCTTTATTGACACAAAGACATTAAAATGTAAAATTATTCACGTTTTTAAATTAAATGTTTACCTACTTCTCTGAAATCAAACAATTTAGCTTTTAAAAGGAACAGTTAATTTATTTTAGTCTGAAATCTGTGCGTTTCATTTATATAAAATTCTGATCACGATCAAGAAAGTTTAAAAGGTAGATAAGTATCGGACAGAATTTTAAGTTACAATATTTAATTATTACAATTAGTTTTTTTACGTTTCTTGAATTTTGATGGAGTGATTCGATAACTTTGCAGCTCGCTTTCCTTGTGGTGTAGGCAGGACTATTCGATCTTGTAACATCATCATTTTCTTGCACTTATCCCAATTCTTTTGGGGTCGACGCGCCATCTCATGAGACACCTCCTATCGTGCCATATCATTATTTACACAGACCATCCATTTTTCTTGTAATATTAACGTAAATTTACACCAAATTGGGCTGGCCATGTCTGCCGTTTGCCCGAGGAGCTGTGGGCCAAAATAACCAAGTTATGGAGCCCTGACACAGCCAGGAGGCGACGTGGTAGATGGTGCGATGAGCTGGACAGAACCAACGATCAGGGGCCGTATTTTTGAATCAATAGAATTCCAAATCGTGTACGAAATCGCAGAATTCGTATGAGAATCCCTAAAATCGCTATTTTTGAATATTCATACCCGTGAATTTTGCAACGAGTGGTCCGACCCACTCGTTTCCGATATTCTACCAGTAGAAATGAGAATGACACTGACAAGTGAAGATTTGTTGACAGATACGTTACGTTGACTTTATCTAACCTATAAATCAGTGTTTTCTTTCGCTTTTCGCGATGGTTAGCCTCGAGGAGTATATCCTGATGAATTACATCAGCGACAGAAAAAAATATGTAAATACTAGAGAAAAAAATATCGAAATCCCAATGACAGACGTCAGACAATGACATTATAACTTTTTAATTTACGTTCCGTTCCACCGTAACTCATTACCGGTTTTTAAAATCAACGGGTTATGGCTTTCCGGTTTTTATTTTTCTGCGTAAAATGAAAAATGTTATAAGATTCGAGTTTTAGGGCAACACTAATTTCTATTACTTCAAAAATACGTAAAATTTGGAGCAATCGAAATTCAATTCGTATACGTTTTGCTTTCGTGCATGAATTTAGGATTCACTTCGAGTGATTCAAAAATACGGCCCCAGAGGTCCACTTTACCCCTGGATCGAAAAATTTGTAAGACATGGGGAAGGCCTTTGCCCAGTATTAGGATGACACAGGCTAACAGTAACACCAAATTACAGGTATTTTTACTTGAGGATGCAGATGATGATGATAGGTCTTCGTACTGTCTTGTCAGGGATTTTATCACCACGAGCGACGTACTCCCCTACTCTTTGATACATCCGGCGCACCCTGGGCAATCGACTTCTGTCGATTGGGTAATTCTCCTCCTTCATTCATCCTTTTGATTACTTACAATTTTATTTTGACATAACATCATAATAAAACCATGCGGTTAGACAGAGCTGTCCGTAATACTACACCCACATTTCACCAGTAATGTTTAAGTCCCATGTAATACGGGGCGAGCCTATTGCTATCAACGGGGCATAAATCCAGACTCCGTGGCTGCTACTGAGATTTACCTGATCGGAAAATCTAATAACAATTTGGCCGACCCAGGAAACGAAACCAGAATCTCATGCTCAGTAGTCGCGATTGCGACATTAGACTAACGAGCAATCCTTTATTAAAATGAATTTGACCTAAAAAAACCCCCCGGCATAGTTTATGAGGCAGAAGTTCGCACTTTAATATGTATTCACTGTACAACTTTAGTCCACTGTGTATTTTACAAGGCTTTTATTCCCTGTGCACAAATATCATCTTCCTGCCCTTATTCCATGTTATTTGGGGTCGGCCCAACACGTTTTTTCCTCTTTCAATCGTCACACTATCATTTATTCTTTTTCTTTGGTCTTCCTCTCCCTCTCCCAGTCTCCCTCCATCTACATTTATAGTCATCATCTTTTGGTAAAATGCGATTCATTCTTACTCATCACATGCCCATACTACGACAGTCAATTCCCCTTCAACTTTTCCTTGTGTACAAATAAATAGATTACATTTTCCCCCAAGGATAAAAATGTAACAAACGTATGGAAATAGCAATAAAAAATCACTATAGTCCGAATAGCTCTTTGGTGGCGCACTTCAGCAAAGTATGAATTATTTAGACAGACGCTTAGCACGAGCTGCGCAAATTGAGACGGAGTGCCGGATGTATACGTGATCATATTAACCTCGGATATGTTCGACTACATAATAGTCTTGATACTTGCTCATTTTTTCAATTTTGCTCTTGTATCTGCAATCAGTCATGAGTACTTTAAGCAGATCTGGTAAGTGACATTTGCAAATTGCAGTGTGCTCTCCATATTAACCTCGGGTATGTTCAGCTATGTAACAGTAAGTGTAGTCTTGATACTTGCGAACTTTTTGTTTTGTATCTGCAATCAGTCCTGAGTACTATAAGCAGATGTGGTAAGTGATATTTGGCAGTCGCAGTGTGCTCTCCCATTTTGATGTGGTATCGTCATATTATGTCAATAGGTCGTCTGCGAAGTATGACACAAATGGAGTAGTTAGTTATTTAATTTATGAGCTATATAAAAGACTACAAAAAACATTTCATTGTTTGTTTCCCACTGCTATGGAACACCAGTGACCAACTTCTATTAAGTAAACATTTTTTTCAGCGTGTCTGTCCTACTGCTAGCTAAAAGCCTCCTATGGCTTTCCAAGTTTGTTACTTTGCCTTCTTCGACCAGGAAAAGCTCCGTTAAGAATGAGTCCAGATCGTCATATACATAAAAGTTATTTTTGTGTTAGCATGGTTTTGCAAGGAATATTTTATAAGGCGAGGATTTCAACCAAGGGAATGCCAATCACTTTATTAATTTAGTAACAGCTCAATGAAATATTAAACACCTTATTTTGATTTAACACTAAGATTAACCTCAATCATATTCTGTATGACAGCTTCTGATCATAAGTCAGTCAATTAATAAAATATGTAATTGATCTCTCGACAATGCACGGGGTTATTACACCATGAGATAGGTCAGCATTCGGGTCGGCAAGGGTAAAGATTTACAGGAAACAATTGAATAATTACAGAGTTCTATATTATAAAAAAACATGCGCATAAAATATTTTATTTATATTATAAAGAAAACGGCTTATTAAAATGTAGCCGAGATTGCTGGCTGAATCTCTTATCTTACTACTATTATACATGCGAAGGTTTTGATCCCGTCGGGGCTGCGGGTTATTTGAAAGAGATACCACGGCCTCAGCACAAAGGGCTAATAAGGAACATGGTTGGTTTTTAGTCAGTAGAAGTCTGACACTCCCTACCGCTCTGCCCAGCGGGAGCGGGAGGAGTCATTTGATGATTTCCCAACCCCAAAAAAAAAAAGGTTTTGATGGACGGACGTTTGTAACTCAATTTACGCCAGAATAGCTGGAGAGATCTGAATAAAATTTAGCACAGAGATAGATAACAGTCTGAAATAGCACATAAGCTACTTTATTTTTGTTACACAATAAATTAAACCACGCGAACGATGTCGCGAGCAACAATTTATTTAGGTATATAATATATCAGAATTAACTAGAACTTTATTTGACATTACAACAATTTTGAAAAAAATACAATTTCTTGAAGGTAGGTACACATAAAGCTACAACTACATAAAGAGAAGTGGCTGTCCACATTGCATAAAAAATTCTCAAGTATCAAAACCGCTCGATCCTGCTACAGAAACATTCGACAGACAATTTGTTTATCAGAGTTTTGAATAAAAAATAGAGATTCATTATGATCGTGTGGTGTAGGTGTCTCCACAGATGTAAGTAGGCTCATTTCTTACTTCGCTCTGTGACGTTTGAGATTGACACCTACACTTGTATAGAAATTAATGGGACAGCTTTTAGATTCGTGAGGGACTTAGTTTATTTTTACACTGCTTTTGGAAACTATCTTGTTGGTCTAGTGGTTGCATGCGTGACTGCTGTGCATGAGGTTCCTGTGTTCGATTCCATGGTCTGGGTATGTTATTGGGGTTTTCATTTCATTTTTGCACGGTTGATAACAATAGGCTAGTCCCTTACTACATGGGACTTAAACGTAATTGGCGAAAGTTGATTGTATCTCTGCCTAACGCTTTGGGAATTATAGGGGTGATGTTATTTTATGTAACGTAGTTTGAAATGAAACCTGAACCTGAAGAAGGATAATTTAAAGACTAATTTTCATTGTAGTTGAAGGTGGGAACGAAAAAAAAAAATGAAAAAAATAACTTTAACTTCTGAAGTCGGTGACTTTTCATTTAGTTTGTTTGCCACTGATTTCTGATAATATGACCTCGGGAATATACTCTTTCGAATAAAAAAATAATGCAAAAAAAACAATGTACAGACGTATTCAATTCAATTTGTTTATTTCAGATAGATTACATCACATGCGTTAAAACACTTATAACCAATTCATACATCAATTTTTAAAATAATAATGTAAAGTAAAATAAAACATAAAATAAAATTAAAAACAATAGACAAAGTAGACACAAAGGAATTATATTAGGATCGCACTGCCCGTACATGTAAACCTATCCAATGCTATAATGCTAATGCTCCATGAAGGTGCAATCGTCATCCCGTCGGGGCTGCGGGTTGTTCGCAAGAGATACCGCGGCATCTACATGAAGGGCTAAGAAGGAACATGGGTGGTTTTTAGTCAGTAGAAGTCTGATACTCCCTTCCGCTCTGCCCAAGAGCGGGAGGGGTTATTTGATGATTTTTCACCTTCCAAAAAAAAAGGTGCAATCCTCATCCATTCAAACTACAATGAGTTGAATTGAGAACCTCCTTCTTTTAGGAAGTCGGTTTGAAAATTTAAAACAAATGATCAACTCGTCTGCCTGCTTGATCTAGTATTCTAGTAGCTGTAGCGCTACAGTTAGGTTTGAGGTATGCAGGGCTATTGCGTATCTTTTTAAATGTCAGTGGCTATCACAGTGTCCATTAATTAACTGTCAAATGGTTCCATTTTGTACCAAACTGACAGTTAATCGATGGACACTACGATAGCCACTGACATTTAAAAAGATACGCAATAGCCCTGCTAGCCATGTGATAAAAGGTTCCATCAGGAAGTACTGTCATCAGTAGACTGCTACTGTTTTCTTTATTTCATTTTAAACCCAAGTTTGTTATTTCTACATTTCAGGTACAGTCAGCAACAGAAGTAGCATAACATTTCGGAATTTTAATTATTTGATTTACTGAACTCCAGCTATTATTTTTAATGTTTCAGAACATTTTCTGGGAGGAGCTCGTGGCTTAATAAGAACTGCCACTCAGGTTGATCTTTAGGTAAAGCTGTGCTTGCTTAGGTCGGTCTGTGGATGGGTGACCGCCCGACATACCGAGTTTCCTCATAGATCTTTGGCAGTCGTTACAGGTAGTCAGGGACCTGAAATTCTGACATCCAGTCTTACCAAAGAGTATCGTATTACCTAGTATTATTCGTTGTGGAGATCAGATAGGCAGTGGCTCCATGTAAAATACTGGTATTCAGCTGCATCCGGTTAGACTGGAAGCCGACCCTAACATAGTTGGGAAAAGGCAGATGATGATGATGTTTCAGAACACATTCTTTTATATATTCCTTAGCCTTTCATAACTTGTTAGTAACGAGTAATATCTAATAAACTTTTAAAAAACCTGTTCATCTACTTCTGGTGCTGACTGTATTAATCGATAACAAACATGTTTCTAAAGGTTGTGTTGCTATCAAAAGCGGTCCCAACATAGTTCAGCGCTGGCCCGACGTCGACGATGTGAAAATGTATCAATTAGTTGGAGTGTAACTAAATCATCCATGTTACTAATAGGGCTGGCTAGCTTGAGGGTATATAGTGAAGTTAAATACAATTATGTCGGCGATTTCACCGTGTTTTTTTTTACAATTTCGATTTTTTAAATCCTGTTAGATATGGAATTCTATTAGGGATGTTTCCTGACCAAAAAAAAGTATGATTTTGTTTAGTCCTTCAGTTTTCGAAAAATATTGGGTAAGTACGTGATTTTTGGTTTTTATCAAATAAATAAAAAAATACGAAGATAAATCGCGTCAAAGTCCCCGGCTTGTGACGTCACTTTCTGGGAAAAAAATTCATGCAATGTGACATCACACGAGTTTTCAATGCACTGTATCGTCATCTTTATTTGTTTACGTGAAAAAGAAAAAATATGTATCTTATATTTTTTTTGGAAATCTATCTGACGGACTAATTAGATTTTTTAGTACCCTATTAGTACATTTTATTGGATTTGACAGTCTCATTAGTCTAGCAATCGCAATCGCGATTACTGAACATGAGATCTTGGGTTCGATTCCCTGGTCGGGTAAAGTGTTTTTGGGCTTTTCTATCAGGACTTTCTAAGTAGCAGCTACTGAGTCTGGATTTGTGCCCACTTGATGGTTTTAGGCTCGCCCCCTATTACATGGGACTTGAACATAACTGGTCAAATGTGGGTGTACTATTAGGTACACCTCTACCTAACTCTTCGGGAATTATAGGCGTTATGTCATATAACTGAAAATCCTGTATCCACTAACTTCAACTAAATCACTTTTCCACTGGCGTATAAGATAGATTTGTCTCAAATCTCCCGATTTGGTTATAAACATAATTTTAATGTTCGAACTTACTAATGACATTTTAAAATCTCATTAAAAGTTACTGAGCATAAGAATCATCTGATTACACATAAAAAAAACAATTATTATATTTAAACAATAAGCCATAGATCGAATCGTCATCCCATGTACAAAATAAATCTTCCAAAACCGTACTAAACTCGTAGTCAAACTGCTACAACTGCGTAGGCCTCGTAGCTACAGCTACGGCGTAGCAAAAGCGTAGACCCTCCGAGAGGCAGCCCTATTCCGTTTCTGAGAACCCTTTCTTTCAACCTTGCTCCTGATATTAAGACGGTTTACATATGAAAACAATACGTAAGGACTTAAGATCTTGGTATTATTTCCCTTGCCACTAATTTTAGTATGAGGGACTAAAATCGATGTTCGTAGACGTCACCTGGCCTACGTAACATTGTACAAGTGAGGCTCGGAAGATAGTTTTAATATTTCTTTCTATTTTTGATAAGCTCAGATGCACTATACAGGGTGTAAATCAACCCATCACACACCCGTTAACCAAGCATTCTGTACATCAAACTAAGTAGGTACCCCTACGCAAAAATTTTTGCTGGGAAACGATTTTTTTTTTTGGGGTCAAAAATCACATTTTACGGTAAAACTCAATGTAGCACTCTTAAAACATTATGCTATTGGATGCTTTGAATAGTGAACGGGTCATAGAGGTAATTTAAGTAAAAATACAATCTGAAAAACTAGTCTTTACAAAAACAGCTGTGAAAAATTTGGAACTTTGACCCCCAATATCTCCGTAACTAGGGGGTTCCCAGGTATGGTCTAGAACAAAAAAATTATCGCAGTAGTCCTCACCACTGCGATAATTTTAGAACAAGTGCCCTTAGTTTGCGTTAAGGGTACTTTTACACCCTATATGCTGCAAGGACACAAATGAATACAGCTTAATAGATTGAAAGGGTAGGAGGCCTTTCGCTAAGTCACGAGGTGGGTATTTCTTTTACAATGTAACTGAAAGGTTCTAAAAAATCGTCGGGGCTGCGGGTTGTTCGCAAGAGATACATGAAGGGCTAAGAAGGAACACGGGTGATTTTTAGTCAGTAGAAGTCTGACACTCCCTTTCGCTCTGCCCAAGAGCGGGAGGGGTTATTTGATAATTTTCCACACCCAAAAAAAAAAAGTGCAATCCTCATCCATTCGAACCACAATGAGTTGAATTGAGAACCTCCTTCTTTTTGGAAGTCGGATGAAAATTTAAAACAAATGATCAATTCGACTGCCTGCTTGATCTAGTATTCTAGTAGCTGTAGCGCTACAGTTAGGTTTGAGGTCTTGGGTTCGACTGCCAGGTCTGGCCATGTGATAAAAGGTTCCATCAGGATCTACTGTCATCAGTAGACTGATGCTGCCAAAAAAAAAGGTTCTAGAAAATGAATTGATTGTAGTTGCAAATTGCTACATGGCCAGCCTAGTCTCACTTTACCTTAGCGGCTTTTTGAGCCATCCGAAACTATATATTTTGTACTGATTGTGAAATGTATGTACTGTTCGTGTACCTATCTACACTAATATTAAAAACAGGAAAGATTTGTTTGTTTGTTTGTAACGAATAGGCTCCGAAACTACTAGACCGATTTCAAAAAATATTTCACCGTTGGGAAGCTACACTATCCGCGGGTGACATAGGCTACTTTTTATCTCTGTATTTCCACGAGAACGGGAACTACGCGGGAGAAACCGCGTGACGTCCGCTAGTTTTAAATAAACGAAAAGATATTGACAAGTATGAGGTTAAAACCAACCTCGGGTGTTAACACTTCGCCTATAGGCATATTAACTTCCGTTTTCCTATTGAGCCACATCACATGTTGTGAATATTAAACCGTTAATGCTGATATCGTTTCATTAAGTACGACAATAACCGTGTTGTTAGTACTTGTTACACCCACTGTTTGCTGGGAGAGGTGGAAAATCGTAGTGGGTCGTATGTTTAAGGACATGCTTCTTAGGGTGGGTAGAAAACTTGATATGCTAACCATTAGCTGTTCCATAGTTCAAAAAGAAAATGGAACCTTCATAGGATCTCTTTATCATTATCATCAGCCTATAATGTTCCCACTACAGGTACTCAGGCCTCCTCTCTAGGAGAGGGATGGGCTGTAATCCACCACGCGGGCCCGGTGCGGATTGGTATATGTCACATGTTTCCTCACGATGTTTTCCTTCACCGTTTTGAGAGCAGCGGTGATGAAATAAATTTCACAAAGTAATGCGCCTACTTGTGTTCGAACCCATGACTTACTGTTCGTAAGTCGGGGGTGCCATCACTGGGCCACCGTTGCTCTGATATAGTATAAAATAAAATAAATTAATTGTTATTTGTATGACAAGACTAAGACATATATTTGTCCATATTTGTACGCTTCACGGCAAAACATAGAGAATCAAAATAAGCATAATGTAACATCTCGCACACAGTGTAACTACCTATGTTTACAAATAAAATATTCTTATTCTTATTCTTATTCTTATGCATGATGATTGTTCGCCGTCTGTCCCTACCCGCCTTTGCTCTTTCTGGGAATAATTATTATAAAAACCCACGAAAAAATCAACAAAATAGGTTTATAAATGGTGTATGGTAGAAAATAAACAAACGGAAAAAAATAACCTCTTTATGAACCAAAGAGGGTAATCACTCGTGAAAATTAAAGTATTTTTTATGTGAACCTGCCTTCCGGAATATAACACAAACATTTATCGTGACGTGGAATGTTAACATATGTGTACCTATAATATAAATATTGTAAAATTAACATACAATTCGTGCCCCTATGGATTTCGTAATGATGAACTTCCATACACATCCCTGAAAGTTTGAATTTTCAGAAAACCCGTTTTTAACCGGCTTCCCAGAAAGGAGAAGGTTCTCAATTCGAAAGAAGGAGAGGAAGGAACGAAGGAAGGAGGAAGGAACGAAGGAAGGAGGAAGGGTTGGAAGGAACGATTGTGACAAATTTCGGGATCCTAAACCCACCACTTTAGGTTGAGTATGCAATGCATTAATTTATTTATGATTATCTGATCAAGATCTTTTTCTTAAAACCGAATCTCGACTTACACTCACTCATAATTTAACTCCCAGAAAAAATATGGACACGACATAACATCACGTCTGTAATCCTCGACGGGTCAGGCAGAGGTGTACCTAATGGTACACCCATATTACATCAGTTATGTTTAAGTCTCATACAACAGTGGGTGAGCATTTTGCCATCAACCGGGCACATGTCCCGACGCCGTGTCTGTAACTAAGACATTCCTCATGAAAAAACCCAACAACCCACTTTACCCGGCCTGGGAATTGAACGCAGGACCTTATGCTCGGCAATCACGCTTGCGACCACTAGACCAACGAGGAAGTCCAACCAAGAATTTTTATTTTTTTTATTTTTTGGGGGTGTGGGAAATCTTCAACCGACTCCTCCCGCTCTGGGCAGCGCGGTAAGGAGTGTCAGACTTCTACTGACTAAAAACCACCCATGTCCCTTCTTAGCCCTCTGTGTTGAGGCCGCGGTATCTCTTTTGAACAACCCGCAGCCCCGACGGGCGTAAAAATAACATCTTGGTTGGATTTCCTCCTTGTAGAAAACCTCGAAATTGAATCTCACACAGATCAAACCCAGACAACCTATGATCTAAAAGTTTAGACACCATTATTTTGTTAATTGTGTTATTCACGAATCTCACGAAAAATACCCACGACTGTTCCTACACAAAACTTAAACCACGCATTGAACAAACCCAGTTATAATTACAAAATTAATTGCGACACCTAAAACTAATGAGACTCAAATGATCCTCGTAGGACATTGTCACCGAATACATTAATTAACTTGTGCTTAACTTTCAGGATAGTCAAGCAAAGAATAATCGGTCTATAACGCTCTGTGCTAGGAGGAGCTTATGGCTAGAGAATAACTGCCACTCGTATCAATCTTCAGGTTAAGCTGCACTTGCTTAGGTTGGTCTGTGGATGGGTGACCACCCATCATATAGGGTGTAAAAGTACCCTTAACGGAAACGAAGGGCACTTGTTCTCCCCACCAGTACGATCATTTTTTTGTTCTAGACCATACCTGCGAACCCCCTAGTTACGGAGATATTAGGGGTCGAAGTTCCAAATTTTTCACAGCTGTTTTTGTAATACTAGTTTTTCAGGTTATAACTTTACTTAAATTACCTCCATGACCCGTTTACTATTCAAAGCATCCACTAGCACAATTTTTGTGACACAGTACATTGAGTTTTACCGTAAAATGTGATTTTTTACACAAAAAAAATTCGTTTCTCAGCAAAAATTAGCGTAGCGGTACTTAGTTTGATGCTTTGTTGACGGCTGTGTGATGGGTTGATTTACACCCTGTATATCAAGTTTCCTCCGTGCCTTGGAAAGCACGTTAAGCCATAGGTCCCGGCTGCCATACCTTTGGCAGTACTTACAGTTTACCAGTGACCCAAAAGTCTGATATCCAGGTCTACTATATTACCCGATACTAACTGAGTTCTAGAGACCAGATTGGCAGTCACTCAATGTAAAATACTGGTATTCAGCTGCATCCGATTTGACTAGAAGCGGACCTAAACATTTTTTTTTTAATCTTGGCCCACACTAGGATTTTTTCCTGTGCCGTGGGTTCGTTCACAAACATTTGAACACCATTGGAACAACTATCTGTAGGCCAAACAAATATTTGTTCCGTGCGGGGATCGAACCCACGACACGCAGCGCAGCAGTCCATTGAGCCACTGCGCAAACCGTGCTTTAATTGGAAAAAAGCTAGCCAGATGATGACCACCGCTGGGATACAAACCTCCGGTTAATAAGAAAGAGTGGGCAATAATCAACCACGTGGACCCAAGTCTTCACCCCAGCAATGGTCAGATGTGTGACAGAGCTAAGTCCCTATGAATAAGGGTGGTTGTAAATGCGAGGGCGTCCCGCACGCCACGGGGCGAAACGTAAATGAATTATCTTTAAACACTGCGGACGTGATTCCGCTACCATCACTAACTGTGATGCTCAAAGTTTTTTTATTGCGATGAAACTTAGGTTAAAGGTCGTGATTTTAAAAGGTTATGTTATTTTGAAATCGAGTATCTTTCCTCTGTATTTTTACTGGATGTTCGTATCTAAAATGGTAAAAGAAAAATATTCTGAATCTTCATATAGATAATTTTCCTCGGTTGTTAAAAAAAACAGCTGTTTCACACACGGTCAAAATGAATGGAAAACTGTTTTTTGTTATATTCCCGATGAAAAATGTCAATCTGTGTAATTTCTAGAACGAAGTACTGAATACGTCGGAACCGTTTGTGCATTGGTGTCCGTTCCACCCGGTAGTAATAAAAGAATAGTATTAAGTGAGGAAATCGGCATGGAACCAAACATTTCAAAAATTCTCTAACCACCACTGGGCCCGCGTGGTTGATTATAGCCCATCCCTCTCCTAGAGAGGAGGCCTGAGTCTTTGCAATGGGAACATTTTATGCTGATGATGATGAAAAATAAAAATGTTGTAAAAAAAGTTAATACAGTCTATAATAGGTCAAACTATCATAGGTCACAATTAGGAATGCCATCAACATCACTTATAGCTGATAAAATTTTCGTTTTTCCTAAATCATAGGAATATTAGAATTACAGTCGGTTTCCCCATTACTTAATAAAAACTGCTCTCAAAACGGAAGAAAACATTGTGAGGAAACCGGCAAGTCTCCCTACCAAAGAATGAAGGTATGCGTCCCAGCTGTGGGAACATTATAGACCGATTAAGCAAATACTTCTTAGAGTAAGCAAAAGTGCAAAAGAAATATACTAAATTTAAACATAGTTTGTAGTTGGTTTTGGTTGTTTTATTGTTTAATTTTGTATTTTATAGTTAAGTTAAGGTAACAGTGTAAATAAAAGTCATTAATTCAAGTTGAGACGCCGAAATCCTATCGCAATATAATGACCGTACACTTTTATCATAATACAATAAACGGACTTACTAAACGTCGGAGTCTACGTTCTTACTCGTAAGTCATCCAAAAACTTGAACAGAAGAATAATAAATTTCAAATAATCAAGCCCTACAATATAAGTTACACGTGCAAAAGTTTGAGCACCCCCGTTCCTCCGGTGTCGGGGGCTATATAAACTGGGGATACGGATCACGTCACAGCATTCGACGTGCAACAAGTTCGAGAGGTAAGTGGAAAATTGTGTCTCTATCAGCTAACATAGAATTAAAATAGTTTTTTTTGTTAAGTGTAAAAAATGTTTGGACTAGTTTTGATAACGAGTACTATTTTTTTTGGTGTGATTTTAAAATTTTATTTTTTACGTGTTTGTTGAGTAGCAAAAAACATTAATAACGGTTCGCGACAATTAAATTATTTATTAAATCTATAGATGCGGGAATTTAAAGGCCTAAAAATATTCGTTTTATTAAATAAGATAAAACTAAAATATATTGTATTTAATAATAATAATATTGTTTTATTAGGGACAACATAGGGTTCAATGCTATGCTATGTCTTTTTGGAATAAACTAATAACTCATCACAAGATGACCCCGATATATATATACGAGTACATCTGAAAAATAGAGATTTTAAAAATTTCTTCTCTCTACTTCATTAATTATTTAAAGACTAATTGTTTTAATATAATGGGAATGGAATAAAACTTAAAATTAAAGCAAATACAACGTGAGTTATTATTAGATTCGTTCACCTTAAAATCTGCAGTCGCCGCCTTACAAACACAGGAAAATCAGAAAAATAGGGAAAAAACCTTACTTGATACACTCTTTTAAGTAAACCGTATTTTAAATATTTTCGCAAAAAAGTTCATTTTTCTTTAGGCAAACTACTGTACCTAACTAGTTTGAATAAAGAAACATTTTACATACTATCGTATCAACTAACACTCTTTTTTCAATTACTTATTCCGTACGAAACATAACTTAGTACAAAAGCTCTAGAGTAGTTAGTAACAGAAGTAACTAACTAATTAGGCAATTACTTATGTCCGTTACAGTTACGTAAATCAGTGAAGGTATGTGTAACTCAACTTTGTAGGCAAGTAGTTGATGTTGTAATCAAGTCATACATATTTTATACACGGTCATACACGGCCTACATTAAAGGACGTGGAATTTTAATCACTAGAAACGCATACGTGAACAATTCCTGAGTTTTTTAAACTATAATACCAGTTTTTACTTCTTTTTATCGTGTGGTTAGTGCCTACCCTGTCAGAGCTTTTATGCTGCTCATGGGCCTCTGACTCGGCTGTTCATGCCGTCAACAAATATCTCTCAGGCATGCTGGTTTGCCCGTCGGGGCTGCGGGTTGTTCGCAAGAGATACCGCGGCCTCGGCATGAAGGGCTAAGAAGGAACATGGTGGTAGAAGTCTGACACTCCCTTTCGCTCTGCCCAAGAGCGGGAGGGGTTATTTGATGATTTCCCACCCCCAAAAAAATTTCTGGCTCCCTCACGATGTTTTCCTTCACCGAAGCAAGTGATAATTAAATAATGCGCACATGAATCCAAAAAAGCAGAGTACGTGCCTTTACGCGAGTTTTAACTTAAACTAGGCGACTACTAAAAATTAATGCCTGAATATTATTCAGCTTTTCGAATGTCAACTCCCGACGGAAGGACGAGAGTTGAAAATACAACATTGTGGTCTCATTTAAGGTGTCGCTTCTTAGTCAAAACGGGCATAAGATACAAGTTTTTCTTTTGGTCAAGAATTAAAAAGGTAGCCGAAGTGTTCATAGTACTTTCCTACGTCGAACGCACGTGTTCGTAATCGCAATTACCCCCTACTTAAAAAAACCCTATTTTCATTCGAAAAATCTTGAATTTGTCCGCATCAAACAATTTAATTTCGGCTCCTGTTATTTTTAAATTAATTTTCTAGACAGTGATGTTATTAAAAAAAATCTCATTCTCATAAAAAATCTTCTAATTACTTATGTAAAAAAACAACGGTTTGAATTAGTCTTTTCACAAGTCTATAAAAAGCTGCAAAATTCAGTATTTTCAACTTTCACAGTCCACAGTAAACTTTCGGCCAACTATTTGTGCGAAAGAAAAAACTTTCGTCTTCATATTATTCAAATCAAAACGTATTTTTCTTTTTCGTTTTATGGCGAACTTGTCTCTTCGTTCGTTATATATAGCGGGAGTGTTATAAAATATTCTACAGTTTCTGAAATAATAAGGTACAACTCTCATTTAATGTTTTTTTGAATTTTATCATAATAAGTATTTTTTTAATTGACTATGATACTTTTCTATGTGAGGAGTTCGTGGCTAAATATTAACTGCCAGTCGGGTCGATCTTTAGGTTAAATAGGGATTGCCTAGGTTGGTCTGTGGATGGGTGACCACCCATTACATACCGAGTTTCCTCCGTGCCTCGGAAAGCACGTTAAGTTGGTCCCGGCTGCCATATAAAGATCTTTGGCAGTCGTTAGAGGTAGTCAGTGACCTGAAAGTCTGACATTCAGCCTTACTAAAAGGGAATCGTGTTACTCAGTATTAACCGGGTTTTAGAGGTCAGATAGGCAGTCGCTTCATGTAAAATACTGATATTCAGCTGCAACCGGTTGGAGTGGAAGCCGACCCAAACATAGTTGTAAAAAGGCTAGGCAGATGATGATAATGATGCTATCATAATAAGATTGAGGTCAAAACTAGGCCCATTCCGTAAAAAACAACAAAATATAATATAAGTTCACACATCACTCCTGTAATACCCGAAAAGTTAGACATCCAAGTGTTAAACGTCTATTTTGCCTAAAAACTAATTAACGTTTTCATTTAAAATGGTTCAGTGGTTTAGGTTTCCCCTTTTACGCATGAGGTTGTGGTTTCATATCCTGGGAAGCACTGATGCGACTTATTCGTCAAATTATATGTGTATGTTAACAGTAAAGAAAAACATCGTGAGAAAATCTGGATTTGAGTAATCGTTCCTTATCTGTGTTTAAAGCGATTTGGCCCCAAACCATCTGCCTAGCCTTTTCCAACTATGTTGGGGTCGGCTTCCAGTCTAACCAGATGTAGCTGATTACCAGTATTTTTCATGAAGCTACTGCTTATCTTACTTATATACCAGAGAATGGGCAGCAGCGTTCTTTGTGCTTTCGTAACAACCACACTGCGATCACCAACCCGCCTGCCAAGCGTGGTGATTCTGGCAAATCCCCCCATTCTGGGGGAGGCCTATGTCCAGCAGTGGACGTCTTATGGCTGAAATGATGATAACGACTGCTTATCTGATCTTTACAACCCAGTTAGTATTGGGTGATACGGTACCCCTTGGAAAGACTGGTTTTCGATTTTCGAGTCACTGAGAACCTGTAACATCTGTCAAAAATCCATCCACAAATGACAATCGGGAGTCCCGGGACCACCAGCTATAGGCCATATACTTTTATTCATTTTTACACACGGGACAACATATAGATAGATGTACCTTATAATGTAAAATGTAACAACACAAACTTAATTAAATTAACAAGCCGCCCCAGAGCTAGGTGTCGACACGGACAAATATGATGGAACATGCAAACATCGTATATTATATTTATCACAAGCTCTCTAAAAAGATTCTCTTTTGCAGGACACTCCGTCAACAAGTGTTTTTTTTATGTTCCTTCTTTAGCCCTTTGTGTCTGGGGCCGCGATATATCTTTCGAACAACATCTCTTTGAGGACAATAAGTGTGTTTCACCTATCAATGTGCAGGTCATATAATTACTAACACTGAATAACCACTGAATTCTTAAACGACACTTAACTTATATACGTTCTAAGAAGTCTTTACAGTAAATTTCAACAGTACGTTTCTACACACAGAATTTAAAATTGTTCGGTCTAGTAGTACACTTATAGAGAGGTTGAGAGGTGATGCGACATGATTAAACATTCGTTACTAAAAAAAATAAAAAATTGTAGCCCACCGGTATCGGGAACAGGATCCAGAGAAAGGAACCATTTAACAATACCAGCCGTGTCCAGTTCCTTGATCCAGCTGCCTAACGAGAGCCTATTCTTATTATAGCTAGCCCATATAGTCCCACTGCTGGGCTAGACCTCCCACCATTCCTTCCAACGGTCATGATTCTGAGTTTCTTGAGAGGCGTAAAAAGCTAATATAACAAAGTTCACATTCTACAAATTCTATTACTAAACTCAGTTCTATTCTCAGTACTAACTTACTTACTTGAAGACCTTTTAATTCAATTCCTCTCTTAGAATCTAACAGGCATAAATCCTTTAAAGGCTTTACCTGCACGTGCTGTCACAACCCGTATCACTTACATGGCTTGACGGCCATTTTGTTTTCTTATTTGAAGAGTTTCAAAGAAAATAGTTCACATTTAGCCAGAACTTTTGAAATAGTGGGGCTTCTTGTTAGGAGTTCGCCTTAAGAAAGTACGAAGACTGTTCTTTTGCATGCAAGTGTAGGTTATATTTTCAATTTACTGAATATTTACAAACAACAATTTACATAACTAAAATTATAATAAAATATATAGAAGTATCAAAAAGAGAAGAATTAAATATTAATATGTACATAGTTTTCAGTCGTCGATATTGAGGTTAAACCGCGCTTACTTAGGTCGGTTCATGGATGTGACATTATTATATATATACATATACATTACATACCGAGTTTTGTTTTAGAGAGAAAGCATGATAGCCGTTTGGTCCCGTCTTTCAATTGTAGATCTTTGGCAGTCGTTAGTTAAGACGTAGTCGTTGGTAAGACTGGTTGCCAGACTTTCAGGCCACTGACTACCTAGTCAGTGGCCTGAAAGTCTGGCAACCAGTCTTACCAAGGGGTATCGTATTACCCAGTACTAACTGGAATGTGGAGGTCAGATAGGCAGTCGCTCCTTATAAAATATTAGACTGGAAATCGGCCCCAACACAGTCAGGAAAAGGCTACGCAGATGATTACTAGTATTTAGTATCCCTTGTCATAACAGGTTTGGGTTTCATGAGTACCAAAGGAGAAACCCAAACTCCATAGAAAGTGGGCCTGGCGTTACAGGGCTGGAATTACAAAAATAAATACTAATACAATGGAGTATTACTTAATTATTTGTTACAGTATCGATTTCCACTAAATCGATCATATTCGGTACGCTCTATTGCATAATGACAGTGTTTGTGAAGTTAGTTATTTAAACGAAACGAAACAATTATTGTAACGGTTTACAAAGCTTGTTTAAAATGAATAATAGAATTCTACTTATTTTCTACACTTAGCCATTGCTAATGAGGCTAAGATTTAAATGGGTAAATTAAGCAAAATAGAATTTTTTTTTGGTATATATCTGATTCGTGTAACGTTAGGCCCAAAAACGGGTTTCTCCTTTTATCAATATCCGTTTAGTTTAAAGTTATGAAAAGGTGAGAGCCACATATACAAATGTGCTATTGTATATAATTAAATAGCATTCATATTAATTTCTCAGTAGCAGCCACGGAGTCTAGATTTGTGCCCGGTTGATGGCATTGGGCTCGCCCCTTATTTCATGGGACTTAAACATAACTTGCGAAATATGTGTACTAATGCGTACACCTCTGCCTAACCCTTCTAGGATTACAGGCGTGATGTTATGTTAATTACATAACTGATGCTGTGACTTAATATGCGTGTATGTAAGGGGCGAAAAGTTAATACAGGTAGATACACGACTGTGTTACTTTTGCATTAATAATAATATGATGAATGACACTGTGGATTTTAAGCCTGTATTTTCTTGCTGTAAGTCTTGCTAAGCTTTCCTACTCTCTTTCTTATTATATTTATATAAGGTGTAAAAGTACCCTTAACGCAAACGAAGGGCACTTGTTCTTCTCACCACTGCGATCATTTTTTTGTTCTAGACCATACCTGGGAACCTCCTAGTTACAGATATATTGGGAGTCAAAGTTCCAAATTTTTCACAGCTGTTTTTGTAAATACTAGTTTTTCAGGTTATAATAACTTTACTTAAATTATAATAATCTTTATTGAAAAAATACGAAATACATATTACACTTAGCACAATAGTATTACAAGTACAGTAGGTTAAATACAAATCAAAATGATTACCTCCATGACCCGTTTACTATTCAAAGCATCCACTAGGACTATGTTTTAACAGTGCTACATTGAGTTTTACCGTAAAATGTGATTTTTGATCCAAAAAAAAAAGTCGTTTCCCAGCAAAAATTTTTGCGTAGGTGTACTTAGTTTGATGTACAGAATGCTTGGTTGACGGCTGTGTGATGGGTTGATTTACACCCTGTATACTTTCTAACAGAAACACGGCAGTGTAAAGATATCTAAGTAGGTATTAAAAACCATCCTTGCAGAAACTTAGGTATTTAATAACAGTAATTTTACATGTTCGTCTGGATCCGGTTGATGGCAATAAACTCACCCTCTACTATTAAGGACTTACCCCCGAATACTGAAACGTCACTCAAAATTTAAGTAGCACTTATATTTAACAGATACTCAAAAGTGACGTTTGACCATACGAAATCTAAAGTTTAGGAGCTGCTCAAATGTTAAGCAGCCCTTAAATTTTGAGTGACGTTTCAGTATTCGTAGATTAGTCAATTATAAGGTTAAAACACACTTGTGTCCAACCCTTCAGTGATTCAAGGTGTGATGTGATGTAAATAAGCATTATGGAGGCCTTTTTCTTTTTGGGGGGTGGTTTCGTCAAATAACCCCTCCCGCTCTGGGCAGAGCGAAAGGGAGTGTCAGTTACTACCGACTAAAAACCACCCATGTTCCTTCTTAGCCCTTTATGTCGAGGCCGCGGTATCTCTTGCGAACAACCCGCAGCCCCGACGGTAGCATTATGGAGGCCTTACAGATTCTGTCGCTAAAGACGAGGAATTCGTCTAACTCTGTAGATCATAATTATTATAGGGAATAGACTTCAAAGATTTTATTTAAAGAACCTGTTCATTCTCTAAAAATATCAAATAAAAACTTACACGAAGACTCTCAAATTAATGCATTTAATTCATACTTAGACTTGAAACCCAATGTATAAACAACGCTTTAAGTTATAGGTACTGTCCAGTATAACCTGACCTCTAACTGTACTGAAAGGTGAAACAAAGAGCTGTCAGCTGATGCTGGATCTTTAAAGCTTGGTTATGTCGTCATTTACAATCACGAGCACCTATACTTATCAACGTTTCATCATCATGATCAGCCTATTAATATTCCCACTGCAGGGACATAGGCCTCCTCTCTGTAAGAGGGAATGGGCTATAATCCACCACGCGGGCCCAGTGCGGGTTGGCAGATGTCACATATCTTCGAATTTTTGGTTCTAAGACATGCCGGTTTCCTCACGATGTTTTCCTTCAACTTTTAGAAGCAATTTTTGCCTACTGAGTTAATTTCATTTTCATGTCACGTAATGAAACTAATATATTGAAAATCATATTATCATAAAGTAGGTCATATCTCAAAGTTTCTCGAGAATATTACCATGAATATACATTTTATTGCGACACATCAAGCTATAATAACCAGAATGACGTGACCTCGCTTTGTATAGGTTTCCTTTACAATAAGAGATCCATTTAAACTGGTTATGTATAACTCGATTCGTCGTTTTTCGTACTTAACTTAAAGTACTTCAATACCTTCACAAGTTAGTACAAATACCACTTTTCACCTCATTATTATGTATACCTTCATATAAGTTATATTTTCTTTATCCGTTCAACGCAGTAAGTTAAGACGAAGATTAGAGATAAACCGAGCAGTACATTATTACCTGTTGAAAGTTTAAACATGTCTGATTAGGATCAAATGAGGATTATGTGGGATGCCACGTGGATTTCAGAAGTACAGGTTATTATTTCGGGGAATGTGTGGATAGGATTTTATCTTTAACCTTTCGTATCGGGAACGTAGATCTACGCGAAACACAATGGCTTTTTAATTGTGTCTCATTACACGGCATACGAAAGGTATACAGTCATCCTCTGCCTAGCCTTTTTCCAACTATGTTGGGGTCAGCTTCCAGTCTAACCGGATGCAGCTGAATACCAGTATTTTACATGGAGCGACTGCCTATGTGACCTCCACAACCCAGTTAATACTAGGTAATACGATACTCTTTGGTTAGACTGGATGTCAGAATTTCAGTTCACTGACTACCTGTAACGAATGCCAAAGGTCTATTCTATATATGGCAGCCGGGACCAACAGCTTAACGTGCTGTCCGAGGCACGGAGGGAACTCGGTATGTCGGGCGGTCACCCATCCACAGACCTACCTAGGCAAGCACAGCTTTACGTTAAGATCGACCCGAGTGGCAGTTCTTATTAAGCCACGAGCTCCTTATTGTATACAGTTTGATAGTTTAAACGAGGGACATATTGAAACCCGCAATAGGCCATTCCTTCATGATACAAATAAAAATGTAAAAAAAAACCCTGATACGACAGAACCATACAAAAACCACCACCACCACCACCACCACACCACAACCCACCAGTTTTTAGGCTGGGTAAATATAGTTTAATTTTTCCCAGAAAAAAATAGTTTGTTTTCGTGAAAACTTTATTGCCTTTTTGGTTTAGTGGTCGCAAGTGCTAAGCTACTGAACGTAAGATGCTCCTGGGTACATTTCCCGGGTCGGGCTCGGTTAAATTGAGCTTTTTCATCATGAGTATTATATTGAGTCTGGTTGATGGCAATAGGATCTCAGTATACTATAGATAGATACACTGCTGTCCAACTGGTCGGGGAAAATAGACGTGATATGTTTGAAAGTATAACATGATAAAGCAATTTCATATAGTTTTCTAAATAATTTGGGGAACTCTTTGTTTCCTTAGTACCTGTCTAGTAAGTGCCACTGCTGAGCGTGGGGTTTTGGGTTTGATTCTCCGGTCATATCGGATTGCTATCCCATCGGTGTGTTAGAGAAAAGGAATAGAGAGTGCACCTGCCACCAGATCTAGCACGAGAGTGAGTGTGCTAGGGCACACACTTGTGCACTATAATTATTATCTCCCGAGCCGCGGAGCCGATAGCTATGATTGGCCGCCGTGAACGAAAATGGTCAGGATGTCAAAAACTTGACAAATTATATACTAAAACCTTCCTCGAGAACTACTCTATCCATTGCTTAAAACAGGATGAAAATTGGTGCAGTAGTTTTTGAGTTTATCGCAAACATACAGACAGACGCCGCGGAGGAATTTGTTCTATAATTTATTATGTAGTGATAGTGATACTTAGTAATAATTGAGACATTTGTTTATCCAGCAGATACCATCAACTATGCATTCTACAATGAGGATCATCGTCTCCGTGGCTTTACTGGCTTCTGCCATCGCGAACACATACCGTAAGTATTATTATAATATTTTTCTTGTTTATCTGTATTTAATATTATAATAAAGTAAAATTTGTTTGTAAGTTTGTATGTATGGGTGTTCATGCAAAAACCGTAGTTGTAAGTTTGTAACTATTGAATAAGTACGAAAGTTGATTTTGAAGCTCGATAGATGGCGTTGCTTAAAATAAAAGCACGCTATGATGATGTTACATCGATTTGGTTGGGTTCGAGTGGTTTTGGAAAATAATATACCAGCTTAGATCAGGACACAATTTGGTTTCATTTTATCATCAACCCTATTAGTGTTCACAACAAGTGTGCTAGTACAACATTACCAGCTTGGTAGTAAACATTGGTCCATCGACCCCGGATCAGACCCACAGTCTGTATTTTTTGAGATTGCGGTGCCTTTGGCCCGCACCCCAGTGTACTCGCAGTGGATCGCTGCATCAGGAGTACCGGGTATCCCGCAGAGGCAGCAACAGCTTCGTCCAGCAAGGTGAACGAGCTCAGCCACTGTGGTTAGTTCAACGTGACGTGACAGAGGGCGCCACCAGTGGTTCAACAGAAGATCAGTGTTCGAGTCAAGGCGACGGATCGCGTTCTGCTGAACGCGTTCAGGTGAACGAGATCAACGACAACAATCGACGGTTGAAGTTCCAAGTGACGCCACAGAGGGCGCCACCAGTGATACACTACGCAACCGACTTGGAAGTGTGAGTGAAGTGCAAACGTGAGTACAATTTCATAAATAATAGTAGCAGTGATTCAAGAAGATTTTGCCAAGCAATTTTGAACTTTATTTTAAAGAAGATTTTTACTTAGACATTTTTATACTTATTTTAACTTAGCTTTAAAATTGTGCATGTTAGACTTAGAATAATTTCATAAAAAACGACGGAACGGGGAACCTATGCCCGATTTCTATCAGAGTGTTTGTTGTTAAAAACACTTGTAAAATTTTACGCTGTTTTTGAGACTTAGAAAATATTTGTACGTTTTGTTTAGAATCAAAGGTTTGTTTTATTGTTTAAGTTTGTTGTATATATGATGGAAGGTCAACTTAATATATTGAAAGACCTCCAAAATGTTATCCAAAAGGCATTTACTAATTTTAAAAAGAGTCCTAGAGATAGATTGACATTAGAATATATCGAGACAAGGCTCGAGCTATTAGAGAAAGATTGGTCTTTATTTAAAGAAACCAAATCACAACTTTATGGTCGTTTTAAGATAGAAGACTTAGGTCAAAAGGTGGTCGATATATACGATTCCACCGAAGATACATATATTTCATGTAAAAGTTTGATGAAATCAACGTTTAATAAGATTAATCCTAGAGAACCGGTACCACAAAGTAGTGGATCTAACAATAATAGTTCTTCTAAGCCATCCAATTTATTCGTAAATTTGCCCAAGATCACAATTCCGAATTTTTCTGGCAAATACAGTGAATGGACAGCCTTTCACGATCTTTTTAAGTCACTTGTACATAATAACCCATCTTTAGATAATGTGCAAAAACTGCACTATCTTAAGAGTCATCTTATTGGTGAAGCCGAACAGTTGATTAGGCATACACCAATTACAGATGCCAACTACAGTGAATGTTGGTCTCAGTTGGAAAAGCGTTATGCTAATAAAAAGTATCTTGCCAATTGTATTTTGAAAAGGTTGTTCAGCCAAAAGCGATTAAATGTAGAATCAGCTGCCGCCTTAAAAGAGTTGTTAGATACCACAAGTGAGTGCCTTAATGCGCTTAGAAATTTAAACGTCAATGTGAGCACATGGGATCTTATCGTCATCCATATAGTCACATTCAAATTAGATAATGAGACGCGAAAACAATGGGAGTTAAGCAGTTCAGATTCAGATTTTCCTACCTTTGAGGAACTTAAAATATTTATTGAAAGTCGGTTTCGTGCATTAGAATGCATAGAACCAAGAAAAGCCGTTGCTCACCAGGCCAGTAATAGTTCACAGGTGCATAGTTCGAAAGCAATGCTAGCCACAAAGCCGTCCAATATGCGCTGCGAATACTGCTCGGAAGTCCACAAGCTGTGTTTCTGCAAGGAGTTTGCAAAGCAGCCCACGGAAAGTAGACGCGAATTTGTTGCAAAGAATAACATCTGTTTTAATTGTTTGGGCAGCAATCATAGAGTACATGACTGTAAAAAACAGACTGTGTGTAAGGTTTGCAACAAGCGCCACCATTCATTGCTGCATCCGAATGGAGAACCTAACAGAGAAAACAAAGACGCTACCGTAAAGCCGGCTACGGATAACACTAGTTCGTCAACTAGTGATAAACCGATAGTCGCATGCTTGTCTACGGGCAAAGTCTCTAAATCCAGACAGGTTTTATTAGCCACCGCGCTAGTAAAAGCCGAGTCCAAAACGGGTGAGTTTCAAACAATTCGAGCATTATTAGACCAAGGTTCACAAGCCTGTTTTATTACAGAGGCCACAGTCCAACTTCTTCGATTGAAGAAAATTCCAGTCAGAGGTCTCGTTTCAGGTTTAGGTGACGATAGATCAACCATTGCAAAGTACATGGTGAATATGACAATTCAGTCAACATTTGATGTCGAGTTTCAACTCAAAATAAACGCCTATGTTTTGAGTAAGATTACTTCGTACCTGCCTGAGAGAAGTGTAAACACAGGTTCGTTGGATTGGATTGTCATAAACGATCTGTGTCTAGCAGATCCTAATTTTAACACACCCAATAGAATAGATATTCTTTTGGGTGCAGATGCTTACTGCTACATTGTGAAGGAAGGTATAGTCAAGAGTCCATCTGGTACTCTTATCGCTCAGAGCACCACTTTAGGGTGGGTCCTTTCAGGTGTAATCAGTCCAAGTAGTGAGAGTTCAAAGTGTCACACAAAAACCATAAAGGTACATTGTGCACAGGTCAATGAAGATGACATGTTAAAGAAGTTTTGGGAGATCGAAGAACAAACCAGTACAAAAAAATTACTTAATCCAGAAGAACAACGGTGTGAAGAATTTTATACTAAAACTACTCAGAGAGATGATACAGGCAGATATATTGTTCGACTGCCATTCCGAGATGAAGAACCTGCTTGTAAGGCTGGACGTTCGCGCGATATAGCTGAAACAAGGTTTAAATCATTAGAAAAAAGATTAAGTAAGGACACAGATTTAAAGGAAAAATATACAGATGTAATTAATGAATACTTACATTTAGGACACATGAGACCTGTAAAAGAAGAGGACACTAATAAAGATGTAGCAGTCTATCTACCACACCACGCGGTAATAAGAAACGACAAGATCACGACCAAGGTTCGTGTCGTTTTTAACGCGTCAGAAAAGAATAAGAACGGAGTGTCACTTAACGACACGCTTATGGTAGGACCTACGCTGCAAGCAGATTTAAGACACACTGTTTTAAGATGGAGAATGCATGCTATTGGTATAGTGGCAGATATAATAAAAATGTATCGTCAAGTTAGAGTGGCCGATGAAGATGCAGCTTTCCAGCGAATACTCTGGCGAGACGATCCTCAAAAGCCAATCAGAGATTATGAGCTGATTACGGTGACCTTCGGGACAGCCTCTGCACCATACCAAGCCGTTAGATCGCTCCATCAGGTTTCATATGATGAAGGAAACAAATTCCCACTTGCAGCAGGCAGAGTTTTAAATTGTTTTTATATGGACGATTTGATGACTGGATGTGAGAAGATCGAAGAGGGTGTAGAAATCTGTAATCAAATGGTAGAATTATTAGGAAAAGGAGGATTCACATTACAGAAATGGAACAGTAATAATCAGGAATTATTAGATAAAATAAGTTCAATGGAAAGTAATGAAGGAATTCAGCAAACAGATCAAAAAAGCACGAAAAATGAGGACATTAAGAACAAGGACAAACAGGACATAAAAGTAAAGGAAAGGGAAGTAAATAATAAGGACAGGGAAATTAAACTAGATAGTACTACGAAAATTTTAGGACTTACCTGGAACCGCCACGAAGATTCCTTCCAGTATGCAGTAACTCTCCCACCGTTGACGACGGCACCTGTAACAAAAAGATCAATTCTATCAGACATAGCTCGTTTGTTTGACCCATTAGGATGGTTGGCTCCTAGTGTGGTTGTAGCAAAGGTGTTTATCCAGAAGTTATGGCTTGCAGGTGTTAGCTGGGATGAGGAGTTAAACACGGAATTAATAACAGAATGGGGTACTTACCGCGAAGAGCTAAAGATGCTTACCCAGGTCCGTATACCTCGTTGGCTGGGAACTAGTTCAACTGGTGATCTGGAATTGCAAGGTTTCAGTGACGCCTCAAAAACTGCATACTCAGCAGTCGTTTACTTGCGGGTAACTGATCCTACAGGCAAAGTTTATGTTTCATTGTTGGTTGCAAAAACAAGAGTTGCCCCAATCAAACAAGTCAGCATTCCAAGATTGGAATTATGTGGAGCAGTACTCTTGGCAAAGCTATTGATAGAGTCTGCAGAGGTCTTAAACATACCAAAGGAGAGAATTTCAGCATGGACGGATTCCACAGTAGTGTTATCATGGCTTAATAGCCATCCTAGCCGTTGGAAAACGTTTGTTGCGAATCGGACTGCTGAAATATTGAGTACAATGAGTTCGTCTCAATGGTTCCACGTGTCAACCAAAGAGAATCCAGCAGATTGCGCTTCAAGGGGAGTACTACCCAGTGCATTAGTTGGTAATGAGTTGTGGTTTTCTGGACCGCCATTCCTGAAAAACAAAATAATTGAGTACAAAAGGTCAACAGATTTAAAAATAGATTTAGAGGAAATAATAAAGGTTCACGCAGCTGTAATTCCAGAGCACGTAGTTCTAGAAAAATATTCTAGTCTACGAAAATTAGTGAGAGTAGTTGCGTACTGCCGGCGATTTTTGAAGAAGGACAAATTCAATAGTAAATATTTAAAGAATCAAGAAATTAAAGCAGCATTAGGAACCTGCATAAAGAAGACACAAAGAGAGATATTCACAACAGAATACACACAGTTAAAGGAAAAAGGGTATTTAAATATCAAATCTAGTAAATTAAAGTCACTTTGCCCTTTTCTTGACACAAAGGGTATCATGAGAGTTCGAGGACGACTTGCAAAATCGGATCTGGATGAAGATTCGAAACATCCGATAGTCTTACCACATTCTAGTCATCTGACTCATCTTATAGTTGCAGATGCGCATGAGAAAACACTGCATGGTGGTCCTCAGTTGCTGTCAAACTTTTTAAGGTCAGCCTATTGGATAATAGGTGCTAGATCTCTAATCCAACAACATGTTCGTAAATGTGTTATTTGTGCAAAACAGATGAAAACGCTAGCTGCGTTAGAAATCAACTGATGGGTGATCTTCCATCAGTTCGATGCAACCCAGCAAGACCATTCTTGCATAGCGGAGTGGATTATGCTGGACCCATAAACATAAGAACCACAAAAGGCCGTGGTCATCGTTCATACAAAGGCTATATATGCCTTTTTGTTTGTATGTCCACGCGCGCAATTCACTTGGAGGTTGCCAGTGATATGAGCACACAGGCATTTTTAGCTGCCTTTCGGCGATTTGTGTCAAGACGAGGACACTGTGCTAAGTTGTGGAGCGATAATGGCACCAATTTTGTAGGTGCCTCCAGAGAATTACAGCAGTTGGCCTCCAGACAACCAGCCATAGCAGAACACCTGGAAGCCAACAATACTGAGTGGCATTTTATACCGCCTCATGCTCCTAATTTCGGCGGTCTTTGGGAAGCAGGTGTAAAATCCACCAAGTTTCACCTTAAAAGGGTAATCGGCGACTCTACACTTACGTACGAGGAAATGTCTACACTCCTCAACCAAGTGGAAGCATGTCTAAATTCGCGACCGATGAGCGTTATTAACGTTGCTGATCCTGGTGAACCCCTGCCGTTAACCCCTGGACATTTTCTGATCGGTGAACCGACAGTTAACGTGCCAGATAATAATTATGAAAGTTCAACCGTAACTTACTTAACTCGGTGGCAATTAGTTCAAAGAATGATGCAGTCTTTTTGGAAACGATGGTCCCACGAGTATTTGTCAAATCTCATGAACAGGTATAAATGGTCTTCCCAAGTTCCGGAGCCCAATATCGGGGACATTGTTCTGATTAAGGAGGACGATTTACCACCAAGTCGTTGGTTGTTGGGACGGGTTGTGGAGAAACACCCCGGTGATGATAACCTCACCCGTGTGGTCACATTGCGTACTAAAGCCTCTACAATTAAGAGACCAACTTCCAAACTATGTATTTTACCAATAGCTCAATGAATTGTTTCTTTTTTTATCAAGTTTATATTATGTAAAACTTCTGCAGGTCAAATTATAAATGTTATTTTTAAGATTTTGTGCTATCGAAGATTGTTTACTTTTGTTGTTTTTTATATAGATCATGCACGAAGTATTATAGTATATTAGTAGTGTAAGCTATACTGTATACAAGGTGCAAAATTTAGACATAAAGATAACGTCAGAAGGACATTCCGTCACTAAATGTCCTTGGTGGGCGGTATGTTCATGCAAAAACCGTAGTTGTAAGTTTGTAACTATTGAATAAGTACGAAAGTTGATTTTGAAGCTCGATAGATGGCGTTGCTTAAAATAAAAGCACGCTATGATGATGTTACATCGATTTGGTTGGGTTCGAGTGGTTTTGGAAAATAATATACCAGCTTAGATCAGGACACAATTTGGTTTCATTTTATCATCAACCCTATTAGTGTTCACAACAAGTGTGCTAGTACAACATTACCAGCTTGGTAGTAAACAATGGGGTAATCTTCAGAACGAATAAACCAATGCTGGGTGCTATCACACCAATATTACAAAGGCGAAAGTTTGTGAGTGTACGAGTGTGTATTGTTACTCTTTCACGCAAAAACTGCTGTACGGATTTGGATAAAATTTGGTACACAGATAGTTTATAACCTGGATTAACACATACTATAGTTTTTATCCCGATTTTATCTTCCCGTGAGATAATTTTCGAGTTGTAGCGGGCGAAGCCGCTGACAACAGCTAGTAAACTATAAATTTAAATTAAATCATGCGTATTAGCTGAACTATCACGATTCTGCAGACGCAATCGCGGGCAAGGTGCTAGTTTTAGATGGATATAAATCGTAACATCATCTTCCTAGGCTCTGGTCCCATTTAAATTCACCAGTAAATTAAAATATATAAACAGTTCTTTATAAAAACTAAATAAACCAAACAAACAACTGGCTACCATTGAAATCGATAGTAATGTTAACGAGTACCTCTATCTGCAAACAATAATTTTCGGCCGGGTTCATTATTTAAAACCATCGAGTGTGAGAGAGAGAATTCAACCGTTAGTAACTACTTTGATTTGAACATTTTCAAAAGGGTTTATTTAGACACCGATATTGACCGTGAACCTTAGATTATTACCGATTTCTGACCAAATGACTATGCGTTGATAAAAGTGGCGTAATAATGTGACTATTTCTTAATAATCGTATGAGTATTAGCTTAGTCTTTTTCCAACTCTTTTGGTGATCCTGATCACCAGTAATATGCATGGAACGACAGCCTATCTGACCTCCACAACCCAGTTAGTACTGGGTAATACTCCAGACTGGTTATCAGGCTTTCGGAACACTGACTATGTCAACAAATGTCAAAAATCTGCCGAGACCAACAGCTTAACGTGCCTTCCGAAGCACGAAATCATTTTTTATCAGATAATCAAGTGACTCAAGCCTGCAATGTCCTAGCCAAACTGGAAACAACTTTACAAAATAAGCTTCCAGTGGGAATCGAACTCACGACCACAAAGCAAACGCCTAAACCACTCGCTCACGTAGTCAGTTTCCTTAATGCACTAAACGAAGGTAAGGGGAAGCTCTAATTTCCAGTCTATAAGCTATTTTCTGCTTCCATTTTCCTTTAAAGCCAATTAACTCTTGGAAATGGCTTATTTTCATGCTAGGAGACGGTAACACAGCTCCTAAGGTTCTAGACAATGCATTTGCAAGACCATTATTAGTTTCAAGTACTTCACAAGCTGCTCTATTAATGATATACGGTAGTGACTTCATATCGTACAACTTTTAATTATTGTGCCATTTCGTCGTTGAAATTGCAATACGTTCTATGTTAGTTTAAGGTTATTTTTCAGGAGAAACAAAACATTTTAGTGTCGCAACGATTACAGTGATTATATTTTTAAACTACCTACATTTTCAATAAAGATGTTTTTCGTCATATTTGACAATAAAATAGTAATATTAATACTCCAGTTCAGAGATCAAACAAAAAATCATAACATTTTGACATAGAACGTATTGCAATATCAACGACGATTTATTAATATGATCAATAATCTTAGCGTTTATTACGTTGCTTTTTGTGACTTTTGTATGATTAGATTCCCCGCTGCCTCGTAGGCCTAGTGGTCGCTGAGCATGAGGTCCTTGGTTCGATTTCCGGGTCGGATTGAAGTGTTATTGGGTTTTTCCATTAGGATTTTTTCAGTAGCAGCCTCGGAGTCTAGATTTGTGCCCGCTTGATGGCAATTGGCTCACTTCCTATTAAATGGGACTTAAACATAATCGACGAAATCTTTGTGTACTATAAGGTACCTCTCTGCTTAACCCTCCGGGGATAAAGGCGTAACGTTATGTAATGTAGATTCCCTGTTTTTTTAGTATTCGATTAGGTATCATCATCAGCCATCATCAAGTTCCCACTGCAGGCATTTAGGCCTCCTCTATAGAAGAGGGATGGCCTATAATCCACCACACGGGCCCAGTGCGGGTTTAGGTATACTAATATGAATTTTGCAGAAGATATTTGAATTGTAGGCGTCGGTAGTGGTAGTGTAGCTCGCAGGCAACTCTTTGCACACAAAACTTCGTAGAATCTTGTGCGTAGTCTGTGTAACACCGTAACACGTACGAAATCAATAAACTAAAAATATTTTAAACTGAATCTTGAGAAATAGACTCTTGTCCAGAGTCTGAACAATCAAGGAAAATAAAATCAGGCGTATAACACGTTTTCTTTTATACTCATCACAAAAAAGACAAGTGACATCTACAAACCCGCACTGGGCCCGCGTGGTGGATTATAGCCCATTCCTCTCCTAGGGAAGAGGCCTGAGTCCCTGCAGTGGGAACAGTATAGGCTGATGATGATGAAAAACATGGTAGTAGTCGTAGTGTTTAATTTTTTTAAATATAGTCAACTTTAAGGAATCATCATTCTCTTGCCCTTATCCCAATTCATTTGGGGTCGGCGCAGCATGTCTTCCTCTTCCATACTTCTCTGTTTCTCGTCATCTCATGAGACACCTCTTTTTTTACCATATCATTTTTAACACAGTCCATCCATCGTTTCTTTGGTCTTCCTCTACTCGTATATCCTTCCACATTCATATTTAAAACCTTCCTCACAACATTTTCCTCATTCCTCCGCATCACATGCCCATACCACGACAACCGATTTCCACACAACTTTTCAGTCACCGGCGCCACTTTCAGACTTCTTCTTATGTACTCATTCCTTATTTTATCCATTCGCGTAACACCGCACATCCCCCTAAGCATTCTCATCTCAGCCACATGCAAATGCCTTTCATTCATCCCTTTTGTGGCCCAACATTCTGATCCATACAAGACAGCAGGTCTAACCATTGTTTTATAAATCTTCCCCTTTAGTTTAAGGGGAAAGCGGGAGTCGCAGATTGTTCCCGTGACCTGCCGCCATTTCATCCATCCCGTGTTAATTCTGTGCTTAACACTACGATCTATTTCGCCGTCGCTTTGCACGAGTGAATCGAGATACCGAAAGTCGGAGCAGACCGGAAGAAACGCGACATCTAGCGCTATGAGTTCAGGGCTGGAGAGACCGCCGAAATCGCAGAACATGTATTCGGTTTTAGTTCTACTGATTTTCAAGCCTACATTCTCCAGCCTCTGTTGCCACTTCTCCAATCTACTCTGGATCTCAGGTCCATCTTCACCGACAAGAACAATGTCGTCGGCAAAAAGCATGCACCAGGGTGCCTCTTCCTGCATGTCCGATGTCAACTTTAAGGAATGATTCAAATAATATTTTCTAACACGTGCCACTTCTTTATGGCAAAGAAACCCATAAAAAGGTCAAACTGTGTGTGAGCAGTGGAACTCTCTGCTGGTTTTATTCTATCTGTGTTTCCCCTACATTTATCCTGTCTGCCCTCAAAGCATGAGTGAACATCTTCTGTGCACGCTCGTTCCATAATAAACCTCGTCCATCGCCCTCTATCAGGCGTGTCCGAGGTCAAGAGCAGACCCATATTGCAATAAAAAAAAAACCTTGTCTTTAAAACACCTAATAACCTACATGAGCACACCTACAAGGCTTAATAATAACTGCCACTCGGGTTGATCTTTGGGTTAAGCCGTGCTTGCCTAGGTTGGTCTCTGGATGGGTGGCCGCCCATTACATACCGAGTTTTCTCCGTGCCTTGTAAAGCGCGTTAAGCTGTTGGTCCCGGCTGCCATATGTCATCATAACTTTGGCAGTCGTTACAGGTAGTCAGTGACATGAAAGTCTGACAACCAGTCTAACCAAAGGATAACCTACATATTACCCAGAATTAACTGGGTTGTGGCGGTCAGATAGGCAGTCGCTCCATGTAAAATACTGGTATTCAGCTGCATCGGGTGAGACTAGAAGCCGACCCCAACATAGTTGGGAAAAAAGGCTAGGCAGATGGTGAACCTCCAGAGAGAGAGACACACACGATAATGGCGATGATCTTGTTTGTCAAATTGTAAACATATTATCGAATTATATTAAAAGCTATGTTATCTTTGAACATGTAATAAATAGACCCTATGAAACCATACTGACTGTGGATTATTTAAAAGCAGTGATCTAACAAATAACCTCCATGAATAAATAACAAAAACATTCTAACCAATAAAGTAGATAATTGCAACAAGCACTCAACGTGGGTGAAAATCTTCGGTTTTAGCATAACATAAGCAAAAGATTATGAAAGCGGTTCAAGGGATTATTTGCCATCCGTTAATGTAAGCTTCGAGCCGTGAATACAAAATGTTAAACGTGATGGATGGTATTAAGTTAAATGTTACCGTGTGGAGGAATTATTGTATTTGAAGATTTTTGAGAAATAATGTTAATAGAGAGGCTTTGTTTCCAAAGTCTTAAAAGTTAATATAGGTGAATTTACAACAATCTATAAATCACCTCAGAAAATTTAACCTAAAAACGTACCTACACATGTTTGTTTTGCGGGTATGTTGAGTGTTATGAAAAAAACATCTGATATTTCTTGTACTTTCGATACGACGCCATTAAAACAATTCAACTTCTTCTTAACGTGTCGATAGCAAATTTCTATTCGATCAAATCGTTTTGGCCCAAAATTCCGCTATGTGAACTCCACTCGCTGATGCATTCATAAGGTCGTCAAGTGTGCAAATTTCAGGGCATGCAGTGCAAGATGAAAGGTGGGACATTATCTGTGGAGATACGCCGCATACACACTTGAGGTCTGAGCCGTCAATGAACCCCCATCTGAAGAGATTGTCTTTGCTACGGCCGACCTGGGTTCGGAGTCTATTTAGAGATTTCCAAGTCAGCTACGGCAAAGCACGTCCAAGTGGAAGGCTTTCAGACGGCTCGATGAAGCCATTCACGTCTTGCAGAGGGGGCATTTGTATTAGTTGGACTAGCTGGTTCAACGCACCCAAAAAATCTTTTGCGGCTTTTCAGCCTCGGGGGCACTGGGGCGTAACTGTGGCGGGTGGCGTAAGTCAGCTTGTAGCTTCGTCCTCTCGGTGCATCTCGCTATGGTTCTACGAACTTTTGGAGGCGCAATCCCAGTTAATGGGTACAACAACAAAAATTCAACTAAAAGAAGACCATTACAGGTACAGTCGAACAAGCTAATAAGTATACAGCCAGCTAACTTGCATTTACTTTTAAGATTATACAAATACATTTAGACACTGATGCCAAACGATACAGCGTTTGACATCAGTCGCTTAATGCGAAACGCTTTATAAAACAAAATTGCAATCAATATTTCCAGTGTTCTAGAATTATAAAAAACTCTACCTGTATACTTATTAGCTTGTTCGACTGTACTTTAGATTATCAGAAAAAGAAAGCAAAACTACAGTCACAAGGCATGATAACTTCTGAAAATACTGTAGTTGCTTCTTCCAAAGCGTAGATCTCTTCGGAGGAGAATGGACACTCAACAAAAATCCATCTCCATGTTAGCAATTAGGTATTTTATTTGAATTTAAAGTGTCACTCAGATCGGTTATGAACTTATGAAGATATGATATCCTTTTCTTACTATTTTAAATCTGATAAAATGAGCCTATTCGACCCTACAAACTGTTATTACGAATTTCTTAGTATTATAAAAAACCACTAACAAGATCTTTTACGTCACTATGAAAGCCCTTAGTTTACACCGTCTTATTATAAGCCTATATTGTCCTACTGCAGGGCAAATGCCTGCCTTTCAGACCTTGCAGGCCGATCCTTGGAGAAAGAGTCTTGCTCATCCCATCATCTCCATCAAATTAGCACCCTACAATCTAAGTAAGATTATTTCAAAAGATAATAATATTCCAAAACAAATTCAATATTCAAACAACTTACGATTTAAACTAATGCACGCATTCTGTATTTTATTAGTCAACTATATTTGGTTAATTAATTACGTATTAGAGAATGTGAACTTTGCTCATATTAGTAAACTTTATGTTAACATAACCATTAACTAAGAGTATTATTTGGAAACTTTATGTAAACCAATAATATTGGTTCAAATATATTTCGATATACGTAGACAAACTTTTACCTACGGCTTTGTTCGCGGGAGGTCGAAAGTGATAGGATCGGAGTATACTTTTTGTTTCCCTTAAAGCCTTCCACTCTTCCCTCTGTGCGGTTTTCTCCGTCCAATTTGTCACAAAACCAGTATTTTACATGGAGCGACTGCCTATCTGACCTCCATAACCCAGTTAATACCCTTTGGTAAGACTGGTTGTAAGACTTTCAGGGTACTGAGTGCCTGTAACGACTGCCAAGTATCTATAATGTCTCATGTTTCAAAAGTATTTTATAAAACTTGTTTGATACAAGATATTTTATAATGTCAAATTTATGAGTTAATGATTTTGTGATGACATTATGACATGTGATCACTTCCCGCATTATATAGCAGCCGGGACCAACAGCATAACGTGCTTTCCGAGGCACGGAGGGAAGTCGGTATGTAATGGGTAGTTACCCATCCACAGATCAACCTAGGTAAGCGCGGCTTAACCTAAAGATCGTGAAGTGTCTGTTTGTAATTTTAAATTCACTTACACTTAACATGAGATTTTTACTGAATGCATTTGAAAGTAAGTATATTACGGTACATATAACAATATTATTTTTATATCTCTGTTTGTTCTGTCTAACTTCCAAAATGGCTGACAAGACTTTTACTTGCAGATAGCTGATGTCATAAGAAGTAACATAGGCTACCTTTATTTCGAAAAAAACAAAAAAGGGTTCCGTACAAAAAAAAACTCTTTAAATTGGTAACAAAATTCGATGAAAAATGGAAGTAGCTTTTGTTATATAATTTTCACTATATAGTCGGACTAATTCAGGATTCCTGTTTCCAAAAACGCCATTTTTCTGCGTCATCTGTTTTTACGCCATTTTTTTTATTCCCTAGCCATAAAAAACAAAAAATTATAAGTAAAATATCAATCTACATCCATTCTAAACTTAAATAATATAGAACGCCATTTTAAAACCTCTCGAAACTAGTTAGAAACTCAGTGTTTTGTTGCTCCTGAAAATTTGCTCAAATGGACTTACGAATTCATATCACTAGACCGGCGACATTTTCAAAATTTCACACAAACGATAGTCACGCACAACAGCTAGTTATTAAATATCTGTCTACTCGATTCTGTATCAATGCTGTCAGTTGTCAATGTGAAAACTTCTACCAATGCAAACAGCTATGAATGCTGAATTGAGCTAGATAGCAAACTTTTTACAGAATAGCCCAGCAGGTCTGTAGCGAGTATTGAGTGCTGTCGATTAATTATAAACGTAAAATGTTTTAACGTAAAATTAAAAGGCTTCGCTTCCATAGACTGATTTAAAAACCTGTCTGGGAGTTTAAATTATAATAATTTATTTAAACTCAGACAACAATGATCCATCATTTTGTTAGTAAGTATACCTACCTTAAAAATAATGTTATTAAGCAAAATAATCAGAGTACAATACACATAACACACACACACATATATAAAAACAACAAAATAAAATTCAATTAATAAAATATCTACTCATGTCAAAATAAAAAAGTCTATGTCAAAATGTAAAATATAAAAATGTCCCCAATCAAATTTAAAAATCAAATCAAATAAGTTAACATTTAATAGGATTTTAAGGTAAAACATTGAAATAAAATCCAATAAAGTTTAAACGAAAATCTTCCCGGGTAATTATTATCTGCCTAGCCTTTGCCCAACTATATTAGGGTCGGCTTTTTAGTCTTACCGATTGTGGATGAATACCAGTATTTTACATGGAGCGACTGCCTATCTGACCTCCACCCACAACTCAGTTAGTACTGGGTTATTGATACCCCTTGGTAAGACTGGTTTCCTTGTTAAGTAGTTCTCAATTTATGATTGGATCCCGGGATCCGTGGACACAACTCTCCGGGATCCGTATTAAATCAAATCGGATCCCGGGATCGGTGGAGACAATCCCCAAAAAGTAAATCCTGATTCACACAAAGTACAAGGGTATCTACGGAACCCTAAAAAGCGTGATTGTGATCTATGACGGGTGCTCTTCCAGTTATTTGTGAATTCCTGGAGTGCAGACTATCCATCAGTCAATTTGCGAGATCAAAGCACTCAGGAGATGTATTCTAAAATAGATCGTCGAGTATTTGTGTTATGTTTTGTTTTTCGAAAATAGTATGTCCTATTTGTTTATTTTTATAACTAACAAGACATGCAGCAGTAGAAGTCTGACTGCCGTACTCAAAGATATTTAATGATTACTTAAACCGTCACTAGTGTAGTATTTATACTGGATGAGGATAGCAAGGGATAGACCGTTGTGGAGAATATTTGGGGAGGCCTATGCTAAAGAGCAAGACAATCACGAAACCGGTGTCTAATACAAATAATAACATTTAATTAAGTTACTTTTATAAACAACCATGTTTAATATTAGTTAGTAGTATATAAGATGAAATGTAACATTTATAAGATTGTTAATAAAGGCTTTTATTATTATTATTATTATTATTAAACCGTCACTTAGTAACGATTTGACATATAAAACTGTCAAAATATTTACCAAGTAATGGCTTAAGTAATCATTAAACGTCTCTGAGTGCGGCAGTAAGACTTAATATTGTTCTTAAAGCGGGTCACTTGTTTGCAAAATCTGTCTGTACTGAAACATACCGAGACACTTTGGTCACAAACAATAATAATATGGCTAAGTTTAAACGCAAACTCACGAAATACCAATTGCAACTTTGAGATATGACCTAATTATTTAAATATGGGTTCCTAACAATTAGTTTAGTTACTTAAAAAGAAACCTTGAACTTAAAGCTTTACCGATAACGTCGAAAATGTATTAAAGAAATTTGCGAAATTGTAGTAGCTTATTATAATGTGTTGGCGTCTCTATGTCAAACTTGCTGCCTAGATGACACTATTTTGTTGGACAGTTGACCCCGATATAATCGGGAAAAGATTACAACCATCGACATGTAATTAATTTTCCGTAAACGATTTATTATATGTCAAGAGTGACATGTCATTTAATTTATATGCGTTTCATTTGCATATCCAAAAACAGTGTCCAATTAATACGCCTACGTCAATAAATTATTTTGTTGACATGAAAAATATTAACGGATATAAAATTCGTTCAGTAATCATTGACTGGAAAACATCGACTTTATATCTGGCTAGCCTTTTGGGGTCGGCTTTTAGTCTATCTCTAAATACCTCTTGATTTTATTTTTGGATGGTGGGAAATCATCAAATGACTCCTCCCGCTCTGAGCGGAGTGAAAGTGTCAGACTTCTAGTGATTAAAAACCACCCATGTTCCTTCTTAGCCCTTTGTGCCCGGGGCCTCGGTATCTCTTTCGAACAACCCGCAGCCCCGACAGAAATACCTCTGGACTGACTTGGAAACATCAACTACTGGTCATTTGAATCTTTGAATAATATTTGACATTATTATTTGGTGGTTTAGCTTTAGGTCATATAATTAGAATAACTATCAATAAATACTAACTCTTAAAAGACACTTAATTTTTAGACGTTCTTTACAGTAAACTTCAACAGGACGTTTTTCGACATGGAATTCAAAATAGTTCGATCTAGTAGTGCACAGCAAGAGCTTTTGAGAGGTGTACCAAACTAATATAAAAACAAAACGTTCAAATAATACTTAGTTTGATGTACAGAATGCTTGGTTGACGGCTGTGTGATGGGTTAATCCACCCTGTATAATGACTTGTCTCAAGTGTATCGCATACTTACTAAAGCAACAGATCATAACACTATTAGGCGATCCACTCCTGTCTTAACAATTATCTAGACTTTACAAGACCCTAGAGAATCCTAAGACTTCCACAACCTACCTATCAAACCGCATACCAAACTTACTTCCTGACTTTCAAAGACGTGTGTAACTAGCTGTAACTCTGCTTACCCCACAGACAGCAGTGCGAAACTCCGGCGGGATGGCGTGTTGAACTTATACCCGTTCCCCAGGGTCGGAAGAGCCTCGAGTAACACATGGCAGCTGCCTCTGAACGATCTTTATCTGGGTATGTACTGGTTCTTTGTTATTTATGATGGAGTTCGGCGTGATGAGAGATTGTGTGAAGTAACTAATTACGGCTTTCTTGTATTTAGATAGTGAAGAAACTTTTCGACAAAGCAATGCAAAATATTTAGTTTTTAGTTTCAACTGCCACGTTAGTCAAGTGGTCAGAATCGTGACTGCTAAGCATGAGGTCTCGGTTTCGATTCCTGGGTTGGGCAATTTCCATCAGTAATTGTTTAGTAGCATCCATGGAGTCTGGATTTGTGACCGATATATGGCAATAGGCTTGAATGATTGAGAAAGATGTAAATGCCAGCTTGACGTATAACAGGGAAGAATGGAAGAAGAAAACGTGTTGCGCCGACCTCAAATAGAATGGGATAAGGGCAGGAAGATGATGATGATATGGTAATAGGCTTCTCACCCCCTTTTACATGGGACTTAAACATAACTGGGTACATACACATCTGCCTTACTCTTCGGGAATTTGTGGACATTATATTCACTCCTTATAAGTTTTTTTCATTATTTATTATAGACTTAAAAATACTAATCATATCAACCTTATTATTATCCCCGTAGAATACGAACCCTCAGCAGAGAAACGCCAACTGTACGCGTTCCCGCGCGTCGGTCGCAGTGGCCTATCCATGTCGGGTCTCGGTCGCAGCGACTTGTCGCTGTCGCGTCTCTCCTACCCGTTCCAAACCATGCCCGTGCGACGTTCCGAGCACCCTGGCATGTGGTTCGGACCTCGGCTAGGAAGGTCCTTCAAGAATGATGAAGATGGTAAGGAATTCTTGAGTTTTTATCAATTTTATTTTAATGCAATCCCCACCCTGTGTTAGACTAAAAAAGGCTCATAGATTTGTCTAGCCTGCTTTCACGTGAGGAATTTGTTGAAGTTAAGATTAATTCCTAGAACTTTTTTATGGGACACGCCTGCCACACTATTCCCAAATCACTACAACTCTCCTGAAATCCACAATCAACAGTGACGATCATCAGAAAAGCGCCGAGACAATGAAGCTCGACGAAGTCCCAGAGAAACAATTGAACTGTCTTGTATCCCGCAACGAAATTAATCAGAATAGAATAGCGTATATATAGGTGTTGAAATAGCATAACATTATTTCTGACGATGGTTTTCTCTGCTATTCGTAATTTAAATTAGTTTCCCTGTCTCTCTTCTATATTTTAGAAGTAGAACGATTAGAGAGTGTGGCCTTAGCCTAAATGTGACAAAACGAAACCTTGTTTTGTTGTATCAGCCCGGACATCTGCATGAGCTAGTTTTTGACATCAATTGCAGATTCCCAATGTTTTTTTGTAGAGCGACAAGCGCAACACGCATTTTCGTGCAAATCCCTATTAAAATAACTATGATTGTAATATGAGTTTTTAAACTGACATGCTGGTGTATCAGTGATCATGGTGCTTGGGTGGTCACCCATCCACAGACCAACCTAGACAAGCGCGGTTTAACCTAAAGATCGACCCGAGTGGCAGTTATTATTAAGCCACGTAGTAAACATGATAAATATCCCGTTACAAGTGTTAATAAAAACTTTAATTGTCCCCAGAAATAACTATCCAGAATGAATCTAACGAACACAGCAACCCTGAACAGACAGAAACCATGCACGGCGACCGGAAAAAGAGACAGACACTCAACTAAGTTAACCCTCTGAAAACCGACGATTGAACCCCAAGGACGCAGCACATATCGTACGACTGCCTTACGACGAGTCGCAGAGTTTAAAAAAGAATCTGTAACTATTAGATTCTTTAATTAGTCATTTGTTTTTTTTTGCGATTCCCAATATCATACGACAGTTGTGCGACTTATCGTACAGAAATAAAAATTATAAATAAATAAATTCTTTATTTCGGAAAACATAAGACCCACTTCTTTAGTAAAACATGACCAACATTTGTTTTTTGAATTGTTAACGATTTTGTTCATTATAATAAAAATGTTTATGTTTAATTTAGGGCTCAATAATTTACTGCCACGACTTTGGATAATGTCGTAAGGCACAGTCTACAATATGCGCTGTATCTTTACCATAGACTAATTTAATATTACGTAGACACGACACGACCCACGAGTTACACCGCCGATCTTCACAAATATTCTACCTGTTATTAATTTATATTATTATTGCATCAATTATTAATTCTTATTATAACGTGTAAATCAATCGTTAAAATTATTGTTAGGATTAATTGTAAGTATAAATCTATTAGATAAGTTTAAAATATTTATGAAAGTCCATTGCCAAAGTTATTTCTTAGGCTGGGGGTTTATTATTACTTTAAAATACTTAAATCCAGGAAATAATTTTGGTAACTATTATTATTATAAATAATATTATATTAAACTGTTTATAAATTCTAATTTATTGAAATAAAGGTCAGTCCAACAACTTTTGTTTTTCTTTGACTTGCACTACATAGCGTCCCGAAACTTGTTCATGTTGGTTCATGATTCATATTCTTCTGCCCATATCCCAACTCATTTGGGAACGGCGCAGTATGTCTTCTTCTTCGATACTTCTCTATTATTCATCATCTCAGCAATCACCTCCTCTAGTCACGTTATCTTTCACACAGTCCTTGCATCGTTTTTTGGTTCCTCTATCCTTTACACCACACTTAGAATCCATCTACAATAATTTAATATAATGGATTCTTTGTTAATATATAGTTTAGAATTTGGTTCTTCTAACTAACCTAACACACAGATGTGTCACAGGGGAATCTGTTCCGCCACGTCTTGTTCCCAGCTAAAACACTAGGAAATGCTGAAGGACTGGCATTTTGGGGGACTGTCTCTTGTAAAACTTGACGTTCAAAAGGTGCTGATTATCAGCCTAATTTGAATAAATAACATTTGATTTTGATCTTAGCCACAAGTTGGCCTATCATTCATCTCTTTTGTGACCCAGCTTTCTGATCCTCATTATGGTTATAGCATGGTATTACAAGTTATTTCTGGAATAGGATTCACATCACTAAACTACTCATTAGTAAGCTGTTTATTTTACCTAGCATTTACCTAGAAAAAACCTACACTAAAACAGAATTAAAAACCCATTGTGAAATATTCTCAATTCATCATCCGTTCTACAGTGTGTTAAACGAGGGACATATTGAAGGAGATTCAGTATTCATTCTCGTCCCAAATATGTCAAAAAATTAGTGACGTAATTGTGCCATGGCAAGCTCTCTAGAACTCACATTATTAGACTTTTCTTATTCGCCATAGTCCTACGCCAGTTTTAAAATATTATACCTAACAGGAAAAAGGATTATACCTAAAAGTCATTGACCCGGGCACATTTTCTGTGATAAACGCAAGGGTTACGAGACTTTTCCGAAACATTTGGTATGGTTCTGTCTGTTATTAATCAGTGTTTTTTTATTGGTTATATTTTTATTAGTATCATGTAAGCATGCCATATTCCGGGTTTTAATATGACCCTCGTTTAAACTAACATACTTTATAAACACCAACATCTATTTCCAAATTAATTAATCTTAAACGTAATTTGTTACTGAAACAACCTCAACTGTCGGCCAATTTGAATTATGTCTCATTTCTTTCACTGGTTTTATATTGTATTATTTAAATGTAGATAACGAGGGATGATCCCGCTGCGGGCAGAGGACAGCAAATTAAAAAAGAAATTTCATACTTGTATAGGATTTAAAAATGGTCCGTTTCAGTGAATCTATACACCTATACAATTAAATAAAATTGAAGTATCTGTTTCGTGTTACTTCAAAATAACCTGGAATTCAGTGTAAAACTCATAGAATACACGAGAAAGTATATATTATGGTACCTACTTAACAGATAACTACAGATACTTAAAAGATATTTAAAAAAATTGTCTGTTTTGCTGTTTGTTCAGGGTAAGTTCCGAAATGGGTGGACCAATTTTAATGGGACTTTGACTGGCAGATAGCAGAACTTACTGAAAACTTTAGCTATCTGCCAGTCAAAGTCCTCCTTATAAGGATACTATATATATATATATACTAGCTGACCCACGCAACTTCGTCTGCAACACATAATAATATAGCTTATAACCTTTCTAGATAAATCGACTATCCAACATATTAAATTGAGCTATATCGTACTCGTAACAAACAAAAAATCTTACCTTTCCTCTATAAAATACCTATTAGTTTAGATTGACTTCGATTATATTATTAAAGTAACAATTACTATAGGTATCTTTTACTGTTTAATATACAGTAACACCTTGTACTTGTAAACATTATGGTGCAGTAAATATTTTGAATTTGAATTTCTCCGGAGCCCCCAGAGGCCAGAATCACCCACGTACCTACCGCACCGGACCGAATGACTGCCACGCGCTAATTATTTTGTCGCCCGTATATTTTTACATTGCGATATCTTCTAAGATATTTGTTTAAACTGTATAGAGTAAAGGGCACAAATATTCTGTATTAAATTTCCGTGCTAGCAAACACATTTATTTAGATATAGATTAATATCATATGGGTTAAATAAGCTTCGCAAAATATAATTCTTTTTAACCTAACATTTTAATATAAAAAAATGGTTACAGTGAGTCAATCGTAAAAGATAAACATATGCTGTCGCGGACTTTTTTTTAGAACTTTTAAAGAGGAACAATTCCTTCGTACATGATATTTACGTAACTTAAACCGATTCCGCAGCGCACGCAACGGAAGCTCTCAAAAAGGAATATCTTTTCCCGTTTTTGCAACATTTTTCATGTATGCTCCGCTCCTTTTGATTGTGGCGTAATGTTATATAGCCTAAAGCCTTCCTCGATAAATGGACTATCCAACACAAAAAGATTTTTTCTATTCCAACCAGTAGTCCCTGAGTTTACCGCGTTCAAACAAACAAACAAACAAACAAACAAACAAACAAACTCTTCAGCTTTATAATATTAGTATAGATATATATAACTTTGCGGCGGTGGACCAGCTTGGCCACAAACTTATCGTCACCAATGACCCTGGCTCTGCGCATACTAGTGCAAAAAAAAAAATATTATAAAAATAGTACTATTTTATAATAATTTCACGTGGGTGAAGGTCACAGGGCACAACTAGTTGGACACAAACATGTGCTATAAATAAAAGCATCACATTGTTTTGAAGAAATGGGGATTATATTGTAGAACTCCACGAGGTAATGTTTTTTTCTATTTATGCTACCACGTGGACTGTGGAAAAAATGTCCGCGAATTTTGCAGAGTACGTGTTTTGTTCTATTTTTATCAGAGGTATACTTTATTTAGAACTAACATAGTTTATAAGTTAAATTGTTACTAACATTCTAGAATTGTAAGTATGTTGTGTATGTCGGTGGTTTTGTTGTTAATTGATTAAATAATTATTAGTACCTAGTAGTAAGTAAGATGGTTCATTGTTTTTGTAAAAGAGCGCCTCTCGCCATCAAACGTAAAAGTTTGGCGAGTTTAGAAGTAAGTAACACCTCTGTATTAATTTTCTTTAAATAAATGTTTAAAATTTATAGAAATGCAGACAGAAAAAAGATGATGGAGAATTCTTTGTTAAAAATCGTACTATTTTATTCTGCCAGGTATCACTGAATGATTTTGAACTAAACTGCTGTTGTACAGTCACTGGCAATGTAATACTGTGTATACACTTGGTTAAATTCAAACGCGAATTTCTCGTGAAATAACTATTGCATATGACATGCTTTATGATAATATCGGTTCCAAAATATTACTTTCGTTACGAACCTAACATGAAACTGAAATCAATACAGTAGGCAAAAATTATATACATGTTGGTACTTGACATGCTGTAACAGGCAATTTCACTTAAATTAGCCTTTTTTTTGCGGTGGGAAATCATCAAATGATTCCTCCCGCTCTGCGCAGAGCGGAAGGGAGTGTCATACTTCTACTGACTAAAAATCAACCATGTTACTCCTGAGTCCGTGGTATCTCTTTCGAACAACCCGCAGCCCCGACGGGCGTCGGCCCCTGCGGCCCTTCCATGTTGCTGACATCTCTGTGAGGCGCGCGTGGTCGTCATAAGATGGACGGACGGCGAGCTAGCCCATCACTCACCGTCCACAGGCCCGCGTCTACGGTGGCCGGAAGCCATCACGTGGCCCCCGACACCCGGAACGCCTCCCGCGGCGGCTGGGACGAGAGGTTTTCTCCCTCTCACGTTCCGCCACCTCCTTCGCTAGCATCACTACTTAAATTAGCCTTATGATCATAATCGATCAGGTAGATCGACACAGTCTACTATAATACTTGTAGCATCACTTTTTAAGCTGCATCACTGTCTCTCGAGATACAGATTACCTAGTTTGAGAGGCAGGGTTTTCCATATTGTGTACAGATTCAGTTCTTAGATTGTATTACATTGTGTTACCAAAGCCCATGTAAATTGTGTTTATGTAAAATATATTACGTCATTTTTTTTGTGAAAAAAAACGTTGCCCCACACTATGAATTTCTCCTGTATCGTGGGTGCATTTACAAACATTTAAACTAACAAACATAGACACCCAGACCCGAAACAACTATCTGTAGGCCATACAAATATTTGTTCCGTGCGGGGATAGAACTTGCGACACGCAACGCCGCAGTTCAATCGCTCAGCCGCTGCGCCAACCGTCTTGTATTTTAATTATCAAGTGAGTTATACAAGCTCGAAGGCACACCGACGCTAAGCTGGTTACCACATATAGCAGAACCTAGGTCGTTTACAAGGTGAAATGTATGTATGTAATGTATTCAGTATGTCATTCTGACTCTAGCACAAAGAAATTAGACATCGGTAATAAAATTTTATTTTTTTAACTGTGTATTTTGTACATTTTTTACTTGTGTACAAATAAATGAAGTAAATCATTATTACCTTGTATATCAACTTGCAAACTTATTAAAAACTTTATTTCCTTTTTTTTGTGTTTTTTTATTTGCAATGGGCTTGCTCTTGACCTCAATCTTACCCAAAGGGCAAAGATGAGGTCGACGATGGAACAAGCTTACCCAGAAGAAGCCTATTTACTCGCGACTTAAATAGATTGGGGTTATATGAACTCGGGAAAACCAACGCAGGCAGGGAGTTCCACTCCTTCCCAGCCTTAACTAATCCTTTCGTTCCAATCCAAATGATAAAAATCTCCCATCTGTACATGAGTTGCCATGGTCGACCTGGACGTCTAAGTAGACTGGACCCGGGTTGGTCGCATCAAGGAAAACCTGCTGAGATGGAGATTCATAAATGACCCTGACCTGGATTGTAAATGTGGAGCTGTTCCACAAACAAGGGGGCACTTAGTATCGAGTCCTGTTGTTTGTTCAAAATCAAAATCAAAAGTCATTTATTCAAACTAGGCTGATAATCAGCAGTTTTCAAACGTCAAAATTTACTTTACTTTACTTATTTACAAGTGACAGTCCCCCAAAACGCCCACCCTTCGACACTTCCTAGTGTTTTTGCTGGAAAGAAGAAGTGGCGGAACAAACTCCCCAGCAACACATCTGTCTGTTTGGTTTGAAGAACCAGACTCGATACAATAGTAAGGTGTAAGTTAATATTACGATTGACTACAATCAATAATAAAAAAGTATATAATAATAAAACATAAAAAAGACAACTTATCAGTAAACTAATTTTGATACGTCCCTGTGTGCCTATTGGCCTTGTTCTGTTCTGTCTCCTGCTGATACGGAGGGAAGTGGAAATTATGTGTTTTCCTACTCCTCTGCCATTATTTTCTGATTAATTTCGTTGCGGGATCCAAGACAGTTTAATCGTTTCTCTGGGACTTCGTCGGGCTTCATTGTCTCGGCGCTTTTCTTGTGGTCGCCACTGTTGATTCTGGCTTACAGAAGTTACAGTGGTTTGGGAATAGTGTGGCGGGCTTGTCCCAAAAAAAAAAAACTAATTTTGGAGAAAGAACATAAATTACAAACATTGTCTTGTGTTCAACTCAACGACCAGCTATTCGTATCATTTAAGTAGTCGTTAATGGAATAGTATGCTTTTAAACAAAGATTAGATTTTACTTTGGCTTTAAATGCATTAAATGGCAACTCACTACAGGAACGCTACGGAAAGTGCCAAACTAGTTGCCCAGTGTTGAACTGACACAATTTAGATTGCCATTGACACGCTAAGAAGATTCCACAACTATCATCTAGTACACAGATTCATATAATGCATACATTTGCGTGTAACCTAATAATACCAGTAATAGTAGGGATATATGCACAACCTTGGTGTGAACGTTCGTAGCTGCTATGCTACGAGGCTACAACTACGTGCTACGACTTTGCTACGCCAATACATGTAGCAAGGGCTTACGGTACACGTTAGTAGCGTAGCTGTGTTGGTTATATATTATTACATAGTGAGTGTGCGTTTAATCGATATTGGGTGGGTGTACTATTCTGCCTAACGCTTGGGTAATTACAGGCTTGATGTTATGTAAACATATTGTGGTCTCCTGTAATGGAAGGCATGTCTTAGTCCACAGATCAGCTGTAGGTTACGTCTCAAAGCAGTATTATTTTAAAGACATTTCAGTATGGGAAGAAATGGAGCTATGCACAGGCGCCGGGGGGGGGAGGGGGGGTCACAGGGTCATGCCCTTGGGGAGGTGCTGGAATATTGTACTTTTACAATTCAGTATAAATTGTCAGAGTTCCTCTTAGAATTCTTATTTCTTTATTACTTTCGAAAGTCGGTCTTAAAAGGTACTGAACTAAATCAAAACCAAAGTCACAGACTTTCTAAAGTAAAGTTACATCCACGCTGTAGTGTTTCTTTTGGAAATTGGTTATATTTTTTGCATAAAAGTTTTTTTAAAAGATTTTATTTAAGTGTCGGTTCGATTCATAGAGTATTAAACCACTGGCTGGTGGCTATATAGTCTTTGGTTCGATTCAAGGGTCGGGGAAGTCTCATAATTTTTTTCCAAAATTTCTCAGTAGCAGCCACTGAATTTGGATTTGCGCCCAGTTGATGGCAATAGGCTCGCCTCTTATAATAACTGGCGAAATGTGGGTGTACTATTCTGCTCTCGTAACAGGAAATGCAGTTTTTCGATTTTGCGTTTTTCACAAAAATGACATCTCAAGACTTTAAACTTTACGTAGATTTTTTTTTTTATATGGCTAAGACACAGTGAAATAGTTAAGGAAAATACAGCATTTTGTGTGAAATGATTACTAGGCTCGTTTTTTTCTCCGAACCACCATTATGCAAGTACTGTATTTGCTGTTACGAGGGCAGTATTAGTGACACCTCTGCTCACACCCTTCGGGGATTACAGGCCTAATGTTATGTAGTGATATTATGACGTCATTCGAAATAGAGGTTTTCGACTTAATGAGTTTTCGGAACAGCGTCGCAATAACGTCATTCGAAATTTCATATCAGTCCCGCCCGTGAGCAAAACCTACAGAAACAAGCTATTTTCAGGACAGTAACCGGAACACTAGCACGTGTGAATATGCATACCTATATTAGTATATATATTGTATAGGTGATGTAGTTAATACACATTGAGGTTTTCCCACAATATTCTCTATTTGTTTTCTCCATAACGGATCATCTGTCGACTACTTTTGTGGAGCCCCACTGAGAGCGACACTTTTGTTCGCAGGGTACGGCGATGTCTCGGCGGAACTTTCATTTTTTAATAATAATAATATTTCTTTATTCAGATATCAAAATCCATACTAATTTAATTTCACATAAATAAAACAAAAAATGTCACAATCGAAATTAAAATTAAAAACATAAATGAAAATTAAATATCAAAAAACAAAAATGAAAAATCAAACTCAATTAGAAAAAAACGTTGCCCCACACTAGGAATTTCTCCTGTAACGTTTATAAACATTTAAACTCACAGACACAAACACCCAGACCCGAAACAACTATCTGTAGGCCATACAAATATTTACTCCGTGCGGGGATCGAAGCCGCGACACGCAGCGCAGCAGTCAAATCGCTTAGACACTGCGCCAACCGTATCGTCAACGTCGTATGTCGACTTTACACGGCGCGGCGGCGCCATTTTTTTTTTTTGGCGTTTGGAAAATCATCAAATAACCCCTCCCGCTCGTGCATGTAATGGTGGACACCCATCCAAGGACCAACCTCGGTAAGCACGCCTTCACCTTGAAGCACGGCCATTTTTTTTTTCTAAATATAAACCGAACCCCCTCCTGACTCCTCTAGTTTGGGAGTCAGGGTTTACTCTATCTGTATTACCTTTAATTCAATGAAATTCATTCGACTTAAGTCTTTGTTTTGGCGGCTGGAAAATCATCAAATAACCCCTCCCGCTCTTGGGCAGAGCGGAAGGGAGTGTCAGACTTCTACTGACTAAAAACCACTCATGTTCCTTCTTAGCCCTTCGAGGCCGCGGTATCTCTTGCGAACAACCCGCAGCCATTCGACTTAATCCTTAAGCAGTGTTTAAGGTTTTTGTATAAATAAAGATGTTTATTATTTATTGCAACAGAATATCCACTCGAAAGTTTACACTAATTATTACAGAGATATTAATTAATACAAGCTCTACTAATTCCCCTGCGACTAGCAACCCACACCGAGTTTTACTAAATAAGTAACGTTCAAACATTGTGCCGTGTGCGCGGTGCAAAACGAGGGCTTTCCCTGTCTGCCTGGATTACGACCGGCCCGTGGTGGCGCCCTATTTCTGTATTGTGGTGACAACCCAACTGTTTTGAGGTACAGGTATCCTGCGAAAATGCAACCTGTGAAATCATTCCATCAAACTACGATGGCCTTTTTTTACATACAAATACATAAACTCACGTCCTTTTCCCATGGGAGTAGGCAGAAACCACAGAACACCACTTGCTAGGCTCCTTACACATTCCTTTTGCCTCGTCTACATTCATACATCTAGTCATACACGTACGCCGGTTATGATTACTACGCACGTGTCCTTTCTGAAGAACGGCACCAATAAGATCAGTGTATGTCTTTCTAGGCCGTCTCCTCCCGGCGTTGCCACTCACATCTGCCTTGTAAATACCTTTCGTTAATCGACTTTCACTCATCCTCTCCACATGACCGAACCACCTTAGCATATTCTTTTAAATTTTTGTCAGTACATCTTCTTTTAAACTGCAACGTTCTCGTATAACCTCATTCCTCAATTTATCATCCAGAGTTACATCACACATGCTTCGCAAATAACGCATTTCAACAACACTAAAACCCATCCATATTTCTGCTTAGCGCTTTGTTTCCCGGGCCGCGGTATCTCTTTCAAACAACCCGCAGCCCCGACTGGCATTTATTTATGGCCTCAATTTAACAATCTTACACGAGTTTCACTTCATCTATTACAATAAGTTTCCAATAATCTGACACTGGTATCACAGAATTGTTTTACTTACCAGCATAGGCCTCCCCTAGAGTTTTCCATTGTATATTCGGTTATGAACCGGAAGACTTTGGAAAGCCTCCCACTAGGTGGACCGATGACCTAGTGAAGGTTGCGGGGACCCGCTGGATGCGGGACGCCGGACGGAGACCGGTCAATGTGGCGACACCTGGGGAGGCCTATGTCCAGTAGTGGACGTCTTTTGGCTGAAATGATGATGATGATACACTTATCTCATCCAAGTAATACACGCAGTTCTTATGACGTCGTCCTCCCATTTACGAAGCTGTCTCCCTTTCTTTACTAACCGACTTCAAAAAAGGAGGAGGTTATATGTTCGTGTGTATGTATTTTTTTTTTTTTTTTTTATGTATGTTACCTGATTTCTCCTCCATTTGTGAACCGATTCTCAAAATTCTTTTTTTATTTGAAAGAGTATACTCCTGAGGTGGTCCCATTTAAATTTGGTGAAGATCTGATCCTGATCTTCGGAGATATACAATAGAACTCTTCAAAAATAGACGGCAAATCTGTCGTGATTGCTGCAATCGCTTGGATGTTTATTGTTTATACAACATCATGACGTAACATCACGCCTGTATGATCTGAGGGGGTACGCAGATGTGTACACCCAAATTTGGACAGTAAGATATTATGTAATGTTCCATTTATTGGGGATAAATAAAACCTATTATTTGTTTGGGAACAACTAAAAATGGAAAAATAAAAAACTATTTGGCAAAAAATAAAACCGACTTCAAAAACACCAAAAAGTGAAAAATAAACTTCTGAAGAAAAATCAGCTTCTGAAGTCGGTGGCAAAAAAACGAAATCAAACAAACAAATGTCACCGACTTCAGAAGCTGATTTTTCTTCAGAAGTTTATTTTTCACTTTTTGGTGTTTTTTTGTATTGTAGTTGTCTTATAGGTTGATATCAATAAGTACGAAGAACTTACTACTTAATAAAATTGTATATTTCAATAAATCTTATTTTAACTATCATCAATATTTCACTTATAAAGTAACTTATCTTGAAACCATCACTGTGATTCGTAAGAGTAGCGTGGTGACTAGATGGCAGAAGAAGATTGGAGTGGAATCAGAAGAGATGTGACATTTAAGGTCACGAAGATAGAATAGAGTAAAATCATGTTACAGAAAACTATTGCTCCAAATACCAACGGACATGGCAAAGACACATCTCACTTCAAGCTCATCTTTAATTGTAAGAAACGATTCAATATACCTTCTGGCGTATGCTCAACGACCAATCAAGATATGGTAAACCAAATTAAGTTGATCTATCATTCTTCATGAAGCTCATACAAAGCGAGGTCAGGTTATAACGCAATTTATTTTAATCATATTTTATTTTATACCGAATATGTACTGATCCAGCCTGCGATCGGTACATTTCAATTGGGTTCGTCCAACCTACCGCAGTGTCTGAGCTGCCGGTAATTACATACGGTACCGAATCAGAAAGCTTAAAGTCACCCAAAGGGCAATGAAGAAGGCTATACTCGGAGTTTCCTGCGTAATCAAATCAGAAATGAAGATTTAGTGGCAATGGGCAAATTGGGCACAGAACGGATGGCCGTTTGGGCCGAAAAGTTCTGAAGTGGCTACTACGAACCGCAAGACGTTGCGTTGGAAAGCCTCCCACTAGGTGGACTGATGACCTGGTACAGGTTGCGGGGATCCGCTGGATGCGAGACGCACGGGACTGGTCAATATGGCGAAACTTGGGGGAGGTCTATGTACAGCAGTGAACGTCTTTCGGCTGAAATGATGATGATGAACTGCCTAAAATGTTCACTGATAAACATCTTGTCAATAATGGTAATCAAAATGAATCAACATTACAAAAGGGGAACTTCTAAGTAAACGAACTACGTAATAAGTTATTGGCGGTAGAAATAAAGAACCATAGCCAGAGCAACGAACAAAGCGGTGGTAGTGGACGAGCTTAAGGAGTCAGCACTGTTGCAGAAGTCGGTGAAGCATTGGCAGACGGTCTCTTGATGATCCCGGTTGTCAGCTCTGTAGCACTCCTTCTCATGACTGACCCAGCCGCAACCACGGGTCACACGGAGTTCGTTGTCTTTGTGGGGGTGGTAAACTGGAGGAAAAATGTAATCAAGGGTTAGTCATCATCATCATTAGCATCATTTTCCTATCCCAATTCATTTGGGACCGGCGCGCCGCGGTGGTTGAAAACGGTTAGACAGGAGTACTATACATTGTGCCAGTTTAAATGAGGGACTTATTGAAACCCACGATATGGCATGCTTACATGATACTAATAAAAATATGAACAAAAAAAACACTGCTAAATGACAGACCGAAGCATACCAAATATTTTGGAAGTCTCGCAACCCTTGCGTTTATCACAGAAGATGTGCGTGGGTCTATGACTTTTAGGTACTCGTTTAATCCGTTTTCCCTTCATATTTTAAAACTGGCGTAGGACAATAGCGAAAATGAAACGTCTAGTACAGTGAGATCTGGAGAGCGTGCGGGGCCATGGCACAACTAGATCTCGTTTTTTACATATGGGACGAAAATCGAATACTGAATAAGTGAATCTCATAAGTTCCTCGTTTAACCTAACATGCTGTATAAGTAGATGCATCTGAATACCACTGCAACTGGTAATACGATTCCTCTTAGTACTAAGACTGGTTGTCAAATCGTCGGGCTTCTGAGTACGCGTATTGACTGCTAAAAGTCAATAAATAACCACCTGGACCAATAGGCACAGAAGTCTCATATCCTTCTTTAAATAACACACTTACTGGTCTGCACAATCTTCCTGCAGAAGAAATCGTACTCGTCGTACCGCGGTACAGCCTTGTCGCAGTCTATGATGGGTATGATGCGCGCACGCATCTCAGCTTCCAGCTGTGAGGGGTCGATGCAGGCGGAGTTGTTAGCACTGTTGCAGTAGAAGCAGTATATCGCGGATGCTGGAAGACGTTAAATAAAGATTGGATATTTTTACATACATAAACTCACGCCCTTTTCGGGGGCAGAAACCACAGGACGCCACCTGCTACGGTTCTTACAAACTCCACATTCATATTTCTGCTTATCGCAGAAAAGTTGAACTTAGTTTTGATTCCAGGAAATGCGAAGTTATCATCCTAAAAAGAATTGTAAAACTTGTTTCGTTCATGTGAGTACCTACTGCACATCGTGTTGTGGTGTTTTGTGGCATGTTCTAAGTAAGTTTCTTCAGCAGCCAGTGTCGCCACACTCTTGTCACTTCAGCGTGAAACTTGTGGCTAACTGCGGTACTCAGAGATATTTAATGATTATACTTAACCCGTCACTTAGTAAAGATTTGACATACTTTTGTATCACAAAACTGTCAAACTGCGGTACTCAGAGAAATTTAATGATTACTTAAGCCGTCACTAAGTAAAGATTTGACATACTTTTGTATGGCAAAACTGTCAAAACCTTTACTAAGTGATGGCCTAAGTAATCATTAAAGCTCTCTGAGTGCGGCAGTAAGTCTTTACTAAGCGCCTAAGTAATCATTAAAGCTCTCTGAGAGCGGCAGTTAGTGATGAAACTTTTAAAGTCGATTGGCCTAAAATCATATGTCAACAAAATAATCGTTTACCGTTCGTTTAAAATATTAGATTTAGGTTGTTTATAACTTACACTTGTACACCAACGATAAGAATATCGTAATTGATAACAGCACGTTATTTGGAGACATGTTTATCTGGAAAAAAACGGTTAATTGAAATATTGAAGTTAACATTTTGATAATTATGCCTAGTTGGTATAGTGGTCGCAAGCGCGACTGCTGAGCATGAGGTCCTGGGTTCGATTCCCGGGTCGGGCAAAGTGTTATTGGCTTTTTCGATCAGGAATTTATCAGTAACAGCTACAGAGTCTGGATTTATGCCCGGTTGATGGCAATAGGCTCGCCCCCTATTACATGGGACTTAAACATTACTCGCGAAATGTGGGTGTACTATTAGGTACGTCTCTGCCTAACCCTTCGGAGATGTGTTATGTGTTAATTATAAAAATGTCATCATAATCAGCCTATAATGTTTCCAGCGCTGTGACACAGGCCTCCTCTCCATGAGAGGGAATAGACTATAATACACCGTGCGGGTTGGTAGATGTCACATGTCTTCGAATTTTGGTTCTAGGTCATGCCGGTTTCCCCACGATGTTTTCCTTTACCGTTTTGAGTTGCATTGGTGATGAAATAAATTACACGTAATGCGCCTGCCTAGGTTTGAACCCACGACCATACTTTTGTATGACAAAACTGTCAAAACCTTTACTAAGTGATGGCCTAAGTAATCATTAAAGCTCTCTGAGTGCGGCAGTTAGAGACTTAACGAAGCACTCTGAATTAGAAATAGGCAATGGTAAGGACATTTGGCTAGACGTGATGAATGCAGGTCGTGCCAATCCCTAACATAATGTTTATTGAGATATGAATGAAAGGCGTGTTGTCAAACCAACAGCCATAAGCGAATGACTTACGAAAGATCGCGAGGAAGAACTGAATTAAAGACGCACAGATCAGCGAAGTATGACGACAAACGGTACGGGGCTGCGGGTGCCCGTCGTGGCTGCGGGTTGTTCGAAAGAGATACCGCGGCCTCGGCGCAAGGGCTAAAAAGGAACATGGGTGGTTTTTAGTCAGTAGAAGTCTGACACTCCCTTTCTTCAGCGGGAGGGGTTATTTGATGATTACCCACCCCCCAACAAAAAAAAAGGACAAACGGTAGGAGACGGTTCTAAAATGGCCACTTTAGCATATCTAGGATCACAATATGAATTGCAAAGTTCACGAAGTGACCATTCATACGTAACAGTAACTGCGTCCGTGGTCATTTTACGATTTTTAACGCAATTTATATTATTTTTCTATTATGGTCTGCTAAAGCGGCCCTTTTAGACCCCCTGTATGCAGCAGTGGGTGGGCCATGGATGCCAATGAAGACAATGAAAATATATTGTTACTCCTATTGTTTGTTCTACAGTTAGAATACTATTTCCCAACCCAACCAAAGCAATGAAAAATATCCAAGAACTGATTCAAAGTTATTTGCGTCCGTTTCATTAATCTACGCAAAGAATAATAATAAATTGTTTTTATTTAATGTCGAGTTAACTAACTATGTACATTAATTAAACACTAATAAATAAACCAACAAGAAACTATAAAAGGGCATCAAAAAACTGCTCCTCAACGCTGTCAGCCGGTAATATGCCCAAAAGACTGGTGGCATTGCCACGTTGTATGGCAATACTTAGCCTCTGGCCTTATAATAAATTGTATTAAATTGTTGTTACAATAAATCCTTGATCTAACTTAGCGCTTATAATAAATGTAACAATTTATATTTTAACATGGTTACAAAACAGACGTCCCGAAAGAATGATTAGGCTGCGCCTGTATCTTTGGGGCCAGTATGAAAGGTGTAATATTACTCCCACATTTCGGCATAAAATATGGAACACAAGTGGACTAAACTGGATTATACATGGAGGATACATAAGAACTTCAATTTAGGTCATCATCAACAAATAAGCATCTAAGAACTATGTTCATAAAACACAAAAAAACAATAAACAAGCAAGCAATCCAGTGTTTAACAAATGGACCATCTAACCGGGGGATACTTTTTATTTCAGCATTGCGTTCCCAGTTTAGATACTGTCCAATCAACGAGACACGGGCAGAAGCACCTTTAGAATGTTTTTAATAAAAACTATTTGCACAACACCTCTAGCGATCCACAAAGGTAGGAAGAAAGAAGGAAGAATAGGACAGGTCTCTAATTGTTTTCTTTTTACCATAAAAAAAAAACATAATGCTCCTGTAATAAGACTCATCCACCCTTTTAGCGTTTTTCTTAGTGTAATTGTAAAAGGTCGGAAGTCATTATATCTACAATGTTTTCTAATGGACTTAAGTTGTAAGATATAAATAACAGTTTGTTTAAATTATGAGTTGACGTAAAAGAGGTGGTGGGAGGTGCCAACATTTTTATTTTTGTCTGTTATTATTTTTGCTCGTGGCTAAATAATTATGATACTCCTTGGTAAGAGGTTGTGATACTTTCGGGATTCTACTTTTCGTAACGACTGTCAAAGACCAACGGCTTTACGTGCTTTCCGAGGCACGGAGGAAACTCGCTAAGTAATGATGGTCACCCATTCACGGACAAACTAGGCAAGTATGGCTTAACTTAAAGATCAAGCCGAGCGGCTCTTATTATTAAGTCACGAACTACTCTTTTAGGTAATAACTTGTAACTTAAATATATTAAATTATTTAAGTTTAAATTAAGTACTTACATTGTTTATCCCACAAACAAATTAAAATCACTCTTCTCGTTATTTTTCTTCAAATAAATTGAATCGTTTGTTTTAAGAGGTCACTTAGATAGCACGGTGCCCACCACACTTCGATTGTCTACAATGATAACTGAGCTAGCACCAATACGTCATATTACACAATTATATGTATGTATGTCTTGTCGTTCGTGTAGTACGATCTAGTAGTCTTGACCCTTTTAATTATTTAATATTTCGAAATTTGTTGAATGTCTTTATCTTGCAATTTAGCATTAGAATGAAACGTAGAAAAAAATCTGTGATAACACAATTTTTGTGAATTTGCAAAACACAGCGGTAACGTCGCATACATATTTTATAATCGCTTTGACTGAACACAGTGACCCGAATGGTTTCGTTTTCTATCCAAATCCATAACATCATGCCTTTACTTCACGAAGGTTAAGGCAGAGGTGTATCCGAATAGAACATCCACATTTCTCCAGTTATTTTTAAGTCCCATGTAATAGGGGGCGAGCGTATTGCCATCAACTGGAAACAAATCTAGACTTCTAGTGATCTTCGTGATTGCTATTGAGAAATTCCTGACGGAATAACCCAATAATGAGTGTACTGAGCTTTTTCAAGGAAATATACCTACAAAGGTTGCCAGTACCAGTTCGCAAGAGATACCGCGGCCTCGACATAAAGGGCTAAGAAGGAACATGTGTGATTTTTAGTCAGTAGAAGTCTGACACTCCCTTTCGCTCTGCCCAAGAGCGGGAGGGGTTATTCGACGATTTTCCACCCACCAAAAAAGTTGTCAGTTGACGCTTCCTGTGACCCATAGGCTGGCATTTACCTTGGGCTAAAGGTAAACATTGCCATACAGTGCGTGGCAATGCCGCCAATCTCTTGGACACATTACCGATTTGATGCAATGCACTTTTTTGATGCAATGTTTTAGATTGTTTGTAAGTCTACTTTATAGTATTGTTTTTTTGTTGTGGCACTAATGGGTACACCTCTGCCTAACCCTTCGGGGATTACAGGCGTGATGTTATGTTATGTTGTTATTTTTAACTAGATGTTGCCTACGACATATTTATAATAATTATTTAAAAAACTTTATTTACATTCTACAATCCTACTAATATTATAAATGTGAAAGTTTGTGAGAATGGATGTGTGGATGTTTGTTACTCTTTCACGCAAATACTACTGAACGGATTTAGATAAAATTGGGTACACAGGTAGTTTATAATCTGGACTAACACATAGGATAGTTTTTATCCCGATTTTATCTTCCCGTGGGACAATTTTTGAGTTGTACCGGGCAAAGCCGCTGGCAACAGCTAGTTTATTATAACTGTGACACATTTGTTTGTCAAATTCTAAGAACGATTGAATGAAGTTATCTCAAACTCGGTATGGTGACCCCTGACATGTGGTATCACAATATTTAAGTGAATTATATTGCTTCATGCAAACTAGATAGTACTAGAACCGAATATTTTTTTAAGGAAACGTTAACAAAAACAGTAAATAGATACGTAGACATTCGTTTTCAATAGAAATCTACTGACACAAAATAAATTTTGATTTAAAAGAGTGTCCATGGAGTTTCTTGCCTATTCTTATCCATAGAGATCTACGCTAGAGAATAGGCAACTACAGTACTTTCAAAAGTTAGTTTGCACTGGGACTGTGCCTGTAGTTTCGCTTACTTTGTTTTTTTCCTTTAATACAAATGTGCCTGTAATGGTCTAATTGAAATAAATGTTTGAGTGTCCAATTTTGGGGTAATGCTATCGCGACGCGATTTGCGAGTGTGTAATTAGTTAATCGCATGAGTCCCATTGCTGTCACAGGACGCGTGAGTGTGTAGTGTGTAGCCAAGAGGTTAGACTTAACTCGTATAACGGGTGTAAAAGTACCCTTAACGAATGCCGAACAGTACTTGTTCCCACCATTGCTTTAGAAACTCGGTACGTTATCGATGGTCACCCATTCACGGACCAACGTAGGCAAGCTCTGCTCAACTTGAACATTGACCTAAGCGCCAGTTATTAGTTAGCCACAAGCTCCTCAGTTCCGCATGGTGTCGGACGTAAAGAATAGCACCATCCCATATCTTCCGTAGGTCTCGTAAGAGGCGACTAAGGGACTTACCAGAGAATGGACAGCAGCGTTCTCTATGCCTTTGTAACAACCATACTGCGATGGCGATTATGGCAAATCCCCCCCCTTCTGGGGAAGGCCTATGTCCTGCAGTAAACGTCTTATGGCTGTAATGATGCAGCTCCTCAGAGAATAGAATAAAATCTATTCTATTATATTCTAAAAACAAAACAGAATACATAATACATTAACAAAAACCCCACCCTCATACGTACGAGTAGTGGATACAGATAGCAACAATATGGACCCCCGTAACAACGAACCCTTCTATCTAACATATGTGTGTACTCAGCTCTAAAATCTGCGGTTAGGACTAATTAATGCCATTAATAATTTAAATAGCAATAATGAACTACGAAATTTTCAGCCTCATTCTATGGCATTTTGTGGGTTGGTAATATATATAATTTACACAAATTATGGGTGCATGTAAACAGTTTACAAGTTATAAGCTGTAAACATGGTTCTTTGTAGGCGAGGAAATATTGCTTATATATTGTTAAGATATTTGGTTGTGTGTTTCTGCAATACCTATAGCTACAATGTTATTTTTATCTTTACTTTTACAGTTTTAGGTGGAGACCGAATTATATTCAAATGTATCTTAACATACATAACATCACGCCTGTAATCCCCGAAGGATTAGGCAGAGGTGTACTTAATAGTACACCAAAATTTCACCAGTTATGTGTAAGTCTCATGTAATAGGTACAGGTCATCACATTGCCATCAATCGGACACAAATCCAGACTCCGTGGCTCCTACTGAGAAATTCCTAAAGGAAAAGCCCAATAACACTTTCCCCGACTTAGAAATCGAACCCGGAACAGTCGCGCTTGCGACCGCTAGACCAACGAAACAGACCAATCTTAAATTGTTGGAATAAGACTAACAATGATGACGTCACATTTCCTAGAAAGTCCATACGTTTGCAATCCTTTAGTCCTGAAATACGATCGTTGACTTTGCAGGGTTTCAGGACTTATGCCTCTTTCCGCAATAGTCTTGATACTTGGTGTAGATATTTAGTTTTTTTTTGTGTGGCTTACAGCTATCAATAAACAATGTAAGTATAGTGAGGCAGTTAATGACAAGCCATTTAAAAAACCATTTTTTGGAACGAAGTTTTGGAACGAAGTTCCTTATCGCGCGTTGTGAAAGGGGGCTAGACGGAAAAAATTCTTACGAAAAGTTGTCACGACACTTTTTGCTTAAGCTATTGTAAGCTGTGCGGCGTCGCATGTTTCTCTGTCTGTCTCTCTCTCTCTCTTATAGAAAGTAAGCTAGATATTTTCATTTCTACATTTTTTTTTTTTTTTTACATAATAAAAAATAATAACAATAACTTCGTTCCATCCGGGTGTTCCTTGACACCTCTCAAGTTTTTTTTTGTGTGTTGACGCTTTACAACTTTACAAACATAACTGAGAATACTTTTTAATACTACTGAACATGGGGACTTGTGTTTGACTTCCAGGTCGAAGATTTAGATTTTTCCATGAGAAGTTTTGGAGTACCAGTAATGTCCGAAAACATAACATCACGCCTGTAATTCGCGAAGGGTTAGGCAGAGGTGTTCTTAATAGCGCACGCACATTTCGCCAGTTATGTTAATAGGAGGCGGGTCTAGGGCATCAACCAGGCACAAATCCAGACTGCAAGACTGCTACTGAAATTTTCCTGATAGAAACCTCAATAACATTATGTCCGGGTCGGGATTGGAACCCGGGACCTCATGACCAACGAAACAGTCAACTACACCAAAAAGCCAGTCAGACTAAATTGCTGTCCAATAGTTAATGGCACTAAACTGGCCCCTTATTACATAAAACCTAAACATAACTAGCAAAATGTTTTGACTTGCACATAAAATAAAGAAAACATTAAACTTATGTAGAAAAAAAAATTGCCATTCTGTATCCGACAGTTACATCCGGTAATCCTACTTACCTACCTACCTACCTACGAAACTGTAAGGTACCATCAAACACAATAATTGAATCAAGTCAGACATTCAATCAACTGCCCTTTGAAGTCAGACTTGTTTTAACGAAATCGACAGCTTAATTAAAAATAGCCAGTTTAACGTTACCGGGTTCTTAATTCTGTTCCGGAATATTTTAGACAGAACAGAAACATTTATTTCATGCAAAGTGACTTTCTATTTTATTTTCGTTTGCTTAAGATATCAAATGGATTGTCGGAGTTGTGTGGTTAGAAGTGGTTGTTGGATTAATGGAAAAGTGAGATTCCGTTCTGCAAGATGAGGTTTAACTCTAACAGTAAGAACTGCTGACTGCCATTAACTGTATTGCAGGTTTTAATGGTTCCATTCAGTAACGGATGCAGTATACAGGGTGTAAATGAACCCATCACACAGTCGACAACCAAGCATTCTGTACATCAAACTAAGTACCCCTCCATACGCAAACTTTTTTGCTGGGAAACGACTTTTTTTTTGGGGTAAAAAATCACATTTTAAGGTAAAACTCAACGTAGCACTCTTAAAAAGTTGTGCTGGTGGATGCTTTGATAATTTAAGTAAAGTTATAACCTGAAAAACTAGTATTTACAAAAACAGCTGTGAAAAATTTGGAACTTTGACCCCCAATATCTCCGTAACTAGGGGGTTCCCAGGCATGGTCTAGAACAAAAAAATGATCGCAGTGGTAGGGAGAACAAGTGCCTTTAGTTTGCGTTAAACGTACTTTTACACCCTTTATAGGGTTCGATGGGGTCAAACCGTCTAGCATTCTCGCGGGAAGGCAAAATAATTGCAGTCACAAGCTGCTGATACGATTTAAGATACCTGAGTTTACAATTAATCCTAATTGTGTAACATAAGATCAGGGATTATAGGTAAATCCCCGAAGGGTTTGGCATATATGTACCTCACAGTACTTCGCATTTCGCCAGTTATGTTTATGGTCCCATGTAATAGAGGACACAAAGACTCCGTGGCAGCTACTGACAAATTCCTGATCTTCTTAGCGTGTCGATGGCAAGTCTTCACTAAATAAATTAAAAATTGGCCCAATATTCAACTATACGAACTCCGATCATCAAGTGTGTAGGTGTCAGGGCATGCAGCGCAAGATGTAAGGTGGGCCATTGTCTGTGGAGATACGCCGCATACACACTTAAGATCTGAACCGTCTATGAACCCCAATCTAAAGAGATTGTCTTTGCTACGGCCGACTTAGGTTCGGAGTCTATTTAGACATTTCCAAGTCGACCACGGCAAAACATGTCCGGGTGGAAGGAATTCCTGATGAAACCCCAATAACACTGCTCGATGCGGGAATCGTACCCGGTATTGTATACGCATACTAATAAAGACAGAGCTCGCTCGTTTTACATAGCGTTTGTGTGGCATAACTATGACTTCACACATGTAAAGTGTAGACTAATAATAGCTTGTGTGTAAATGTAAACTTATTAGTTGGACCGTGTGTACTGTTAAGTATAACCCTGCCTAACCTCTGCAGGACTCCAGGCAGGAGTGATGTTTTGATACGTTAAAATATATGGATTAATTGTAGGAATCTACGGTACTCAAGTACGGAGGAGGACCAGTGGTGGCCCAGTAGTGGCGGCTTACGAACAGTAAGTCGCGGGTTCGAGCCCAGTCAGGCGCATTACTTTGTGTAATTTATTTCATCACCACTGCTCTCAAAATGGTGAAGGAAAACATCGTGAGGAAACGGCATGTCTTAGAACCAAAAAGTTCGAAGACATGTGACTACCAGTCCACACTGGGCCCACGTGGTGGACTATAGCCCATCCCTCTCCTAGAGAGGAGGCCTGAGTCCCTGCAGTGGGAACATTATAGGCTTATGATGACGGTACTCAAAAAAAAAGGTAAGATGTGAAGACGACCATACCATTATAGGTAAAAAGGTAGATGATAAACAGTAAGACAAAATATACGAGTATAGTCTTTCAACCTTGAACATTATTTAACTTGTAAAAAAAACAATCTACATCACTACTGTGACATAAAACATCGATATAAAAACATGTGAAAACACGAACGTACGTTAACTCTTCAATTCGCCGAAGGCATTCCTGTAATATTTCCATTCCAAGTTTTTTAACGACTAAAGAAAACATTGAGGTTCGCTTTTCTTGGAACTTTTTCCATATTACTGATGAATAAAAATGTCCTCTTACTTTCTTTATGTTCATGTTTAAGGTCCCGCTCACGACCTCCGGTATTGCGGCTTGTAGCGTGAAATGCGTCAACAAGAGTCAGACGCACGTGTTGTTTATTAGAGCATGCAGTCGCGACAGTATGAGATGACGAGAAATAGAGAAATATAACGAAGACCCCAAATGAATTGGGATAAGGGCAAGAGAATGATGATGATGATTCGCTACAATAAGCGCTATAAACAACTTAATTTATTTATTTTCTTCACTGTCACTGTCGCAAGAAACGTGTGGTGTAGCTCGTTGCCACGGGTTAAGAAATTGACACTCAGAAATATGACGGCTACACGTTGGGCGCAGTGGCTCAAGCAATGGACTGCTGCGCTGCGAGTCGCGGGTTCGATCCCAGCACGGAACAAATATTTGTATGGCCTGCAGATAGTTGTTCCGAGTCTGGGCATTTGTGTATGTGAGTTTAATAAAAATGTTTATGAACACACCCACGATACAGGAGAAATTCATAGTGTGGGGCATTGCTAAAAATTGTCAGAATAAAAGCTTAATAACAATATAATTAATACTAAATAATTATAAGTGCAAAGTTTTTAAGCATTGCCAAATGTGTTTCGCAATGGGACGGGCAAAGTATTGTTTTGTTTTTCCATCAGAAAGCCGCGGAGCCTGAATTTGTGCCCGGTTGATAAGTTGTTCATAATGTTTTTCCTACTCCTTCGTTTTTCTTTTCTGATTAATTTCATAGCGGGATCCAAGACAGTTCAATTCTTTCTCTTTAACTTCGTCCACTATTACTCTGCCTAACCCTCCGAGGATTACTAGCGTGATGTTATGTTAAGAAGTTATGTAAATAGAAGTAGATAAGTTGTTGTCATAGAAATTGACTAGCTCAGAAATCATAATATATTATTGTTTACACAATAAGAGACTGCCTTTGACTTTGATGTGACATGTTAAGATCTCTGATATTTTAATACTTTTTGATGTTAATGTAGCAAATACCTACACGAAGCTCCGAGATCTCAAGGAGTGGGAGTTATAAAGATTATATTTGTACTTTGTGTAACGTAGCGGGCATTACAGCCTTTCATGAAGAAGGTAGTTTGATCTAACAAATATACTGACAACCTTCCGTAGGTGTACACAAAATGAACATAAAAGTTCATACCAGACTAATTTACATTTCAAAATTTTTCTTAAGTTTTCTCTTTTCTAGTTTCCGAACTACAGTCTCTGTACCGATATCGGTAACGACCCTTTAAAACTATTTCCTAGCATGTGCCCTTATATGGCTGGCCAGTTCGAATTTGGTTTGAAACACTTCTCACATCTGCCCAGCCTTTTCCCAACTTCAAATCAAAATGGATGCAGTTGAGTACCAGTTATTATACTCGGTAGACACTATACACCTTTTTTTTTTTGGGGGGTGGGAAATCATCAAATAACCCCTCCCGCTCTTGGGCAGCGCGAAAGGGAGTGTCAGACTTCTACTGACTAAATACCACCCATGTTCCTTCTTAGCCCTTCATGTCGAGGCCGCGGTATCTCTTGCGATCAACCCGCAGCCCCGACGGGCAGACACTATACATCTTCATTGGTAAATCAGGTTGTCAAACTTTCAACCTTTTCACTACCAAAACATAATAAGTTACATATTAACATATTATTATATTATATTGTTAACATATTTATATTATCACACATTATATTGTCACAAATGACGGCCAGATTGCATCAAACTTTGACAATGACCTCGAAATTTCTATGATCAATATTTTCCCTACCTAATTAATGGATCCTTTTAATGTAAGACCACAATGTTGCACTAATTAATGGTCACGGCAATCAAGGGTGAGCTACGTTAAATGTTGGCAATAGAGTTAAGTGCATCCAACTATGGTAATGCAACGAGATATTGATGGTTTGTCACCGCTAATACTAAGCTTTTGATACGGGTTTGTTTTCGAAAATATCTATATTTCAAGTAAGTTTGCCGGTATAGTGTCGGACGTAAAGAATAGCACCATCCCATGTCTTCCCGTGGGTGTCGTACGAGGCGACTAAGGGACTTACCAGAGAATGGGCAGCAGCGTTCTCTGTGCCTTCGTAACAACCATACTGCGATCGCCAACCCGCCTGCCAAGCGTGGCGATTATGGCAAATCCTCCTTCTGGGGGAGGCCTATGTCCAGCAGTGGACGTCATGGCTGAAATGATTATGATGATGAAGTTTCTGAGGCTGTAGGAGGTAATCTCTGTATCTACTGAACCGATTTGAAAATTCTTCAATAATAGGAAGTTTTATTATCTCCGAGTGTCATAGGCTATATTTCTCTCTCTCTTTCTCTTTTAAAAAAACGTTGCCCCACATTAGGAATTTCTCCTGTATCGTGGGTGCGTTCACAAACATACAACATACCCATACCCATATTTAAAACAATCCCGTGGGATAATTTCCCATCAAAACGAGAGTGAAACCGCGGGAAAAAGCTAGTTGATTATAAACAGTGGGTCTTTTAGGTTTTTCCGTTGAGTAACATTATATACGAACTAGGTCAAACTTTGTCCCTCATTTAACTAGTTTAGGTCATGAATTTGCATACATCTATCCTTAGAGCGTTGATTTTTTGTGAAACATTCTAGATTCTAGACCTTGCTGGTTAGGCAGTGGGTAGGTGGTGGGTGTGGGTGTGGTGTTATGTATATTACATAACACCACACCTGTGTAATCCCCGAAGGGTTAGAGTTGTACCCATTGGTACACCCAAACGCCTGTTATGTTTAAGTCCCATAGGAGGCGAGCCTATTGCCATCAACCGGCCACAAGTCACCGTGGCTGCTACTGAGAAATTCCTCATGGAAAAACCCAATAACACTTTAGTCGACCTGGGAATCGAACCCAGGACCTCATGCTCGGCACTCACACTTGCGACATCTAGACCAACGAGGCAATCGTATGTATGTTAAAGAGTAGATTCATTAAATAATTTTGGAGACAGTATAGGCACAAATAGGGTGTAAAAGTACCCTTAACGCAAACGAAGGGCACTTGTACTCCCCACCACTGCGATCATTTTTTTTGTTCTAGACCATACCTAGGAACCTCCTAGTTACGAAGATATTGGGGGTCAAAGTTCCAAATTTTTCACAGCTGTTTTTGGAAATACTAGTTTTTCAGGTTATAACTTTACTTAAATTACCTGCATGACCCGTTTACTATTCAAAGCATCCACTAGCACAATGTTTTAACAGTGCTACATTGAGTTTTACCGTAAAATGTGATTTTTGACCCCAAAAAAAAAGTTATTTCCCAGCAAAAATTTTTGCGTAGGGGTACTTAGTTTGATGTACAGAATGCTTGGTTGGCGGTTGTGTGATGGGTTGATTTACACCCTGTATATATAATAGATTCCATTAAATAATTTTGGAGACAGCATAGGCACATTTAAAAACATGGTTCTTACTGGTACAACAAGCCTTAAAGGGGTTAGTGTCAGGCAGTATGTTGAACAAAATATGAAACTTTAATCAACGTACAACCAAAATTGAAATTTCGAGGGCCACCCTGACGCTTCCCCGTTAACAAACTTTAAAACTAACCATATATTTATAAATTCTTTCTCCTCCTCAATTCTTTCTAATTGTTATTTTTACTACTGTCAGTCCAAATATAGCATACAAACGCATAGACAAACCGTATAACCCTTCGCATATGCATCTAATAGCATTTGCTCCAATTAATACACGTACCATAATACCATTAGTATTGAACCTACTTCAGTACTTCCCACCATTCCTTGCTTACATTTCACTAGTGAAGACAAGTAGGTTTCATGTCCCTAACATCCAATCAATCTAAAATGTTTGAGTATCACAAAAATAATATCAATAATGAGATCAACAGTATTCCGAACAATTTGTCTGTCGAAGAGAATTTGTATTTTCGTGATTATTACTTAAAAGACTTTAAGTATATAAGTCCTGATGTGATTAATATTAATAAGAGTAAGATCATTAACAAGGATGTGGAGAAGACGGTGCTGAAGTCGGAGACAAAGTCTGTGCTGCAGAAGTGGGTTAGTGAAGTAATGAAAGGATTGAAGCAGTTCTTCTACCAGGGATCTCTGCATGGAGTTAAGTTAGTTGCCTATTTTTAAATTTTAACTGTATAGTCTTTTCTTTTTTTATTGGCGTGTGGAAAATCATCAAATAACCCCTCCCGCTCTTGGGTAGAGCGGAAGGCAGTATCAGACTTCTACTGACTAAAAACCACCCATGTTCCTTCTTAGCCCTTGCGCCGAGGCCACGGTATCTCTTTCGAACAACCCGCAGCCTCGACGGGGAACTGTATAGCCTTGATTTTGATTAGGAAATTCCGTTGATTTGACTATGAAAATTAATTTCTATAACAATGTTTAATATATCACCACCAAAAAGTTAACTACATGAACGTAACTGGTACATACAGGTTACTATTGTGAAATCTAGTCTAGTTAATTAGTTTTAGTTCCCTGAAAAACTACTTAGTAACACACAGTTCAACCAAGTTTAAGTACCTAATAATAACAAACAAAAAGGAAAATCTTTATGGCAGTTCAGAATCGTCTAGTACAAAACCTTTAATACTCGTATCTATATATTTTTGGAAAACCTACAGTCAATTACCATTTCCAGAAGATTCTGTTCAAGCTTTACCAATTACTGAGGATCAAGATCCTTATACGGGGGCACAGTGGTGGCGGACTGGCGGCCTCGTCGTACTAGCAGTGAGCCTTGTGTTGGATTATACGCCATTCTCTCTCATAAAGAGGAGGCCTGCGTCCCAGCAATGACAACCTTATACGCTGATTATGATAAGACCTTTAAATATTATTTTCTATTTATTCCTCCTCAGATACATCTTCGAACCCACCTTCGGCAGAAAAGAAAAGGCGACCTGGATCATTATCATGTTCATCAGCATCTTCATCTGTGCCGTGGTCATCATCCAGCTGTTCTGCAAGTGGACTTCGACGCCGTTCGTCAATGTCATTGACTCCATGCCCACTCCTATATGGGCTGTCCCGTTCCCTACGGTGGTGATCTGCCCTCATCTGCATGTGAAGATGTCGTATGCTAATGTGTCTGAGCTTGAAGAGTAAGTTGATTAAAGTAACTATAAACTATTTTTTATAAACAGGCGAAATAAGCGATATTTCTATAACAAAGAACAAAAGAAAATCAACTTCGAGTTAGGTGTTAAAATTTTCAAGCTCGCTTCGCTCGCTCTTGAATGCGTTTATTTTTGTTGATGAGTTTTTCTGTTTAGATCAACAAAGCTACTCTTTGAATTTAACATATTTGAGATGGACTACAAAGAATTTCGAGCTGTTTTCATTTAACTGAAGATAAAATAGAAATTTCCTGCTATAGTCTTTCTATACATCTTTTGATTAATTGGCACGAGTCGTGGTTATTTTACTAAAACAATTTATTGGCTAGGATAAGCTCCACTCCTAGTTTCTAAATAACTCTTGAAAGAAAGGTTATTTTTCCTAATAAACATACCTAATAAACCCTGCTTTCATAAATCATAACAAATTGCAAAAACTTGAAGTAATTTTACTGCAAAACAGTAAAGATTGCACAATTTTCCAAAGTTCAGGCTCAGGGTTTAGGGATCAGTAAGTTTGTTTTTAAATGAAAGGCGACTTTAGTTATGTAAGTAAGGTTCAGCTTAGGTTTCTTTGTTGGTCTGGGAATGGCGAGTGTAACTACTTACGAGTAGCATTAGGTTTTAGATTCCAAGTCAAACTCAAAATCGGTCGGACAAAAGTATTATTGTATTGTACTTACAATCAGGAATTTATTTAGACTGATAAACTATGGCACATTAATTAAAAACTATTTAATAAACTAACAAGAAACTATAAAAAGGCATCAAAAATTAGGGATTAGGAATTATAATTTATAATCAAGAAATACATAACATCACACACCTGTAATCCCCGAAGAGTTCGGCAGAGGTGCCAATAGTACACCCACGTAATAAGGAGTGAGCCTATTGCAATGGACCGGGCACAAATCTAGACTCCGTGGTTGCGCTGGCAACCACTAGAACAACAACGCAGTCAGGAATTATTTAGTAATTTATTACCTGTATTTGCATATTTATTATTCTGGATTTTTGCATGATTTATGGCGATGGGCAATGAGACGTTCTTCCTTTTCCAATAGCTAACTAGTGAAATAAAATAACGTGGTGGGTGAGGTGTACCCATTTGTACACGCTTACCCGTTCTTCTCCACAGTGTTTTCAGTTTTTTATGCCTTGTGAGCTACATTTCATTGATTTGTTTGTTTCTACAATTCAAAAGTGCCTGTAAGTGGCCTGCTTGTAATAAGTGCTTTGATTTTGACCCACATTTCGCTAGTTATGTTGTTGTATGTGAACCAGGCCCTGATGAAATGTCGGTGTAATATACATACGCCTCTGTATTCCGTGTGTTTCTTTATCGTGTGGTCAGTGCCTATCTGCTAGCAAAGTTTTTATGCTGCCCATTGGCCTCTGGCTTGTACCTCTGCGGTGAATAAAGGGGTGATGTTATGTTCAGTTTGCAGGAATTCTTCGCAGCCATGGTGTGTCCGAGGATGACAACTGAAAACAAGTTTAGATTGACACGTTTAGATGACGTGCAGCTCCATAGGCTTACAGAATTTGTTGTCCAGGTAAACGTACTATTATGTATGTCTTTTTCCACGCTTAGCAGTGTGACAGACACCCCTCCGCAAACTGACTAGGTGCATTCTTATCCTAAATCATATTCCACCGGAATTTTTCTCCGTTCTTATTTCAGTTACTATGTCTATAGGTATTTTAATGTATAATTACATTCTCTGCACGCAGCACTCAATTTATGTAATAAATAAAAAAGGCAGAAGTTGAAATACTGTAATGGATCACGCGTGAAATCTGCTGTTCACTTCATGTTTAGCTACAGAGTTCATCGAACTCGACGTCGCACTTGCCATTCACTGCGTGCGTTTTGCCCCGGTAAGGATACATTGCGTATGAAGAAACAAAACAAGTCAAAATTGGATTCCCATAACGTTCCTGAATCTACACCTGTTTTCCACTTTCAATGCTGAGAAAAAGATCGTAAAAACTTTGCTCCTTCGGTCACTGTTTCGAATTTGTACTCTTGTTGACACACCAAAATAAAGTAGATGGAATGTTGTCTTCTTGAACTGTCTTTTCCAGGGAGCTCCAACTTGTCCAGAGGTGGTGAAGGCTTGCAACTGGCCAGCCCTGCATGACACCAAGTGGGAGATGGACAAGTGCTGCGAGCTATTTCAGCCTATCTTTACCAACTATGGGTTATGCTTCGCTTTCAATAGTTTACCGCTCAATTCTATGTAAGTTGATATGAGGAGCTTGTTGACCTAGGTAAGCTCGGATCAATCTTCATGTTAAGCAGTGCTTGTTTCTGTGGATGGGTGACCGCCTATTACATCGAGTTCCGTCCGTGCCTCGAAAAGCACGCTAAGCTTTTGTGCGACTGTCATTCGTAGAACTCTAACAGTCACTACGTCAGTAAAAACATACTTTATTCTAATGGGAAAAGATTGATTTTCCGTGTCATGGAGAAAACATCACGCCATTACAGCGTCATGTCATTTTCCGTCATGGCATACAAGCCGGTTTAAACTACTGCCTAAGCGCGCATTCAGATTTTACACATCAAAATAGAAGGTACATGCGAAAACAATCAAGGGATATAATCACTACATAGTATAAAATAAAGTCGCTTTCTCTGTCCCTATATCCCTATGTATGCTTAAATCTTTAAAACTACGCAACGGATTTTGAAGCGGTTTTTTTTAATAGATAGAGTGATTCAAGAGGAAGGTTTTAGTATATAATTTGACCAACATCCACGCAGGTGAAGCCGCGGGCATCAGCTAGTAATATATAAAGCATTAAAAAGCATATTTTTTGTCCTTTTTATCGTCACAGGACCAACGACACCCTAGCATGGCATAAAACCTTTGACGCAGACGCGAAGGCTGCTGCCTTAGAATGGGGGCTGGACATCGGGTACCCGAAAGTGTTTCCTCCTGACCTGAAAATGAAGCCGCTCAGGGTCATGGCCTCTGGAGAAGCAAATGGATTGGGAGTGGAGCTGTTCCTCAATAATACTGAGCACCAGTATGCTTGTGAGGGGAAGAGCTTGGGTTTCACCGTGAGTTGATGTGTTATTCTTTTATTAGTTAACATTAATGAGCAGGTCGGCCGAAGCAAGGAAATCCTGTTCAGACGGAGATTCATAGATAACTCTGTCCTGAAGCGTGAATGTTGTGTTGCCCCACAAACGACGGGACACTTGATAACGTGTTCTGCTTGTCCTGTTGCTTTCACATCACAGAAGCTGATGGAGGCTTCTGAAACCCCACTCGTCGCCAAATTTTGGACTGACTCAATTCAAGTTGTCATCGACACGCTAAAAGGAAGACGATACCTTATCTTCATTAAAACTCCATTACGTTCCAGATCCTGATAAGCTCGCCAACCGACCACGTATACACGAGCACCGTCCTCCGTCTCCCGATGGACCGGATGACCACGATCGAAGTCACCCCCCTCACATACAAGACAGACTTCTCCCTCCGCGCCCTCTCCCCTTACAGAAGACAGTGCTTCTTCCAGAGCGAGAAGCAGTTGCAGTACTTTGAGTTTTATACTGACAGCAACTGTAAACATGATCTGTTGGTACAGGAAGCCAGGAAAATGTGTAATTGTGTGCTTTTTAATTGGCCAAGTAAGTACCTTAGAAGCTTAGAAGGTCCACAAACTTTTAGTGCGAATTCCATCAATGATAAACCGCAATCAAGTGCTACCAGTGTCAATATTCCTTAATACTCGTAATGACAAAACGGCTTGCCAGCATTCAGTTTCAATAGTGAAATTGAGCCGAAATCACCTTTTCCCAAATGTGTTGGGATCGACTGCTTATCTGACTTCCACAACCCAGTTTGTATCTGAATTAAGGGACACTGTCCGCCTGTTTATAACGTGTCAAAGAGGCACCTGCAATTGATCACCTCATTTGTCTAATTATGAATACCAATTGCGGGTTTTTTTATGATATTCTTATTTATTGATATACTTTTAGATGTAAGATTTCAAACACAATGTGAATTGTTCCTGAATAAATTGAATTGAATTGAATTTTAATGTAAGACGAGCACTTAGGAGTAGCATTGGCAAACTTTTTTTTAAAACCCGTTTACCCCTGTGGGACCCTGGGTTCAACGTCAGATAAAAAATCTTGGTTGTAAAAGATTTAACGCAACTATGCAAGTAATAAAGCAATGTTAATATTTCAGGAAAATTCATCTGGGAGCCGGTCTGTACTACGAAGTATGACTTCAATTGCATTAGCAAAGTTGAAGGTATTTGTATAGAGTAATTTGATGGTACAAGCTTATTTAAACAGTGGATATTTTCATTGTTTGAATACTTGATGCAGTGGGGACACAGCTGAGCAGCGATGACTCAGTGGAAACAGGCGTGGCATACGAGTCGTTCTCGTTGGTTTGATTTCGAACCCAGTATGATAATTATAAATATTATTAAGAAATAAACTGAAATATTAAGGCTTAAACAGTAATCGTAATAATTTATTTCCCAGCAAAAGTAGAAGAGCAACTGATATACGCGTACTACGCAGAAAGTGAGGACGAGGGAGGAACCAGTCTAGATCAGACGCAGTCTTGCCACCCATCATGTAATGACGTCATTTATGCCAGCCAGGTGTTCTACTCAGACCTCAACAAGGATATGGAGAACACTTCGCACAAATGGGCACAGCTGAGGATGTGAGTAGAATTTACAATGAATTGCGTTTCTTACTATACAATTCTTCTTCTTCGTGTGTTTAGCGCCTAACCAGGGGGTCTATAATGGCCGCTTTAGCAGAATCATAATATAATTGGATAACAGTATGAATTGCGTTAAAAATTGTAGAATGTTCACAGACGCAGTCACTATTATGAATTGTCAATTTGTATTCGGGGCTTCGGGTTGTCTCGGGGCTGCGGGTTGTTTCGGGGCTGAGGGTTGTTCGCAAGATATACCGCGGCCTCGACATAAAGGGCTAAGAAGGAACATGAACATTTTTAGTCAGTAGAAGTCTGACACTCCCTTTCACTCTGCCCAAGAGAGGGAGGGGTTATTTGATGATTTTCCAACCGCCAAAAAAAAAAAATTGTAAGAGTATTTATGCCACCCATGGGCCTTTGACTTGACTTTACAAAGCCGTTAAGAAATATCTTTGTCATGCTGGTTTCCTCACAATGTTTTCCTTCACCGAAGCAAGTGATAATTAAACAATACGCACATGAATCCAAAAAATCAGAGGTGATCAAAAATGGCGTGTCTTGGGGTTCAAACTTGAAACCTATGACTTATCAGTCCGACAGTCACACCACTAGACTATCACTGCTTTTACTCTACAATAAAAAGTTTTTTTTTTTTTTAAAAGCTGGTCATATATTTAAACGAACAAAGTAGTTGGTCAAAAGTCACACGCATGTTTTGACAGCAACTAGTTAAAAATAAATGAGATAAATAAATAGGTTAGGGCGTGCTACGAGTTCCACGGCCCACTGACTGCTCATAACTGAATTACTGATTATTTTTACAGTTTCTAAGACATTTTTCATGTTTGACTAGCAGATGTCACGCGGTTTCTTCCGCGTAATTCCCGTTGCCGTGGGTCTACAGGGATCAAAAGTAGCCTTTGTCACCCGGGGATAGTGTAGCTTCTCAACGGTGAAATAATTTTCAAATCGATCCCGTAGTTTTTAAGTTTATTCGTTACACACAAAAATATAAATCTATCCTTTTTATAATATTATAGTAAAGATATCTTCAGATTGTTTCGTATATTTTTCCTCAGGGGTGAGGTAACGCAGATCAACGTACATTTCTACGACGATATGTTCCTGGGGCAACACCGGCACGCACAGTACGATGACTATTATTTTATTGGTGAGTTCAAATCGATGCCATAATATTATAAAAAAAATATTGTTTTTATTTATTTTTTTCTCTTTATTTATTTCGGGACATTTATAATCGCAATGCGTATGTCAGTCCCATCGTACCCTAAATATACATCACTACATAGTATAAAACAAAGTCGCCTTTTCTGTCCCTATATCCCTATGTGCGCTTAAATCTTTAAAACTACGCAACGGATTTTGATGCGGTTTTTTCCAATAGATAGAGTGATTCAAGAGGAAGGTTTATATGTATAATACATGCATCATATACTAAGGCAACATTGCTAATTTTAGAGGTTTCTAACGTGATGTCGTAAATTAACCTATTTTTTTGGGCTTATTTGGCAATTTAGCAAAAACGCTGCCTAAACCCTACGAGTTAGATCAAATTAATGTACTACAGTATTGTACACCATAAAAAAGTCTACAAAAAAGTCCGCGATGGTATATGTTTATATTTTAGGGATAACCCACATTATGTAAATTAAACAAATATTTTCGGAGATATTACAAATTTAAAATTTGCGTTTGCGGCGGGCGGTACCGGTCGGTGTATTGATTCCCCGAATCCCTCTGATACCATCGGATTTACCCTTCCAATTTAAACGTTTACAGTTTCCGGTAAAGACATCTTTTGCAATGACCATTAATAAATCGCAAGGTCAAACCTTCAACGTTGCAGGCTTAGATTTGAGCGTTGACTGTTTTTCACATGGCCAACTGTATGTCGCTCTTTCAAGAGTAACCTCAAGAGAAAACATGTTTGTATTGTCTAATGACAAGAAAGCTGTGAACGTTGTGTATAAAGACATCCTGTAATATATTAATTGTTGTAAAAATAAAATAAATACCTAGGTAAAAATGTAAAAAGTAAATAAGTAAAAATGTGTAATGTAATAAAAATTGTATGAATTTAGATATTCCAAAGATAGCAGGAAATCTTCATAGTAAGTATAGGGAAAGAGGAATTGTTTTACTCCAAATTTAATGCGTGCAGGCCAAGGGCAGTAATGAATGAATCAAAAATACTGGATCGATTTTAATCATGTTTTCATTGAGTGACATAGGCATATATATTTTATGCCCGTGCAAAGTTGGAGCGGGCCGCTATGTTTTTATATACAACGTTCATAGTTTTTCTGTAGTGTATTTAATTTAGTATCAGCATTGCACCCGTGCGAAGCCGGGGCGGGTCGCTAGTATTATATAATATGTGGGCCTTGAACCTAAACAGACTCTTCGCATCATCACAAAATATTGTTATTAGAGCATGAACTGGACACGAATCCAGATTTCGTGGCTGCTACTGACTTTCTGATGGAAAACCTAATTGCACTTTGCCCGACACGGGAATCAAACCCAAGACCTCATGATCAGCAATTGTGATCACTAGACTAACAAGGTAGCCATCTTTATATTATTGGTTGACAAACAAACCGATGGCCCACCTAAAGTGTAGGTAGGTACGTAGGTAGTTAAAGTACATGTACCTACTTGTACCGGGATCCACATACATACCTTCCAAATCGAAACACAATATTGCTGCTTTGCGACAGAAATGGTCATAGTAATACCTACTGTAAATAGTTGGTAATTCTCTGGATGAACGGCGTCTCGACGACCTCTATTGCCAACCTTCTAAATCAAGCTCCTCCCTTTTCGTGGTTATCAGCAACCTTCGCCAGGTTTCAGCTTGCCTAACTTTTAACACTCTCTCTCTCTTTCTTTCCTCTACTTCTCTTCGTTTTCTTTTCTGTTACAGGTGCAATTGGTGGTCTTCTCAGCTTGTTCCTCGGGTTCAGCATCATCAGCGTCGCAGAACTAATCTACTTCGTCCTGCTCAAACCCGTTTACGCCATATTTATTGAAGTTAATCAGCCATAAGAGCTTTAATCGTTTTATGTCTTAGCTTTTAGCCATTATTGTAAAATATTGTTTAACAATTCCAATTCGAGTATTTACTCAAGTCAGAATCACAAAGACATTCAAATATTAGCGAAAATATTTGCATTATGCAGTTGGAATTTCAAGTCTCGTCTCTAAACCGAGAATGCAATAGTGCATTTTAATTTGAGCATTTAACATTAGGTGTAATAATAAATGACACAACGGTCAGTATTTGTATGATTTGATTAGTCATAAAGCAGCTCTTAATATGTTTCGCATAAATAAAAACCTTTTCACACCGAGCTTTCTTAAAACCAGTATGATTTTGTGTTATTTTTCCTATCCTCAATTTCTCTATAATGAGGCGTATATAATATTCGTACTAGGCCAATGGGTCTAGTGGTCGCAAGAGCGACTGCTGTGTATTAGGTCCTGGATTGGATACCCAGGTTGGGTAAAGCGCGTTATAACATTTTTTTTCATCAGGAATTTCGCAGTAACACCCCCAGTCTGGATTTGTGCCCGATTGATGGCAATAAGCTCGCTCCTATTACATGTTACTTAAACATAACTGGCGATATGTGGGTGCACTATAGTACCTACACCTTTGCCTAACCCTTCGAGAATTACAGGCGCGATGTTATAATGCAAACAACAACGAGATTGTAGAACAGGCAAACAAAAATAAAACAACACTATTCCTGCCTGGATTACACTCGTGTAGAGATCCGGCTTACTCCCAGCGGAGATCTAGCAATTATCTCTTGTTTGAAGGTAATTCTGACATTAATCATTCAATGTATCCCATTGCAATCCATTTGAAGCTTTCGTAAGTGATAAACAAGTCATAAAGAGAAGAAAAAATCTTTAGGCGCTTTGAGAGCGTCCTGGAAAATATCACGGTGGACCTAGTCAGCCTTGCATGGTGGGTAGACATAGTGCGTAGGCGGATTTATAATTATCTAAGTACTAAATAATGAATAACGTTCTGGGACATGTTTTGTAACTAGCTACTCAAACTAGCTTATCCCACGTGAAGTCCTAAATAACTAAATAAACATTATAGATTACGTTCGAGTCTAGAATGTTCTACTATAGAAATGTCTAGAAGTTTCGAGAGGAATCCTCCAATGTTCCACTACTTACTGTGAAGAAGGTTCCAGAAAGTTGTGGAACTTTCTCAAAGATCGGTCTGTAAATAGCCATTGTACTTGCGGGAGCAGTCAGCCTGATTTACGATATAACGAAGTAAACTAAAAGTGCGATAAGAGAATGGTGTATTTGTGATTAAATTTTATTGTTTTGTGACTAATAAAGATACTTGGTGTTTAATAGGTTGTGTTTTAATTTATCTCATACCCAGCTGGTAGGTAACAGTAGGTACACTGTATGTTAACTCGGGTTATAAACTTTCTGTGTTCCAAAACTTATCATTCATCCAAATCCATCCAGTAGTTTTGCGTAAGAGTAACAAACACTCATGTAGCCATCCACACAAATTTTCTCATTTACAATAGTTGCAAGAAAGATTAATTTTGCCATTTATGCCAGCACTGCGAGCAAGTGCTCGCGCCAGTGTTCGCAATAATACTGCAAGCAAATGCTCGCGCCTGTGCTGCAAGTAAATGCTGGTGCCAGTGCTGGAAGCAAGCGCTCGCACCAGTCCAGCACTCCTTCTCACAGAAATGAGACATGTCTCGTCCTAGGAACGTGAACGTTAGGAATAAGTAGTTTTAGTTTTACATGCATGATGCAATTGGTGGGTTAAATGAAAAGAGTATGGATTCTAAATAAACCAGAAACAAAAAAAGTATTCTTTAATATTAGTCAACAAGGCTGACAAAAAGACAGATTAAAAAAAATGTCATGCTAAACCACGAAATACTGACACTACAAACATAACCTACACACAAGACAATTTTTTATAATAACAATAGAAATCAAAATTTAAACATGTTCTCTGAGACTTGTTACCTGGGGTCCTGCGACATCGACCGTATAAGGGCCCTGAACGACCAACTAAACGCGAAGGTAGTGGAGCAAGTGAATGACACGCAGGAACTGGTGATGCTCAACAACTTCGCACATGAGAGCAATGAGTATCAGTTCATAAGATGTTTGCAAGACAGGTAAGAGAGATCTACGAATAAGGATACCTTGACTTCCCATCCATTATTAAAAACCAAAAACTACTGCAGGTACTGTGTTTCTGTGCCCTATATCACCCAGTCTCTAGAATGTAATAAATAGTGACTGGTATAGCCTGAATGCGAAAGGCAGCAGAGAGAGTGTTCTGCAGGGCTATTGCGTATCTTTATAAATGTCAGTGGCTATCATAATGTCCATCGATTAACTGTCAAATGGTTATGTTTTGGTACAAAATGGAACCATTTGACAGTTAATCGATGGACACTATGATAGCCACTGACATATAAAAAGATACGCAATAGGCCTGCTGGTGCAGCTTGGAAGAGGCCGTACTCAACAGTGGAATGCAATATGTTGACTCACAGACGCCAGTACACCAAGCTCCCGAAACTGTAATTTTATCCCAATGAACCTTGAACATAATGCTTTAGCGATAAAGTTTACTCCCTTGTCAAAGGATGACACATAACTTTCCACCAGGTTTAGGTACCATAAAGAACTTCGTCTAACACTAATCCTTGCCATCTTCCCAGAATGTCCGACATTGCTTCCTGGCGCTGGGTGCTAGAAGATCTGACAAAACGCCTGACTGATGCAGCAGGTGCTCTTGACTACGAGAACAACGCTCTTCGTGTGGTCATCGGGAGGGTCCAGAAAGAGATAGATGGCCATTCTCGTGACGCGTCTAAACCTGGTGCGCTGAGTCCTCTATCTGATAGCGTGGAAGATGCTATTTTGCAGGTTATCAATGAAAACCTTATTTAAATGTACCTACCTACCTGAATTTGGTCGATATACACCTCTATTCCCCGTCGATGTATTTGGTTATATATTAATTGGTTATTTTGGTTATATCACGTCTGTAATCCACGAAGGGTTTGGCTGAAGTGGGTATACTAGTAAACCCAGATTTCGCCAGTATGATTAAGTAGCATGTAATAAGAGCGAGCCTAATATTGCCTACAACCGAGCACAAAACCACTTCGTGATTGTCAGTGTCCTAATTGATGTAAAACCTCAAAAACTGTTTGCTCGACCTGGGAATCAAACCCAAGACCTCATGTTCAACAGTCCCGCTTGTGACCACTATTCCAACGAGGTAGGTATTTAATTTTCTCTAGGTTACAAATCAAAGTGCATATTGTCAAAAAAGCAGTCGCTCCATGTAAAATACTGGTAATCAGCGGCATCCGGTTAGACTTGTCCTAGCCGACCCCAAAGTAGTTCGGGAAAAAGCAAGGCAGATGATGAAGTAAAAATATACGTCAACAGTTCTGTGTATCATGTTCCAGGAATACGAATTTCTACGCGATCAAAAGAAGAAATTTGAAAGACTGGTACTGGCTCTAGAGAGGCAGACAAAAACCATTGAGAACACCAAGGAGAAGATAGCTACAGATATTTTAAAAAAAGATCGAGCTCTCAATGTTGAAGAGGAATGTGCAAAAATCACCACGAGCGCACAATGCACGAGGACATGTGGGCGCAGACTGATTAAAAAAAAGTAAAAGTGTGCCTTTTCTGCTATCGTTGGTCTCCATAACAAAGGGGCTGGAACGGACTTGATGCGGAAGGCCGAGGGCAGTGTTGTGGCCCAGCTTAGGACAGGCCTATGATGTTATTCAAATAATAACATCATAATAAAAATTGATTCGTCATGAGGAATAAATTTGGACCACCCTATCTATATACGTGGAGAGATAACTGTTCTTCACAAATACATTTATCTACTAAAACTCTCCCAATTGTCTATTCTGGGTGTCTAAAATCGCCACTTTAGTAGATCATAATAATTATGAATTGCGTCTGTTACTATTACGCATTTTTACGCAAATCATATTTACGATCTGCTAAAGTGGCCATTTTAGACCCCCTGATCACATTAATATTTCGACACCTTCCTAACCATGAAAGTTAAGCCTTTTTTTGGTAAAAACATTCTTAATTTTTATCCAGAGCGTTTTCAGTAACTCGCTGGGAGAATCGCTGCGTAAGGTTGAAGACAGCTGGATTGCGAGCGCTTAGAGTTGCGATCGTCACCCGACAAGAAGTAAATTGACCATTTTATAAATCATCATGTTCTTACCCTTTTACCATGTATATTTTAAGGTCGCCTTGCAGTTTAACTAACCGGATGCAGCTGAATGATCATCATCTGATGATGATGATGATGATTCAGCTCATCAGCCTATTGAAATCCACTGCTGGCTATAGGCCTCTTAAATCTACTACCTAGGTATTTTGAAATCAAATCTGATAATTGAATGCTTGCTATATGTGATTAGCAGACAATTTACATTATAGGTTGAAGGACCAGACTTTCGGTTTAATATTCAGATGTTCGTCGTCAGGTGCGGGGAGCCAGAGTCCACCTTTCAATAGCCGCACAAGCCTACGCTTCAAGAGTGGACTCGGCACTGAGGAGACGTTTGAACACGAACAAGGTCAAATTACAGGATATTTACTGGCAGAAAGAAGAGGTAAGGAAAACAGAGCTTTTTGTTAGTGGGGGTACCCCACCTAAATCGGTTGCCTAGAGGTAGGTACTTAATATAAATTTCACGCACCGTGCGAAATGTGCACACCTTATTATAAATTTCTAGCACGTAAGAGTCCTGCGAAGAACGATATAAAGCAACCAATCCCAAGCAGATGACTCGCTACAGCTCATAATACCTAATGGATTCCTGGTTACAGGCTGCCGACTTACTCCTGTCATGCATTCAGGCTAATACCCGTCCCGTCGGGGCTGCGGGTTGTTCGCAAGAGATATCGCGGCTTCGACATAAAGGGCTAAGAAGGAACATGGGTTGTTTTTAGTCAGTAGAAGTCTGACACTCCCGCTCTGCCCAAGAGTGGGAGGAGGGTTATTCACTGATTTTCCACCCGACAAAAAAAAAAGGCCAATAGGTACCCGTATATACCTTTATTATTATATCCTTTATTCATTTTCTTACATACTAAATACATTTTTAAATATTTAAAAAAAAAAAAAGATATAAAAAACATTTAAAAATATAAAAAGTAGTAGCCCACCGGCACTGGGAACAGGGTCCGAGCTACCGGTGGTCAGGGCTCTTGAGAGAGGAACCTCCTGATAATGCGCGCCGTGTCCAGAAGTACTGCCTTCTGGATCAAGCCCTTGATCCAGCTACCAAGCGAGAGCCTCCTTAGATGTTTGTCGAGGCTCTTGGCTATTAAGCCATTGGCAGACACGACTATCGGCACAATGATTGCTGTATTCACGTGCCACATGTCGACAACCTCGCGAGCCATAGATCTAGATACTTGAATTGCTTACTTTCTCTGCTTTCACGAGGTTCTCGTCATGTGGGACCGTTATATCAACAATCATTGCGCGACGCTCCGATCGATCTATCACCACAATGTCAGGCTTATTGACAACAATAGTCCTGTCAGTGACGATAGGTCGATCCCAATACAATGAAATATTACCATTTTCGAGAACTGGGTCGGGCGCATACTTATAGTATGGCACTTCACTTCTTCTTATTATATTATTATTATAGCTAGCCTATGTTGTCCCACTGCTGAGCAAAGGCCTCCCTCCATTCCTTCCAACGGTCACGATTCTGTGCAACGTCTCTCCAATTCTCAAGGAAGTATAATACCTTTACAAAGCTTTTATTAAACGAGACCTTTTGACACCTTCCTACATTTTAGCAAGACTTTCACAATATCTTTGAATTACTTACGTTTATAATCAATAGTTAGGTAGGTACAGAAATGTATGTACCTACCTATTTCCCTTCATCAACCTTTCTGCATTATGTATTGTTGCCTGTCTGGAAACCTCAGGTGGGAGCTGTGGCTGGCACAGGTGGGTTTCTATTATATCGACCACATAGGTCAATAGGTCTATGGCCGCTTAAATCAATACGACCTCGTATTGACTTATGCGGTGGATATAGTCGTTGAAATATTGATGAGACTCTTTTTTCGTTTAGCTCGAAGCATCATTGTCTGATTACAGAATGTTTTCGAAACAAGTAGGTAACTGTTTTAGCGGGACAGACATGAAATGCCATTCTCGATTCTTCCACAGACTATGCGAGACTACCAAAACTTGCAGGAAGAATTAACAGCGACGGAGCAGAATATTGAGGAGACGCTGGAACAAGACCGTGTGATTGAGGCCAGGCTAGCCGATCGTTCTTTGAGACCCAACGGGGAACACACCAAGGATCAAGTGGATAGGCAACTCAGGGACGAGCTCGCGAGGTTGAGGAACTTCAGCAAACACTTGAGGGACAATCATGCGAGCATCTCGTAAGTGGATTAGTATAGGAAGGGCATTTTTCTTGTTTAATTAAAGTGATAGGATAAAATTAATTACTTAACGTCACACCTGTATTTCCCCGAAGATGTAGGTAAGATAAATGAGGTACCTACGTGCCAAAAGTACACCTACATTTCGCATTTAGGCTAAAGTAGGTTCAGCTTTACTTCAATCCAGCATTTAGTAGACTAAACAAGTCCAAGATGGTCCGGGTAGTGTGGAGGTAATCTAGACACCATAAGGTCCCGTTGCCATATTCTTTCAAAACCAACTTTAAAAGTCTCTAAAAGAAACTTCACCGTCACTTTGACTTTTTTCCCCTTTCAGCAAATTGCTGAACCTTGTGGAAGACAGCTTGATTCGCATCGACTCCTGTGCAGAAGACCTCCTTCGCGTCGTTCTCTTAGATGATGAAAGAATCACCTTAAGACTCGGAGAACCTTCCACGACAATACCGCAACCACCTCCAGCTCCTTGCAATTACGCTGGACCATCCCAAACTCAGGAACAGCCATCGAAGCACCCATGCCAAGATGAGTTACATGCAATCAAGGAAGAGGACGAAAGAGAGGATGACGATGAAGATGAACCTTACCCTTTGGACCATTAATTTCTTGAACTCAAAATCATCGTATTTTTTTAGAAGTTCCAAAAATAAGTAGGTATCTCTGATTGTACAAAATATTAAATACACATGTTCTTATCTTACTACAGCAACGCACATCGAAAATAGAACAATTCCATGTGACTTCACATGGAATTTCAAATGGCTTTAATACGAAGTGCTCTAGATTTGTGAAGAATTTCATCCATCATTAATTTATAATTTCGCGTGAGCAAATAACGGTCGGATAACCTACTTACGTTACGAATGAGTGTATGTATGGTAACTATAGTTACTGCGGTACTCAGAGATATTTAATGATTACTTAAGCCGTCACTTAGTAAAGATTTGACATACTTTTGTATGACAAAACTGTCAAAACCTTTACTAAGTGATGGTCTAAGTTATCATTAAAGCTCTCTGAGTGCAGTAGTTAGACAGATAAAATAACATTTATTTAGAGCATAGGTACATCTTTCTGTGGGTCAAAAAAACAATAGTTCTTCAATGGTTTGTTTATTATCAATTGTTATTAACAATCCTGTTGCTAGATAGAAATCAACCTTTTTGTTGTTATGTATGTTTATTTCCAAAAAAAAACCAACAACTTATTTTAACAATATTATCACAAATGCTAAAAATTTTATATGAAAAAACACCTACTAAGATCAATTATTACAGAATGTACATGTTACCAAAGACACCTATAGCAATAGCTAGGTATTAGCTAGGTGCAATTATAAATGACTTAAAATTTACTTTAATTAGGTATAATAATAGTACTCAATTTTATAGTATTCGGGACTCCAAACTTTTGTTATAATTATAATTGACTACAATATGAAAAATAAAAAACTTTGTGATATTTTTTTACATGTAAAAAGCTTTGTGATGTTTTTTTACATGCATATTATACTATTATTGATAAAACTAATTATTCATGTTTTTCGGTTAAATAACTATTATAATATGATGAATTGAATAAATGTTTAGTTCTGTTTTTATAGCATAGATCCATATTTCCATTATAATTTGTAGATTGAATATTATTTATGAATAAAATATAATTATAATGATATTGTATTAATTTAATTTAACAATAGTTAAACAGGTGCGAAAAAACATTTACAATCATCAAATTGAACACAACATCGTGAAAATATTAGGCACCTAAAGGAGTAAAATAAATAAATAGGTACTAATTGGAGTTCACATAAAAATTAACACAAAAAAGTAGGCAAATCTACTTCTAAAGGACAGTCAAAATATTTAAGAAAATACTAAGTATACCCACTTATTTATAATAGAAATTTAAGACAGTGTTTTTGCTTTTTACTTGAACATTTGCTATGTTCATTACCCTTTTGAAAAAATGCCAAAAAATAATATTGCGTAGGAGACTAGAAGGGCTGTAAAAAGCAAAAAAATTCTTATATCTATTATCTATAAGTGTTTGCAGAGCCAAAATCAGATGTTTGACTCATGTGGAAGGTCTATGTTGATAAAACACCAATAAATATGTGTCGAAATGAAACACTCATCTGATCTTAACCCATCAAATCAAAGACTAACATCATTGGCGGTTTGAGCTATGCAAGATTTGAAATATTGTTAGACACATATTTAAATTTTTATTTTATATACATAATTCTATCACTAGGCATGAAATATGCCAAATGAGCGAATAGTGAAGCATCTAAAATCAGTTGAAACAATATTTAATATCAATTTGTTACAATCACTCAGGGGTTTCACGATTTTTTAGCCACTACTTCCCAAATTAATACTCAAATGAAACCTCATTTGTATGAAATTATCTGCCAGGTAAGTTAACGGGAACTTAATCGTAGCTGGTGAAGCAGGCCCTTGGTTAAGTTCTGTGGGATAGATAAGGCTACTTGGATGTTCCAAATAGCAGCAGCTATTTCCGTACATGTTTTGCCCATTGTATTATGATGAGCTACATGAAAGTGACTTTAATATGTAATATAAATATAAACAAATAAATAAAAATAAAACACTCCGATTTCTGGGTAGTTGTGTAAAATAGTTTAAAAGGAACCAAAAAAGGTCTATCCTTTTTTTGTCAATATAGCTAGTGGTTTATAAATAAGTACCTCTAAATATTAACTTATCAAAACGAAGCTGCAAAGAACAAGAATATCAGCTGTACCAGACAGCATATTTATCAACTGTATATTACTATCATGAAGTTACACTGTGATGTATTTTCGGTACGCAAAATATGGGCTTGGAGTTGCGGACACCAGCCTGTTATAGATATTAGAAATGAGATTTTTCAAAAGTTTCTGCTTAGATACGATATTCATATGGAGATCATATTCATTTTGATTATTATATCTAATGAGTAAATACAAGCACTGGTACTATTTAACTATGGACATAATTAAAATAATGGTTATATTTTTGAAGCCATTAACTAAAATTTTAGTTGCAAGCTAACAGCAGAAGAAAAATGTGGGTATGACATACAGGGTTCTATAGTAATAATGAATTGGGGTTGAAAAGAAAACTTTCCAACCCCAATTCAATGGGTGAGTATAATTATCTGTTTTAATTTAGACTTCCCATTCAGTTCTGTCCAGACCTACGGTATAGTAATTTCATTAATAAAATATTTAAAAATATTAAATTAAAAGAAAATTACCACTAGGCGATGGCGAGATGAGCTGGACTCCCTCTCAAAGGATTGGCCTATAATCACACTAGATCTCAAGAAGTCGAAAGAGGGAAGGGAGGCCTTTGCCCTACAGTGGGACAATATAGGCTAATAATAATAACAAAGGAAATAATAATAATGTTCAGTTTTCAAATTAGTGATAAAAAATTATGATAATACATTTATGACAAGGAAAAAAACAACTGAAAATAATACTCATAGAACTTAAATAGCTATGTACATGTTGGTAGGGACATAGGGGGCGTTAAATCCAATCTGATTCAAGTGTGCATCGCTATACACATGGCTTTCAATACTCTGAGAGTTGCAGGTCACTTGCATCTTGCATTTGCTACAATAAGCAGAGTTCTCATGCTCAATTGTCAAGTAAGCATCAATAGTAACCTCCTGGTTCTCAATCAGTTCTTCAATCTCATCGAACCACTGCACATGCTGAGGATCACCGTCTATGTGACTGAGAATACTCTGAACTGTGTTATCAATGCATGTATCACAAACTTTGCACCAGACCTTGTCTTCATTGTCTACTGGGAATATGCCGTTGTGGGGTTTTAGATATCTGGTGATGTTAGCTCGGTGGTTGATGTGGTCGACGTGCTCCTTGATGCTCTGCGGGGAGCAAATCATGCTGCTGTTGCACACCTTACAGAACCCCTCATCTTTTTCGCAGGATAGGAAGGCGTCTAGAGTGATAAACTCACCGTCAATGAGGTCGTCCACTAGATTCATCCATTTCGCATGGTCTTTACTCTCGATGTGCTTCGTGACCGACTCATCTTCCGGCAGGTTGCAGTTGCATGGTTTGCAGTGAAGTATGTCGTTACTCAAGTATATGCCATTCTCATTCATCAGCTCGATTTTTTCCTTGTGTTTTGCACCGTTTGTGTGTTGTTCGATGCATTTATTCGCCTTCGGAATATATACACCGCAAAATACGCAACGTACTCGCGTCTTTGAGCAGGTGACTACGCCATATATGTGACCTGTTTTCATTTTGACTTATTACAATTGTTACGTTTATTACACTAACGATTTATATTCAGCGGATTACGGTTTTATGAATAACTTGAAATTTCGCGAAATTTTTTGGTATTGAATTGACAGTTTGACAGGTGATACTTTTAAGTTTTTTTCTACTTTGACAGAAGATCGATGATGGATGAATATTTTTATATGGCAACATTTTGTTAACTTTGCTCTTGCGGCTAAGATTACCGCCCGAACAAATCTCATCTTAATTTTCCTTCATTACTATAAACGAGGGTCATTCAATAAATACTTAGCCTACAAAAAGTAAACGAAAATTTTGGAAAAGTGGCAATTTATTTTTCAACATAGTCTCCTTTTAGTTCGATACACTTAGCCCAGCGATGCTCCAACTTTTTTAACCCGTCCGAAAAATAGTTTTTGTCAAACTCTGCAAAATAGGCCTCCGTGGCGGCGATGACCTCCTCATTTGATCCTTAACTATTCCCGGCGAGTGATTTTTTCAGATTAGAAAACAGAAAGAAGTCACAAGGGGCCAAATCTGGAGAATACGTTGGATGGGGCAGCAATTCGTAGCGTAATTCGACCAAATTGGCCATGGCAACGGCAGACGTGTGAACCGGTGCGTTGCATTGTCGTGGTGAAACAGAACTTTTTTCTTCGCCAGATGGGGTCGTTTTTTCTTTAATTCGGATTCGAATCGGCCCAATAACTCGGTATAGTAACGCCCTGTAATTGTTTTACGCTTCTTGAGCTAATCGATGTAGATCACACCTTGTGAATCCCAGAAAACGGTGGCCATAACTTTTCCGGCCGATTTTACAGTTTTCGCCTTCTTTGGAGCACGTTCCCCGGTCTGGATCCATTGTTTTGATTGCTCCTTGGTCTCTGGTGTGTACCAGTGGATCTAGGTTTCATCGACGGTCACAAAACGACGCAAAAACTCCGCTGGATTCCGCTTAAACAGCGCCAAACACGTCTCCGATGTGGTCTCACGGTTGCGCTTGTTTTCCGGTGTGAGTAAACGCGGCACCCATCGCGCCGACAGCTTTCTCATGCCGAGTTCCTCGTGAAGAATATGATGCACTGTTTCTTCTGAAATGCCTACAGTATCAGCTAGCTCCCGAACCTTCAATCGGCGATTTGCCAATACGAGATAATGGATTTTTTTAATGTTTTCCTCCGTAGCAGCTGTTTTCGGTGGACCTGGACGTGGTTCATCAAAAACCGACGTACGGCCTCTTGCAAACTCGTTGAACCAATTCTTGACGGTGGCCATCGATGGAGAAGAGTCACCGTACACAGCATCCAAGCGCTCTTTGATTTCGATGCACGTTTTCCCTTCCAAAAATAGGAATCGAATCACCGAACGATATTGCTCTTTTTCCATTTTTGTAAAACCGATCGACACGTTCGCTTCCATAAGTTGTCAAATTATAACTAACTAGCTGACCCACGCAACTTCGTCTGCAACACATAATATAGCTTATAACCTTTCTAGATAAATCGACTATCCAACTTATTAAATTGAGCTATATCGTACTCGTAACAAACAAAAAATCTTACCTTTCCTCTATAAAATACCTATTAGTTTAGATTGACTTCGATTATATTATTAAAGTAACAATTACTATAGGTATCTCTTACTGTTTAATATACAATAACACCTTGTATGTACTTGTAAACATTATGGTGCAGTAAATATTTTGAATTTGAATTTCTCCGGAGCCCCCAGAGGCCAGAATCCCCACGTACCTACCGCACCGGACCGAATGACTGCCACGCGCTAATTATTTTGTCGCCCGTATATTTTTACATTGCGATATCTTCTAAGATATTTGTTTAAACTGTATAGAGTAAGGGGCACAAATATTCTATATTAAATTTCCGTGCTAAAAAACATATTTATTTAGATATAGATTAATACCATGTGGGTTAAATAAGCTTCGCAAAATATAATTCTTTTTAACCTAACATTTTAATATAAAAAAATGGTTACAGTGAGTCAATCGTAAAAGATAAACATATGCTGTCGCGGACTTTTTTTTAGAACTTTTAAAGAGGAACAATTTCTTCATACATGATATTTACGTAACTTAAACCGTTTTCGCAGCGCACGCAACGGAAGCTCTCAAAAAGGAATATCTTTTCCCGTTTTTGCAACATTTTTCATTTATGCTCCGCTCCTATTGATTGTGGCGTGATGTTATATAGCCTAAAGCCTTCCTCGATAAATGGACTATCCAACACTAAAAGATTTTTTCAATTCCAACCAGTAGTTCCAGAGTTTACCCCGTTCAAACAAACAAACAATCAAACAAACAAACAAACAAACTCTTCAGCTTTATAATATTAGTATAGATAGTATAGATAGATGAAGGGATTGGAATGAAAATTTGAAAAAAGAATTAAAAAAGAATGTGCTACACTGTGGTAAAACTCTTTTGAAACTACAGCGCCCTCTGGCGATGAGGCTAGGTACTTATTGAATGCACCTCGTAGTTTGGACGGACCCTTTATGAGCTCAAGACAAAATTTCCGCTGGCTTGATCTTCTACTATTATAATCAATAACGATATTGATAACCCTGAGTTATTGTCATTTCATTTTAATGTGCCTATCGTAAAACATTTCGTTTTAATCCACCCATACGTGTACCTCATAAATCTTCGAATTATAGGTAGAACAGCTATATTGTGCGTGCAAGCTGACATTTCAATGACATTATGCAAGGAATATGATTTATAATCCATTCGATACATACGATCCATTCACAACTAAAGTCCATTTCACGAAAGAAGTCCCGCGGACAATTGTGGAACTAAATTTAACAGATCGGCCATGTTGTCGTTTGTCGATGTTATCAAGGTGCGTTTGTTGTGGTAGATATTTTGTGAGTTTATTATTGGATTAGTGCGTTTTAAGGTTTATTTACGATGCCAAAAGTTGTAAAACAACATTATATCGCGCGACATACAGCGCTGCGTCTGCGGGACTTCTTTCGTGAAATGGACTTTAGTGTGAATTCGGCCAGCAGAAGCCAGCTTCAATTTTTTTAAGTTGCGGTAGGTTATTTTATTTGTTTCTATTAATTTCTCTATAGTTTCATTCACGTAATTTTTGCGAACTAAGTTTTTTTATATTGTATTTGGAACGAAGTTCCATAAGGTGAATGCTCCAACTAGCCCGCGAAATTCAATTTTTTTTACGTTTTTTGCAATTTGCAGGTCAGTGTTAGTTTGTATGTTGATTAGAATATTAATTGCGGCTGTAAGACGTATGTAGTTACAGAAATATAATCATCAAAATCATCAATACAAGCCTCCAAGTTCATAAAGGTGTAGGAACTTGAAAAAGTAATTTTTGCACCTTTATGAACTTGGAAGCTTGTATAAGAAAATTTGAATTTCGCGGGGTGGTTGAAGCATTCACCTTAACGCGCGTTGTGAAAGGGGACTAGACGGAAAAAATTCTTACGAAAAGTTGTCACGACACTTTTTGCTATAGTAAGCTATTGTAAGCTGTGCGGCGTCGCATGTTTCTCTGTCTGTCTCTCTCTCTCTTATAGAAAGCAAGCCAGATATTTTCATTTCTACATTTCTTTTTTTTTTTTTTTTTTTTTTAATAAAAAATAATAACAATAACTTCGTTCCATCCGGGTGTTCCTTGACACCCACAGAACAGAAAAAACAGGTAGAAATGCTAAGCGACGAAATCTGTATCGGAACCAGTGTCGCCAAACTAACACAATCAAACCATCAATCGTACACTGCACTACATATAAACAATTCGTTCGATTGGTCGTTTAAATTCCAATCACAACTAGCATAACTCACAAATTCTACATTTTAAAATATACCTTCCGGCTCTTATTATAGGTTTCTTTTTGCTTTAGGCAGAAATAATATACATCGTTTTGTAATTGGCAATCAAACTAGAACTAATTGCCAAGTAAATTCCGCTACTCGCCCATAGATAGCAGTATTTTCAATGGACGCAATTATGAACTTAATGACTACAGCGATAAGGATTATATTCGCGTCCTTGGTCTATATTTATTGCTACTCGGTCAAGGAAGTGACACAATGAGCTTTTATCTATATCATCGATATCGATAGATACCAAATTTATTTTGAAAAAAAAAGTTTGTAGTATTATGAACAAATATTATTATTATTTCCTTTATTCATTTTCTTTCCATAGACTAAATACATTTTTAAATATTTCTTAAAAAAAAAGATATAAAAAACATTTAAAAATATAAAAAGTAGTAGCCCACCGGCATTGGAAACAGGGTCCGAGCTACCGGTGGTCAGGGCTCTTGAGAGAGGAACCTCCTGACAATGCGCGCCGTGTCCAGAAGTACTGCCTTCTGGATCAAGCCCTTGATCCAGCTACCAAGCGAGAGCCTCCTTAGATGTTCGTCGAGGCTCTTGGCTATTAAGCCATTGGCAGACACGACTATCGGCACAATGATTGCTGTATTCACGTGCCACATGTCGACAACCTCGCGAGCCAGATCTAGATACTTGAATTGCTTATCTTTCTCTGCTTTCACGAGGTTCTCGTCATGCGGGACCGTTATATCAACAATCATTGCGCGACGCTCCGATCGATCTATCACCACAATGTCAGGCTTATTGGCAACAATAGTCCTGTCAGTGACGAAAGGTCGATCCCAATACAATGAAATATTACCATTTCGAGAACTGGGTCGGGCGCATACTTATAGTATGGCACTTCTGTTTCCACAAGGTTGTATTTCAAAGCAAGTTGCTGGTGGATAATCCTGGCAACAAGGTTGTGTCTATGCAAGTATTCTCCGTTAGCCAGACGAGAACATCCAGAAATAATGTGTCGGATCGATTCTCCAGGACGGTGGCATGCCCGACATAGGTATGTCAACCGTGCCATCCTTCACAATGTATTTCCGGTAGTTGTTCGTCATCATAACTTCGTCCATTATTGCACAGACAAAACCTTCGGTTTCCCCGAAAAGGTCACCGAAACGCAGCCAGGATACGGACGCTAAGAAATCTACATCGGTTCCATGTAAGGCCCGGTAAAAGCGTCCGTGCAGCTCCTTGCTCTGCCATACCTCCCTGCGGTCATTAGTGTCTAATACTTTAGGTTTGCGCCAGTTCTCGTTAGCCAAGGAGAGCGGGGTAAGGCCCTTGTCCACTGAGACCACATCTCGGTGCATCCCCACGTTGGCTTCTAGGAAGTATTCCCTGAGACTGCATACCTCATGGTTGTGTAGGGTCTTAGTATTTTTATTATTATCTTTATTAACTTTTTAACAAATTTAGTACATTTTTAAACATTTCTATATCAAATAATATAAAAAAACATTTAAAAATATAAAAAATTGTAGCCCACCGGTATCGGGAACAGGGTCCAAGCTACCGGCAGTCAGGGCTCCAGAGAAAGGAACCTCCTAACAATGCGAGCCGTGTCCAGTAGTACCGCTCTCTGCGTCAAGCCCTTGATCCAGCTGCCCAACGAGAGCCTCCTCAGGTGTTGATCGAGGCTCTTGGCAATTAAGCCATTGGCTGTAACGACTATCGGCACAATGATCGCTGAGTCCACACTCCACATGTCAACAACCTCGCGAGCCAAGTCAAGATACTTGATTTGCTTATCTTTCTCGGCTTTCACGAGGTTCTCGTCATGCGGAACGGTGATGTCAACAATCATTGCGCGCCGCTCTGATCGATCCACCACCACTATATCAGGCTTATTAGCCACAATAGTCCTGTCAATGATGATGGATTGATCCCAGTACAGTGTGATATCGCCATTTTCGAGAACTGGGTCGGGCACATACCTGTAGTACGGCACTTCCGATTCCACAAGGCTGTATTTTAGAGGTTGTTTTTTTTGCTGATGGATAATCCTGGCTACAAGGTTGTGTCTATGCAAGTATTCTCCGTTAGCCAGACGAGAACACCCGGAGATAATGTGACGGATTGATTCGCCCGGACGGTGGCATGCCCGACATATGTCAACCGTACCGTCCTTCACAATAAATCTCCGGTAGTTATTCGTGATCATAACTTCGTCCATAATTGCACAGACAAAACCTTCAGTTTCTCCGAAGAGTTCCCCGGAACGTAGCCAGGCTACGGACGCTAAGAAGTCTACATCAGGCCCGTGTAGGGCCCGGAAAAAGCGTCCGTGAAGCTCCTTACTCTGCCATACTTCCATGTGGTCGTTAGTGTCAAGAACTACAGGTTTGCGCCAGTTCTCTTTAGCCAAGGCGAGCGGGGTAAGGCCCTTGTCCACCGCGACAACGTCTCGATGTATCCCCACGTCGGCTTCCAGGAAATATTCCCTGAGACTGCATATCTCACGATTGTGGAGAGTCTTAGCATTTAAAAAGCCTCGACCTCCACACTTCCGTGGGATATACAGTCTCATAACCGAAGAACGTGGGTGATACATTCGATACGCCGCCGTCAACAATGTACGGACCCGCCTATCCAGGGCGTCTAGCTCTGTTTGAGTCCATTTGAGTATGCCGAAAGAGTACATCAAAACCGGCATGACCCAACCGTTGAAGGCACGCACCTTATTTCCGCCTGATAAAAGACTATTAAATACTTTTCGCAGGCGGCCAAAGAAGCGCTCCCTCAACGATTGCTTCATGTCGGCAACGTTGATGCCCAGCGCTTCCGATATACCCAAATACTTATAGGTTTCGGTTGCTGAGAGGGATCTAAGATTTATGGAATCTGTGAGCTGGGTTCCCACAGACTCCACAATCCCCCCTCGCTTTATGTGCATGACCGCACATTTGTCCACACCGAATTCCATCCTGATGGCGCTACTGAAAGCTTCAGTGACCTTCAGTAGCTCCATCAGTTGCAAATCGTTGGGGGCAAAAAGTTTCAAGTTTCAGGTCATCCATGTAAAGGAGGTGAGATATAACTTGACCACCTCTCTTCAACCGATAGCCTAGACCTGAATCCTCCAGCAGCGTGCTAAGAGGATTCAAGGCTAAGCAGAACCAAAGAGGACTCAAACTGTCGCCCTGAAATATACCTCGCTCTATCCTTATCGGTTCGCTATTCCTCTGGATTTGCCGACGTCCTGGATAGCGAAGGACTGTCCTCCATTGCCCCATACACGACATCAGGAAGGTGCGCAGGGTTGCATCAATTTTATACAACTCTAGCACCCTCATGAGCCATGTATGTGGCACCGAGTCATAGGCCTTCTTATAGTCTATCCAACATGTCGACAGATCCTTTCGGCAACGGCGAACCTGCTGGCTAATGGCCATATCAATAAGGAGTAGCTCTTTAGTACCACGGGACCCGCTCCTACATCCATTTTGAGAAGTGGATATGACAGAATTGTCATTAATGTGTTTGTTTATTTTGGTTCTCAAAATGGATGTAAGAACTTTATAGACTGTCTGAAGACAAGTAATCGGTCTATAATTTTTGGGTTCCGCGGTACTACCTGATTTATAGAGCAGGTGGGTTATACCTGTTGTCAGGAATTCGGGTAGCGACCCTGACTCCAAGGCTGACTGGAAAAGGGTCGCCAGGCGAGCGTGCGACCTTGTGAACCACTTTATCCAGAAATTGTGCAGCCCGTCCGGCCCTGGAGATTTCCAGTTAGGCAACGGACGAACTGCACAAGTAACGTATTCTTATTATTATGAGCCTGTACTGTCCCACTGCAGGGCAAAGGCCTCCCTTCCCTCCTTCCACTTTTTGCGATCCAGTGCGACAGTAGACCAATTCTTAGAGAAAGAGTCCAGCTCATCCCGCCATCTCCTTTTAAGAGAATCTGAGTATCTGTAAAAATAAAAATGTTACAAAAGTCGTGCCTAAAAAGTTGTTCTCCTTACTTGTTCTTCATATATGAGCGCAAAAGATGGATACCTACATACAGTGTAGTTACAAACACGGATGCTTTTAAAGTACTATACATGTTGAACTGCGACGTATACCTGGTCAACGTTCCTTCCCTCAGGAACGTCGGCCACACACACGCGGTAACATCATCGAACGTTAGAGCTTGAGGTCGCAAGCAGCCAATCAGATGCAAGTACGCAGCATGTCCGGCTTCTAATGCACCAGCCACGTCCCCTTCAGCAAATATATCCATAGCTCCCCATTCTAAAAACGTAGGACTCCCTCTGTTTATCAAAGCTCGCAGAGCAACGTAATCCCCGCAGCGCGGCACGAACACATCAGCTATGAGTGTCTCTCTGTAGCTGACGGGTTCAGCCGCTTCCCTACCAAACAAGTTTACCAGTTGTTCTAACACATCTTCTCTACAATCTGTGTTATCATCTTGCACCATCAGATAACCAACTAATCCTGCGTATTTCTCCAAGCTCCCTGTAGTCGACATTCTAGGTTTCTCCATCGCCCAAACGATGGGGCCTCGCATACTGAATATATCACCACTATATCCCTGTTGACTCCAAAAGTTTACCTCGTATTGTACGCAGAATTTTTTTGCTATTCCAGGTTTAACGTCTTTAGTTATTTTTCTAGTTTCTTCCGATATTAATTTATCCTCTACATTGATTTTCTGTATCTCGTCTGGTCTCAGAGCCATCGCTAGCAAATTGCAAATGTAAATAGTCTCTCCTTTTATTGTTTCTAATATGACCTTCCCAGAATACATGTGGATATCTTTAATGGATATAACTTTTAATGTGATATCAGCTACGCTTTTATGAAGTTTACTGGTGAGACGTTTACTACAGTATCCCAAAAGTTTTTCCCGAAACCTAGTGTTCATTCCGTCGAGGTGGTTCTTGGCACTGCTCGTTCTATAACATTGGTGGAGATAAAATAGGAGTGACACACTGTGAGCTGGAGCCCCACAGACTAGTTTCACGATAACCCTCATGATTTCCCTCGAAGTTGAGAAGAAAAGAGACGAGCAAATATTTGACTCCATGCTCGTCTGGTCGTAGTACAGTAACGTCTTCTTGTCCACCTCTATGTTTATGTTGCTCGTTTGGAAACTGTATAATCTAAACTAGCACTGGCCTGCAAATTGCAAAAAACGTAAGAAAATTTGAATTTCGCGGGGTGGTTGGAGCATTCACCTTAAACATGACAAAAATACGTCTATTTCACGTCTAGCTATATTGCTCTGCATGACAGCCCACAGAGTACATTTTTATATTGTGACAGCACTGACAGCCTTTGTAAACCTTTTTGTCTGTGTTATAGATTTCAGGATCTTGAAAGGTATCGGCATTCCGGGATTTAATAAATTAAAATCTCGACTGGATATTGAATTAATTCAGGTGTGAAATTAGAAATATAAAGATGTCTCTAGACCCAGATGCTGATGCAGATATTGTGGAGGATGTAGAAGAACTAATAGATAGCTTGTGGGTAAGAAAGGAAACATGTTGATCATTTATTTACCGCTTTGTTCTCATTTCTGCAGTTACGGCGTACTACAACTGAAATGATTTTTAGTTTCAAATCAATAATACATGCAGCAGCTTCCGTTCCGCCCTTACTACCACCGACCACTAGCATACCATCTATCAGATAATAGAAAAAATCCTTGAATTTATTATCCCTTTTTACCTTGCATTTATAGACTACTCGAAAGAATTCGATAGTATAGCGAAATCTGCAGTCTATGACGCTCTTACCAAACAAAATGAAGAATCTAACTAATTAAGTCTTCTATAAAAAATAGTAGCAGTACAGTTGCTATAAAATTAGAATGGATAGGTCCAGAATCCTGAAGGATGTATAACATGGTGATCTGCTCTGCGAAGCTATTTACTAGTACCCTAGAAGGAGTCTTGACAATGATGACGCTTGCGAACGGAGAGGTATCTGTCTTGTTGAGGCGAAGTTGATAAATCTGCACTTCAGCAACCACCAACCAATATTCAGAAGTTCAAGCTCAAGGTTAGCCAACGAGCATTGGGAGTGCAGCATACTGAGTAGTAAAATAACTGACCAGATAACAAACACCACACTTCACTTTATAAAGCAAAAAAAAAATGGGACTGGGGAGGCCAGATCTGAATACAAGCCTAGCATTAAAAAAAAAATTTAAACTTACCTTGAAAATAACCAAATATTTTTTTTTTCAGAAAGAGCTTCAAGATCTTTACGCATTCAGGGATTTATTTTTTGAAAACCATCCCATTGAATTTGCTACAGAAAAGTACAAACGTGTTGAAGAAAAGAAAGATGTACTGATTGAGAAATTTGAGTCAATTGATGGTAAGACAATGTTAATATTGAATCTATTATGGAAACAAGTTAGTAACTAGTAATTTAACTGACACAAGTATGGCTGACAAGATCTAAAAGCTTTTTTGGTCAATTTAAATTGTAGAATATCTTCTTCTATACTTATACTTGTAGTCATCTACATTCATACTCAACATTTTCTTCATTACTCCGCACCACATAATTATCCATACTACAATGTCCAATTTCCGGACTTCCTTTCCTCTTATGTATTCATTCTTTATTTTATCCATTCAATTAACACCACACACCCCCCTTAGCATTTTCATCTCAGCCACCTGCCTTTTATTATTATCAAAATCAAATTTCAGTGGACTCTCAGATCCCGTTTGCTCACCGTGCCAAGTTCCTATGCATGAAGGGTCGATGCTACAACATATGCCCTACATACGATGCCAGAGCAACTCAGTGCCTCAGCAAGGCGGTTAAGTTAAACCCACATCTGATTGATGCGTGGAATGAACTCGGAGAATGCTATTGGAAGAATATGAATGTTAAGGAGGCGAAGGCAAGCTTTGAGGGGGCATTGAAACATGTAAGTTGTGTTTTACATTAAATAATGGAGATACTACTGTTAGCTCGGGAATGACAAACAATATGGCACTGTACTTTTATTGCTGAGCTGAATATTGAATCATCACTTGTTTTTTAATTACATATTTTTTTTTATTTTTTTTTATTTATTTATTTAAACATACAGTCTTAACACAGTTTCATATTCATTTCGTACCATTAAACCATAGATGGTTTGTATTAGTACTCACATTCGCTTTAACAACACTGCTTAATTACTAAAAAGAATTAATATAAGTAAAAATGTAGGTACATGAATAATATTTAGTTATCAACTTTGCCTATATTTGATCACTCCATTGCTACACATAGTCCTCTCCCTAACTTCACCTCGGTATCCCGTACTCTGCCTTCTGCATTGTCTTTTTTTGTTCCGAGGTGGAAAAAGCTCATGGATGTCCACCCCCCTGAAGCAAGTGAAAGGGTTTGGTAGACTCTAACCTACTAAAACTACGCCAGTGTTCCTATCTAGACTTGCACCAGGGATCATGGGACAAAGTGCGCTTTCCAAGATCCCCGGCTAGACCGCATTCAGACTGACCCAACTTCATTCAGTCTCCACTTTAGCACTTGTTGGCTTCATCAGAGCCATCGGCCATCACTCAATTACCGATTCTAAATTATTTTATATGTATATTATTTATATCACAAAAAATAAAGCAAGTTTTATCTTACTAATCTTTTCTCTAGGAACGCAACCGCCTGTCCCTTCGTTGCCTTTCCATCATCTTACGCCAAGAGAGTGGCGACAAGGAGCGCTCAGAAGCACATCCAGCCATTTTGAAAAGCGTAGAGCTCGCGAGAGAAGCTGTTGCTCAGGATATTAAAGATGGCGTATCTTGGACTGTGCTGGGTAACGCTTACTTGTGCCAGTTCTTCATGGTGGCCCAAGACCCGGATACACTGAAGCAGTCTATGAAAGCTTATAGGCATGCAGCGTCGGATCCTATTGCTAAAGGACAACCGGATTTGTATTACAATAAGGGAATTGTAAGTTGATTCATATGTTTATTTTTGCAAAATATTGGAAATCAGCATTGCTGTCTATAAAGCTTGCTTTGCTGCAAAAACATTTATTTTTTTTCTTTTCGTTTTATCTGCGATCAGCTGCCTAGCTATAATCAGATGTGGTCTTGTGGCTGCAAATACATACATAAGCTCTTATATATTTTTTTTTTTATAATTTTGTATTTGTTCAATAGTTGTTTAAAATATTAATTAGAAACCAATTGTCATTGAAGTTCTAACACCATGTTTTAGCAAATGAACACAGCATCGACAGTGAATTTGTGAGTTACCTCCTCAGTGAGTATCTAAAATTTTCTGAAACAATAAATACTAGTATACATAATTACATACATTAACTCACACCTTCTCCCGTGAGGGTAGGCAGAAACCATAAAACGACACCTGCAAATGTTTTTGATCCCACGTTTTTTGTATAAAGCTGAAAAATAACAGTTACTGTCATTTAAAAAGTACAAAGAAATACACTTTTATGACGCTGACTATATTTTGTTAATCCAATGCTAATATAACTTAGGTTGGTTTCAATAAAACGTAAATTTTTGCACTTAGCAAAATTAACTTGAAATGTGATTCTGGTGGCTACTTCAACCTCAAAGGGTAGAATAGTCAGCTTTCCTACTATGTTTGGCTCCCAGCAGCATTCTAATTCTGAAAAGCTAAACTACAAACTAACAGCTAACACTCCATCCATATACTCTTCCAGGCACTAAAGTACTCAGAGTTCTACGACGAAGCGCTCCAGAACTTCCAATATGCCAGCCGCCTGGACCCGCCATGGGAGCCGCCGAAACAGGAGTATTCTCGGCTGAAGACCTTCGTTAGCTCAGCGCATGCGCTCGTCAAGACACGAGGGAAGCTGAAGGGCAAGCGACTGGCTAATATGGTGTCGGTTAGTATGTCTTTCGTCTCACAAACAAACACTAGGCTATTTTTTCTTTTTTCACATAAACAAAAAATGAAGACGATACAATGCTTCGAAAAGTCGTGTGACGTCACAGTTTCGTACATTTTTTACCAGAAAGTGATTGCACAAGCCAACAGGGATCTTAGCGAGCTGTCAGTTATTTTACAAGTTTTACGCCCTGGCTGGAAGCCTTACATTCAAGGCATCCACAATAATGTCTAGTTTTGTAGACTTAACTCACCTCTATCGTCAAGTTTCATTTGAAATAAAAATAACATAATTATAGAAAACAGAAAAAACTCTACTTTAGTGTATTATTTGAATGAGCTCGCATGCAATGGTATGAAAAACTTGACACTTTAAAATCAATACAAGATCATGAACTAATCAACCTCCATCCCCAGTCCATAGACAAGAAGATGCTGGGCCTCTATGGAGACGGCAATCGCCACTCTTTTGGGGGCCGCTGCGCGATACCGCTGGAACACATCCGAATCAACGCCTTACAAGACGGGCCGAACGAGGGCAAGGTCATCCTAGGCAAAGTCGTCGGCTCCATACACAATGAGAATGCTGTACCTTTGTAAGTATCTGTTGTATCCTGTATAGTCATGTATTGCGTTTTTGGTAGGATAACCAGGCTAGCCCTCGAAATTCGAATTTTCGTATTTTTTTGCAATATGCAGGTTGGTGTCTGATTGTATGTTGATGAAAATATTAAATAACTCTCGTTAGTTCATTCCACCCCATTGAATTAATTTTATATGATAAAGTTGTTGGACTAAATGACCTTAGGGGGTTGTATAGATGATTTTAATGATGATATTATAATTATGTAACATCATACAACCTGACACAGACCTTCAAATTTCGGGGCCTTGTATGAAAATGTATCATCTTCACTAAGCTTTTTAATGTACATAATTTAGCTACAAATTATGTACTGCTAGTTATACTAATCATTCCATTACTTCATTCATGATTTTTATAAAATATTCGACTTCATTAGTTGATAATGCCAAAGTTTATGTGCAGCATAAACTGCAGTAAAGTGGAGATAATAATATTTGCTCTTAGCACAGTAATGTTAACGTCAGATTTGCCTTTAAGGTGAATGCTCCAACTAGCCCGCGAAATTCAATTTTTTTTACGTTTTTTGCAATTTGCAGGTCAGTGTTAGTTTGTATGTTGATTAGAATATTAATTGCGGCTGTAAGACGTATGTAATTACAGAAATATAATCATCAAAATCATCAATACAAGCCTCCAAGTTCATAAAGGTGTAGGAACTTGAAAAAGTCATTTTTGCACCTTTAAGAAAAACGTAAGAAAATTTGAATTTCGCGGGGTGGTTGGAGCATTCACCTTAAAGCTAGAGTGAACAGGGATGGGAAGAGGGCGTGAGTTTATGTATGAACAGGCATCTTTTGGACACGCTCGTTTCGTCATTGATCTCATCCATCACATTCCATTAGGCGTGATCCGAGGTCAAGAGCTGACTCATTTTGCAATAAAAATACTAACTACTAATGCTGTACTTTTGCTAGCTTTATTAACACATATTTGCCACATGTATACTTACCTTATTGAACATAATATGGCATAATTTAGATATCGACGAACCAACTTCAGCCATAGATTTTACGGAGGGCCCAAGACTGTTAGTAATAAGGTTTGCTAGTTTTGTAAAACAGAAGTTTACAATGGCATCACGCTGGTAAGCCCCGAAGGGTGGCAAAAGACAGACAAAGATGGCAAAGACAGACTACAGACCTGATATAATCAGATCAAGCTATACAAGCTGTACATCAGTCTAAGTAACCCTGTATAAAATATTGCGGAAACGACTTTTTGGCATCCGATTTTGAAATTTGGCACATTTTTTCTACATACGCCTGGGAAGGCTTTAAAAAAAAGGCATTGCTACGCATCCCGGGAACACATTATTTACGGTTCACACCAGTCTATAAATAACCTGGCTACATGCTAAGTTTAGCAATCAACGAGACCAATTTAAAAGTTGACTACTCAAAAATTCTAGGGTGAATTGTATCAGGTAGTAAATTGAGAAAACAAAATCGACACCTAAACATACTACGAAAAATACGAGCATATTCCACTCTCTTTCAAAAGCACCCATTTGTTAGTTTCTGTTTTATAAACGCAAGTATGTTTTCTTGTTCAAATGCTTGCCCCTTCAAAATGGACACTTAGTTTAACTGCTTGGAACACTGCCCGACCTGTCATCGACAGCTACTTTGAAGATGGAGCCATAGAACGATCATTTGTGTGGTATGTGTCACTAAAGCCACATGTTCATTGAGAAACAAAGTTGTATAACATGTTTGGCAACATGTTTTCGTGTTGCTGACAACATGTTGCATTTTTGCTGGCAACATACGAATGTTCCGTATTCATGGTAAACATAAGTTGCTCATCTTTTTAATCGGTAACAGTTGATGTTACATAAATGATGTTGCGCAACTGTTCCTCAACTTTGTTTCCAATGAATACGGGGCTTTAAGGTTTAAATTGCATTAAATTAACCTTCTGGCCAAAAGAATTTACTACGTCTTACGTTCTCATACACTTTTATAAAATGGTGCATCTGACAGATTGATTGAAAATAACAATATTCTGATTTAAAAGAGTGTCCATGGAGTTTCTCGCCCATTCCTCTCCATAGAGAATTAGAGATCCACGCTTTGGAATGGGCAACTACAGTACTTTCGCAGTTCTTATACCTTGTGACTGGGACTGTAGCTACATTTTATTGGTGTTGTTTCGACAATTCAAAAGTGCCTGTAATTGGCCTACTTATGATACATTCAGTATGCCATCCAAAATCAATACAAAATCTGGTGGACCTATTTTTGTAGCGCAAAGCCTTTTCGGCAGGCGAACCTTAAAACGGTAGTCCTTCAAGTTTCATGTAATATGAAGCAATTCATTCCTATCGAATGGGTGTAAACTCGAGAATTTGTGACGAAAAAAAAAACGTTACCGGTTTGTCCGGTCAATTTAGACATCCGAGGTTACATTAATTCCCACCCAGCTGAAAATCAGTAGGATTGTTCAATACACCATTATAAATGAAATGTGAAAAGTCCTCATCGCCTGGAAAAAAAATTACTCGGGGTCATAGGTCACAAAACGGATTTTTCGTGATTTTCAGCAAAACGGTAAGATTTATCATAAGATTACCTGAGACAAAATTGTAGATCAGATAATAGTCTATAAAAATGTCTAAACACTATTATTTCTAAGATCCACCGTTTTTAAGATATAACAATTCAAAAAGTTAAATTAATTGTAATCTAAGCACGTAGTATACGTGGTGTACTTATACATATTATGACAATTACAACTCGTTCAACTTTTCGGTGGCTCTTAGAAATAAAAATGTTAAGAATTTTTTATAGATTATTATCTGATCTATAATTTTGTCTCGGCAAATTTTATGATAAAACGTTTTGCTGAAAATCGCGAAAATCCTGTTTTTGTGACCTTTGACCCCGAGTAATTTTTTTCCAGGTGTGGGATCAATGAGAACTTTTTACTCTTCATTTATAATGGTGTTTTGAACAATCCTACCAATTTTCAGCTGGGTGCGAATTAATGTTACCTAATTCCTATTTTACAACCGAGGCGCGAGCTTTTAAATAAATAAATTTTCATAATTGGCATAAAATAAACAGGCATACAAAATTTTTTTTCAACAAAATTTTAATTCATGATATTTTAAAATTCCAGCACATTCGCGTTGGTGGATGAGAGCATGGAGTGTGTGCTGGTTACAGTATACAACTGGGCGGATGGACGTGGCGCCATCATCGGTGACTGTGTGGCCATACCCGAACCACTGATGCGGAGACATAAGCATGAGGCAGAGGAAGTGGTATGTTATGTCTGTTTTAGAGTGTTTTGTTGGGTAGTTGGCAAAAAAAAACTAAGTAGTCCGTCAGATAGATTTCCAAAAAGATTGGACACATATTTTTTCTTGTTTAACGTTAACAAAAAAAGAAGATACAGTGATTCGAAAAGTCGTGTGACGTCACAGTTTGGTACATATTTTTTACCAGAGACTGACAAGCCCCCACTGACCCGTGACCTTTGACAAGTTTTATTTTCGGAATTTTTTATTAATTTGAAAAAACAAAAAAAAACAGACGGATTAAACAGAATCATTTTTTTTGTCAGGAAATCCTTATTGGCTGTTAACTAATAACGTTGATTAATATATGATGATACTGATACGGTTAGTCTGCATCATCCCACTGCTGGGCAAATGCCTCTCCATGACTTCCACTTGTTTCTATCCAAGGCCAACGTGGACCACTGGTTGCTAGTCTTGTCCAGCTCGTCCCGCCATCTTTTACGAGGTCCGCCGCAACGCCTTCTGGCTGTTTCAGGGCTCCAGAAAATGGCTATTTTGACCCACAACTCATTGCCTCATGCGGCAGATGGGACTAGCACTTGATGTATGTTGGAGGTCAGAATTGGCCGTTAAATGGGAGATCAGAATTGGCCATTAAATAGGAGATCAGAATTGACCGCTTAATGGGAATTGATAGAGACTTGCAACTGGTGCAATCATCACCATCATAATATCAGCTAAAAGGCTTTCACTGCTGTAATTAGACTTTCCCAAATTTTGCTTGTACGGGGAAGTTGGTGTTTTAAGTATTACCTGGTGATTTTTATAACCTTTTTGGGAGAGGGTAAAGACCAAGTACCATTGGTAAGAATGTTACAAAACATGGCAACTTCAGGGTGAAGTTAGAGGTCTTATTATTATTTTTATAGAATTTCGAAATATCAATTAAGACTAAAGGAAATGAATGCGTTTAATGTTCCCACTCCTGGCACACAAAGCTCTGTGGAAATAATAGTCCAATATCTATCATCTAGACAAATAAAAAAACAGACACAGCAGTGTCTGTTTGTAACTTCAAAATAATAGCTTTTGTACTGAATGGAATACAGAAAAATAACAAAAAAATATTTTTATTTTTGTCTGTCTTTCTGTTTGTTCCGCCTAAACTCCGAAACAGCTGAACCGATTTTGATGCAAATTTTAGATAGCTGATGTTATAAGGAGTAACTTAACTTTATTTTAGAAAACGTTTTAGGGTTTTGTGCAAAAAAATTAATACCCCTTAAACTGTTTACAAAATCCGATTAAAAAAGGATTATTTTATAACAATTTCACGTGGATGAAGGTCGCGAGCAACAGCCACTTACTAATAAAACCTACCAAACAAAATTCTAACCAAAAACCAACCTTCAATTCCAGACATACGACTTCAAATCGGTCCGCATAAACAACCCCCTACTCCTCCTACTGAACGGCAAGCGCGTCTCCCGCAACCAGTACGCGTGCACTCGCGTCACAAGCACTTATGAGATTCACTGAGATCAGAAGAAGACGTCCAAGCCCCGTGGAGAGGACCCGAGAGCATCAGGTACGGGACAACTAAAATATCGACATTAGTTATTGGTCTACAGTTGGCGTGTTTGTGGATATTTTTTAAAGTGAACCTTATTTCTATAACGGTAAGGTATAATAACATACTATTACAGTCTTTTACTGCTGGGTAGCCCTATCCAACAGTATAAGACAGTAAACTCATACAAGGTGTAAACTCATACAAGGTGAACATAAATTAGCTAGCAAAATTCTACAGACGTAACGGGTATCATAATGGATAACAATAAAAATTGAATGTTTTCAGATTTTATAAATCCGTTTTATTATTTTTAATCTTGTTTAAATACCCAACATATCTGTCGAGTTCCACTAGCGAATTTAACTCTGTATTTTGTATTTCACAAGCAACGCAAATTTTTTCACAAATACGCTAAACGTTAGCCGTAGTCTGTTAATAAAATAATCTTAAGCTCCCGAGAATGAAATGTGAAGTGGGGATAATATTGGATGGAATATTTGGGTTGCGACTTTGGACGTGCCAAATTTTAACTAAAAGCTGTAAACAGTCGGCAACTGAGGCGATTAGAAATCGTTAACTAAACCATGGAATACTGAAAGAAAATGTAGTGATGAACAGTCAGTGAAATCTATTGTTTATCTTTAAGGACAATACAAGTATCTAGCCCATGGACCTAACCTTCGTCGAATCGTCTAATACGCGAAAGATAAATCATTGTCTCTTTTTACCGCCGATACTATGGTTATGTGCGTTCTAAAGATAATGATATATTTGCCGTGTATTCGTCGATTTGACGAAAATTTGATTAACCTTCGTCGAACCGACGAATACTCTAGGGCTAGGGCGCCAATTTACTGAACATTTTTTTTGTCTGACGTTATTTGGCACGCGGTGATAAAAATAAGACTAACGGATGTCTGTAGAATATCGATTAAGTGGACTCCATTTAATAGGTATAAATGTCGAGCTTTCGACTGGAATAATACCTCCATTTAAAATTAAATGAATGACGAATTTGAGATTTCTTTAAAATTATTTGCAAGAAATGAATTTTGGCTTTGGTTGTTTTGTATTTAAAAAAACCGGTTGTGCACGGTTCTCAGTCGATTCGATATAATCGGAACTAAGTAATTATAATTAAAAAAAACATGTTTAATCCATAGAATAATATTAGAATTACGTCAGAAAGTCTGTATGAAAGTGCACAGTTATTAAATATTAAAAATAAAAAAAATGTATGCCCATTCATATAAAACATTTATTATCGTGCATCGTTTTTAAACAAGACTTAATGATAATTGTGCGCTTTTATAAAAGGATTTTTGTTTTTATAGTACACCTTGTAATCTCATAATCATCAATATAATAATAAATGCGTTCTAATAATTTATTGCATTTATATCTTTGCGCCATGCTATTATAATTTATATATTATGATATATTCTGTTGTACCTAAGTTATGTATGTTTTGGCCTAATGCAGAGGATTGTCATTTTTAATTTAGGATATATCAGATGTGTTCGCATATGAAGTAAATGGAACAAAAGAAGTAATGCTTAATGCAGTTGTCAATAAAAATAATCCCTGAGAAGCCATTTTTTAAAATGCCTTTTCAAAAAATTAAATTACGGTCAATGGATTGACAGTCATTTTATCAATTACTTATGCGATGCCTTATTTGAGATATTATAATATCAAGTATCAATCCAAAATTTGGTGCGTACCTACTTGAATAAGTATGTAAAAATATAAAAGATCTCTTTTCCCTATGGGAAACTGTTGCTCTGTAGTTTCGGAAAGTAAATCAAAATGGAGCAATAAAGGAAACGCCTTTGCTATTGCTGGAAAAAATACCAATTGAACATGATAATATGTTATAATATAATAATATGTCACAGTCAAAACTATTAATCAGTCAAAACCACTTTTGACCGGTCAAAACTATTCAACATTTACTTAGAACCTTATTAGGTGGTTTCTGTTTTATTACAACACTAGCTGATGCCCGCGGCTTCACCCGCGTGGATGTCGGTCAAATTATATATTAAAACCTTTCTCTTGAATCACTCTATCTATTAAAAAAAACAGCATCAAAATCCGTTGCGTAGTTTTAAAGATTTAAGCATACATAGGGATATAGGGACAAAGAAAGCGACTTTGTTTTATACTATGTAGTGATGTAGTGATGATTTATTGCATGCAAACATTTATTTTAACAATCAAAAGTAGTTTTGACCGATTAACAGTTTTGACTATAACATAAACATAATTAATATGTTGTATGGATGTTATCTAGTTTGTTAAGACTTATGGAGGCAGTGGTATAGGCGATCATAAGTTAGACTTTGGACTATGTGACCAAAACCATGGTCAATGCGTTAAAGAACTGAAATGTTTCGTTTAGGAATGCGCACAGCGCAGGAATGTAGTGTTAATAACGGGTGTTTAGTTCTGTTCAAACTTTATGGTGGTTCGGAACGTCTGACGTAATGCTGCGCCAAAAGCAATAGGGTAGTTAACAAAAAAATCTAATTAGTCCATCAGATATATTTCCAAAAAATATTGGACACATTTTTTCTTTTTTCACGTAAACAAACAATAAAGCTGATACATTGCTTTGAAAACTCGTGTGACCGTCATATTGCATGACATTTTTTACCAGAAAGTGACGTCACAAGCACTCATTATCTTTGACGCGTTTTATCTTCGTAAATTTTTTATTAATTTTATAAAATAAAAAACACGTGTCCATTTTTTTTTTATAATCTAATTGACAAACTTAACAGAATCATATTTTTTTTATCAGGAAAAATCCCTATTATTGTCGGTATCAGCAGGGCGCTGGAGACGCATGGTCTTGACTGTATAATTGTGCAGACAGTCACTCGTAGCTAACTTCAGAGACGCCATAAAGTTTGAACAGAACTATATTAATAAATGTATTTGGAATCATTTAAATCGTTAGATTCACCGGACGAAAAAAAATTACATTGAATTGAAAATAATGAGCTCGCACTTCTCACGTAAACTAGATATACGATTTACGGTATGATTGAGCAAAGCAGTACAATTTAAATGCCATTGTTAACGAGCTAGAAACGTAATGAATTTTTGACTTGGTAAGGTGAATTAACGGTCTAAATCTTTGACATTTTTGTTATGAATATGAGCATTCAAATCATGGTTGCAGTCTCTTTTACACTGATTTAAAGATATTAAGATTGAGTGAGTGATACGATTTAGTTTTTAAAGAACTAGTTGAAATGCAGAGAGTATGAAAGATCTTAAGATTGAAGCGTCAGGGTAGCCCCCGATATTATTTTTTTGTGTTTTTTGCAATTTGCAGGTCGGTGTCCGGTTGTATGTTGAACAAAATTTGATTCGCGACCGTAACACGTTTATATTTATATAAATAAATATAAACGTACCTGGCAGACGTCGTCCTCCCGGACGGCAGCGCCACCTACCGGGTACAATTGTGTATTCAAACCATCCAAAAACCCACTGAAATATCCCCAGAAAGTTGCATCCAAATCGGTCCAGCTGTTTAGGAGTTCAGTGACATACATACGTACAATAGAATTATATATATAACTAGCTGATGCCCGCGGCTTCACCCGCGTGGATGTCGGTCAAATTAAATACTAAAACCTTCCTCTTGAATCACTCTATCTATTAAAAAAAACCGCGTCAAAATCCGTAGCGTAGTTTTAAAGATTTAAGCATACATAGGGACGGACAGACAGCGACAACGACTTTGTTTTATACTATGTAGTGATAGTGATAGAGAAGATGAAGATATGAATTATCAATACAACCATGGTAAGTTCATATTATTATAATGCTATTTAAAGACTATTTCATGAAATGTAAGATAAAATAATTTCGCGGGCTGCCCTGGCGCTTCCATTTTAAACAGTTTAGTTGAGTATGAGCAAGCTTTTAAGATCTCTAAATTTATTATATTTTCTTTTTTATGTGAATATTTATAAAACCTAATAATTAATTTGTGCTCTGGTCACTTTTATTTTATGGTAAGCTTAGTAATATTTGAAGTCAAGCTTTATATCTAATAATAATTATGTGACAATTTGCTGTCTGTAAACTAGGTATTAATAATGTTTTAAATAAACTAAATTGAAACAAACTTACTAGTTAAAATTGTTTTATTGTTATTTTAATTGAAATACTGGTATTTACAGCGTTCAGGTAGATTTTAAAATAATTGCTGTTTTTTATTTTTAATGATATGTTCACGTATTTTTAAGTAAGTGATTTGACTACATAGAGTGGCTCAGTAAGGTGTAGTACCTAATTTTTATTAAAATGTACAGAAGAACGCAAGTCAGTGGCAACGAAACCAGTATAAGCTGGCTTCTTATTTTAAAAGAAACTCTTTACGGTAGGCTAGCTCAGTATCAAACACCGACGATGTGCGGTCGACTGTAATTACCTACCTAAGCTTTGGTACTCTATAATCAAATGATGACATCACACATAACTATTTCTAATTTGAGTAGAAACTAACACAACTCATCCAATTAAAGAATCTAAACTTACATTAACACATTTTTTACAAAACACCTCAAAATCTTCCAAAAAATAAACTAAGCATTCACTTCCCATAATTGCAAATCATTTTCTACAACTTCTGCAAAACTGAATGCTTTATGTTCGTTTTTAAATAAAGGCCTTAAAGTCTTCAAGTTAAGGCCTATTAAGGCTCCTTTGTCCATTAAACTGTTTAACTTGCTGACTAAAACTGCGTTGTAGTTCAATCGTAGAAGGCTTGGTCTTGAGTATAAGTATTGTCCGTCTCGGAGATTCATTCTTGCCCAAGATTCTATGGTCTTGTTGCCACTGGCTATCTGTGGACGCCAATTTAAACGTGGTTATTGGTGGTATAAGTTGTGACTGGCAAGTCATTTGTAAATAGTAGGATTAGTAAAGGACTAAGTATGCTGCCCTGTCGAGTTTCTTTTTATATTGTTAATTGGCAGTTGGAATCCCCATAAACTGCTTTTGTATGTCGTTTATTTTTAGTGAAGGTAGTGTAGGTAGCTGCTAAGATTTCAAAGATACCTCTGTTACGCCATTTCTCCATATTTATCTTTTGTATATTGTGTTAAAGTCAATCAAATGCTTTTCTTACATCTAGATATAATGACAGGACATTTATTCTACGTGTTGCATTGCATAGTTCTTATTTTAAGACAGTGATATCATAAGAATTACTCTTAAACTTACCCTAATATCACCGACTTGCTTGAGGAAATATGAAGAGAAGTAGAAGCGAAGATTTGCAGCACCTGACCGTCTGGCATTGCTCATTGCGATGTATGAACGTAGCATATCAAACCCACGTCTTTTGTATTTGAACACCTGGAAAATCATCCTGCCTATTAAATCTTTTTTTAAGAAATTGTCAACTTTGGCTAGCAAAATAAATGCAAGTACTTCTTTAAAATACAGTACATACTATTTTCTTTCCTAAAGGGGACAAACTATCGAATCACTGACTTGATCGGTTTGTTTATAACATTACAATCTTTCGTCAGGCAACTTATAATTTTAAATTCAGTACATACCTGATAAATAATATTCCCCGTCACATAAGAATCAATGTAATGCGTCCCATAGCTCTTCATAAACTTCCTTACTTCTGCCGTGTCAGTTACATTCAGATCTTCAATGGCTCTCTGGACATAGTCCTTGACAGCCACTCCATCTAGATTACCTAGTTCTACAGTATTGTGGACCTTGGTTAGTTTGACTAGTACAAAGCAGCAGTCAGGTTTTGGATCGTACTCTATGCCGAAAGTTCGCATTATCTCATCGTGTATCCAGTCTCCCATGAACGCTTTCCAGGGTTTGTTTGTTCTGTAAAACGAAAAGGGGGTTTCTATTTTATGTCTGGAAAGTTAGGATGATTCTTGATGTGAGGCATATAAGGGTACTGTCTTATTTCGTCAATAACTGTTAAACTTGCACATGTATTAGTACTAACTTCTGTATGGGTTTTTTTTGTGTTATCGCAACACCATGATCGCCACAGTATACTTGTTCTAGTTTTAACCCGCATTATAAATAGTGCCTAAGTCGTAAATCACACACATTTATCTGGGATCACGTGATAGTTGCAGCTGATTCGAATAGGTATCTGCTAATAACTAATAGCGAATACACGCTTAGACTTAAGTATTTTGCAATCTAAGCTGTTCACGCACTTAAATAATATTTGCACTATTTTTAACCTACGTTCTTCTTGTTTCTCGCGTGGTTAGTGTCTAACTGTGTAACCTGGTGTCAGAGTTATTATGCCGCTCAACGGCCTCTGACTTGGATTTACAAAACTTGGCTTTTCCAAGAAATATCTTTCAGGTAGCTACGCTGTATTGTAGATACTTTTACACTCCAAATACGCTAAGTAAATTCATCATCTTAACTCACCCTTGTATCTGAAAATTCTTAAAGTACGCGTCGAGCAGGTCTTCGAACGTCTCACATAGCAACAATTCCATATTCGTGATCCCATCGGCATCACCTTTAGTCTCTTTACTGGTGACATTGGAGAATACTCGTATGTTCTTCTCACTGAAGGGAACTATGGGCTCGTCGTCACCTTCTTCTCCTTCGTAGTCTGCTGATATTACTTGCGTTACTTGAGATAGGTCGCCGTAACTATGGGTGATATTATGATATTGGTTACTGACGCTTTTTTGGTGGTCGTTACAGGTAGCTAATGGCTAGAAAGACTGATCCAAAGGGTATCGTATTACCCAGCACTAACTGGGTTGAAGTCAGTTAGGCAATCGCTCCATGTAAAATACTGGTATTCAGCTGGGAAAACGCTAAGCAGATGATGATGTTTTTGGCAATTTTCATCTTGGTTTTGAATTGAGAGTTTAAAGCTGAGAACTTATCAAACTTTTCTTTAGCATTACTTAAGGGGATTGTTCTTTGCGAGTGACCGTTTGACATTCTAAAATGCTTCCGCAAAACGTTGCGAGGTTTTTAATTTCGCGGGCTACCTAAGTAATGCCTCACAAGGCTCTTTTGACTCTTGAATGAAACACTTGACAAAAGTACGTTGTTTGTAAACATTTGTGACATTGCCTTGAGAACTTGTAAGATCTTATACAACTGCAGTGACGCGATATGGAAGGTGTTGAAACAGGCTGCGTGCTCAAGTTGGCCGCTGTCGATCAAATTTGGTCAGGTGAGATATAATCGACCCATCTCAGACAGAATGTGAGTGTGGTGCCCCAACACAGGATATGCCACATCTCTCGTGCCCGTCGTGCTCAACTAACTGCACGCTCAAAGTCTTGTATGAAGCAAACGACTGAGCTGTCCAAGTTGCTACGTACTGGTTGGATAAAATTTAGTCATCGACTCGAAAAGAATAAGACTATAAAATGTTCCCAACCTACCTTGAACCTAATGCTTTAGCGATAAAGTTGAGAATCTTTATAGTTATTTGACAGATTGGAATAGCTTGATGTACTGACGTCTACAGTTACAACTACATACAGTTAGTAGATTTGAAAAGTTCTCCAATTTAAATTCTCAATCTAAAAACTGAATGTATGGAGTGATATTTGATTAAATATCACAATGTCAATTCGTGAAAGGAAGTCGGCTATTTTGGTTGTATAATGAGAAAAAAGTGATGTATAGAGAGAGAGAAGGTCACTTTTTTCTGGGAGGAAGGCCAAAGCGAAGATGAATGAATTGTGTTAGGAATTAAATGAAAGAGAAAAGAGTAGGTAAATGCCGTGACGTCAGATATGGATGGAAGACACGGAATAGGGAATTGTGTTGTACCGGCCCCAAGTAGAATGGGGCAAGGGCAGGAAGATGATCACCATCTCAATTCGTGAAAATACTGTATTTATAAACTCTTATCACCAAGTCCGTCTATTTTTTTGTTTATTTGTTAGCACATTTATTTAACCGTCGAGTCCAATAAATTAATCTAATAATTCGTATCTGTTCTACGTTTAAGGGTTAACACACTGGGTTTGTCTGATAAGAAAATTGTACATAAATAAAAAGATTTATTATCTACATTATAATTTGACTCCAAAACAATAGACTAAACAAAATTCATTATTAATGGCTTTGACGTTTTTGTGATAAGCAATTAGGCAGTATTGTATATTGTAGTATTATTTTCAGAATAACTTTAAACATAACAGGCCCTTGCTAGATCCTTGCTAGACTCCTTCGAAATGTTGAAAATATATTCATCAAATACTTACAATTTATAGTTCCAACTAAACACCAACACAATATAGCTACACTAATTATTTTCCCTATACACAGTAAATTGTAATTTACACACACAATATTACAACAAAACAAGATTAGCATACTTTACAACGCAATATTACAAATCAAGACTTACTTCGCAAACACATCAATAGCATTTCCAATATTTAAACTGTAGCCTAGGTCTTCCTCACTGTAACATTCCACAGCACTGAATAAAACTACAAAATAAGTCAGAAACATATTCAAATACATACTAAAAGCTATATGCCGCGGCAGCGCGGCTAATAAACTGATTTTTTTTTCACATTTTGCTAATAACTCGACAAAGCAAACAGCTTATGAACTTGACCTAACAGATTAGTTGGTTGGTACTTATCAGTGGAGCAGGGGTGACAAACCTTTTTGTAAACATGAGCTGTGTGTGAGGAAAATGTGGGTTGATGAATTTCTTTTGTTAGGGAATTTCTTTTGCAATGGTGAATAAGGAAATTATAATTCGTTTGTGTAACTCAAAAGAATGAAAGAATAAGAAAAAGTGACATTGGTGACTGAAAAGTTGTAAGTGTGATGGCGATTGTCAAAGAATGGAAAAATTATATTATTAAAAAGATGGCTATAGGAGTAGAGGAAGCTAACAATGGATGGACTGTTTGAAAGATGATGTGATTTAACAAGGGATATTAGTGAAATAGGAAAGAAGATGGATACACCTGCCATGACTCTAAATAAATTGAAATAACAGTTGGAGAATGATAAACTAGTTAATATAGTAAAAACATAACACTCTTTTTTTTGGGCAGTCGTGTAAAAACATACGTTTTTTATATTTTCTACATAAATGTAAATCAATTCAGGGTGCTGCACAGACTGATTTGTAGTGTCATTCTTTGGTACTGCAAAATACACACGTACACAGCAACACACGATACAGCAATGTATCCTACCAAAAGTTGGACATCTCTGATACAAATGACAGGTCGCTCCTCGCTTGCTGCAAGAGATTGGCATGCATTTCCTGTTTGCCGAGCTTTACAGCACTGTTTAGTGAACAACTATGTTGTGTCTTCCTAGTACAGAATTTAAGATGAATTGTGTCTGCATATCATAATATATCATAACTGGCAAAATATTTGTGTCTGCATTGTACGAGTACATGCGTCAGTCTGGATTTTTGGAATTCTCTTTGAGTGGCGTGTGTTTAATCAAATATTGTCACGTTATATAGATAATACTTGGGTTGTGTTGGTCTCTAGTTTTAAGAACTTTGCGACTTGTTATTACATGCTTCTAGCCTTTTCCGACTATGTTGGGGTCGGCTTCTAGTCCGACCGGCCGCAACTAAGTACCTATGAACCCGAGCGTCTCGACCCCAAACAGCTGAAAACTGTAGTTACCAATGAGGTTGCAGTATTTGCGCCGCTTGAGGAACTCGGTAGCTACAGCAGCAGCACTCGCACAGCCCATCGTGCCTGCAACGTGAGATGGCGCAAGGGTGTCGACACAGGTATTGTCCCACACCAAAGGCCTACCTACCTTCCAAGGCATAACCGTCATGCCATCTGGGCCCCGAGTCTGCTATTCAATAGTGTCAGAATGGTCTATCAGTGATCTCACAATTGTTGATTTTGACAACACCAAACTTGTCAAAATCAACAATTATGAGATCACTGATAGACCATTCTGACACTATTGAATAGCAGACTCGGGGCCCAGCTCGTTGCAAGAATTCCATGGGTAATTGTTGATTTACACAACACCAAACTTGTCAAAATCAACAATTATGAGATCACTGATAGACCATTCTGACACTATTGAATAGCAGACTCGGGGCCCTGGTCTCTTCCCATCGTCACGTACCAAACAGTTTTCTAAAACTGCACTAAATTATATTGCACCTTTATTTAAACACCCTAAAGTTTATATTTCAATGGAAAAATCCCAGCACAACTTTTATAACGTTGCTTGTATTCTCATTTCAATATTGATGTAAGAAAAAATTAGTATAATGGGTCATGGATATATTTGATAAAATTGTCTAATTGGATTCAATTAATTTATCATTAGTTGTCAGAGCGACAGATCGATTTGTTATTAGTTAGAAAATAGAAATGTGGCAATTTCTTTTAATTGTTCCATCTATTGTCCATTAAAGAGTAAATGATAGCGTGGCGGTTGCTACGAGAATAGGAGCAAAAAACACGTGTTTATTTCACCGACCCTAAGTAACGTGGGACAAGGGAAAGATGAAAAATCTATTTATTCATAAAATAGATGAAAATTGACTGCCTCGTTAGTAGTCGAAATCGCGCCTGCTGAGCAAGAGGTCCCGAGTTCAATTCCCGGGTCGGGTAAAGTTTTATTAGGTTTTTCCATCATTTATTTCTCAGTAGCAGCCACAGAGTATGGATTTGTGCCCGGTTAGCCCGGCAATGGGGCTTCAACATAACTGATGAGATGCGAGTATATTAATATATTGGTTGGCGCAGTGGCTGAGCGATTGGTCTGCTGCGCTACGTGTCGCGGGTTCGATCCCCGCACGGAACAAATATTTGTATGGCCTACAGATAGTTGTTTCGGGTCTGGGTGTGTTTGTGTATGTGAGTTTAAATGTTTGTAAACGCACCCACGATACAGGAGAAATTCCTAGTGTGGGGCAACGTTATTAAAAAAAAATAGTATTAATAGGTACCTAGACCTCTGCCTTACCCGTCGGGGATTACAGGTATTAAGCCCCTTTAAATAGTATAGATACAATTAACAATGACTGGAGCAGTTATTGTGTGGGTTTTCTCAGAAAACCCGATGTACTTAACCTAAGACAATGCGTGGAGTGGTAAAATCCCGTCTCTGGTGACTAATTCCCAAAAGGTAGGTAGCTAGCTATGTACATGTGTACGTGTACAAAGCACAAGCTGTGTTTTAGTACCTAAGTCTGTAGTAAATATATTTGATGTGGTCATTTAATCGAAACTTTATAGTAATTGTAATTGTCACTATCGGCCTAGCCTTTTCTCAACTATGTTGGGGTCGGCTTCCAGTCTAACCGGAATGAAAACCAGCACCTATTTCTCTTTGAGCGACTGCCTATTCGACTACGAAATCCTATTAGTAAGATTGGTAGTCAGACTTTTAGGCCACTGACTACCTGTAACGAATGTCAAAGTTTCATCATCATCATCAGCCTATAATGTTCCCACTGCAGCGACTCAGGCCTCCTCTCTAGGAGAGGGCAGGGCTATAATCCACCACGCGGGCCCAGTGCGGATTGGAAGATGTCATTTCTTCGAATTTTTTGGTTCTAAGACACGCCGCTTTCCTCACGATGTTTTCTTTCACCGTTTTGAGAGCAGTGGTGATGAAATAAATTACACAAAGTAGGTAATGCGCCTGACTGGGTTAGAACCCACGACTCACTGTTCGTAAGTCTGGGCCGCCACCACTGCTCTTGTCAAAGTTTAGTTTAAAAGAAAAACTACAAACAAATGACAAACGTCACTCGGTATATGTAAAGGTGTTATAGACCGACGCGCCCGGCTGTTATAATTCAGCGAAGATCTTTTCTTTTAATCTTATTAGAAGGCTTCCCGCAATGATAAAAAAAAAAAAAATTATGATTTCTCTTTCTGATTCCCATTCATCAAAGCTTGATAGGATACCCAGTAACTGAGTTTTGGTAGTCACTCCATGTACAGTCCCCAGTATATAAAACTACCCGAAACTGTTAATTTTTCCTAATCAACCTTGAACCTAATGCCATAGCAATAAAATTGAAAATCGACTAAAGAAATTGGACAGATTGTAGTAACTTGATGTGCTGGCGTTTGTACAATAAAGAAAGAAAGAAAAAGTATTTATTGGTCTCACACAGGACAAGAAATTAATAATAAAAAATTGACATAAAAAAGAAAACAAGAGAAACACTTAAAAAATAAAAGACAATACTGGTATTCAGTTCCATCATTCGAACGTAGTTTGTAAAAGGCTGTGCAGACAACGATACGATAGTAGCTGTTAGGCATTTATAAACATTCCTTGTAATTCTTCCGGGTGTATAACCAGTACATAGAATTAAATTGCGTCAGTACCTACCATCTACTGAGGAGCCACGTGTGTGAGTTGAAAGATCAAACTGGTGCATAAACAATCACAGTTGGTCAATAAGGTAATTAGCATATCCTTGCTATGACTATCAATAATTAGCAGCTCATATGATCACCACCTGAACAAATATGAGACAATCTCCTTTCAGTTCAACTTTTCCCACCAAAGCTAAGTGGAGGCGAGAAGTGTGAATAACAAAATTCTATTGGTGGTTTGCAACGCATCTCCCCTTATCTTGTGCCCACTTCGGTGGAGTTCGGGACTATTTGAGTTTGTGTCTATTTCCCATTTACTGTTTTTTGTTAACTCCGAGAACTTTTCTACAAACTAAAACCATTTGTTTCAATTAAACCATTACAGACTCTTTTAAATGGTAGAAAAACAAAGAAATCGATGAAGAACTGTGACTGTAAACTTGTGGAAGTATTGTTGTTGCCCAGTGCAAAGCGTAGACCCCTATGGAGAAGAATAGGCAAGAAACATGAATGCTCTTCTAAATCAAAATATTGTTACTTATAAAATCTTACATAGAATGAAATCCAATATTAAATTTTCAATTATAAAAGTTGTAACATGTTCTAAATAAAATTGGTCAACCAACTAAAAATCAAGGTTGTTACAGACGGTTCCATTCACGCGACGCGATAACCCCAGCTCACCTCTCTTGTGTGAATTAACCCTTATCTCGTGAACACTTGTGAATTCGACCGTTGTGTTAATAATAGTCTTTAGTCATCATGAGTTTATTTGCGTTTATTTTTATTATAACGTTGATTTTTGTTTTGGGTGTTTTGAAATGACGTAACTGGCTGAATAAGTGACTTTCTGGTGACAGCGACATCTATCGCAACACATGCAAACTAATTGGCTAAATCCTACATCGCATCAACTTTATCCGCGACATTAGCGTATATAGAAAATCCCGATTTACATAAATTTCGGGCAGTTAGCCCACCAGACACAACGCCCGTCTGGTCGGAGGATCCTCCCTTTTCTATGGGGGATGATGAACTTTACACCCTATTCGTCATACCCCCCAAAACTTTGTATGTGGGTAAAGAATGGATTTATATAGAATTTAATGAAACGTGATTGTGATTGTTGCGTGTCTTGTGATCTGGCAATGTTGAGTCCCCAGTGTTCTTCTTTATCGTGTGGTTAGTGTCACGGTTTGTATGCCACGGCCTCCACACCCATCGGCCTCTGACTTGGTTTTACATGTCGAGAAATATCTCTGCGACATGCTGTTTCCTCACGATGTTTTCTGTCTCCCAAGCATTTTTTCTTGAGAAAAGCAAACCACACTATTCCAAAATCTAGACCCTAGACTATCAGTTGAATACTTACCTACTTGTTTTTTGGAAAAAGCTCTTACTTCTCGAGTCTTGGGGTGTATCCCCAGATAGTCATTGAAAACGACTTTTGAGTTAAGTTTCTAAATACCTACATTATTTAAAATTAAATGTTTTTATGGTCTGTGTAATGTTGCCAGTAAACATAAAAGTAAGTAGGAGCAATACAGCTGAAACAATATATGCTGGGCCTATTTACTATTGAACATTGGACGCCTCCAATTATTACATGATGTCCATCCGTTTTCACATCTAGTCTCCACCAACAAGTTATTCTTAGGTACAATTTACTAGTATTAAATAGCCCATTCATAACTTACTAAGAACTGTTATCAGATAGCGTTAGGTCTTTGCCCTCGCGAAGTGAGTACTTTGCAACTAAAAGTTGTCAGTTAGAACAAAAATGTAAGTAACATCAAGCAGGTTTATCCCTTTTATCAAATGACCCCAATTTTTTAAGATAACAGCATTATTAACACATCTTTGCGTCTGTACTTCTCGAAGAGGTTAAAACATAGCTCGGTTGTCGGTTGCGCGAAAACTCGGATGTTCTCGTATGTCGCTGATGGTCGATTTTAACCAAGAAACTGAAGGTTTACTCTCTTAGCACGAAACCCGTCGTTTCGGCCGAAGTGACACGGGCGTTTTCTACTCCGTGTTCCGGACATAAGATTATTTAGGTAGGTACCCCACACACTCTAGTGTCAGAGTTTCTAAACCGCCTCAAGGGCCCGTCGGGGCCCTGTCGGTGCTGCGGGTTGTTCGAAAGAGATACCGCGGCCTCGGCGCAAGGGCTAAGAAGGAACATGGGTGGTTTTTAGTCAGTAGAAGTCTGACACTCCCTTTCGCTCTGCCCAGAGCGGGAGGGGTTATTTGATGATTTCCCACCACCCCAAAAAAAAAAAGGGGGCGCGGCGGCGACCTCTCGAGTCCGGCCCTGCAAGCCATGGGCGAGAGGGAATGGGACGCCGTCGCTTCCTTCTGCGAAGCATTAGAAATCCGAAAAGCGGTATCGGTATCGGAGCGAACACAGGTTCGAGTTCGCCGAACTGAATAAAGATGAAGGCCACGTGTTCGACGTGGTTAGGACTACCCCTTAGCCAAAGGTAAACAATTACTTTAGAGCTGCAAGAAATTAAATCATAATCTCAGTCACAAAATAACTTTATTTTTATCAAAATAGTAATATTTACACCACCTTATTGTTTTAACTTATAATTTAACTACTTATTCGAAACTAAATGCATATAGTGTTTGATCCCGTTTTCTTCACGAAACCGCTTATTGCACGTTACAACTATATTTTATTGTCATTTAAAATAGTCAAAAGTTATCTATATTAATGGACAGAATTCAAATTGCCTAGTTTGAGAATCTTGTAACAATAATTCCATTGTAGACTATGAAATTGGCTCATTTTGAGTAGGTATAAAAATCTACATAAGCGCCTCTATCGGTGGTTTGTTGTACTAGCGACAAATTGGATTAAAATATGTGTTGCAAGGCTTTACATATGACTGTTAACTTGAATATTTTGCAGTTTATGAGGAAAAAACATTCCAATTCTCCAGAATAAATAACAGTCAACATGTAGATGCCGATGATGATGAACCTAAGACACATATGGACAAAAGATGTGCGTTTGTGGTAATGAATCGTATAAATTTCTATTTAAAACCTAACGTTATAATTTAAGTATTTGTACGTATTTCAAGTTCTAATCTTTATGCATTGCTCTGCCTTGAATTAATAAGAACTATTGTCGAGACACTTGTTATTCCTAGGCGGGCCACCCTCATAGTCTTTTATGGAATTATGTATAATTTCTTACATGTTTAACTCTTTAATCATCTTATCAATTAATCTTGGAAGAATATAAGGCACTTTGTAAAAATATTCTATTTACAAAAATATAGCTTTTTATACGACGAAACCATTCAAAACTTTATTCATTTCATTCTTCAATTAAAATCTATTGTTATTCGACCACATTTACGTTATACTATTCCAACTGTTAAGTAGTCACTTTTAATTAATAAATTCATTTCCATTTTATTGTACTTAAAACTATATTTTTTATTCAAATTTCACAATAAAATAAATATGTTCGTTGTATTTTAAAAGTAGCTAAAAAGTCACTTTTATGCATTGTTTCATTATGAGATATCTTGACTTGCCGTGTCCAACATTTTGAACAAAATCATGTTGTTTTTGACCGGCTAATCTAAGGCCCGTGTGCACCATAAATCACTAAACACTTTTGAACACGGTTAGCATTTAAAACACTGAGAGATCAGATCCGGGACGAGGTGTTCAGAAAGAGAACCAAAGTTGTCGCAGAGTACGTATTAGCTGAAATGCCAATGGGCCGGTCATGTCATCCGTAAAATCGATGACCGTTGGGGTAGACGTGTTCTTGAGTGTAGACCGCGAATTGGCAAGCATCAGGAGAGACGCCTTCAGGCTCGGTGGAATGACGATCTCTGCAGGGTGGCTGGTACTGCTGGTAGCAACTGGATGTCTCATGCGATTCGCCGAGAACCGAGCTAAGTAGCCTAGCTAGTGTGCGTTTCATTGAAGAGTTTAACGATCTTTGGTACAAGTGGGCCTTATGAGATGTTCATTTAGTTACATCACAAAAATATCGAATTATCTAAACAATTAACTATATTACGTCACATGTTACTTTCCCACAGCTTTAAATAATTGTCTATGACTTCTTCGAACCATTTCTTCTTCTTCACGTCCTTGAATGCAGGGGATAATGTCTTTAATTCTAATTGTAATAAGGCTTCATTTCCTAGTAATGTGTCTAGACTTCTTAGGAGAGACGGTTCTCCATGTAGTTTTAATAAGCTAGGATATGAAAATATATAGTAATGGACTCTTAGGCGTTTCGTCGCCCAGTTTTCTACGGTCTTGTTTCCACTGGCCACCTGAATATAGAAAAAAAATGTTTTAAAATAGCCAATACTCTCAAAAGACTAGTGGTTAAATCATGATTCATGCAATGCAATGATTGTAGATAGATTTGTTTTTTTTACAATATCATGTTTTATGAAATGGAGTGACTGAAGGTTGGAATCATGAAAAGAAGCATTTTTAGATGAGCTGCAGTTAAAATGAATACAATCTTAGGATGCAAATATAATAATCTTTAATGTCTAAAGCTAGAAACAGGCTATTGAAGGCCAAAGATAAATTTCGCCTCAAAGGTCCTACACATTTCCCGTCGTGGCTGCGGGTTGTTCGCAAGACATACCGCGGCCTCGACATGAAGGGCTAAGACGGAACATGGGTGGTTTTTAGTCAGTAGAAGTTTTTTTTTTTCACTCCCTTTCGCTCTGCCCAAGAGCCCTATTTGATGATTTTCCACCCGCCAAAAAAAAAAGATCCTACACATTTTGAAAATGAATGAAATGGTGCGTACCTAAATGATCTGAAAAAGAGTAAGACCTCTGTCAAGAAGAAATCAATTTTAGTCCTGTTGGTATTCACAATTATTTTTCTGCATCCCATGTCTTTTTGACGCGACATTTCAAGAGCATGTCTTTGAAATATCGTGTTCAAATGTTTACCTTAATCTGGCCTATATGTTTGGCATGCCACGGTGAGAAGTAGCCTTCCAGCTCCTTAGCAGTAATATCAGCTACTCCTTTACTCTTTAACCTCTCTTTGATCATAGAGTAAGCCGTTCTAGAGAACACAAACACCTGGAGTGAGGGCAGAGACAAGATTCATGTTTTTATTCTAATTTTAAAATTTTACGGTGTGTACTCCAGGGTTTTGTCAAGTTTAGACTGGTGTTCAAAACTTCTTTGCATTTGTTTTTCGTGTTCTTTTATTTTTTGTTATATTCTCTCTCTTTCTTACCTAAATTGTTGTCATCAATTTTTTTTTTACGTTTTACTGTTTTTCCCAGCAATCTATATTTCGTTTGAAGTTTTAAATACTGATTTCATTTTTGTGTCTTGAAATGTCTTTGTTTTTATTGTCCTATTTGTTTTTCGGTAGTAAGTATTCATTCAATAACGATTTAAGATACAAGGACTTGTTTGTTTTGTTTTCTTAGATTTTGTGAGAATTGAAAAGATTTGAAATGAATAATGGCAATGAAAAATGATGATCAGAAAATAGAGAAAGAGAGAGAATTGTATGAAAAGTAGATGTATGACAATTATGGTCATGCAAAATATTGATGATTTTTATAGAATGATAATTATGAATGAAAAGAAGTTTTCTGATGGAGAAGTAATGCATAATGCCATCCATGTGATCGAAATGATGATGTATGGATTCGTTTCATGCATTTAGCCTGGTTCTACATTCTATTGAAACAATTAAAATTTATAAAAATGTTTTTCTTAAACAGTACCGGACACTAAGAAAATCATAATGTTGTTGTTGTATATTTCTTAGATTTTCATATTGCAATGTAAGGTGCAGTCATAACGAGCGGACTGGACTCCGGACAGTACCGAGGACATCGGACTTTAACAGATAATATGCCATTAAACAATCATGCTTTATGACGTCATGGTAGGCTACTACCATGACGTCATAAAGCATGATTGTTTTAATCATTATCTAATGTGAAAAAGAGATGGCGCTAGACACCCTGTATAGCTCTGTCACTTTCCCACAATGGAATAATATTAATTGCTTTAAGAATTGATGGTAACCTCATTGATCTCTATCCGCAGCATTTACTGTCCGGTCGGCTCGATATGACCACACCTGTATACCATAACCAGGGTGTTATTGTTCAATCTTTTAAAAAACTACTCTTGTCTGGCCCAGACAAATTCAAGTTTAAAAAATGTAGAATCAGGCTACAGGTGACACACAGTCCAAACCTTGACAGCGCCAACATGTTCGGCGAAGAGCGGTGAGAAGAAGTTGTTCATCTCAGTGACCGGTATGTCAGAGATGCCGCGCGCTTTGACGCGCTCCTTTATCCGGGAGTACACCCCACGAGAAAACACAAATACCTGGAGTTGGATACAATTGTTAGCTGGTATGTTTTTACAAGCGCTGATTTGCTAAAGCAAAATATACCTAATTATAAATAGAACCAGGACCTTTATGCTCAACTGTCGCGCTTGCGGCCACTAGACCAACGAGGCAGTCCTGGTTTCGATTTCCGGGCCGGGGAAAGGGTTTTTAGGTTTTCCATTAGGAATTTCTCAGTAGCAGCCATGGAGTCTGGATTTGTGCACGTTTGATGGCAATAGGCTAGCCCGTCGAATCATTGCTGGACACTCATTACGGCAAAAAGTGCCTTAACTTTTTGCTCAGTTTGGGCAGTATTTATGAATTTGTTGACACAGCTGGGTTTGCTGACAGACCTCTTCTATAGATCATTATCATTATATAACAATAGGGATGTTTACTGACTAAAAAAATATGATTCTAATTAGGCCGTCTGTTAGATTATCGAAAAACATTGGATACGTATTTTTTTGTTTTATCCAATCATTAAAAATTGACGAAGATAAAACGCGTCAAAGATTTGAGTGGGGGGTCGTGACGTCACTCACCGGTCACCGGTCTTAGAATATGACGTCACACGAGTTTTCAAAGCACTGTATCGTCTTCATTGTTTGTTTACGTGAAAAAAGAAAAAATACGTGTCCAATATTTTTTGGAAATCTATCTGACGGATTAATTAGATTTTTTTAGTTAACTACCCTATTGTTTTAGAACAATATAAAATATATCTCACCTGATACAACGAGTTCCCGGTGATATAGGACGCGATATAGTGCGATCCGTACTTCCTAATGAAGTCGGCTATTGACGCCGTATCACCTAAGATCGACTCTTGTATTGCTTCGTATACCACGTCCTCTACACCAATGTTGCCTGGCAAGTCTTTTAGTTTAGCTGTCTCGCGGAATCTGGAATGAGGGAGGAATTGAATTAGTGTATTAAGAATTACATATATTATTATATTCTAGAGTCAGGAGCAGTGGTGGCGGCCCCGACTTATGAGCAGTAAATAATTCATCACTACTGCTCTCGAAACGGTGAAGGAAAATACCGTGAGGAAACCGGTATGTCCCCGAAACAAAAAATTCGAAGACATGTACCTAACATCTACCAACCGGACTAGACCCGCGTGGTGGATTCTTAGCCCTTTTGCTCTCCTAGAAAGGAGTCCTGTGTCCCAGTAGTGGGAACATTATATGCTGATTATGAGTAGAGTAGAAAACTGACAATTTAGTTCCTCATAGATGGAGCTAAGTGTTTGTTAGATACTAGTTTATCTCTCATTGACGTCCATGTTAAAAACTTTGCCACGAGATGCCCCAAGTGTTATTGCCGATATGGTTTGTTGGTTTAGGAGTACCTCTGGGGAGGGAATTCCTTGTTCTTAGCTTTCAACTAACATAAAACTAAGGAAGAGATAGGTGGTTACCTGGATACTCTGACGAGGACATAGCAGTGGTCTCCGTTGATGAAGGAGGAGTTGATGCCGAGGTTTCTCGCCATGATGTCCGTCGGCCAGCCGGCGGTGAACGCCCGCCATGGGCGCTCTAGTCTGAAAAGTTAAGAAAATAATGTTATGGACTCATTACATAAATCGATCGTATATTAATAAATATAAGATCTGTTGTTCCTTGAACACTGTTTGAATAAAATAGACTATTCAATCTATCGATTCGTGAATCGGCAATCGTAACTTGGAACGCCCTCAGGCTCGGTGGAGCGACGATCTACGCAGGGAGGCTGGTAGCAACTGGATGAAAGTTGCCGAGAATCGAGTCGAGTGGTGATTGAAGTGAAAAGGCCTATGTCCAGCGGTGGATTGCTGTAGGATGTTGATGATGGATAAATATATTTTCTATTTTTCTTTGTTTGATGATGATTCAATCTGTACTTACGGTCTCATCTTTACCGATACCAGCGGCTTAAGTTCTGGAACTTACCAAACTGAATAATGGGTATAACCATGGATTCATTTGTGAAGCCAAACCTGATGATATCCCGTTGCAAGCCATTACGACACGCTATTGCTAAAAAAGGTCTTGAAAATGAGTATAGTTTGACTGATTGTGTACTCAAGGTTAGATTAGAATGACATAATGTCTTGACTGTCCGAATTTTCCACTGGAGCTCAGGGATCGTATTACCAACACATGATTGAGGCAGTTCCTAATATGAAGCTAGAAATTCCATGGCAACCAGATCCCTTACCTCTCAAAAGTAAAATCCCTAAAGTAAGCTTGGAGCAGCTGCTTCAAGTTATCGCAGAACTCCATGTGGAAGTCTCCATCGAACAGAGTCTTGGCGTGTCTTGGAGTTGGCGCGATGGATAGCTGCTCCACTTCTCTGAACACCGAGACTGTAGGTTCCCGGAACACCCAGCCTTCGGTGTCGTTGCGAGGGACCACCCGCATGCAGATGCTGAGGTAGCCATACCTGGAATGTGATAGGAAGAGTGAGTTTGAGAGTTTTAGCAATAATAAAGGCTAGGAGTTATAGTTAGAAAATCCTTTTCTACACCTGTACAATGAATTAACAGCTTGGAGTGACCCTGAACACCATTATCATCTTTCCGAGACGAAAATAGGGGTGCGTCTACATTACTCTTTAGGCCTGTTTCATAAGAATTTGTTTTATCTTCGCTTGGGAGAGGGCACTGTCTCCTGTAAAACAGGTCAAACAAACGGTGTATCACCTAGCTCAGGAGTCAGAAACTTTACACAATTTTGTAACCACTGTCTGGTGTAATAAAGGTTATTATTGATTACCTCATAAATATATTGATCGCCTTCCCTAGCCCCAGCTCGGAGTCGAGTGTGGTGGCGGCGCCGCACAGTGCTACCGCCAACAGCAGCACCAAGTGCAGGCGCACCATCACACACGCACTGACCACCTGAAAAATAAACAACCATCATGTTATTAAGAGGAATAGAAATATAGGTAGCCCGGCGGCGAGTTGGGCAGACGATTTAGTTGCCATCGAGGGAAAAACCTGAATGAGACTGGCACAAGGAGGTTTCGATTGGCACCAGAAAAGAGAGGCCTATACCCAGCGGTGGGTGAATTCACGCTGTGGATGATGATGATGTTATTAAGAGGCTCAACAGTCATCTGAGGTCGGAGGAGCTTGTATGTCCTATGTGAGAGATTTGGTTTCCGCATTTAATCCTCAAAGTGGGAGAAGATTTTTTTTGCAACAAAATCCAGTATTTTATAAATTTTAGGGTGAAAATGTTGCAAGACAGTCCCCCCTAAAGCGTATTGTGTTCCTCAATCACCTATTGGTTAACTCGTCGTCTGAAAGAAATGGAGTGTAACGGTCGCACTGATTTCTTTATCAAATAATTAGTGTGTCATGACTTCATGAGGAGCAATTTAACATGAACCCCCAGCAAAATGTGTTTAAAACTCACACAAATTTTGCTATTACCTAATAAACAAATTGCTCCTGATGACACGCTAAATATTTGATATAGTCTCAGCTCTTTAAAACACAACATTTTGCTGGGGTGACGCACACGAAATGAGTGAACAATGACATGGTGAGTCTAAACTAGACCACTGTTTGTAATCTAAGTTTGGTCTAAAGCATAATATTTTGGCTTATTTCCAGAATTTGCTTTGTTCGCCCAGGCTACACACTAAACGCTCTGAAAAGTATTTTAGTTTTTGGTATGACTAAGAATGGACGAATGTCCTGACGAGGTACTCGTAATTGTCTAGATGCGAGAAGTACAGGACTGGTTGACAGGGCGACATTGAGAAAAGCTTACGTCCAGTGGATATCTTTCGAAAAAGGAAACAGACACTTCTTATTTCCAGTAGCCTGCTAAATGCTTCCCAACTATGTTGGGGTCGGCTTCCAGTCTAACCGGATGCAGCTGAATACCAGTATTTTACATGGAGCGACTGCCTATCTGACCTCCACAACCCAGAACTTAATACTGGGTAATACGATACTCTTTGGTAAGAAGCTAAATGCTTAAAGTAGGAAGTAAAAACCTTGACTGCCACGCTAGTCTAGTGGGCGCAAGCGCGAATGCTGTGCATGAGTTCATAGGTTCGATTCATGGGGTCAGGCAGAGTGTGTTTCAGCCACGAATTTCTTAGTAGCAGCCACGGAGCCACTGGAAATAGGTTCGCCCCTATACTATAGCAGAACTTAAACAAAACTGGCGAAATGTGGGCATCATCACTATCACTATCATCATCACTACATAGTATAAAACAAAGTCGCTGTCGCTGTCTGTCCGTCCCTATGTATGCTTAAATCTTTAAAACTCCGCAATGGATTTTGAAGCGGTTTTTTTTATTAGGTAGAGTGATGCAAGAGGAAGGCATTAGTATATAATTTGACGTCGACGCGGGTGAAGCCGCGGGCATCAGCTAGTACTATATACGGTACACCTCTGCCTAGACCTTAGTCGATTGCAGGCGTGATATTATGGTTTTTTTAGCAATATTCTATTACCCTAAATTAAAACACGCATTATGCTGTATGCAGCAAGTTTGCACGATTCAAAGCAGATTGGTATTGCACGGTTTATTATACACAAAACAAACGCAACAATAAATAAAAACATCGATGACAATGTAATCGTGCATTGGCACACCTTCGGAGACACGTGTTGCTGTATCAATACTTCAATAGGCACGGAGAGGTTAAGGTCACGAACTCACGACTTTGCATAATAAGGCAGGTTGGTGGTTGCTAAAGTTGTGGATAGTACAATATTGACTCATCTGTATTGGAAACTACAGTTTTAATGACATAGGGCTTTGTTATTTATTTATTTAAACTTCATGCACTAACGTGGTACATAGGCGGACACAAGGCATTCTCTACCAGTCAACCAGTAGGGTCAAATAGGACAGCATTGTGGCTGTTATTTTTTGTATAATCAGCTGTTATTTTGCATAGAGGTTCTAACTGAAGTTACATAACATCACGTATGTAATCCTCGAAAGGTTAGGCAGAGGTGTGCCCAATATAACTAGCGAATAATAACTAGCCCATAATAACTAGCGAAATGTGGGTGTACACCCACATTTCGCTAGTTATTATGAACCACGGGCAAAAATAATTTCCCCAAATACACCCAGCCCAGGTGGACCACGGGCAATACACGGCTGTACCTACCTAATTATGTAGTATATACCCACATTTTGCCAGTTATGTTAAGTTCTATGTAATAAGGGGCGACCCTAGTGCCATAAACCGGGCACAAATACAGACTCTGTGGCTGCTGCTGACAAATTCCTAATGGATAAAATCCAATAACACTTTGTACGACCCGGGAATCGACCTAGGACCAGTCGCGCTTGCGACCGCTAGACCAGCGAGGCACTTAAAAGATGTTGTGCATGATAATTATGTGGGTTTAGCATTAAAAATGTATCTTGTTGGCCCTTTTGAAGAACTGTTAACCCACTAACTTGTAAATTATGTAACTAAACCAGAATCCGTAATCAACATTCAGATTGTATTATATAATCGACACTGATTTTATAACACAGCAGCATAAATGCATTATTTATAACGGAAAAATACAATAAAAGTTGTATAAAAATACAAAAAGTTCTTGTCAGAAGTGGGATTCGAACCCACGCCCTCAGAGAGGACCAGAACAACTCGGACCTGTTTGACAGGCAAGGAAACCTTGAGTCTGGCGCCTTAGACCGCTCGGCCATCCTGACACATACGATGTGTGTCGAAATAAGCGTTCGGGCTCACGAACAAAATGTTTTCACGTGAGGATAACAGATGGCGCTACTGTGAACTGAGGTGTTAAAAATACAGTTATTGATAACGCTCGCTTTCGTAACACATTGACCATGATTTTGATTATATTTTGTAGATGATCAAGGTAAATAGTTTATTCTTAGTTTATTTAGCTTGAATGGGTATTTTAAGATGACAATAGGTTCTAATTCTATTAGGTAGGTGGCGCTGCGTTCAACCATGACATTCATCAGTTCTTAATTACGTGATGTGATAGCGATAATGTAGTAAGGTGGGTAGATAAGACTGATTTTTAGTTCTGCTAGCTTATTTACGATATTTAATTGTTAACTTAATTAATTGTTTTGACGTAATTTACGCGTTTCGGATAAAAGGCGTAACGTGGTAAGAATAATAAATCAAAATGAACTGTGTGGCAGGTCGAGATTATGGTGTGGTCAAAATGGAACCAGATGCGACTGAAATTTAATTAGTGGACCTAGTACTACTTTTTTCAGTAACAAAAAATCTGCTTTAGCGTTAATGTACACAAACTTTAATTTGTACTGAGACTGCACAAGCGCCGCCTGGTGACTAAGGTGGTAAACAATTGTACCATACAATACAACATTACATAACATCACGCCTGTAATCCCCGAAGTGTTAGGCAGAGGTGTACCTAATAGTACACCCTTTCGCCAGTTAAAGTCCTATGTAATAGGGCAGGAAACTATTGCCATCAATCGGGTTCAAATCCAGACTCCGTGGCTGCTGGACTACTGAGGAATTCCCGATGGAGAAACCCAATATCACTTTTCACGACCTCGGAATTGAAACCATACAAATTAAAGTTTAGTAGGTAGGTACAGTCAGCAGCACCAATATGTATACAGTTAGCAACGTTTAGAAGCAATTTTTACCGCCAGTATTGAATTAATTTTCATGTAATGTAACGATACTAATATTTTGGAACCCATATTATCATAAAATAGGTTATATCTGAAAATTGCAATCGTTATTTTACAAGAAATTCACGTTTTAACTTCGCCAAGTGTATGCATGTTTTTGGTCGTGACTGTACCTATCTCAACTCGGTCCCCTGCAAGCAGAAATAAAACAGTCTGTACTAAATACCTTCTTAGAAAGAAAAGAAGATTATTTCACATCAAAAGTAGTAACCAGTTATAAAACCAACTGTTGCTTAGTGTTTTCATTGTTACACATCCTACTAACACTTGCAATATTGACAAACATTCAAACATGTACGAACGTAAGGTACTAGTAATTTTCCGCATTTTTGATTGAACTAGGGCGATTGTAATAAAGTAACGCGTTTTAACGTCAATTTAAGTAGAATTGTAGATAATTATTAAACGAATTATAGTAGGAAATAGACTGAAAATTATGTTAGTTGCTAAATAAAGTTGAGGTTTCAATAAAGCAAATATTAAGGAAGAGAAAGTTCTCAGTTTTATAAATTAAGTCGTTGTAGCAACTGCGTTTTCACCATACATACAGCTTGAAAATTATTACACGGGAACGTATTACACCACGTCCTAACAGACAGATGTGTTGCTAGGGAGTTTGTTCCGCCACTTCTTCTTTTCAGCTAAAACACTAGGAAGTGTCGAAAGGTGGGCATTTTGGGGGACTGTCTCTTATAAATAAATTTGACGTTCGAAAAGTGCTGATTATCATCCTAGTTTCAATAAATGACTTTTGATTTTGAAAGAAATCTGAACCTATGCCTTCTTATTTCATCGTTTGACAGATCAGAGTTACCTATTTTTGCATTTATAACATTAGGTCATTAGTATGGAAGTTGTTGCAGCAATTACAGTCTCTTTTATACATTTTTAAAACGGATTAAAAGCGATTAGATTAACACATTCAGAAAATAAAAGAGACAGAATAAAGGAGTTTTAGCAAGGCAGATGTAACATTGCTTCTATGATGTATTTATTCATCTTGATGCAATAGACATTGAATGTAGGACAAACTTTAAACGTATTGCTATTCAAAATCTTAACTGTAGAATCAAGATCCTAGTCCGAGTTTTTATATCACTTAACTTAAACTTCAATTTATACTGAAACTAAACAAGCGCTGTCTGTTTACGAAGATATAAGTAAATTTTAGCGCGAAGGAAGAAGGTTAGTTTTGCCAGTGATAAAAACTTGCACTAGGGGCACTTATTTTAATTAAGAAACTGTTAAACATATTCCCATCAATAAAAAAACATCAATCCGTTCCATAGTAGTGCGTGCGGAACAAATCGAAAGACGAATAGGACTGACAGGCTTGAAGAACAAGATTTTAGTTAACATACCCGAGCTAACATCTTCGTCAGCAATCAACATCAGTCAAGGTTAGGAGGCTCGGTGGAGTTTTATACTAAGTATTTATTTAACGTAAGAAGTAACATAAGGAACCATGTTTTAATCTAGGTACTGCAGTCTGAAAGCAAGAAAGATAACTGTTTATTGTGCAAAGTCACAACAGACGAGCATTGTAAATAAACATTAAATAACAATAACAAGACAAATACTGCTATTTTAGCTCTGACTACTTTAGTCATAGGTCTTTTTTATTTTTGGCGGGTGAAAAATCATCGAATAACCCCTCCCGCTCAAGGGAGTGTCAGACTTCTACTGACAAAAAACCACCCATGTTCCTTCTTAGCCCTTTATGTCGAGGCCGCGGTATCTCTTGCGAACAACCCGCAGCCCCGACAGGCTTAGTCATAGGTCTCAAGTCACCCAAGACACCCACCTCTCACGATTTTTCGGATTCATGTGCGTTTTGTATAATTTTAATTACTTGCTTCGGTGAAGGAACACATCGTGAGGGAAGCAGCATACCTGAGATATTTCTATGTAAAGCCAAGTCAGAGGCCCATGGCATAGAAACTCTGACACCAGGTTAGGTTAGCTAACTAACTACACGATAAAGGAGATGCTCCAGCAGTAATTGTAGGTACCATCATCATCATCATCTGCCTAGCCTTTTCCCAACTATGTTAGGGTCGGCTTCCAGTCTAACCGGATGCAGCTGAATATAGGTAAAAGATTTCTCTGATCATTCTTTGGACTGACACGGGACAGTTATTATTCGAAGTTTTGTCTTGTATTACACAAGAAATTGAGATTGAGATTTTATAAAATTTTGATGATCGCAATAAAATACTAGAGATTTCGATAAAGATGACAAAACGCAATTTGATTATGAAGCTAAAGTTGTAGAGCACAATCACTCAGTTCTACCATAACAATTTTACAATTACGGTTTCTAAATTGGAACACAGGCAAGTAAAATGGGAACTAAATAGATTAGTCGCGGCACAAATTAAAATTATTAAGGTGAGAGTCAAATCATTGGCGCAAAGACCTTGCTACAAGTTTAATTTAGATTTGTCGCCTTCAAGACATCGATAATGATCTAAGAACTATAAATTACTCTTGAATACTTAATTTTCAATTATTGTAATTTTGGCCTCGGGTTCAAAGTGACGTTTTATGAGTCATACTTGTATATTTAAATTTTATTTATCATTGAAGTTTGTTGCGTTTTATATTTTCCAGAATTAGTTACTACATAGTAAATCAACAGATAGGATTCCCATTTTTGCGGATAGGAAATCATCAAATGACCCCCCCCTCAGCTCAGGGCGGAGCAGAAGGGAGTGTCAGACTTGTACTGACTGGGCACGCCACGATAGTGGCGGTAAGTCCCCTCTTTGAGGAGTGGCTGGAGAGGTGCCACGGCGCCCTCACCTTCCGTCTGACGCAGGTACTCACCGGACACGGTTGTTTTGGGAGGTACCTGTACCGAATCAGGCGGAAGGAAACGCCCGGATATCACCATTGTGAGGATCGGCCGGAGGACACGGTGGAGCACACCGTGGAGGTGTGTCCCGCTTGGGCGGAGCCCCGCCGTGTTCTCGTAGCGGCGATCGGCAGCGGCGACCTCTCGCGTCCGGCCCTGGTGCAAGCCATGGTCCGGAGCGAGGAGGAATGGGACGCCGTCGCCTCCTTCTGCGAAGCAGTGATGCTAGCGAAGGAGGTGGCGGAACGTGAGAGGGAGAGAACTTCTCGTCCCAGCCACCACGGGAGGCGCTCCGAGCGTCGGGGGCCACGTGATGGCTTCCGGCCACCGTAGATGCGGGCCTGTGGACGGTGAGTGACGAGCTAGCTCGCTGTCCGTCCGTCTTATGACGACGACAGGCGTCCGTCCCGCAAGGGCCGACGCCCGTCGGGGCTGCGGGTTGTTCGCAAGAGATACCGCGGCCTCGACATGAAGGGCTAAGAAGGAACATGAGTGGTTTTTAGTCAGTAGAAGTCTGACACTCCCTTTCGCTCTGCCCAAGAGCGGAAGGGGTTATTTGATGATTTACCACCCCCCAAAAAAAAAAAAAAGACTAGTACTGACTAAAACCCACCCATGTTCCTTCTGAGTCCTTTGTGTTGCGGGGCTGCGGTTTCTCTTTCGAACAGTCCCGAAGCCCCAACGGACCTCTTTTTATTCACGGGGGGAAACCTTCAAATAGCAACCGGTCTTTGGGGATAAGAGCTACTTCACTAAAACCACCCCGGCCGGTGCATGGTCACCATCCACACTTAGGTAAACTAATGACCATGACTCAGATTGCACACACCCTTTAAACTCTTTCAGCTGTTCCGAATTTCTCACGAACCATTTTAATGAAGAAGTAGATGGTAGATCCATATCTTGCATGGTAGCTATATTTTGTCAAACATTTTGCCTGACATGGTCTGCTTTGCACTAGCTTGGGAGTCTGATCAACTACTCAAACGGATTTATCGACCGCTTTTCGATTTTATTACTAAAGTGGTAGACAGTCAGTGAACTCGGTAGTACATATTTATGAAACAATTCAGTACCATGATCTAGATTTAATACATTATCAGTCTAAACAGAACAACAACAGATCATATTTCAATTCTGATAAAGTGAACTCATCACACAAGCATCACACAGATTGAACGTAAACCAATACCGCACCAGTACAAATTAATATAGAAGTTGACAAAAATAATGAAAACGCAAAATGTGCAACAGAGAAAAAAAACTGCAATAAAGATAATCCTTTACAATTTGTCACACAACATTTTGTTGCAGAACCTGTTTTCCTAATCAAAGCTATGACCGTTTGAAACGGCTACACTTGCTTAGCCCTTGGCATGGATGACGGGAACAGCTAATTTACGTTGATTGGATTAAGGTGCAACCAGACTGCTGTAGTCTTTGAGGATGATCTAATGTGGAACAAGGCAGTTGGATTACAGACATAAGATGGCGACTGTCTTCATTTGACGTTCATCGATGATATGTAATTTACTAGTAAGTAAATTCATTCGATACAGGAATCGAAAACAGGTATTTTAAATCATATTCCACCGGAATTTTCTCAGAAAATTTTCATTTGTTGTAATATTTTTTTCAGTTACTATTCCTTTATCTCATTGTCAAATTAAATTCTCTGTACGCAACACTCCACTTATGTAAATCATAATGGGTTAAAAAATAACAACAATGGATGTTGAAATACTGTAACGAACGACAACGCGTAAGTCAGCTGTTCACTTCCTGCCTAGCTACGGAGTTCATCAAAATCGGCGTCGTGCTTGCCGTTCGCAACGTGCGTTTTGCCACGGTAAAGACACATTTATCATCAGCCTATAATGTTCCCACTGCAGGGACTCAGGCCTCCTCTCTAAGAGAAGGATGGGCTATAAATCCACCACGCGGGCCCAGTGCGGGTTGGTAACTTGGTAGATGTCCATGTCACATATCTTCGAATTTTTTGGTTCTAAGGCATGTCGGTTTCCTCACGATGTTTTCCTTCGCCGTTTTGAACGACACATTGCGTATGAGGAAATAAAACATAAAGTTCCTGAAATAATTTCTTGTATCCTGTTAGTATGATAAAATGAATTCACCCCATTAGTCTGTGCAGGGCTGTCCTTTACACTCGGTATAGAATTGACTGGAGTTACAAAAGTTATTGAGCTGTTTCACCTCGCAAAGAGCAAGAACAAATATTTGGAATGAAGATAAACATTTGTAAAACGCAGTAAAGAAATATATGAATATAGACTTAATCGGCCGCAGTATGGTTGAATCTTTACCTACAGCTGCAACAAATGGAATTCTAGAATATTTAGATGCCGTGATGGCTCTGCCACACGAAGGTATTATAATTGAAAATGTGTCAATTGTATCATGGCATGCTATTGTGCTATTGATTTATGTAACTTATTAATTGTAGATTTCATTGATGTTATATAACGAACTAGGTAGGTACTGTTGCTTGGTCATTTCGTGTTTCACGGTAAGCACGACGGAACTGCGATTGGACTAATTTTATTGGTGGTCCGATTTTTGAATAGGGATGTTTACTGACTAAAAAAAATATGATTCTAATTAGTCCGTCTGTTAGATTATCGAAAAGTATTGGATAAGTACGTATTTTTTTGTTTTATCAAATCAATAAAAATTGACGAAGATAAAACGCGTTAAAGATTTGAGTGGGGGGTTGTTATGTCACTCACCGGTAAAAAATGTCATACTAATGTTTTAGAATATGACGTCACACGAGTTTTCAAAGCACTGTATCGTCTTCATTGTTTGTTTACGCAAAAATAAAAAAAATACGTGTCCAATATTTTTTGGACATCTATCTGACGGACTTTTTAGTTTTTTTTGATAACTACCCTATTGTTGTTAAATTTTGGCTAGATATGGTCGCCTTGATTAGTCCCTCTTCTGCATGAAAGTTACACAAACATAGATTATTTTTTTCTGATATTATGTTTGTATTATTATGGCTTCCGTTAATTTTCCTCTTATTTCGGACAAAATGCTTGTGAATCTTTCTTTTAGGTGTTTCGCAGTAGCAGTTCGAAGTATGGATCTGTGCACGTGCGATAATGGTAATAGGCTTCCTCCCTATAACATTGGACTTCAACATAACTGGCGGAATGTGGATGAGCTATTGAAACTTCCCGTCGGGGCTGCGGGTTGTTCGCAAGAGATACCGCGGCCACGACATAAAGGGCTAAGAAGGAACATGGGTGGTTTTTAGTCAATAGAAGTCTGACATTCCCTTTCGCTCTGCCCAAGAGCAGGAGGGGTTATTTGACGATTTTCCACCCGCCAAAAAAAAACATCCTTCGGGGCAATACAGTCGTCTTGTTGGGTTCAGTTCTTCGAGATAGTCAGGGTAGTTTTGAAACAAGACTCAACGCGCATTGTTAACTTAATTTATTTTACCTAGCGATACAATATGTTGATACAATCCTCTAACAATGCTAATGTAATTCAGAAGATTCTAACAAACCACTTGCGTAGAGAAATCAAGTTTTATATTGAGTAGAGTCGTAAAGCCGTGCGTCTATTAGATTTGGCCTTGCCCTATAGTTGGCCCGCTGAATGAGTGTCAATGTAAATTGAATTAAATGTGCTACCTAGATGTGCACTTAAGTCGTGTATAGCTTAAATGGAGATAGGACATTTAATTTGGAGTTTTCGCGATATACACAGGATTTGTTTTGTTTGAATGACTTTCAAGTGTAAATAATTTTTACCTTTGACTGCCTCGTTGGTCTAGTGGTCGCAAGCGCGACTGCTGAGCATTAGGTCCTGGGTTTATTCCCTGGTCGGGCAAAGAGTTATTGGGTTTTTCCATCAGGAATTCCTCAGTAGCAGCCACAGAGTCTGGATTAGTGCCGGTTTGATGGCAATTGGCAAGCCCCCTATTACATGGAACTTTAACATAACTGACGGATTGTGGGAGTATCTTTGGCTTACCCTTTGGGGATTACAGGCGTGAAGTTATGTTATGTAAAGTAAGTAAAACCAAAATGAATTCTCCAAAATGTTTGGTAAAGTAATCTGCTTGCTGTAATGTGCTGTTAGTTCATAGTTCAACATCTTAAACACCAATACCTGTTTACTTCCTAATAACAATGTAAGTACTTTGGTATTACTTAAGTACTTGTGTTTCCCTGAACAAATAATTTGTTTAACACCTTATGTATTGAACAAATTGTTTACATTGAGTATTTACTATTTATCCAACTTTTAGTTGTACCGCTTTGTAATGGCAAATTTTATGCTAAACCATACCTTTAATTCGTAAAGAAACTTACTTCATAATGAATTTATTATTTCAACACTATCCGTATCAATCGAGGATGTGACAGTATATTTTTTTACTATTATTTTATTACAGAAATAATATAAAGAAATTGTGGACTTTTTCAAACTCAAACCATCTTTTTGAATCAGACCATTACTTAGGTACAGGCACTTTTAAATGTCAAAAAACAAAAAAAAATTGAGCACAAGGCATAATAACCAAGGAAAGTAGGTACTGTAGTTATCTCTTTGGAGAAGAGTAATTACTCTATGGAGAAGAATGCAGTGGGCAAGAAACTCAATTCCTTGGAAGTCCAAGGAATGGAGTTTCTTGCCCATTCTTCCAAAACAGAGAGACGTTCTTTTTAATCAAAATATTTTTACAAAATCGGTGGTCCATCAATGTTTTTCCGCCACCAGGAACTTTATGGTATGTACTGCCGTATGACGCGGACGGTGCGGCAATTGCATGCTGTGGTATTTCAATCAGCTCAAACGAAAACATCTTACTACATCTAAACATAGATTAACTTAACATTATTAAGACTGCAATCAGAATCATAATGCTTTCATTAACCCATTTACCAAATCTCAAGAGCACTTGATTCTGAATAGCTCTTGAAACTGTAATGTTGCAATTCAAATAAGATGCACGGATTTAAACTGAAATTAATTCTAAATGCTGCTGGAATTGGATATTATCCACATGGAAATATGTTGAGGTTTGCAAAAAATAACATCAAGCTTCTAGTCCTCGGAGGGGATCAGGCAGAGGTATTCACAACTTTTTCGATATTGGAAAATTTGGAAACCGCGTTACGGAACTCAAATGGAGTTGAGCAAGACATCTAGCAAGGTGCAGTGATGACAGGTGGACTGAGTCTGTCACCGAACGGCGTTCAAGAACTGGCAAAAGAAATGTGGGTCAACCGGCTGCGAGATGGGCTGTCGACATAGTTATCACTGCGGGAAAATTCTAGATGAGGCTGGCTATACCCAGCAGTGGGTCAAAACAGGCTGCGGATGATGATGATGATAATGACACACTAAAGCATCCTAGTTACACCGACAGCTATAGAACGAGCCATGTTGGGCATCTCCCTCCAGGACCGGGTGAAAAAAAACAAAATACGAGACTTACAGATATAACAGAAGCTGTAACAAAAAAAGTGAGTGCGCCATATTATGCCGTAGACTAGATGGAAGATGGAAGTGCTGGAGTGGAGACCACGTATGGCACGGAGGAATGTGGATAGCAATGACACAAAAATTTAACGATTTAGAATAGACCTACACTCTGCATTGGGTGGTCAAAGGTTGAAGAAGAGAAGAGAAGAGATACACTATGGTACTCCCAGAAGGGGCTCAGAACATTACCATACACCGAGCATAAATCCAGACTGGTACTCAGACTCAGACATTCCTGCTAGAAAACCGCTAGAAAAACACTGCTCGAGTCGGGATTCGAACACTGCACCTTATGCTCAGCAGTAGCACGTGGCAACTACTAGTTCAACGAGACAAGTTTGCGAAATGTATCATAATTAAGAGTACGAATAGTAATCATTATTGAGTCAGATGCAGATGAAGCTGATGATAATTTTATTGGTCTTGTTGTTGCATTTGCATCTGTTTCGGGGAATGTAGTTCTATGCAATTTTAATTTATTTAAGTATGTTACTTTAGTGTTGCTGAACTATTTGGCGCAGCCGTGAGGCACACAGTGTTACATTTATTATTTAGATTTAAGTTTTTCTTATATTATGTTTAACATTGTGTACACTTGTGGCATGTGCCAAATAAATGTATTTTCTTTCTTTCTCTTTTATTGTCTTGGTTCGTTCATGATGAATTGCAGTAACAATTTAACTCATCGTCAATCTGACTAATCTTTCATTGACCGTTTTATTTGGAGTTGGTGTTTGTAAAGCTACTTATTTGTTGATTAGAAATAGACATACAAGACACAACACTCCAATACTACTTATGCCTGTAACATCGATATTACAAGCAAATCATATATTAACATTTAAAACACTTAGAAACGAACAAACAGAACTACCCCGTACATACACACAGTCGGGTAAACTTACAATTCCTGCTGCGCGAGTATTTATAGCCGGGATACGACAACAAACGCAACTCGTGCGCATCTGCGTACAGATAGCACAACAATTAAGTACTGATTTATTACCCTCAGTATTGATGTTGATATGAACGAATAAGTAGGTGTTTACGTTATCAAACCTTATACATTTTTTTCATTACTTACGTAATATAGGTAGGTACATAACTCCGTTTTAAAGATTTTCATTTGGAGGTTGATTTGAGATTCGACATTGGCTAAAATAATTTGTCGTTTTAAATAGGGTAGTTAACTAAAAAAAATAATTAGTCCGTCAGAAAATATTGGACACGTATTTTTTTTTTTTTTCACTTAAACAAACAATGAAGAGGATACAGTGCTTTGAAAACTCGTGTGACGTCATATTCTAAGACATTAGTATGACATTTTTTACCGGTGAGTGACGTCACAACCAAATTCAAATCTTTGACGCGTTTTATCGTCGTCAATTTTTATTGATTTAATAAAACAAAAAATCCGTAAGTATCCAATATTTTTCAATTATCTAACAGAGGGGCTAATTAGAATCATATTTTTTTTAGTCAGTAAACAATATTGTGTCGCCGTAAGAGAGACTGTACCTAAATTAAAATCATACGGAACGATTTCCGTATCTCTGAATATTCACACCACATCTTATTAACATAACATCACGCCTGTAACCCCAAAAGGGTAAGGCAGAGGTGTACCCATTACCTAGTAAAAAAACCAACCTTTCACCAGTTACGTTTATGGAAGTTTTGCGTCCAATATCTCCGTAACTAGAAAACGGATAGAACAAGTGCGTCTTGGTTTCGTTAACTGTGCATTTACACCCTTTATTAATACCCTTTTAGAAAGGGCCATAATTGACATAGGTAAGTACATACATAATCACAAAACTTATTGTGCAGGAAGTAGTACAAGCAGTTGTAAAACCATTTATCTGACCCAGCAAGTATTGCCTAACTGAGTTACCATTACTGGTCCAGTATCTCAACATAATAGATCGCGGACACTTTCTACGCATTTATTATAAGGTCTACGGTACCTTAAAGTTATACGTTGTGTAATATTAATTACTGTTATGTATTACAGTATTAATTTGTTGCTATGGTTATAATGATACAATACTAGTAATAAATAGTTATGTATTGAAACAAAAAAACAATCCCTGATTTCCGATTTTATTGAAGATGATTGTTATTTTTTTTTTTTTTTTTTTTTTTTTTTTTTTTTTTTTTTTTTTTTTTTTTTTTTAAAAAAAACGTTGCCCCACACTAGGAATTTCTCCTGTATCGTGGGTGCGTTCACAAACATATAAATTCACATACACAAATACCCAGACCCGAAACAACTATCTGCAGGCCATACAAATATTTGTTCCGTGCGGGGATCGAACCCGCGACACGCAGCGCAGCAGTCCAATCGCTTAGCCACTGCGCCAACCGTGCCGTCGAAATTGCCTTGACTTAAATAAATATCAAATTGCCTTGACTTATTTGCACTCGGTAAGGATTCCCTTGCTATCGTTACTGCAAGCCGGGCCGGATTTAACGCGTTAGCAGTTGAATCCTAATTAATCCCGTGTAAACATGCCTATCTTTAACGGTACACTTGTACGGGGACGTGTTTGTAAATACAGAATATTTCGCATTAAAGCATGGGGTGCATTAGAATTGAATAACAAACAGAGATTAGTTTGATCTACTACATTTCTCTAAAAAGTTATAAAGAAACTTTTTTTTTGGGGGGTGGGAAATCATCAAAGAGTCCCGCTCTGGGCAGAGCGAAAGGGAGACAATTTTAGGTAAAGTAATAACCTGAAAAACTAGTACTACAAAAGTAGTAGTACTACAAAAACGACTGAAAAATTTGGTCTAGAACAAAAAAAAAATTGCAGTGACGGGGAGAACAAATGCCCTTCAGCTTCGATACTTTTCCACCCTTTATGGCTAAGTATTGGCGGAATTCTATAAAGTTGTCTTATCATTGTTGGCCAATGCCATGAGCTAGTCTAGTCAACGCTCGATCTTCTCAATTAGTGCTTTCAACCTGCCCTTCACCCTGCTGTGAGACAACAACAGGTTATTATAATATGACAATTACGTAATGAGACCACAATCTAACCTTTGCCAACTAACTACTGAACAATGCCAGGGTTAACCTTAATTTTAGGGTAAGTATTGTGGCTAATAGTAACCACATTTCTAGGGTTTCCCAGGGTATGCTTAGATACTTAGGGTTAAGGTAAAGCTTATAATTTACTAACTATAATAATCTGCTTTCTTAGGGCAGTGGTGGTGGGTGGGTGGTTGTCTCATCACCGATAAGAAAATATAGGCAGTCTGTGGAATTCACTGTCGGGTTCTCTGTTCCCTGAACATTATAGTCTGAATCTATGTAAAATTCAAGTGACTCGGCTACTTTAGGTAAGCGAGATGCGGTCAATTTCATCATCACCATCAGCCTCTAATGTTCCCACTGCAGGGACTCAGGCCTCCTCTCTAGGAGAGTGATGGGCTATAATCCACCACGCGGCCCAGTGCGGGTTGGCAGATGTCACATGTCTTCGAATTTTTTGGTTCTAAGGCATGTCGGTTTCCTCACGATGTTTTCCTTCACCGTTTTGAGAGCAGCGGTGATGAAATAAATTACACAAAGTAATGTGCCTGCCTGGTTTCGAACCCACGACCTACTGTTCGTAAGTCGGGGCCGACACCACTGGGCCACCGCTGGTCTCCAAACTTTATACAGTATTAAAGAAACAGGGTTGCTTGAAACTAAAAATATCGTCGAAGACCAGTGACATTTACCAGATCGCACAGCATACTGAACCCGAATGGTGGATTACGGCCCACTCCTTCTCACAAAGAGACCTATTCCGGCAGTGAAAGAATTATAGTAATTAATCTTTTGAATGCTCACTGACATCATATAACCATACGCAGTAACAAGATAGACTATTTAAGATAAGCTTAACACGTTACGACTTCCAAATATGGCGCCTAGTCGCTAGATTCCATGGGATTAGTAATAGTTAACATTTATTGCATTAAAGTTATTGTTAGCGCAGGTGTTTTTAATTAGTCATCTAGGAAAATCGATAAGTGGACTGTTTTAGCGACAGAATTTGTCCTATGCTCATAAATGTAGCGTAGCTGGAGTTCGATTGTCATAGAATATTCATTTAAATGTGGAATAGGTAAAATCTGTATTTTCTTTTTAGCGTGCCGATGACAATCTAAATTGATTGAAAAGGCGTCGAGTTTGGCCCTTTCATTAGTGTCCATCAGCTCTTGTGTAATGTAAGTAGCAGGGTAAAATCCCACCGAGGCTGTGGCCTGTGGGTTGTTCGAAAGAGGTACCGCGGCCCCGGGATACAAAGGGCTAAGAAGGAACGTGGGTGGTCAGTCAGTAGGAACCTGACACTTCCATTTGCTCCGCCCAGAGCGGGAGGAGTCATTTGATGATTTCCAACCCACCACAAAAAAAAAAGAAAGTTAAATTCTAGGGTTTACAATAGTTCAACTTTACTCTAGGGCAGAATCATCTATAAATCTTCACCTCAACCGGTACTCACGTGGATAATGTTAGCACAAAAGCGTGGAGCTTGGCACAAGGAAGGAGAGGCCTATACCCAGCAGTAGGTGAAGACTGGCTGTGGACGATGATGATAATATTCTCTTCTTATCGTGTGGGTAGTAAGGTCTGACACCAGGTCAGAGTTTCTAAACCGCCTCAAGGGCCTCTGACATTGCGGGTTGTTTGAAGGAGATACCGCGGCCCCGGCACAATGAGCTAAGAAGGAACATGGGTGGTTTTTAGTCAGTAGAAGTCTGATACTCCCTTTCCAGAGGGAAAGGTGTGTATATTATTTGGCATGTATAATAACGGTAACGTGGACCCATATTCGTGTAAGCATGTTTTGTAAATTTTCAACAATATGTATTCACATGAAACCAAAACAAACACACGACGGACAAACACTATTTTCTAGAAATAGCCCGACCGACATAAAATTTACAACTAAATGTATTTGCTCTTACCATGAAAGCCACGCAAACTACAGATGTATGCAAAGTTAACATCATACTAAGATTGCGAAGAAAATATCACCATAATTAAAATGGTTTTAGTAAGAACTACTGCGAATACAGATGATCATGTTGAATTGAAAACAAACTTGATTACCTCGTCTAGTAGCTGCTAAGCTGAGCATAAGGTCCTGGGTTCGATTCCCGGGTCGGGCAAAGTGTTTTTGGGTTTTTCCTTCAGGGATGAAATGTGGGTGTAATATTGAGTACTCCTTTGCCTAACCTTTCGGAGATTATAAGCGTGATGTTATGTTATCTTTTTTTTTTTGGCGGGTGGAAAATCATCAAATAACCCCTCCCGCTCTTGGGCAGAGCGAAAGGGAGTGTCAGACTTCTACTGACTAAAAACCACCCATGTTCCTTCTGAGCCCTTCATATCGAGGCCGCGGTATCTCTTGCGAACAACCCGCAGCCCCGACGGGATGTAGAACGAAACGTAGGAAATTATATAGGCAATCCGTAATGCAATAATAATTGTATCCTTGCATTATCATTGAAATAATGGTTCAATAAGATTATTATATAATTGGTCTAAGTTTGCACTTTGCAATGATATAATGTTACCTAATGCAGTTTTCAAAGAACAATTTCAGTACAGTTATCTTTGAAATTGCTTTATCTCACGGTCTGGTCTGCAAACAACTGTGTCTGTTACAGTTTTTATTAGTATTTTGTACCGGAAGGATAACAAACGGGACCCTATTACTAAAACTCCGTTGTCCGCCCGCCCGTCTGTCTGTCAACGGTTTGTATCTCATGATCAACCACGTTCAAGCTTTTGAGCGCGGTTTTATAAATACTCAAATTCACCAGTAAAATTCCCCTGTAACCAGCAAACAGAAAATCTGTCTCGGTTTTTTTAATCTGTGTCACTAATTTATTTGCACGACTCTATCACCATTTAAGAAACAATGATTTACAAGTCATTGTATCTGGGTATTTTGAAAACATAATCAACACGATGTTATTTCTCTCTGTTTGTTTAGCGAATGTAATAAGTGTGTTAAATAATTTTGGAAGTCGTAAGGCAAAGGTTTCCGTATTACTTTGTGTAATTTATTTCATTACCACTGCTTTCAAAACGGTGAAGGAAAACATCGTGAGGAAACGGGCATGTCTTAGAACCAACAATTTCGAAGACATGTGACATCAGTACCAACCCGCTCTGTCCATGCGTGGTGAATCCTTCTCCGAGAGAGGAGGCCTGAGTCCCTGCAGTGGGAACATTATAGGCCGATGATGATGAAAGAACGCTTACCAAAAAATCATTAAATCTGCCTGTAGATTATTAGCAAATAAATGATTCTAATTCTGATTCTCATAAGGTCCATTCCCGCCATTACAATGCCGGGATATAAAAGGATTGAATACAATTTGGAATCCCGACGAATGACTCATGCGGTTTCCTGTTAAACCACGGAGTATCTGGCAAATGGAGTTCTAATTTGCGGGAAACGGAACGAAATCTGAAGATTCTTCAGATTTCGTTTGTTTTTTAACAGAAGATGTTCTAACAAAAATGGTGATGCTATTCCAGGCCTATGTTATCTGATATGTATTTAGATGTCATATCTTTTGCTAAAAGTACAGCATTTTTGACTTGCCTCTGGGATTATTTCTCACAAGGAGCACTCGCATGCAATGTAATTATTATCAAAGATTCGATTTTCTAAAAAAAGTGAACTTGAATTGTCAGATTACAAGCGGATAGCTCCCGGTGAAGTGAGTTTACGAGACGCCTCTTGCTTTGTAGGATGGAAAGAACATTCAGTGATCGCTTATCTGTTTGCCATGTGCGATAATTACGATAATTTATATTAATTTTAGTATTGTATTTTCGAAGAATAGTCGATTAGGACACACCGACTTAATTTAATTTGAAGACATAATTCAACTTCAAGTTTAAAGTTCTGGACCACTTACATACATGAAATATAAACTAATTCTCCATTAGAAGACACAAAAGACAAGTGTAGATCCAATCAACACTCCATTTTCTACCTCCTCCATAATGTTTATCCGGCCTGGGTCATTGGTACGTTCCTGTTTAAGTAATGGACATCTTATAAACTTGGGATTAAATGCGCTGTTTATGCATTGCGTACGCGCATTGTAGCTTGATTTAGGAACGTTAGTAATGGTTCAAAGCACTTTGAATGCCTGTAAATGTCATGGAGGAATGGCAGCTGTGTTGGAATTCATGGTGGTATAATTTAGTACCTGCCATTTTGACTGCGCTAGAAATTCTATGGACCGAATAGGTAAGACCAAGTTTCTAAGGTACCGCTGTTCCCTTTTGTTATGGTATTTTCTGTGGATAATACCAAATGTTGAAGGGAGGTATGAGATTTTTTAGGTCTGAGGATTTTGGATTTTTTTTTATTAGCCTGTATTGTCCCACTGCTGGGCAAAACCCTCCCCATAGCCTTCCACTCTTCCCTCTGCGCGGTTTTCTCTGCTCAATTTTCTGATTACACGATCCGAGTAAACTTGATTCTTTTGATTTTATAACAAAAGAATCAATTTTCAGGCTCAGTTCTGAAAGTATAATACAAAATATGGTTTCATACTTACCAGATTATCAACTTTTATATTTATTGGGAAGTTTTAACAGTTTCGGAAAATCAGCCATTTCCCAATTATCTTAGATTGGTATAACTAAATGCTTCTGAATACCACAACTTATGAAAAAATTTGAAAATGAAGCATTTTTTAAATAAGAATAGGTTAGAAATGATATTCTGGCTTCTGTTTGTGTCTTCGTCATCCTTTTAAACGAAACTTTCCCTCAATCTTATAAATAAACAGTGTCTTGGCAGTCTTGTGTCTTGTCATGAATTAACTAACCAAAATTGCCTCACAAAGTTTACGTTGCCTATCTCGACGTAATTATCACTGTGGCGAACTGAGCCTTCCTTTATTATGAAAGCTTGAGAAATTAGGTAGAAAATATACAATTTTACGTGGGTCTTAGAGACTTTCATAACATAACACGTGCAGAGGTGTAACTAGTAGGTACACGCACATTTCGCCAGTTATGTTTAAGTCCCATGTAATAAGGAGCCAGCATATTGCCAACAACAGGACACAAATACAGATGCTGTTGCTGCTAGTAAGAAATTCCTGATGATGAACCCAGTAACATGCCCAAACCGGTAATCGAACCCACCTACTCATACTCAGGAGATCAACGAGGTAGTTTTTTTATTGTGATTAGAGCTTGACGTGGTCTCAGAGCTTCTATGCCTCGTCATGTTTCTGCGACAAATAAATATTTTTTCTTTCTTTCTATGCTGCCAATATACTAAAAAACCGGACAAGTTCGAGTTGGACTCCCGCACGAAGGGTTCCGTACCATTATTTATTAAAATCGCGTTTATTGTATGGGATTAAATATTTATTTTAATTTTTAGTATTTGTTTTTATAGCGGCAACAGAAATATATAATAAAAAAATGTGAAAATTTCAACTGTCTAACTATCGCGGTTCTTGAGATACAGCCTGGTGATGGACAGACGGACGGACAGCGAAGTCTTAGTAATAGGGTCCCGTTTTTACCCTTTGGCTACGGAACCCTAAAAATTGGTGTCAACGATGTCAACTGGTGATGTCCCCAAGAAACTAACGGCGATGATGCCACTTTGTATAACAAAGCTAAGTCTGTGTCGTGCCGCAATTAGGGCTGGCTTTACTTTGGTCAGCTAAGGTAAAAGCCATCCCTTGGTCAAAGCATTTTGAATATTAAAAAAAATATATATATATATATATTTGTCAAGGCTGTTTAGAACTAGTTTAAAAATGCCATCTCGTGATAGGCAATTTAAAAGAGGGTCGTTTATTTAATATTCAATGTCAGGTATTAACAAATAGGCATTAACCTTTAGTTCTAGTATCCATAACAAGAAGATGATGATTGCACAATATTATGCATCTAACTGGTATGCTACCACCCACCACTACCATGCTGAGATAGTGGCCTTTTGGCCTCGTACGGGACTTATTTTAATTCTGTTTTATTTTTTACTAGCTGATGCCCGCGGCTTCGCCCGCGTGGGACTTATTTTAATTCTGTTTTATTTTTTACTAGCTGATGCCCGCGGCTTCGCCCGCGTGGATGTCGGTCAAATTATACACTAAAACCTTCCTCTTGAATCACTCTATCTATTAAAAAAAACCGCATCCAAATCCGTGGCGTAGTTTCAAAGATTTAAGCATACATAGGGATATAGGGACAGAGAAAGCGACTTTGTTTTATACTATGTAGTGTTTCTCTTGTTTTCTTTTTTGTCAATTTTTTATTATTAATTTCTTGTCCTATGTGAGACCAATAAATATAATATTTTTTCTTTCTTTCTTTTCTTTCTATTTTAGTAAAGGTCGCGGCCGATTTTGATCGTTTTACGAATTTACCTTTTAGATATCTTAGTATACTTTCAGCCTATTTTACATAACTACTGCTAGTGAAACGAAGGTGAAAAACCAAAGAAAATAAAGAAAACTATTTTGCGAAACAAGATGGAATAGGGTAGTTAACTAAAAAAATCTAATCAGTCCGTCAGATAGATTTCCAAAAAATATTGGACACGTATTTTTTCTTTTTTCACGTAAACAAACAATGAAGACGATACAGTGCTTTGAAAACTCGTGTGACGTCATATTCTAAGACTAGTATGACATTCTTTACCGCTGAGTGACGTCACGACCCCCACTCAAATCTTTGACGCGTTTTATTTTCGTCAATTTTTAATAATTTGATAAAACAAAAAATACGTATCCAATATTTTTCGATAATCTAACAGACGGACTAATTAGAATCATATTTTTTTTAGCGTAGCGGCCGTTGAGTCCGAATTTGTGCCCAGTTGATGGCGATAGGCTCACCTCCTGTACCATGGAACTTAAACATTACTAGGGAAATTTGGGTGCCCTATTAGGTGCATATTTGTTATATGATTTTGTCATACTTATAAATAAAAACATTTTGACTCCATTCACATCTTGAAAAAGTATGTAAATAGTGATCAGTCTATTTTAGGCGCAATTATAACTCTTCTGTGACATTTCATGATTGTGTGAATTAGTTTTTCCTTGTGGCCCTGGTTTGTATAGATTTCCCGTACAATGAGAGATCCGCATAAAGTGTTTTGTCGCTTAGGAATTTAGTTTCTATACATTTCGTTGCCTGAATGAGGTCTCCGGTTAGACTGGAAGCCGACCGCAACATAGTTGGGAAAAGGTTAGGCGGAAATATCAGCTACATACACCAAATCTACATCGTTTTTTTTTTTGGCGGGTGGAAAATTATCAAATAACCCCTCCCGCTCTTGGGCAGAGCGAAAGGGAGTGTCAGATTTCTACTGAATAAAAACCACCCACGTTCATTTTTAGCCCTTCATGTCGAGACCGCGGTATCTCTTGCGAACAACCCTACATCTAACATTACTTTTTAGAAACCGCAATTTTTTTGTAGCGGCACTATACATCTACGACACTGATGCCATCAGATGCCATTTAGATGCCATTTACGACACAAATTAAGAAATCGCGTAATCAAAGTTATTCGCGACAGATCATATACATAAGTCAAGTACAGCAGTCGTGCAGTAACCCATACCACACCAAACCCGTTTGGTAAGAGGATTCTCCCTTTTCTATGCAGAAGAACTGTACACCCTGCTCTTCACACCTCTATATTTTTTCAAACTTGTAGGTAAGTATTTAATTATGTCTTGTTTACAATGTTTTTTACAACATCCAGTTTTTTTTTATCAGTTTCCCTTATCAGTGGACCAGTTCCCATGGGAAACAGCTTGTCACATTGCCCATGTTTATACACAAAGTAAGATAAGCAGGATTCGGGAAGAAGTTATCAAAACAACCTGCTACAACGTGACAATGTTACGACTTAGATTGTCACTCGACCTGATAGGAAAGTGATACTTCACTAAACATAGAAACGTCTGAAGTATTTTCCTGCATAGTTTGTGTGAGAACGGACAATGAAAATGTGAGTCAGGTGTTAATGATGTTACTATTAGAAATTGGTGTTTTATTAACTATTTTTGTACTTTTTTTAACATATTAAACAGGCATACTATTGACCATAATCTTGTCCTGAAGGCATTCGGAGGATCCTCCTCTTGCTGTGGGGGATGAAGAACTTTACTCCCTGTTCTTCATACTCCTTAAGAAGTCAAAGACATGAAATCTTTAAAGATTATGAATCTCACGTATAATAATAATATTTTTATTTTTATTTAATAATAATAATAATAATTTTTTTTTTTTTTTTTTTTTCACCACAAAAATTTAACAATAACATATTACATGACTGGATAGGCTTAGTATACAGTTTTTAATATTATGGAAACCTCTGTTGCCGAACTAGGACGGATCCTGTATCTCGGCAAGCAGCGCCATCCCCTAACAAAGTTCATTACGATGTTTAAGCCAAACTAGACATAAAACTAGCATTTATATAAGATAATTAATTCATTATTCCTAAAATTAACAACTATATTACATAGCTCATATTACTTTCAATAAAACAAATATTAATATAATTTATACAAATAAATAAAATTGGGATTGATTATTACTACAAGAAAGATTTTTAAAGAACAATTTAAAGATTTAAGTACCGCATATTTATGTATATATGTGATTTTGTGTATCTGTGGGTGCGTGTGCGTGTGTGTGTGTGTGTGTGTGTGTATGTGTATGTATGTTTATGTGAATCTGTGTACGTGTTTCTTTTTTGTGCTGGTGTGAGGTACCGATAACCAACTGTAAAGCGTCTACTAATTTTGGATTCTTAGAAGGTCTTCAGTTTCCTCATAAGAAAGACTAAGGAGATAGCGATGAATTTTCTTCTTACAGTGTAATTTATTAAGTGGATAGATGTTTAAAATTTTGTTTATTTTATTGTACATTAGGGGGGCTATAAAAGTAAAGAACCTTTTTACGAACGCTGTTTTCGGTTTGTACGACCGGGAGCACACTTCATGCTTCCTACGCTTATTTATTGAACTAGGATCGTATGCTAGTGCGCAGTGTTGCCTAAGGAGAATTGTTTCTATGAACAATTGTCTTACGGTTGTCACTTGACAGTATTGATATAGGTCTCTTGTTGGAAACAGTATTGGTTTAAAAGTTGATATTTTTAAAATGGCACGTTGTGAGATTTCCAAACTCTTTAAAGCAGTTTTTGGGGCGCCCCCCCAAGAGGAGATACAGTAAGAGATGACAGATTGACACATCGCATAGTAAATTTGTTTTAAGAGACTAGCATCTGTTATGTGTCTTAGGTTTTTAAATATATAAATGAGTTTGCGAACTCTGGATGATAGCACTTTTATGTGTTGCTTAAAGTTGAGATGACTGTCCACTGTAATACCGAGATATTTTACCGTCTTCACGCATTCCAGTGGTTCACAGCTGCAATTGTTTCTACTGCTACACTTATGAGGAATTATTTGAAGTGTCTCGCTAATATCCGGGTTGTTTCGAATAGAAAAAGTTAGATATTTAGTTTTCTCAGTATTTAAAGTCAAAACGTTTTCAAACAGCCAATGTTGTACCACATCAAAACCATTTTGGGCAGCACCAAAGACCTCATTCCAAGTATTAGCGGAGAAAAGTAGAGCGGTGTCGTCAGCGTAAGAGATTACTTCACAATTTGGTATACTTAATTTTGTGAGGTCATTGATGTATACGAGAAATAGAGTAGGTCCTAAAATGCTGCCCTGTGGGATTCCACACGATACAGGAAGTTCATCGCTACAATGGTTATCGACTCGTACAAGCTGGTAACGCTCGGACAGGTAGCTTACAAAAAGCTTAAGCTGTAAACCACGTACACCAATGTTTTCTAGCTTCTGTATTAGGATCGGAGCAGAAATTGTGTCGAAGGCTTTAGCGAGGTCTAAAAAGACCGATAGACACTTCTGTCCTTTATCCAATTTTGTTGTTAGATGAGTAGTTAGCCTAAGCACAGCCTGATCAGTTGACTTGCCCGCGCGAAAACCAAATTGATTTTCTGAGAGAAGCTTGTTCGTCTCGAGATAGTTAACAAGTCTCGTATTAATAATCTTTTCTAGTATTTTGGACAAAGATGGCAGGATCGATATTGGTCTATAATTACTGAACGTTTTCTTATCACCTCCTTTGTCTCCTCCTTCCTGCCTCCTTGTATGTAAACAGAATATCGCTCGTTGGCACACCATTCACCTAATACAGTACCTAAGTGGTTGAGGCTTACCTGAAAACAAAAAAGGAAATTGATTAGATACGTTGTTGTTTTTTATTTCATTTTATTTTAAAGTTTACTGGTTCATTGCAAAATTTTGGAACGAATCGTACCTAATTAAATTTACTTTGAACCGTATAAAACTGATTATCACAGATTTAATATGGTGCAAAAATGCAGCATGCAATGCAGCATTTGGTTTTATTGTTTCCTCAATTTTTAGATCGCTTGATTTTTTCTAATACTGGTTACTTTTGAAGTTACGGATTTCAGTTACGGCTATAAATAACCTACCGCTATGGCGGTTACTTTTTAAGATATTTTTCATTTTTGAAAGTGTTCTCGCTATTTTTCAAGAGTTTATATTTTCTTTGTTCTCTGTGAACTTCAGACTTCAATGCTATTCGATAGCACCCATTCTATGTTTTTGTGTTTTTTCTCGATTCTTAGAAGTATAGTAAAAAAAAATACCCTTATCATTACCAAGCTCAACATTTCTAAAAGCCCAATATTCCCAACATCCCTTACGTTCATCTCCAAAATCATGACAAATTCCCAGCCAATTATCACCATTATATATACTCGACTGGGCCACTTCGGGTCACTGGCCGGTACATTGAGCCTGATCGCCGATATCCTGTACCTTACATTAATATTCCCGGCCCGTATCCTATAATGTTCCATGTTTGACTCAACATGGTGGCTTGGTTGAATAATTCCGAGTTGGGTATGTAGTGATGTAACGTCATTGTGTCATGTTTTTATAAGGACATTTTTGAAGGACTGTTTTTTTTGGGTCAGTTGATATTTCCGTTTGTAGAGGACGTAGTGGTGATTAACTGATTATATTTAGTAAGAATAGTTTAAAATAGAGTTTGTTTTTGGATTTATACCCAGAATGAGCCATATCAATTAAGTCATTATTTGAGGATATAATGCATTTTGTCCCGCAAAGATTTCCAGACCTTTATCTTACCTTTGTTTTTCACACTTTTATTTATTATATTTTTTGTTCTATGTGGGACTATTTTCTTTCTTTCTATACCCACGTTTGCCTAGATATGCGAACGGATAGACCGATGTTCTTATTGAGACCGATACGCTGTCGTTGGTTGACTCAGTATACAAATCTTCAGATGTTCAAAAAATAGCATTCCCTAAATAGGAGTGATCCCAGTGTCAAAGGCTAACTGTATGTCCTAATAGGAAACCCCAATAAACAACGCATTGCCCAAAATAGTAATAAAAGACAGGACCTCAAGAACCCAGCAGCCAAACTTGCGATGCAACGTCTTAAACTCTAACCCAATGTGATAGTTTCTTCCATAAATCAAAAACACAATAAATCAATCAACAAACCAAATCAATAAACATAAAACAACAAACAATTCACCCATCATATTCCATTATTCTCCACTCATACAACTTTAAATTCTCTGACCTTTTAAATTCTGACCCCTGAATATTTTCCCTCGACCAGCAGTGTTGCAAGCATGCAATATACATAAATAAAGATGCGCATTTTGTCTCGTATGCACTGGCAAGGTCAGTAGTGTAACCAGGTTACTGGGTTTAAGACGGACAAGTCTTATACATGCTAAGTTGCGAAGCTTTACGAGACAATTGTTGTTAGTAGCAGGAAAACTTGAAGTAATGGGTACTAATGGGTAGTATTTTGTATGAAGTGACTCTGTGAACAACTTGAAGCCAAGTTAATAATTTTGTTTTGTACCGATATTCTAATCTGAGTGATTTTATAAAGTTAGATGTCCTTTTGAAGAAATTAGATGTAAAAAAAGTTTAACATAGCTTGTTCCAAATAAAAGAGTTGGTCATAATTGATTTCGATGTGGGTTCATTTTCATCTTCATATATCACGATTATCCGGGTCAAGACCAAATCATGGTTACAGTATGATTATTAAAAAACTTGTACCTACCGATCAACATGAATCTTGCATCGAAGAATTTATTATTATATTTCATCATAATACCCATGCAAGTTTCACTAACAACAATAAGAACGAAGGCAATACATTATTATAAACTATTAATAATGAAACATTTTTCTTTTAGCTTCTATCCTACAGCCGGGCGAAGGCCTCCCCAAAATCTTTCCAAGAGCTCTTATTATTACACCTATTTATTTTAAAACTGGTTAACAGCAAACAATAATTTTAATAATTTTAAAATTATTATGAAATACAATCCTATTTGAATCGGATTTATTTAGAACTTCAAGGGTTATAAGGGTTTTTGCACGGAACCCGAGGGTTAAAGTAACCTTCGTTACTCCCTATATCAGCTATCTGACAGGAAAATGGGATTGTTTTACAATTTTTATAAAAACTTCATGCGGACGAAGATCGCAGGGCACAGCTAGTAAATAAATAAAATAGGTATGTACAAGTATTTAATCAAATAGAAATCCTAATGCATATTCAGAACTGCAAATGAGTGCAATTAGTTTTAATATAATTGACTAATCAGTCGATTTACACTAAACAATATTATACATCCAACTAGCAGCAGATGGCTTTAGGCTGCTAATAGTAGTTAGCGAAGACCATGTATTAGTTTGTACTCCCCGCAGGGTTAGGCAGTGGTGTGCCTAATAGTACGACTACATTTAGCTAGCTATACAGGGTGTAAATCAACCCATCACACAGCCGTCAACCAAGCATTCTGTACATCAAACTAAGTACCCCTACGCAAAAATTTTTGCTGGGAAATGACTTTTTTTTTGGGGTCAAAAATCACATTTTACGGTAAAACTCAATGTAGCACTGTTAAAACATTGTGCAAGTAGATGCTTTGAATAGTAAACGGGTCATGGAGGTAATTTAAGTAAAGTTTTAATCTGAAAAACTAGTATTTACACAAACAGCTGTGAAAAATTTGGAACTTTGACCCCCAATATCTCCGTAACTAGGAGGTTCCCAGGTATGGCCTAGAACAAAAAAAATATCGCAGTGGTGGGGAGAACAAGTGCCCTTCGTTTGCGTTAAGGGTACTTTTACACCCTATATTTAACGTAATATGGGGGCGAGTCTATTGCCATCAACACCAGACTCCGTGTCTGCTACTGACAAATTCCATTATGGAAAAACCAATAACACTTTGTCCGACCCGGAAATCGAACCCAGGATCTCTTGGTCAGCAGTCGCGCTTGCGACCACTCGACAAACGCGTCTCACAATATCATACACACATAATTACACGAATAAACATAATTCAACACTATTGCCATATTAGTTCCACCCCACTACATATTCATCCGTGGAGAAGACACGCAAATTAAAAGTTACATGATATCGTCCGAAGGTTTGGCCACCCGTGTCAAGAGTATGGTGAGGTTTTCCCTAAAATTGAAGGTTGTGCCATTGAATTCATGGTCTGTTAAATGGCGAACAACTGATTTCTTTAAGTGTTTTTTGTTTCTGGTTTTGGTAATTAGTTTCTGATCTTAGTTAGCTTTTAAAATTGGAAGAACTCTTTCAATTGTAACAGCCGTTTAGTCTTACCAAGTATCGTATTACCTAGTACTAACTGGGTTGTGGATGTCAGATAGGCCAATGAAAAGAAAAGTAAATAAAATTACGAGAGTAGACACAATAAGTTTCGTGTGTCGGGCACCAAATCGTGTAGTCAGTGGTAACGGTACCGAGCGCAAAAAACGAACAAGAAAGAGGACCACCCCCTGTAACTTCAATTTATCCGTGACCATGGTGCTTGCAAAAGCGCTGAACAAACGGGAACTCAAAAAAATTGGTAATTATGGAAAATATCCCATATTTTTCTAAAGATTGAAAATCATCAAAATGCCTCCTCCCGCTCTGGGCAGAGCGAATGGGAGTACCAGGCTTCTACTGACTAAAAACCACCCATGTTCCTTCTTAGCCCTTTGTATCTGAGGCCGCTTTATCTCTTTCAAACAACCCTCAGGCCCAACATCCCGTAATACCTTACGATTAAAACATATAATAAAGTTTATCTTGTAAACTAGATCACCGAACTTAATATAGTTCAATGTAAACTATACTTTATTGTTCAGCTAATTTGGGTCCATTGTCTTTCTTTTATTTAGTTTAAGGCCGCGGTCACACTTGCGACCACATCAAAACAAAAGAAAAACAATGATTTCGCACGCCACATTGACAATTCTGCCATGAATCGAGTTTGTTGGCACAATTTTACTTTTCCGTTCATTGAGCCGAGAGATTTAGCAACACTATATCATTGAATGATAATAATGATAATCATAAATGGTATATTTTGAAAATGGGTTTTTTTATAAACACTTTAACACGCCATTTTTTTGTTGCAAAAAATGTGGGTAGCATTTTAATAATCATTTCACGTGAACCAATATAATAATATGTAAAATTGAAACCCCCTTCGTATTTTTGTCTTAACGGTTTACTCTTTATAAGATAATTTGATTAGAGACCGAGATATGATGCGAGTGAAGAAAAAATACAGAATTCTAGTTTTTTTTTCGAGTCACTGCTTTCATGAAACTAAATAGCAAAGCTAATTAGCTTATCTTTTAGTTCATGACCTAATCTATGTGTTAATGGATTACTCATTGTGAAGTCAGCTGTTTATTAAACAACTGTCTCAGCCTAAATACTAAACAATAGATGTAATAAAGTACCTACGCACTTACATAATAAAACAAATGTATGATCATCAGTAATAGCTATGTAGTTTGATTCCCATGAGTGAAGTGTTAAAGGCTTTTACCATCAGGAATTTCTTAGTAGCAATAGGCAGAGAAGCTCGTGGTTAAATAAAAAGAGCCGCTCGAGTCGATCTTCAAGTTAAGCCGCGCTTGCCTAGGTTGGTCGGTGGATGGGTGACCACCACCATACCGAATTTCAGAGCAATAGATAACTATCACCACAAATATACAACGTGTTTGTTTAAAGTAAAAAAAATACAAAAAGAGATGAAAAGAATATGTGGTCAAAATATGCATTGTTTCGAAAATATCATCAAGACTCACGATATGTGTAGGTATCTAAGTTTAATTGATGATGAGTAATTCATTTTCATTCAAACCAATCATTCATATTTAAAGCTGATAAAATGCGACGTTGTCATATTTTATTTGTGTTATACATTATCTATCTATCTATATAAATAGAGAGAAAAGTCCTGACTGACTCATCAACGCCCAACCCGAACGAACCCTTGGACCTCGAAAGCTGAAATGTTGCACAGAGGTTCCCTAATGAAAACAAGGAATCGGAAGGATTTTTCGAAATTCAACCCATAAAGAAATTAAATAGGGAATGAAAATTTGTATGGAAAATCTTCATTTTTTATATTTTCGAAATAGAGAGCGTAGTCGCAGCCAAAAGCTAGTTAATTCATATTATGCCAGTTAATTCTTTGGTATGGTCTCATTCATACCCTAGCTAGAGTAATGGGATATAAAAATCTTATTTATTTTTTAAATCAGCAGTGGCTTTTGTAATTCTACATGTTGTTATGATGTTTTTTTTATATTCTCTCTTGTGTGTATATAATTAACAAAATAAATAATATGCGGTCGTATGAAAGTCAGGCAGACAGATCTAGAACGGAAGATCCGCCATTAATATATATGTTAAGGCGGGAAAACCACTTATGGAACGCTGCTCATAAACATCAATGGCCTCCGCCATATTGTCTTCGCCTTAGATTCCTCTTCGTGGTAGATGGGTTTATGGGTAGTTGAAATCACACACAATACTTGACTCAAACACCAAACGTTTATTTACAATAGTCCATTTACAGGCACTTATAAACTTTTCAGGGGTTGAGACCCATTCACATGAATCATTGTTACTATGGAGAAGAATGGGTTGAAGAAACTCCATTTAAATCATGTTACAATTCTCGTTTGCACTAATTAATGTTAATCACATCAAAAACCACTTTCATTTACATTATTTGCTAAACGCGAGATAATGTGCATCTTTCGTCACACGCGTGTCTACTTGTCTAGTCCGTCTAGCGGAAGTACCACGTACTCAGTATTGTTATTAATTACTTTTAATCAGTTAAAACTAATAAACAATACTAAAATAGTTCACAATTGATTGTAATAATTATTTAACAATAAAACAATACCAATATTAATGCGAAGGTGTTATTAAGTTAATGTCTAATTAATAGGTTCATTACTTTTTACAACAGAATGTTACTTACGCCATTTCCGGCTAATTAAAGGATTTAATACAAAGAACAGGTTTTCTACTAATAAATTGCTCTACAAAATAATCTTATGACTTTTTAGTTTATAATTACATAAAGAAACTGATTTAGTCGTGGTTTCAGATTATAAATTGAGTTATTGATCATTAAAATCGTATTCACCGCCATCTTCACAACAATGTGCAATGACGTCTCTTATACAGCCTAATTTCAAGTGAGCAATCATTAAAATCCCAATATTCATAATCAATTAGCTTCTCTTAATTTTAACTATAGTTCTAGTTAAAGACCTCTGTTTAATAAATCATTATTCGAGCCATCGACCATTCAATTACAAACCATCTCTGTAGTAGTTAACACAAAAGCTAACAGATGGCACTGTCGCTCATGTCTTTCAATATCGATCCCGTAATAATTACTGTACAAATATCTCAGAGATGGCAGGTTCATTGCAGATTGCAAGTTGATTATAAAAAACTAAGCTAAGCTATTATTATAAGCTGGTTATTAATTAGATTGCCTAATGATCCCAGCAGATAGACACTCTCGCGGCGACATATATAAATAAATATTTTGCAACGTAGGTAATAACAGACCCCAAGATTCTTAACCTTGAAGCTACTTAGCTCTAATAAACCGCTCTACTCCACTTTCGTTCGCAAACCCATCTAAATCCGACCTTAAACATAATCACTTCGGGTCGAGCCAAATCTCGCTAAAATATCATCGAACAAAGATGACCTTTGTGTTCGCGTGTGTACAATCGCGACAACCAACAATTATGTATCTCCTATTTTTAGTTTTTATTTTTACCAATTGATGGGTGGCGCATAGTTGGAATTCTGTAATAGACAAAATGAGATGAGTGCTTGGCAAAAAAAAAATCAGTGTTGAATATGCTTGCTGAAAAACAATCAGGGCTCTCCTTCCATTACAAAATAGGTCATACCACACAGTTGCAACCGTTATTCCACGACAAAGTCGCCTTATAAATTTTCCTAAGAGTAAATACATTTTCTTAGGTGTAGTTAAATATGTTTGTGTCGTGGCGACTGTACCGGCGCACGCGCAACCAGGCGGTTCGTCACGTGCTCTTGACATTTGTATAGTTGCGGCGGCCGGTATAACGACAGTGGCATTTGTGAATTCCGTAGAACTTAGAATTTGAATTTATGTTTTGTTATTGTTTGCAAATAGAGATTTGAACAAAGGTGATGGTGGTGTAAGAATTGTTGGTTTTATTATTCTTCTGTATAACCGTAAAAGAAAGGTGCAAGTTGGAGTAGATTTTACTAGAGGCTTGTCTGATTGACAAACATAAAAGCAAACCAAAGCATTTTCTGATGAGTTTTATCTAGTTTCTGCCATGCAATAAATTAAAGGTATATAGGGTGTAAAAGTACCCTTAACGCAAACGAAGGGCACTTGTTCTCCCCGCCACTGCGATCATTTTTATGTTCTAGACCATACCTGGGAACCTCCTAGTTACGGAGATATTGGGGGTCAAAGTTCCAAATTTTTCACAGCTGTTTTTGTAAATACTAGTTTTTCAGGTTTTAACTTTACTAAAGTTACCTCCATGACCCGTTTACTATTCAAAGCATCCACTAGCACAATGTTTTAACAGTGCTACATTGAGTTTTACCGTAAAATGTGATTTTTGACCCCAAAAAAAAAGTCGTTTCCCAGCAAAAATTTTTGCGTAGGGTTACTTAGTTTGATGTACAGAATGCTTGGTTGACGGCTGTGTGATGAGTTGATTTACACCCTGTATTCAATCAGTCATCATCATCTGTGTAACCTTTTACCAACTATGTTGGGGTCGGCTTCCAGTCTAACCGGATGCAGCTGAATACCAGTATTTATATGGAACGACTGTCTTTCTGACCTTCATAACCTAATTAGTATTGAGTAATTTAATAATACCCTTTGGTAGGACTGGTTATCACTGTTATTAGACGGGTATGGGTTGGTTCAGTATCACAATTCAGTAGTTCTCGTGCTTTTTGGAAACACATCTATAGCCGTTTTGGCAACCAGATCTGTAGCATCACCAATTATATCATCGCCAAAATAAACTTCAACTCAAAATTCATCTGCTTTTTTATCCATATGGACCTTGTTTTTTAGGTTTCTTAATAATCTGTTTTTATTATGTCCTGCTCCATTAGCAAATACTTTAGTAATAACCTTGAATTCAATATAAATACGATCAACAAATACTTTAAAAGGAAGTGGAGAATTCATCGCGCTTATGGACAATCGTTTGTCACGTTTCTTTGTACGCATGACGACCAATCAACCTTTACATACCAGTTTATGCGGATCTCTCATTTTACGGGATATCTATAGAAAGCGAGGCCATGTTATTCTGGAAATGTGTAGCCTGACGTGTTGCCGTGTGTACATGTTGGGTTTAAGTAAATATTATATCAATAATTATCACGAATTAGACTAGACCAAGGATGTAATATTTAACATAAAAATATCCGGTAGATTAGATTTTTAATCGATTGGGAAAATTCCAGTACATAACATTTTAGAGTGATTATACAATTGGCACTTGCAGAGCTATAATCGTATAACCTTCGTTTTTTTGAGCTGTTATTGACCTTTGGGTAGCTAAAAATGAAATTGCAGGAACAACTTTACGACTGAGCAAATCTGTCACAGCAAAGCAGTTGTCACCAACTAATTTAGATTTTAAATGACATCCGTTTTTTTCCATAGGTGTTTCTCAGTAGCTGGCCGGAATTTGGGAGGAGAAGGAGGAAGGTATGATACCTTCCCTTCGGGAAACAAGTCAAGCAGTTGGTCTTGCTCTTTTTTCCCTCCGATCATGCCGGGTGAAGCGAGGGAAGAGAGAATGCTCTTGTGTTCCAGAACACACTTATTTATGGTTTTAATACTTTTAAAGCCAATGGTGAGTCTGCTAAGGTTAAAACTTTATTGTATAGGTACCGCATCAAACACTCATCTATGATAATGTAACCAATAGCTGTGAGAATACCATTACAAATAATATGATAATAATCACTTGAACACTACAATTAATAAGTTAAATAGGTTCACTTAACCTTGTGCCAGCTAATGTAAATTAAGATGAACCAAGATTGTGCTAATTGTAAGATCATTTGCATTTGATAGTGCTTGCTTGCGAGATTCTCTTTGCAAATTCTTATTCATTGCAAACTTAGTATCATTGCTGACTTTACTGGTAACATCTTTTAAGCGTAGTTACCTACTATTTAATTTGTGCTTTCATTATTTCTCGAAAAAAAAACATAAAAGTATTTAAAATGAGGCAGGAAATGAGTACATTTCGAACTTCAACGTTCCATATGGCAGTTTTCCAAAACGCCACTCTTTTACCACCAAGAAGAAATAGCGCGAGAGACACTAGCAAACCCATCTGTGTGTTGAGATGTGTGCAATTTGAATTTCTGTGACTTCTCATCCTGAAGCCTATGGTTGATATTTGCATGACAATCTGACCAGACACCATGGCATCTCATCAGACTCATGCATCATCCATCCATCAACAAACAAGACTGTGCACTTGTGAGTGTAACAATTTTTTCTTATTGCAGATAGTCCATGTACAGGAGGAGCTCGTGGCGTAATAACTGCCGCTGGGGTCAATCATAAGGTTAAGCCGTGCTTGCCTAGGTTAGTCTGTGGATGGGTGACCACCCATTACATACCAAGTTTCCACCTTAGAAAGATATATACATATATGGCTGCAGGGACCAACGGGTTCACGTGCTTTCCGAAGCAAGGAGGAAACTCGGTACCTATGTAATGGGTGGTCAGTGGTCACCCATACACAGACCAACCTAGGTTACTAACACACGGGTACTAACTGGGTTGTGGAGGTCCGATAGGCAGTCGCTCCATGTATACTGGTATTCAGCTGCATCTGCTTAGACTGGAAGCCGATTGCAACATAGTTAGGAAAAGGCTAGGCAGATGATTATGATAGTCCATGTACTACGACACAATAACGTGTGAAATATATCAATTGAAGCATCCATCTTGAACCTGATTGCCAAAACAAACTACATCTGAGTCACCTCGCCACGCGCCGCCGCGCGCCGCACGAGGCAAACAATATACAAGCATCCTTGTTATAACAATCAAAACAAATGACCTATATAACAGCTCACATATTTCAAACAGTATGAAAAAAAGGTCGCACAGATGCCTACCGATAAAAAGTGGTTCATAACACAATGGGTTACATGTTAATTCTCACGATTGTTCACTCCTTTTTTTTTTTTTTTTTTTTTTTGGGGGGTGGGAAATCATCAAATAACCCCTCCCGCTCTTGGGCAGAGCGAAAGGGAGTGTCAGACTTCTACTGACTAAAAACCACCCATGTTCCTTCTTCGCCCTTCATGTCGAGGCCTCGGTATCCCTTGCGGACAACCCGAAGCCTCGACAGGCGTCGGCCCTTGCGGGCCCCTTCCATGTTGCTGACATCTCTTTGAGGCGCGCGTGGAACACGAACGCGCCGTCGACACGGCCTGTTGTCGTCATGAGACGGACGGACGGCGAGCTTACCCATCACTCACCGTCCACAGGCCCGCGTCTACGGTGGCCGGAAGCCATCACGTGGCCCCCGACGCCCGGAGCGCCTCCCGCGGCGGCTGGGACGAGAGGTTCTCTCCCTCTCACGTTCCGCCACCTCCTTCGCTAGCATCACTGCTTCGCAGAAGGAGGCGACGGCGTCCCATTCCTCCTCGCCCCGGACCATGGCTTGCACCAGGGCCGGACGCGAGAGGTCGCCGCCGCCGATCGCCGCTACGAGAACACGGCGGGGCTCCGCCCAAGCGGGACACACCTCCACGGTGTGCTCCACCGTGTCCTCCGGCCGATCCTCACAATGGTGACAACCGGGCGTTTCCTCCCGCCTGATTCGGTGCAGGTACCTCCCGAAACAACCGTGTCCGGTGAGTACCTGCGTCAGACGGAAGGTGAGGGCGCCGTGGCGCCTCTCCAGCCACTCCTCAAAGAGGGGACTTACCGCCACTATCGTGGCGTGCCCTGCACGGGGTTGCGACAGTCGCTGTCTCCATGCCGCCATGAGATCGCACCGGAGGTCTGTCCGCTGCGCAGCAACTTGCCGCGGCAACGGAGTGACCCCCCGGTGCAGCGCCTCAGCGCGCCATTCATGCAGGCGCGCGAGGACTATTGCCTCTAGATCCCACGGCGGCAATCCGGCAAGGAGGTTCGCCGCCTCGCGGGAGATCGTGCGGTACCCACGGACTAGCCTTACGGCCATCACCTTTTGGGGCGCGTTCAGGTAGTGGGCGGCCCGCTTCCTCAAAGCACTCGCCCACACCGGGGCCCCGTAAAGGGCCATGGACCGCACGATCCCCGCATAGAGCCTCCGGCAGGAGGCGTTTGGCCCCCCCAGATTGGGCAGGAGCCACCTGAAGGCAGCCGCCGCCCGCTCCAGTCTGGGAGCCAAACGTCGGAAATGCTCCACGAAGTTCCACCGGCTGTCGAGGACGAGTCCTAGGTACTTCAAAGTACACTCGACGCCGATGGGAACCCCTCCCACCGTTAGCTGCGATCCCGACGGTGGCACATTCCCACGCCCATAGAAGCACATTGCTTCGGACTTGTGAAGTGCCACTTCGAGACCCAGCTGCCGGATCCTCTCAACGACTATCGCAACCCCGCGTGTCATATTGTCGGCCGCCGCCTCGTGCGACCCCCCCTGTGCCAGCACCAGCGTGTCGTCAGCGTAGCAGACGACGCTGACGCCGCTAGGAAGGTCGGCACGCAGCACCCAGTCGTAACCGATGTTCCACAGGGGCGGCCCCAGAACCGATCCCTGTGGAACACCGCACGACATCTCTCGCCGGTTCCATTCTCCGTCTTGACCGGGGTAGATGACAGCCCTGTCTGTCAAGTAGTCCCCGACTACACGACGAAGGTAGGCCGGCACCCGGTGATACCGGAGTGCCTCCCTAATGCAGCTCCAGGGCATGGTGTTGAAGGCGTTGGCGATGTCGAGAGACACCGCCAAGACCACACCGCCCCGAGAGACCGCAACCCCCGTCGTGAGGGCTCTCACGCGCGCGATGGCGTCCACCGTCGAGCGCCTCTTGCGGAAACCAAACTGGTGTTCCGCAAGATCCGGACCCATCCCCTCAAGGTGCTCGGCGAGGCGGTTTGCAATTACTCTTTCAAAGAGCTTGCCCACCTCGTCGAGCAGCACAATGGGCCGGTAGGCGGACGGCGAGTCCGCCGGGCGCCCCGGCTTCTGGATGAGGACCAGCTTCCCCGTCTTCCAACGAAGCGGAAACTGGCCTCTTTCCATGCACGCGCTTAAGAACCCCTCCAGTCGGGGCCCAAGAGCCTCTGAGGCCAGGACCCAGGCTTTGCCAGGCAAGCCGTCGGGTCCCGGGGCGGTATTTTTGGCTTTAAGCCTCCGTACCGCCACTCTCAGGTCTACCCCAGTCACCTCCGGAATACGATTGTTCACTCCTGAGCTGTGCTTTGCAATTTCTGATAAATCTATCGGCTTCATTGGTGCACCTTTTTTGATCTTGGTGTTTGTAATTGCTAGTTGCTGTTGAATTTTTGGCTTTTGGGGTTCTATATTGTATATCTTACATTGATATCTATAGACGATGTGAAATTGGTTCCCATTATTGCCTATGATCTTGTTACTGAAGTTTTGGGATCAGGCGTTACCATTGGTAGCTCAATCTTTATAATCAAAATGCAAAGTGGAAAGAACAACGCTAAAACGGTTACGATGTATTCAAAACATTATCCTGAACCCCCTATAGCTCAGAGGTTATTTCAAAAAAATCTCGGGTTCCATATATTGCGACCGTCGCTTCAATCCATCTTGAATAAAATCACAATTTCCTGTACCGACCTTAGTAAAACTAGGGTTAATAAAGTAATGATAACGAACAATGGGAATAAGTCGAGGTGTTAGTAAACTCAATAAGAAGATAATTTAAAAGCACGCGATAAATTCACAATAATTACAAGTCATGCCTTGTTAATTTATACAAGCATTTAGCAAAGTTGCTTGCATTCAACAAAAATGTCACAGAAGCGGATATACGAGTATGTAACACGTAAATGTTTCTTTTTGTTTACAACATCCGCATGTATGAACTTTTGTCTCTAACATAAGTATCTGCTACAAAAGTAACTGAACTGCATCATTGGTCCTCCTGATTATGAGCAAATCGCGAGCATATGGGCTTTGGGTTCGACGCTCAGGGCTCGTCCATTTGGCGCTTTTTAACGCAATTCATGTTAGAATCTGCTAAAGTGGCCATTTTAGACGCTCAGGTGAGACAGTGATTTGGTGAAACTATTTAGTTGAAAATTTATCAGGCCGGGGACTGTATTTGTGCCCAGTTAGTGACAATAGACTTGCCGTCTACAGCGGTACATAACACAGAACTGGCGAAATAAGGGTTCACGATACACCTCTGCCTATTAATACAGATTATGAACAATATAGAGCAAATGCTTGAACGTATGGAGACAATTGAGAAGAAATATATGAGGATCGTGAGAAAAACCAACAAGGCAAACATAAAATATCAACACCAGTTCCGGACTCACACAACGGAAAACCAGCGAACCATTGCAACACACAGTAATAGATAACTAGAACAAAACAAATACATTCTACACCACTGATAATACAACAACACTTATTTATATAATAACTTGCAAATAAAAATGTGATTGTACTAATAATGCCCTCGAAGCAAAAATATTGAGCAAGACAGAGCGTGATAGTGAAAGGACAGTTGAAATTGATCTTGTTTGGTGCTGGTCTAAAGTACGGACATCGGCGGAACACAGCTCCAAGACATTTTGTAATGTTGGAATCAATTTATGCGGTAGTTTCAGACTTGAGTTACCTAAAAAGGGTAAATAATTCGCGAGAAAATTGGATTTTGCAATTGTTGGTAACTAAGTGGATGATGATCGTGATTATTGGTTTGTTCAAAAGCCAAGGTACTTGGTGTATTAATAACTTTAACCTCTAGTTAACAATTTGCTGTCTTCATACAATGGTTTAGATGTGACTTTCAAAAGTAATTGGTTATATCTAAAAGGTTAAACGACGCGACTTTTCTGGAATTTATAAAAATATTTCTCTACATTTATTTAATTTGTCTTTGACAGACGTATAAATTTAACAAAATTTGCATAAAATAAAAATAAAACACAGCTGCAATTTTTAACATTTTGAAACCAACCGGGCAGGAAATCATTAGACCAGAAACAAATGACAGCTAAGTTGTTGCAAAAATGATAATCGCTAATTTTAGTGTTGAATGCGATTTGAAACGAACCTCTTTTAATTTAGACCTTGTCTGTGAAGCAATAGTAGTCAATGCAATACATCTGACTCGTGGGTAAACAGTAGTCAGACACGTAAGTGATGAAAATAACGGTCTAGTTTTTTGACGAGCACAATGGGATCGTACTGTCTGGGAAAATATGTAGAAGAAAACTGGTTTATGGTATAAAGAAACTTTATTGTTTTCGACATGGAACCTTATGAAAGAAAACCTTATAAAGAGACTAAACTAACAACACTAACTGAGATAACTTAAAACTTGTGCTTGACAGCGTTCAATACAATCATTATTTTGTAATAATCCTTAAGATTCATGTCGAAGAATATTTTATGCTTTGAATAACATGGAAGTGGAGGGTCTAGGTATTGAAGACGCATGCATGCAGAGGGCAATGAATGAAGGATAAAAATAGAAGGAAAAAGAATCAAAATGAACCTGGAAAAAAAATCTGGTTATAATCAAGAAAATAATATGTTCATTGAGAACTTGATGATAAGAATTCCTAGTTATGTATAATAATGAAGATGTCTATCTTATATGAAGAATCTTGAAACTCATAAAATCTGCATAAGCAAGAATCAAGATGCTCCCCGTACACGTGAATGAATGAATTAAAAAATAAGAAAACATGCAGAATCACGTTTTTATGACGCACCGTGCATTTTTAACCTGTCAAGAACTCAAGACTAAATAAATATTTTGTTAAATACTTAGCAAGATTAAATGTTTTATTTGTGTTGTCAATTAGGATCGTGAGCAAAAAATCGTGACATACCTAATCTAAGCTGGTTACTTTTTTGCTCATTTAGTTATCATAAATGATACCGGTAATTATGATTGATTTGACTAGTTCCAATTAAACCTAAGGCCCGCTTACACCACACTAAATACGGTTTAGGATTAGACATATTTAAAACTTCGTTCCGTTTCTGTGAGCTTCAAACGATTAGCAGAAACAGGACAACGTTTAATGCTAAACGCCTCTATTGATTTGTGCAAACGGGCTTAGTCGATCTTACAAAGTTGTTGAAAGATGATCCGGCCATGTTTTTTCTATTACCCCAACCTTGTCTGTAGTTGGGTAATTTATATTTTATCGTTTGTTTTATTATAAGGAAATTACCAATAACCTTTGATGCTACATTATGATGAAGAACTGAAGGTCGTGTAAGAACAAGGTAAACCTTAAAGGAAAGATGTTATTGTTATTGATGGAAAACATTTTACGGAAATATTTTGTTTCAATGATGTGTTGTTTGACCTTGGATTTGGCATATTATGTAATTTTTGCAGGTACTTGGAAGGTCGTGGAAGAAATGCCGAGATTGATATGGTTATCAATAAGAAACTCAAAAGGTAGGGAGGTACGAGTACTAATGATAGATATCGAGTAATCAAATCAGCCTATAGCAGAGGGTTTACACAAAGTAACATTGAATCAGTAACAACAATGATCGAAAAATCGAATACTAACACCTCAATGCAATAGAAGGCCGTTGTAAACATATGAAATGCTTTGACAGCGATCAATTCCCACTTATCTCTGTCTTCAACTCTAGAATTAGACCTCTCCCAATCTGCACCACAATTTCCGCTCCTCGACCTTTTGCGTCTAGTCTGTCTCAGACCGAATGGAGTAAGAACCCTCAATAACGACCAACTGGAAGATAACAAAGACGAAACACTTCTGAAACGTTGGTACAAAGTACATAAAAATCTTCGTTCTATTCAGATCACTCAAATGATAAGTTTCATTGAGCCTAAGCTATATTTCCCAACTTCACTAAGAGCAATTTAGAATGTATATCACTATAGTTTCTATAACCTAGTTTTCTTATTGACCTTCAATAGAAACAGAGAGTAGGTAATTAAGAGATTTTTCTCGCAATCAATTCTTTGTCGATAAATGTTTCTACTGTCGCAACTTGCAGCAAGTCTGTCAGGATTATTGAACAAGCATCTTCTGCCAAACGTGACGAAATGGTTTTCATTGTGTACTCACAGACATTGAACAATAATGACCCCAAATCACGTGGGGTAATTATGAAATAATTACCCCACGTGACGGTGCATCATGTTTAGTTGCTTTTACAGACTGCGCTCGAGTTGATAGTTTTGTTTCTGTATTATCTTGGCATAGTAGACCTCATGGTAGTGACGCTGAGCTGGTCTAACGCAGTACGGAGTTGCTATCAAATAAGAGACTAGCAATACCATGTTTCGCTACCCCCCCCCCCCCCACCCTTGCCAGGCCCTACATAATCTCTCTCAGATTCAGCCTGGCTCTTTGATGCCCTCCCTGGTGCCTTGCCCTAAGTCGATGTCCGTACCCTATAGGAAGTGCCCTTAGCGAGTTGGCACTTAGCTTATAGGCCTTACGCCTTGGCGAGCCTTACATTCAAGGTCTCATAGGATGACCAGCGGGATGCCATTTAGAAAAAAGAAATGTTTCGTTACCACTGATGTGTGACTTATTGTACTTGACTTTCTTGCAAGAAGCATTATTGTAACAAATTATACAAGACTCTTATAGTCTTAATACTCCATTCCCCGCACGGAACAAATATTTGTATGGCCTACAGATAGTTGTTTCGGGTCTGGGTATTTGTGTATGTGAGTTTAAATGTTTGTGAACGCTCCCACGATACAGGAGAAATTTCTGGTGTGGGGCAAAATAAATATATTATATATATTGCAATTGGTTAGGGGTACTTATTCGGGTTACTGTTATTTTAGGCTGCAATTATTGAAGTCTCGTGTAAGTTTTGAAGTCTCATGGGAGATGGATGAGGTCTAAGACATCATTAAAGTTCAGCAGGTACGCACAAAATTAACATAAATGATGGCACGATCCAACGATTGCTTGGAGATTGTTAACATTATGCCTGACAAGCTAATACCATCATTAATTCCACAGTACCAACCTAGACTGAAGTCATTGCTCGAGCCAAATGCCATGAACACGTAATGCTAGGCTAAATATCGTGTTCACCAAAGGATGAACGGTAATCACGTCTGAGAATAGATTTAAATCTTAGATTCGCGATGCCACGCCAAACTGCATCGAAATGTGAACCTAGTACCTACGTACACGTTTCAATTGACAATGAGATGGGAATACTATTGTCTCTCTCACTCATAATAATAAATAGAAAAAATGTGTCTGACACAATGACAAGTAATAGAGATGTACGGAAGAAGAAGACCCGAACTAAATTGAGAGAAGGGCAGGACAATGATGATGATGTCACGCTCATTCATACTGTAGTCTATCTATCGTGTCCTGCGGGTGATGCGTAATGTGCGAGCACACTCTTATTAGTCTCAAAACTTTTTTTTTGACCTAAGTACGGTGAGGGCACATCTCTGAACTTAAATCTATGCGGCTGAGTCAGTGATTACCGGTGTGGAAACTGCCAGCAAAGTACCAAGTACTCTTGGCTTCCACTACCGACTTCCTTTTAGTTTGTTGGATAATAGCTTCAATAACCATCATGGTCCAATGATTGTAGGTTTACAGAATACGGAATTAACATTGACGTTGAATTTAAAGATGATTTGATGAATTTATTCATTCTTGGTGATATTGAAAAGGTGATTTCGATTTTCTGTAGTGTCTACATAAAGCCGTGAGTCCTTAATTAGTACTTCCAGATCTTCTTCCTATTTCGTCGGTTTCTCATTTTTGAGGACCGTGACGTCTGTTCATCCGGTGTCTGATTAAGCCGTTGATCTTTAACTGGTCCTAGATCTTCTTCCTATTTAGTTGGTCTATCACTCTCTGAGTTAAACAGATCTGGCGAAGTTTCTGCCTAACCCTTCGAGGATTACAGGTGAGGTATTATAGTATGTTACTGGCTTTTGCACGCGGCTTGGCCCGCGTGAAAATTACGATTTTTCATACAAACGTTCATCCCATTTTAACTCCCTCAGGGGTTGAATTTCGAAAAAGTCTTCCTCCTTGTCTACATTACAAAGGGCACCACTGCGCAAAATTTTAGCTTTCTAGGTCCCAAGGATTAGGCTGGGCGTTGATGAGTCAGTCAATCAGTCAGGACTTTTCTCTTTATTTAGGTATTATGATCCTTTTCATAACTGTCTAAATCGTAGATATCTCTTTATATTTAGATTTATTTATCCAACGATTAAGTGTTTATAAACATTCATTGTAATTTGTAATACGTTACAGAGTGCAACGTACAGTTTATCATCTATAGAAACCTTTAGAAGTCTGTCTAATCAATTAGTAGCAAATCTAAAGTCTTTTGACTTACAGCTATTTTAAAATCAGTTATAAAAAGGACCTCACGGATCGAATTATATGGAGCAACACTATTTTACTATCTTTAGTTCGACTAAAATATAATAAAAATGGCGTCCATGGCTGTTAACTCATTAAAAGTTTTCGCATCGACGCAATCGGGAGTAATAAAAAGATATTTTGTTATTGGTTTCCTTTTCAAATGTTTATTTCATAGACTTTTATAGAGGTTATAGGAAATTCTCACACTAAACCCGGTACTAAAATTCTACCATTTAAAAACTGGATTTCCTGACATTTGGTCAAAGGGGCATCATCATAAAAAAACTCGAGCATTACGACTAGATTACTTTAAATTATGATGTCCGAAACTAGATGGCAAGAGATGTGTGCAACACTAAAGCCAGTGTAAAGCATAAAATAAGTCAGTTTAGAATAATATTCTTAGGAAACTGGTTAGCGCTCTTAATGGTGAAGACAACTGGTATTTCGACACTTATTACGAATGTGGTGCTAACAAAGTCCTGAATAGACGGTCCGAACTTCTGCACATTTGAGGACGCATCATATTCCTGCCCTTGTCCCATTCTACTTGAGGTCTGCGCAAAACGTTTTCCTCTTTCATTCTCCTGTCAGACGTCACGGCGTCTTTTACTCTTTTCGCTTCCATACCATTCCTCACACCATTCATCTTTTCTTTGGCCTTGCTCTTGCAATTTCTTTCTCCGTCTTAATCCATTAACATTAATTTCCATTACTTTTTGAGTCACATGCGTTTCATTCCTCTTCATTACATGTCCATTCCAAGACTTCCTTTAAAATTTTCTGTTACAGGTGCTACTTTCAAACTTACTTTGAGCACATTTGAAGACGCAAATATTGCTATTTAAACTGACATCAACGCTGAGCCAAAATAATTGAATTAACTAGAAGAATTTGTCATGGATTGAAAAGAATATGAATTTTGATGACCCCATCAGTGCAGGCAGATAAATAATCAACTGAATTAAGAAGAAAGACGATGTTATCAGTGTGTTTGTCATGTCATCATGACTTACGCATTAAAGTAGTCATGTCATCGTGTCTAGTTTGGTGGTCGTCGGACTGACAAGTCAAAGGTCTCGAGTTCAAACTTAAGAGTTTGAACAAACAACAACAACAACACACTACTCTGATTTTTCAAATTTACGTGCGTATTGTTTAATTATCACTTATTTCGGTGAAGGAAAACATCGTGAGGGAACCAGCAAGCCTGAGAGAATTTCTCGATGGCGTAATGGTCCTCTGTGGGCGGCATAAAAACCTCTGACAACAGGTTAGTCACTAGCCACACGATGAACAAGAAAGATCCTTCAAAAATCAACATAAATTCGATCTTATTTAGTACTTACACTATCGGATGCTGTAGTCATATTTCAAAAACCGCGCTTCCTCTAATGATAATAAGACACCGAACAAATGCAGGGCAGTCTATTTGCAGTCGAGACGTTGTACTGGCTCAGAACATTCGTTTAGAAAGGGAGCTATATTTAGAAGCGTTACCAATACTAATTAGTTACCCCTCAGTTTTGCATGCGTGGGGATGGTTGGTGTGCTTGTGTAGTGGGACTAGGTTTACATTTATAATCTTTTCTACTAAGTCTATTCATGTGACCATACCCCATTATCTAGTTGTTAGGCAAAAAATAAAATGTTATGATAGCGAGTTAAAAGTCATTGAATATATCCTCAAAAGAAAGAAATTATCTTGTTTTTTTTTAAACACTGCCCCACTCTAGGAATTTCTCCTGTATCGTGGGCGCGTTTACATACATTTAAACTCACATTCACAAACATACACACACCAACAATTGAAATAATTATGATAATTATCGACGTCTATTAAAAGAGGGGGTTACATTTAATTAGTATATTTGTTTGCGTAAAACATAATTATGTTCATCAGATCAATTTGATTACCAGAACCAGTGATTAAATATATGTTGTTGTATGAATTCAAACAGGTTAAATAAACACGGCAATGATTCAAAGGAAAAATGAAACAAGTTGAAGAAAATATAAATATTATGATTACGAAGTTCAACAGATAATATAAATAAACAATTCTACGGAATTATGTTATTATTTTATTTTATAGATACTGAAGAGGTTTCATCATATTATTATCACGATTTTATGATAAGTTAATAACTTCATGATTATTTAATTTGAATTAAACAGATGAGTAATAAATATTATTAAATAAATATTGTAATTATTAATCATCATAATTATTAAATAATTAAATTATTTTTCCTTCACAAAACAGAACACAAAACCGTGATTACAATAAATTATTATCACTTATTAAGTGTTACTTATTTACATTTAAAAATAACATCAACACGCTAAAAAGTAGCACAGTAATCGAATACCATGACCAAAACTGCTGACATAAGTCAAAATAAACACGAACGTAGGCAAAAAAAACTGAAACATGATCTAAACTGCACAGTGGTTCACACCCGGAACTTTGGTGGACATAAAGAACGTGATAACCGATGACTGTTAAAGAATAATTATAGTATTTTTGCTTTACGATGTCATAAATCACAAACGAATGGGTTCTCTGGTTTTAAAGTATGGGTTTTTGTCGAATTCCCGTAGTTAATTTGATCTTAAGGTACGCGCTGGCTCAAAGGCTATGAGTCTATAGGTAAGTGAGATTAAAGGTCAGTTGTTATCCTTGGAGCTAGATACTTTCATTCTTATTGTTGTTAAATATTGGTTTGATCCTTTCTTGGTTCAAGTGAGCAGGTATAAGTAAGTTTTATTTAACATTTTTTTTTACCCGCGGCGTCGCCTGCGTGGATGTCGAAAAATATCCCAACAAACTTTCATCCCCTATTTAAAAAAAAATATACTAAAACCTTTCTCGAGAACCACTCTATCCATTGGTTTGGTCCAGCATTAAAATCGGTGCAGTAGTTTTTGAGTTTATCGCGAACAGACAGACAAACGCGGAGGAGGACTTTGTTTTTAAAAGGAGGGTTATGTGGTTCATATAAGATGTAGTGATGATGATATTCGCCTGTTATCACCGTAGGGTTAGGCAGAGATATGATAGGGGCGAGCCTATTACCACCAAACGGTCACAAATTCATACTCCGTGGCTGCTACTGAGAAGTCTCTGATGGCAAAACCTAATAACAATTTGCTCGACCATTGAATCGAACCTAGGACCTCATACTCCGCAGTCACGATTGCGACCACTAGACCACCGAGGCAGTCAAGTCGTTTTGTTTGTATTTATAAATAATGCATTTATTTAAACTGCGGAAATTTATATTGTTGTTTATACCAAATAAAGCTTTTGTCCTTAATCTTAACCTTTGCGACTGACCTCTCGAAAATTTCAATATTTTTTCCCAAAATATTTACTGAATGACATTGTCCTCTCATTAAGTCAGAGGACAGAGGTTTTAATAATCAATAACATCATTTAAATATATTAATAAGAGCTTTAGTTATATGAATTAAATTAGGAATTTATTGGTCCATTAAAAAAACATATATTTGCAACAAAAAAAAATACGAGCCGAATTAAGAAACACCCCCTTTTTTCGTAGGTTTTAAAACATCTTCATGTCGGGGTTGGATTTCCGTCTAGGAGGAGATACAACTGAATACCGTATCTTCTAGGAGCTAGCTAAATAAGTATTTAATAAAGTACGATGGGGTTGGCTGGCCGTAAGGATAAACTACCATTATGATATAAATAAAGGAAAAAATACATGGAGCTATAACTAATAGGTAACACCTGTCTGATCTTCACTACCCAGATCATCATTATCTGCTTAGCCATTTCCCAACTATGTTGGGGTCGGCTTCCAGTCTAACCGGATGCAGCTGAATACCAGTATTTTACATGGAGCGACTGCCTATCTGACCTTCACAACCCAGTTAATACTAGGTAATACGATACTCTTTGGTAAGACTGGATGTCAGAATTTCAGGTCACTGACTACCTGTAACGACTGGCAAAGATCTATATATGACAGCCGGGACCAACGTGCTTTCCAAGGCACGGAGGAAACTCGGTATGTCGGGCGGTCACCCATCCACAGACCGACCAAGGCAAGCACAGCTTTACCTCGATACTAGTCAATAATAGTTGTCTAACAAAAAAAACAAAAATATTCTCCAAAAAAAAAGCCTATTACAGCACAAGCCAGTTGCACTCCTACGCATCGAGTTACATTAAACTTGACACAAGAGTGATACGTAATAGGTAACCGCGTTGTACTCAAGGACAATGCCTTTCACTACCGGTGGATGGGCAGTCGGTCCAACGGACCAATTCCGATGGCAAGGTTGAAACAGGTGGCGGTTTGATTCTTGAATGAGACAAGTGTAGGTGTTAAAGTATTGCAGTAGTAAAGCTAGTTTTGTTGGAGACGGGTTTGGGCATAAGCATCGCATTGTGGACAGACTTTAACTGCGGTACTCAGAGATATTTAATGATTACTTAAACCGTCACTTAATAAATATTTGACATAATTTTGTATGACAAAACTGTCAAAACCTTTACTAAGTGATGGCCTAAGTAATCATTAAAGCTCTCTGAGTTCGGCAGTGATTCTGCCAAAGTTTACCGAACCTACCTCAAATCTTTTATCATTTTCCGAAGTTAGTTGGTCCATTGATCTTGGATAGTTAATGCTGATGTTCCAAGTAATCCTTATATTGTCACTAACGGGATACCTTCCGTGATTATCCATGATGGAGCAGCGACTACTTGGCCACCGCTGCACAGTATTAGTTTTGTGATAAATAATTATATATGTGCATCTGTTATAGGTATAATTATATGGATCTGTGTCTATTACCTGTGTGATGATTATGGTCTGAAATAAAGTTAAATCGTGAAAGGTTAAAACAGTTCAAAGTATTAATCTAAATATAATGTTGAATTCGTTTGACGGTTGTATATATTCAAATGAATAAATACGTGTTATTTTTTGGGTTGTTTTGGCAGAACTCAGTTCAGTAATCAGCAGTGTGCGAACAACGGTGACGAAGAAGAAACTGGATGATTCATACAACAAGAGTACATAATTCACATGACTTTGCCTTGTATCCTAATAATTCAAAGTTCACCGTCAAGGCATGTTTTCCTGGAACATACACGTATCGCAAACTGGTCCTATTAGTGATGCTCTTTAATGTGGTCAGCCAGTACCTGTGCCTAAGCCATTAAGATTCCAACGTGTTTAAATGGGCGGAGCTGATGTGGTCCGAGGACATTTGAGCACGTTTAGTTGTTCTACAAAACGTACGTAATAGAGCCATTAAGTTAGATCATGTTGTCATGTCTTTAGTACTGGGTAATACGATACCCCTTGGTAAGACTGGTTGGCAGACTTTCTGGCCACTGACTACCTGTAACGACGGTCTAAGATCTACAGTTGGCAGCTGGCGCCAACAGCTTAACGTGCTTTTGGAGGCACGGAGCAAACTCGGTATGTAATGGGCGGTTACCTACGCACAGACCAACCTAGGCAAGCACACCTTGAACAAAAGATCGACCCGAGCGGCTGTTATTATTATGCCACGAGCTCCTCAGTATGCCAGTATTAGACAAAAAAAAAAGTTTGAAAACATAGTCAATGATACGTCATGTCATACAAAGAGGTCAAGTGCATCCAAACGTGATTTCATTGACGAAGTAAAATACGCCAAAAAATCGACTGTGAGGTATTGATAATTTCCCCACTTCAGCTGTTTCTTCATAATTCGTACGTGGTTTACGGTAGAAAGTATTTTTTTAATCTATTCATAGTCAGTCAGTGGTTCAACGCGTGTCCGTTGAGTCATATGAAACAATAGTATCTGGTTTATATTGCAATAGTTCAATTACAACTTATTGCAGGCCTATTGCTTCAATGTACCGTCAGGTAAAGAGATACCCCGGCCTCGGCACAAGGGCTAAGAAGGAACATGGGTGGTTTTTAGTCAGTAGAAGTCTGACACTCCTTTCCGCTCAGCCCAAAAGCGGGATGATTTGATGATTTCCCACCCACCGGAAAAAAAAATGTATGTGCGTATGAATTGCCTTTATTTGAGAGGTAACTTTGGAAACAAACTCAAATGGAGTTGGGCAGTGTACCTAGCAAGGCGTGGTGATGACAGGTGTAGTGACCGAGTGACTTCCAAAGAATGAAAAGAGAATTGTCGATCATCCGGCAGCGAGATGGATAGACGGGTAAGCCCTGGATGAGGTTGGTACACGACTAAAGAGAGGCCTACACCCGGCAGTGGGTGAAGTCGGACTGTGGAGGTGACAACCTTTGGGCCGATTATGTATATTCGGTTATTAAGAATAGCTTTGATACCTCACGTATTATATTTCCCCTTAGTACCCTTTATTTTGGTCCTGGTGCAAGTCAGGAGCCAAAATAAAAACAAGAAGAGTCAAAGTTCCAAAGCACAGTCGTCCATTTAGATTAAAATTTCTCTAAATTCGTAAGTTTATCTATGGCACCACAGATAGGAGTCATATTCCAACGATGGAGAGAGGTAAACCAATAGTAAATTGTGGTTTTATGTCCAGTGCAGGCATTTAGGACCCTTTGTGGCCTGAGAATAACGAAACAAATCATGCGGCTTGGAGAAACTCGAGGTACTTTTACTTTGAGAAGACACTGATAAAACTTATCAGCCGAGGTTTACATTAGATTATACGTTAGATTATATATTGTCGAAATATTTTTTTTTTTTTTTACGTAAACAAATAATTCAGACGATACAGTGCTTTGAAAACTCGTGTGATGTCACAAGCCCCACTCATGATCTTTGACGCGTTTTATCTTGGCCAATCTTTATTAATTTGATAAAACAAAAAACACGTTTCCAATATTTTTCGTTAATCTAACTGACAGACTAAACAGATTTTTTTTTGTCAGGAAACATCCCTATTTTGACAGATAATATTACCTTGTTGAAGCCACTTGGCGTCTGTACCTACATATCTAGCTAGGATCAGCTTCCACCATAACGAGATGTATCAAATTCGACACAAACCAGTTACCATTAGCAGGAATCCCTCTCAAATTACCGCACATCGCCATGTAAAGATACATGCAACTTGCAACCTTGAAGTATTTTGCACAAGTCTTATTTAATTTAACACTTACAAACTTATTTGTTAATGTCCCAGATTGTTGCACTACTTGCACATATTAGTGTGAATTACCTAATGTTTTGGACGATGTGTGCTTCATTTATTGTTAAGTCCTAAAGTTGTTTAATGTCTAGTGTCTAGGACACAATGAAGGCCAGAAGAATCTAATTTGGCGGGCTATCTTAGCGCATCCTCGTGCTTGTGATTTCAGAGATATAAAACGGATTTTACAGAAGGAAAATTACCAAACAAAGTTATTGTTGTGTCTGGTAGAACAGCCGTGCCGCTTTGCTTGTTTAATGAAATTGTCATCAAACTGAATTGAATAAGGTAGGTACTTGGCATATCCACATGTGGGTGGCCTATTATGTTTAAGCTCCATGTAATAGAGGGCGTGTCTATTGACATCTCATCATCTGCCTAGCCTTTTCCCAACTATGTTGGGGTCGTCCAGTCTAACCCGATGCAGCTAAGTACCAGTATTTTACATGGAGCGACTGCCTATCTGACCTCCACAACCCAGTTAATACTAGGTCACTGACTACCTGTAACGACTGCCAAAGCTATAGAGCTTTGGCAGTCGTTAAGCTATTGGTCTTGGCTGCCATATATAGATATGGCAGCCAAGACCAATAGCTTAACGTGCTTTCCGAGGCACGGAGGAAACTCAGTATGTCGGGCGGTCACCCATCCACAGACCGACCTAGGCAAGCACAGCTTTACCTAAAGATCGACCCGAGTGGCAGTTCTTATTAAGCCACGAGCTCCTCCTCTGTCTTTTGACATCTAAAGGGGACAAATTCAGGGTCTGTGGCTGCTACTGAGAAAAAAACAATAACACTACATCTAATACGGCAACAAAGGAGGTGTCAGATGAGATGATGAGTAATAGAGAAGTATGGAAGAAGATGACATGCTACGCCGGCCCAACATTGTTCTAATTGGGAAAAGGCAAGAGAATGATGACTGCCCGACCTGCCCAGGACCGCATGCTCAGCAGTCGCGGTTGCAACCACTATATAGACAAACGAGGCTGTATTGCCAATTATTGATTTAATCATCTAATTCAATTGTAAACGAACGAGAAATTGTATATTGTTGTACGTTGATTGAAGGTTGACTGCCACGTGGTTACTTAGTATTCAATGTATGAAGCAATTGAAAAGAATTACGTTAATAGAACTGCATTGTGGCTAGATTCAGTGTGCCTACTGTAGGTACCTACCGAAATGAGAACGAATAAATTGTGCATTTGAAAAAGAGAGTTCTCTTTTTCAAATGCACAATTTATTCGTTCTCGAGAGAAGAATAACGAATAAGGGGTCCCAAAAAAAACACAATAATATCAACATCGTTAACATCGTTTCGAATATTTTAATTAATGCATATTGTACTCGGAGGTGTTATTTGGCCTGTCGAGGCTGCGGGTTGTTCGCAAGGGATACCGCGGCCTCGACATGAAGGGCGAAGAAGGAACATGGGTGGTTTTTAGTCAGTAGAAGTCTGACACTCCCTTTCGCTCTGCCCAAGAGCGGGAGGGGTTATTTGATGATTTCCCACCCCCCAAAAAAAAAAAAAAAAATGTGTTATTTGGCAGAATTCGCTCAAACGAGTTTGAAAGTTTGATTAGTTACCTCATAGCGAATTTTCCTTCACATCTAAGGCCCATAGCACTTCCGATTTTTGCATTTTTATAAATGAAAACCCGCGTCTGAATCGCTATCGAAACTCGTTAGAAGCGCGTACAAAGGGTTGGCAGTTGTAAGCGCGTAGACGCGAGTTTCACGATCACCCCGTGTGCTTAGGTTACAAGGTTGCGTTCAAATCTCGTTTGAAGCGCGTATACGCGCAACGTCGTCGGCGCGTTTAAAATACGCAGTGTGCTAGAAGCCTAACGCAGGAGTTTTTGACTTATACATTAACATGTTTTTTAATACGTGTTGACGAGATCGGCAAGTAAAACTGCCGCTGGGGAAAACCTGGATTTGGAAATACCAAGTCATTAATATGGAGAGATAATTATCTACTACAGGGAAAATCAGATACAGTACTTACCTATTCGTATTTTTTTAAATAATATTTTAATAATGCAACACACATAATAAATAACTACTTGACGAAATTAATGATAAAATTGTAATAAATTGAAACATTACTATTAACAGTTTTGTTTACAAATTAAACTCAGAAACAACTTTTAAACATACAGGTCAATGCCCAAGGTACTTATGAATGCCAAACTCATTTCCCACAAACTAGTTTAGTTACATTTGAGTGATATAATATATAACGACATAATAACGTTTGGGTATCAATGAAAATGTTAGCTAACGAAAACTAAGGAAAAACCGAGCCTATATTTTGAAAATTTTGGCCTGCCGTCCGACATTTTGAATTTTTCCCCAGATCATTATCATCATCATTTCAGCCGACATACGTCCACTGCTGGACATAGGCCTCCCCCAAGTGTCGCCACATTGACCTACCCCGTGCTTCTACACAAACAGTCTTACCAAAAAGCAACGTATAACCCAGTATTAACAGGGTGGTGGAGGTCAGATACGCAGTCGCTCCAGAGTAGAATACGGAATGTCGACGCACAAAATATCGATGAATGCTAATGCGATGCTACAACATTACGATGCACGTTACTGCGAAAGACCGTCTCTGCGAAGCCACTGCACTTCGATGCACGTTACAGCGATAGATCTTCACTGCGATACAACTTGACTTCGATGCACGTTACCGCGAAAGATTTTCACTGCGATGCTACATTTTTTTTTTGGAATGTGGGAAATCATCAAATTTTATTGACTCCTCCCGCTCTGGGCAGAGCGGTAGGGAGTGTCAGACTTCTACTGACGAAAAACCACCCATGTTCCTTCTTAGCCCTTTGTGTCGAGGCCGCGGTATCTCTTTTGAACAACCCGCAGCCCCAACGGGCGGCGGTTCTTGCGGGTCCCTTCGAAGTTGCTGACATCTCTTTGAGGCGCGTGTGCGGCCTGTCGTCGTCATAAGACGGACGGATGGCTTGCTAACCCATTAATCACCGTCCACAGGCCCGTGCCTACGGTAGCCGGAAGCCAACACGTGGCCCCCGACGCCTGAAGCGTCTCCCGCGGCGGCTGGGACGAGAGGTTCTCTCCCTCTCACGTTCCGCCACCTCCTTCGCTAGCATCACTGCTTCGCAGAAGGAGGCGACGGCGTCCCATTCCCTCTCGCCCCAGACCATGGCTTGCACCAGGGCCGGACGCCGATCGCTGCTACATGAACAAGGCCGGGGCTCCGTCTAAGTGGGGCAGACCCCCACGATGTGCTCCACCGTGTCCACCGGCCGATCCTCGCAATGGTAGCATCCGGGTGTTTCCTCCCCCCTAATTCGGTGCAGGTACCTCCCGAAACAACTGTGTCCGGTGAGGACCTGCGTCAGATGGAAGGTGAGGGCGCCGTGGCACCTCTCCAGCCATTCCTTAAAGAGGGGTCTTATCGCCACTATCGTGGCGTGCTCGGCACGGGGTTGCAACAGTCGCTCTCTCCATGTCGCCATGAGAGCGGACCGGAGGTCTGTCCGCTGAGCAGCAATTTGTCGCGGCAGTGGAGGTACCCCCCGGTGTAGCGCCTGCGCGCGCCATTCATGCAGGTGAGCGAGGACTATCGCCTCAAAGTAAATTTTGGTTTATGTGCAACCTATTTTCGTAAAAGATGAGTAGTATGTCGAAGTTTAATTAAGAGTTTCTTAGTAACGATGTTTCCCAATATTATATCGAAGTCAAGTAGTATAGCAGCGAAAATCTTTCGCGGTAAAGTGCATCGAAGTCAAGTAGTATCGCAGTGAAGATCTATCGCTGTAACGTGCATCGAAGTGTTGTAGCATGGTATTAGCATTCATCGATATTTTGTGCGTCGACATTCCGTATTCTACTCGTGGCTCCATGTAAAATACTGGTATTCAGCTGCATCCGGTTAGATTGGAAGCTGACCCACTAGGCAGGTGATGATTTATTTGTATAGATAAAATGACCGGCACTTTCTGGTGAAAATAATTTCAATATACCTACTTCTACTGAGGTAACAGAACAAAACGTATACAAAATATTATGCTTGTCGTAATTTTTGGTTTCCGTATTCCAAAAATACAAAACGAAACGTGTCTGACATATTCCTAATTTACATTTCAAAAGCCGAATATTTTTTCGGCGTCAAAAACAAAAGAGAGTGAAACAGTCAAAATTCTTTTATATTCAAATGTGTGTGATTTATATTCTTGTCCGATGGTGTGGCATGGTAGCTTGTGTGTCTACGGCTTTTAAAATACATTATAACAGGGATGGTAAACCTTTTTTACAATACTATGGAACCGGTAGGTGAAAAAAAGTATAGTGACGTTTCACCGAAATCTGAGAAAAGTTAGCCAATTGAACATAAAAAATAATCCTTTTAGCATTTTGATGTCTTTTGTTGTTGTTGGTTGGACAGAGTTGGACCCGTACAGTTAGGTTAGGCTGTTGTTGTCATCTAGAAAAGGACTTAATTGTCAAAATGATAGCCATTACACGCCTGAATTATTAAAAAGACGACGATTTTATACGATGATTACCTGTCCCTGGCTGGAGGCCTTAAATACAAGGCATACACAGGATTTGCCCGGTTAAGCAGTCTCCTAGACTGAACTGCAGAAAATCACTTAAAAAAAACATACGACACTACATCATTCTGCCAATTCGCGATAGGTGCGCCACTCCTGCCTTTTATCAAGCGTTTTAATATTCAGATTACCAAGAAGCTGCAAGATTCACGCAACTCCAATCAAGTTCGTAACCTTTGCTGACAGTTGCTTAACCTGTCATCGTTTTATTTTATGATGATTTGAGCTTCTAGTTAATTGCTGACATTGACGGATTTTTCATTTTGTTTGGTATTTGTTTTTGATGTGTTGATGCGCGGGAGTGTAAATGAAGCGGCGTCAACTTTTTGATATCAGAATATATCAAAAAGATATAAGAATTTAAATAAAATATTTAACTTACGATGTTTTGTTTTTTAAGAATTATGATATTTTTGTTACTCACTCAAAAACTCGAAGTCATTTAAGTATTCAAATTAGACTGATAATTTAATCAGCATCTTTTGAACGTCCCAGAGTTTTAGCTGGGAAGAAGAAGAAGCGGAACAAACTCCCCAACAACACAGCTGACAGATCTAAGATTACAAGGAGGATGTTATGTTTAATTTGAGTAATTAACATCAAAACTTATTTCGATGACATATTAAACTCTTTTTCCCTTTTACAGAATGTCACCAAACAAAGGGCTTTGAACTTTTTTGTATGGAAGCTGGCATATCGACCCACCGTCATTTTGATATTTTTTAGAAAACACGGCTCACGATGAAATTGGTATGTATGGATAAAGGACACCTAGACAAACAAATGACATGTAACATAGTACTCAAAAGTGTCACGTTATCGAGATATTTGAAAGTAAATATCAACATATGTATGCCACATCGGTTCTATCCCCTTACCAAATAGTTTTTCGAGTCTTAAATTACAGACGGCTGGTTCTCAAGAACATTTTGCGGTTATAAAAACCACCGTATAATGTTGAACAGTTAACTCAAATGTGAGACTAATGCGTGTTTTTGTTGATATCCCACGAATACATTGCAATACATGACCTTTAAGTTTTATTAGGTTTTAATACCTGACTGTAATTTGGCGTGATGTTACGTTAGCACTAATACGTTTGTAGTTTAGTACTAACATAACATCACGACTGTAATTCGTGAAGAGTTAGGCAGAGAATGATAACTGTGATACCTGTCTCATGTAATAGGGTTGAGCTTACTCTATGTCATCATAAACCGGGGTGGGAAATCATCAAATAACCCCTCCCGCTCTTGGGCAGAGCGAAAGGGAGTGTCAGACTTCTACTGACTAAAAACCACCCATGTTCCTTCTTAGCCCTTCATGTCGAGGCCGCGGTATCTCTTGCGAACAACCCGCAGCCCCGACGGGCGTCGGTACTTGCTTCGGCAGTACATAAACTAAAATTGGAACGATACAGAGAAGATAACATGACGCCTGTATCCCTGAAAGGTAAGTCAGAGGAATAAAACAACCACACCAACACTAATAGTACCCCCACATTACGCCAGTTATGTATAATGAAGTCCCATGTAATAGGGACCGAGCCTATTGCCATTAACCAGGCACAAATCCAGACTCCGTCGCTGCTACTGAGAAATTCCTGATGGAAATAGACAATAACACTTTGCCCGACCTGGGTATCGAACCTGGGACTCCATGCTTAGCAGTCGCGCTTGCGACCACTAGACCAACGGGGCAGATTCAAATATGACTAAAGTTTTTCTCATAAACACTGATGTTTAAGCTTCGATCTATGTAATCATCATCAGCCTAGCCTTTTCCCAACTATGTTGGGGTCGGCTTCCAGTCTAACCCGATGCAGCTGAATACCAACATTTTACATGGAGCGACTGCCTATCTGACCTCCACAACCCAGTTAATACAAGGTAATACGATACCCTTTGGTAACACTGGATATCAGATTTTCAGGTCACTGACTACCTGTAACAACTACCAAAGATCTATTTATGCCAGCCGGGACCAACAGCTTAACGTGGTTTCCGAGGCACGGAGGAAACCCGGTATGTCGGGCGGTCACCCATCCACAGACCGACCTAGGCAAGCACAGCTTTACCTAAAGATCGACTCGAGTGGCAGTTCTTATTAAGCCACGAGCTCGTGCTCGTGGCTTAATAAGAACTGCCAATTACTGCTGCTGCTGCTAATTACTTAGATAGGAGCTTTATAAGCTCGTGCTTATAAAGCTCCTATCTAAGTAATTAATTATAATATCTGAAAAAGATGAGGAAGTGGACTGTTAACCGAAAGTGAAATAAGGTAAGTAACCTTGTAAATTAATGTATTTTATTATTATAATGAATATAAAGAAAATCACGTTTTTTGACAGCAGCACAGACAAGCACAAGAATGTAAAAAAAAAACAATTTAAATTTGAAATAATAAAGAAAAAGTATAAAAAACCAAAGAGTACGTAACAATATCATTTAACTCTAGAGATAAGGGCTGGATGTTTATAATGTAGGTAAGTTCAGCTTAACAACAAAATTAAATATTTAAATTAAACGTCGATTTGTTGAAAACATAGTATTTTGTCATTTATATTATATGGAAGTCGTTGCCCTAATTTTAAATCAATTAAAATACACTTAGACTAGATAACATTTAGATGTGCATTAGTAGGTACATACACCACACACGCGTACGTACTTACTGCACGAATCATATTTTAATCAACCGTAAAACCTGATACTGAACTGCAATTTTTTTTTTAATATTGCCCCACACTAGGAATTTCTCCTGTATCGTGAGTGCGTTTACAAACATATAAACTCACATACACAAACACACCCAGACCCGAAACAACTATCTGTAGGCCATACAAATATTTGTTCCGTGTGGGGATCGACACTCAGCGCAGCAGTCCAATCGCTCAGCCACTGCGCCAACCGTGCCGTCAATTGCAAAAACCTTAAGAAAATTTGAATTTCGCGGACTACCTTAGCGCATCCACCACAAAGAAACACGAATTGTAGTAGCTCGGTACGCTGGTGATCAGGATTTTCCCAGTAGCAGGCACGGAGTCTGAATTTGTGCGGCAAACCCAGAATACGTAGGCTTGCTTGTCCCATACTATTACTTGGGACTTAAAAATAACTGGCGAAATGTGGGTGTACTATTTAGTACACTTCTGCCCCTAACCTCTCTGCTATTACAGCCGTGATGTTATGTTCACTTCACTACTACAAAAAAAAAGATAAAGAAAGACTACATATTATAAAACAAAGTCCTTCGCCGCGTCTGTCTGTCTGTCTGTTCGCGATAAACTCAAAAACTACCGCACCGATATTCATGCTGTTTTCACCAATGGATAGAGTGATTCTCGAGGAAGGTTTTATTATATAATTTGTCAAGATAACCAACATTCACGCGGGCGAAGCCGCGGGCATCAGCTAGTATATAATAATATATATTATTATAACTTTGTACATGTGAAGACTTTCTTACACAAACAACACGACACTGATTGAAGACAAAATCTATACATCACACAACTTGTACCACAAACTCATAACACCACTTAACCCGCTGCAGTCGGTCAATAATAGGGCTGTCAGCAAGACAACAACCAGTAATCAATCATCCCAGATTTTATGGAGCAACGGCAGACCAATTGACCTAAACTGGTCCTCATCTCCTAAATTGGTCCTTCCGTTGGTCTCTAAGTACAGCGCCATTGGCTGTTGATCTTTTAACCCACATTGTTTGTGCATTTTTATGGTTGGTAATAAGGTTGGTCGCACGTGAGGAGAGTTATAAGTGAGCTGATATAATCTTGGGTGGAAAGTTGGAGGTTGGAATTTGATGCGGGTGTTTTTTTGTTTTGTAGGTAGAATAGGACCTGTTCTATGGTATGCTTTTGCGTTAGAAACATCAGATTTAGCAAAGACGAAAGATAGAGGGACCGAGTCCTACAGAAAAGACTTGTCTTCTTTTTCGCTACTTCAGCTAACTTGCTTGACAAAAAAAAACAGCTGCTGGAACTGTACTTCTTGTGGCAAAAAACGAGAGAAAAATGTCTAATGTGTATCTATAGAAAGACAGAAGGAAGAAAGAAAAATAATTAAACTTGATACTACAAGGGACCTAAGATAGCACCTTGCAGAAATCGTGCATAGATAGAATAAGTCATTATAAAAGTGAAAAATTATCTAATGTATATCTACAGAAAGACAAGCAAGAAGATAATAATAATAGAATACAGTAGCCACGTACTACAAGACACCTAAGATAGAACCTTGCGGAAATCATGCAAAACTGTTGTAACACCTCATTTCGAAATGAATTCTAGAAGTAACATTGAACCTAATTATGCATTCTGCCTAAGTAAATGTGACTGTAGCTGTTACCCCCGACAACAAGAAGTGTAGTAGCGGCTCGTGTAGAGTAGCCTAGATATAAGTGTTTCAATAGCACGACAGTATAACTGGACTATTGTCCAACAGTATTGCGATACTTGGCCCAGTTGTAAGGGAGATAACACGTGGTTAGTAGGCCTTTCTTTTATCTTCCGATCGGTTGAAACCTAGACTTAGAAACGTTGGTAAATAATAGACGTAGGCTTTGTCGGGTGCGACTAAAGTGATCGTTCTAATTGTAGGGGGAATAAAAACTAGTGTTTAAAATGTAATAGTGTGGGAGACGGCACCTTAGATGCTGGCTACATAAAGGTCATAATGATGGCTGCGATTCGTCGATCTTTGACAGTTTTTATATTACAAGTACTCAAAAAGCCAATAAGTTAGTCATGCCAAATGGGCTAATAGCCCAATAAGTGGGTTGTTGAGGCCCGATAGGAACTGGCTAAGTGTGAAATACTGCTATTCAGTTGCACTCGGTTACACTGAAAGACGATCCAATGGGATAAGGAAATGCAGATGATGATGATAATGAAAGTAATTGAAAAAATTGTGACATTTGCCTCCTAATAGAGGATGATGAGAAGGATAGGCCCAAGTATCTAGCCTTGATAAGATACTATTTGATAATTTAAATTGAAGTCACATATAAAACAGTCATTTAAATTCATGACCAATATTTGCAGTCACTTTGTATGTACAGTCATTTGTACATCCCATCTAAAAAGGTGTTTCAAAAAGTAAGACGCTATGCTTAGCATCTAAAGAGTTTGCGAAAACATCATAGTACTAATACAGTAATATTAGTATTTCACGATAAATAAAATCAGGAAACACAAGAAAACCGCAGTCTTTCACAACAGCCAAATCAATAAACAAAGAGATAATCACAAGATCAGTAGCTTGAATAAATGGATGTTTCTCAAGCCATTGAAACAGCTTATTTGGCGGATATTTCACGATTATTTTGCTCGTGACGTTGTTTGTCAAGAAAATGTCGTGGGTCGTGGACACGATTACCTTTCCGTTCTGCTTACCTACGTTCCTTTCAAATAGGTTTTAGATCTTGTTTTTGTGGTGACAAGAATAGTGTTCTCTTGCCCTACTGTGCCAAAAGGTATAAACGGAAGGAAGGGGATTTAAGAATATTTAGTAACAGTTTACCTTTCACTTGTGGTTCTACGGAACAGAATTAATTCTATTACTGCTTTAATATGTAGTACCAAAATTAGTCTGGTGTTGGTATTCCGATAAAACTAAATGCACCTACGGAGCTTCATCACAAACAAGGCCTAGCTTAAGGGCCGGACTCTATCGAAGCGAAGACGAAACGAGAGAAAAGATGTTTTGCTGGGGAATTTGTTCAGCCTCTTCTTCTCAATTACAAATCCGTTTCCCGTTTATACTGTGCCCTAGTAGGTACTTGGGATATTTAAAAAATAACTTTTGATTTTCATTCACCATAAAGCTTTGAAAGCTATATTTTCCTTTTATACAGTGTATAATAATTTCAAGATTTAATAATAATAAATAATAAGATTGTTAGAGGGTTTTCCCTTACAATATGCTTAAAATAATCCTGCTGTTTACAATATGGTTCACATGGAATTTCCGAAAGCTGAGAGTAATAAACTTTAGCAAGACACACAAATTATTATTATTTATGTTCTTAAGAAACTAAAAACATAAATAATAATTATGTATGTGTAATCTGACCGAATAAATGGTATGGTTAATTAGGAACAAAAAGATTTTTTTTAAAATTTATTTTTATTATAAAGGAATTATAGTACATTATGGTATAAGTGTGTAACGTTGGTGATTACCGCTGAGGCGCCATTGGGACCCGAGCCGTTAGGTGAGGGTCTTAAGAGAGCCGAGGACGATAATCATCAATACACACGTGTATCATACGACGTTTTTCAACACACTTGTGAAGAAAATAATACAAAAAAATCAACAAATTTTCAACAGTTAAAATGAGTTGTGAAAAAAATTTCGCCATGGCGGGAAACATTAATCAGTTTTCCTGCGCGCGCATCTAACAATGGCAATCGGCCATAGACTAAAAGGATGAGGTTTCTTTTTTTTGCTTTTTGCGGATAGCGTTTCAGCCACGTACAAAATGAGAATTTCAAAGTTTTTTTTATTACAGAGAAAACAAAAGTTTTATTTATTGAAAACGTACATACAAGTTGAAATTATCTATTTAAATTAATAAGTTTTCCTGAGCGCGCATCTAACAATGGCGATCGGCTATAGACTAAAAGATTAAGTTTTTTGTTTTTTACTTTTCGCGGATAGTGTTGCAGTCACGTACCAAATGGGGAATTATTATTTTTTTTACTACAGAGAAAACAAAAGTTTTATTTATTAAAAACGTATAAAATACAAGTAAAAATTATCTATTTAAATTCGAAGTTGCATGAAATGAGCAAGGAATAGGTACACTAATTTATTTGTAGTATTGAATTAACACAATCTTTTTAGTATCGAAACTTTTTTAAGAACAAAGCAACTCAATCAAAAAATTAAAAAAAAAACCTATAACTCACTTGTGAATAATGGTAATGAAAAATTCACAGTTTGATTACAGGTGTCATTACATACCTAATTGCGGTGAAATTAGAGCCACTTTATGAGCAAGTGTGTTGAAAAGATAATTATGGAACAGTTTCTTTGAAATGGTCTATAGACGTGTAAATGATATAACTTTTATTAGATAGGTACATTGTCCAAAACTTTTGACAGTCGTTACAGGTAGTCAGTGCCTCGAAAGTCTGACAACAAATCTTACGAAGTGGTATCATATTACCCAACACTAATTAGGTTGTGGAGGTCAGATAGGCAGACGCTCCAAGTAAAATATATTGGTATGCAGCTGCATCCGGTTACACTAGAACCTGACACACAACATATTCAAAAAAAAGGCTAGGCAGATGATGAATGTCCAAAACTACATACGTCTTTACTTGCTTAGAACGAAGTATCTTTTGGTAGACCGTGTATTTTCTTACTTTAGCTACAAACACACAAAATTGCTTAAACATTAGTACATTTACAAATATCTTCAATTTAGTGTTATTATCTATCACAACGTCATCTTCTGACCCGTAATGCTGCGATGGGCGCAATTATCTTCAAAACTAGTCCATTCAAGAGCACACATCAGCCTATTTCAAACCTTAATAGCTCTATTTTAAGATGCAATTTATGCAGTTGTTTACTAGGTTAGGCTATCGGCAGATATGGAGCTACCTAAAGATATCTCGGTGCAGTAGGTGTACGTTGCGGCGTAAATTGATGTAATTAGGCTTATCATGTCAGAAGACAAATTGATGGGAATGATATTAGTTTGTTAACTAGTCCTCCTATATGTGTAGTTTCTTATAATCCAACTACGATCAAGCTTATTTATAGTAGCTTTGTAGGTAGACGCTTTCTACCGGGTAATGATGAGGCAGAATTGTTACTGATCTCTCTAGGAACAAGTACGTGCTACACTCGGGAAATCTGTTTGCTGCGTTCAATTCGGATGGCATTAAAATAGTAGGAGGGAATGATAAAGATTCACAGGAGAGAATTAAAACAAATTAGGGTGTTGCACCGATCGCAAGTAAGATAGGACAAGGAAAGATCAAGATAGACATCATCCTCTGCTTAATTTTCCCCTGTGAATGTAAAAATGAAATTTACTTCAAAATAACGAAAATTGTGTGAAGAATGATAATTATGAAAGAAAAATGAGTACCTAAATGACATGGGCAGAAAGATGATGATGACGATAAACTTCACAAGAAAAAGCAGCTTCTGAAGTCGGTGACATTTTGTTTGTTTGATTTCGTTTTTTTTGCCACCGACTTCAGAAGCTGCTTTTTCTGGTGAAGTTTATGTTTCACTTTTTTGAGTTTTACGTTTTCGTGTTTTTCACTTTTTTGTGTTTTTGAAGTCGGTTTTTTTTTGCAAAAAAGTTTTTACCTATCCATTTTGTATCATCGTCAAAAAAAAAAACATACAGACGAATTGAGAACCTCCTCCTTTTCTGGAAGTCGGTTAAAAATTGAGAAAATTGTTACACAGTAACTAATGAAATCAACAACTGAAAGGTTTTTAACAACATGACTCATTCAACTTTGCAAGCAAGATATTACAAATCGATAAACGACTAGAGGAGAAGATGATTACTACCTAGCTTGTAATAAATTTAACCTTCAAGTTTGTTTATGAGGCATCGAATGTGAGCTAACATTACTTACAATTAATTTGTTGTATTTTGTGTTTCTTTACCTATGTATTTTTATCTCTCGTTACTTTTTATATTTTGCTTATATGTATCTATAAATATAACATCAAGCGTGTAATCCTCAAAGTGTTAGGCAGAGATAACATAACTGGTGAAATGTGGGTGTACGAATGAGTGCCTCTATGAATCTGTAATTATAATATGTATTAATTATCTTTTTTATTCTTGGATTTTTTCTATGTCATTACTATGTTTTGTCTCTGCATCACAAAAAATAAAATGTTCAAGGCATTTCGTCCACCTTTGTACAGTATTTTTTTTTACAATACGAGCATAATGTTTTAATAAATAAAATTTAAATACTAAATTCATAGTATCTTCCTCATAACCTATTGCATATATTTGACATTTATATAAAAAGGAAATAAACATAAAGATCATTATCATGACGCCATTAAATAAATACTTGTCTTAATTGATGACATTGTAGTTCAGGGAAATCGTGTTAGACGGAGAGCATCACAAGATCTTGAATTCATATTCATTTCAATAATTATCCTTTGAATTTTATTGTTAGTTATAATATTTACATGAGGAAAATCAATAATATTATAAATGATGAAATATTGATTAATCACAAAATTAATCATGTATAATTATCTAGATTTTTAATTTCCTCATCTACAGAATTAATGCAGCTGTCATTTTGTAGCAAATTTAGAAGAAGATTTGAATGAAACTCCTGAAAGTTACAATCAACAGTGGCGACCACCAGCAAAATCTGTCAAAGCAAGGGTTTTATTACCGAAAATACAATTCAACTGTCACGGAACCCTCAACAAAATTAATAAAAAAAAGAAGATCAGTAAGATAAACACGTTACTGCCACTAAAGAAATCAATGTTTACTAAGACTGCTTCGTTGGTCTAGGGGGCGTAAGCGCGATAGCTGAGCATCGGGTCCTGGTTTCAATTCCCGGGTCGGGCAAAGTGATACTGGGGTTTTAGACACGAAGTCTGGATTCTTTCTTTATTTCTTTTACTTGTTTTAAAAAACGTTGCCCCACACTACGAATTTCTCCTGTATCGTGGGTGCGTTTACAAACATTTAAACTCACAACACACTCAGACCCGAAAAAACTATCTGTAGGCCACACAAATATTTGTTCCGTGCGGCGCGGCGATCGAACCCGCGAGAGGCATTGCAGCAGTCCAATCTCTCAGCCACTGCGCCAACCGTGCCGTCAAATTCAAATTCTAGGCCGTTTGGTGGTAATAGGCTTGCCCCCTATTACATAGGACTTTAAAGTAACTGTCGACGCGTGTGGTACTATTAAGTAAACGCCTGGCTAACCCTTTGGGGATTACAGGCTTAATGATGTTATGCTTACTAAGAGAGTTCTGGTTAGTCAGAAATAGGTTTGTTTCATTGTTAAAATATCAGTCTAACTGATGAGTGTGTTACGTGACTTAGAAAAGTGTACACCTTATATCACGTCCCCGTAAGTTTATGAATTCGAAACACTCAACCACGAATGCACGCCACCCCGAAAAACTGAACAACGAATGCACGCCACCTCGAAAAACTGAACAACGAATGCACGCCACCTCGAAAAATTGAGCAACGAATGAACGCTACCTCGAAAAACTGAACACCGTAGCCTTGCGATTAGAATCAGCAGCCAAAGCCTAGTCCAAAGTCTCAATATCCAACTAGAATACGAATTCACCTACATTATTATAAGTACCTCCTGCCAGGTATTCAGGAATTTCACGCGTGCTTCGAATGTCATGTTTGTCTTTGCATGTAATTCAATAGCTGTGGGCAAATCTACTGAGGGCAACGGAATTTTATACGTAGATAACATGGAATATAATCATGAGATGGTTCCTATTACCTGCAGATTGTGAAGAAGTTTCTCACGGGTTTTTTACGTATCATGAAATACCGCCTGCTGACAGACAGACGTACCGGCGAATGGGCGGATGGACAGCAGAGGTCTAGTCCCGATCCCCTTAGTTACCCTTCAGGTACGGAACCCTAGAATTGACAAAATACACCCAGACAAAGACGCGGTCAATAGCTAGTATCTTTTTCTTATTGAAAAAGAAAGTCTTACAAAGGAATTGAATGAAGTAAAGGTAAAGAAATATACAAAAATTAAGGGTACAAAAAACTAATAAGTACTTTACGAGATAGCATAAAAGATATTTTGTACCAAAACTCGTTGCATATAATAATAATAATAAATATAATATCGCATGTAATTCATTTGAAGTAGCCAAGCAAGTAAATAAAAGTATTACAGTTGTCAAACACCTCTGATGTAATGTTACGAAGTTGCCAAAATTAAGTAATATTATCAACGCTAAAGCAAATAAAATTGATGCTGAAATATCTTCGTACATAAGAAACAGTTAATTGTGCTACATAACATGATTTTAGACTTCACATTACATTTACTGTAATAATCTAATACAAAGAGGTTTTGTTTTTTAGTTTGTATGTAGGGGAATAATCTTCAAAATTACTGTTCTGATTTCGAAACAACCAGTCTTTCCAAGAAGTATCGAATTATCAAGTTGTGGACTTGTGGAGGTGAAATAGGTAGTCGCTGTATGACAAATACAGGTATTCAGCTGCTTACGATTAGCCTGGAAACCGACCCAAACATAGTTGGGAAAAGGCTAACTAGATGATGATGCAGGTAATAGCAATCTTAGATCATCATCATACTCTTGCCCTTTTTTTTTTATGGTGGGTGGAAATTCATCAAATAACCCCTCCCGCTCTTGGGCACAGCGGAATCCCAGTGTCAGACTTCTACTGACTAAAAACCACCCGTGTTCCTTCTTAGCCCTTCATGTCGAGGCCGCGGTATCTCTTGCGAACAACCCGCAGCCCCGACGGGATACTCTTGCCCTTATCCCAGCTAATTTGGGGTCGGTGGAGAATTTGCCTTCTTCTTCTATATTTCATAGTATCAATCTGAGATACACTTATTAAATCTCGATCCTCTGTGAAATTCTCAAATCCATGTGAAGCATGGGCAAGTTGCTAGTCAAACTTTAAAATAATTTTATGAAAAACCCATTTAAAACAAAAACAACTTAATTTCAAGAGCGTATTCACGGAAGCGTTAACGTTTTTTATGGGTTTTCGAGTTTTTGATGAGTGCTTTTTTTCTATTTTTGTCTTGACTACGGCTACTTGAAGTCACTTTGATATTCGACTTTGAAGTGTTCGCAAAGTTCGCTACAAAAAAGGTTGAATATGTTAACATTATGGTCAATAGAACTTGGTAATAACTTAGGTGTTGACGTACCTTTTCAATGAACTTGATATTTTTATTGAACTTTATATAACGACCTCGTTGGTCTAGTGATCGCAAGCGCGACTGCTTCTTGGGTTTGATTCCCGGGTCGGGCAATTTTTTTTTTTTTATATAACAAAAACGTTACGTTGGAATTTCTCCTGTAACGTGGGTGCGTTCACAAACATTTAAACTCACATACACAAATGCCCAGACCTGGAACAACTATCTGTAGGTCATACAAATATTTGTTCCGTGCGGGGATCGAACCCGCGACACGCAGCGCAGCAGTCCATTGCTTAAGCCACTGCGCCAACCGTGCCGTCAAAAATGTTATTGGGTTTTCCTGGAATTTCTCAGTAGCAGCCACGGAGTCTTCATTTGTGCCGGGTTGATGGCAAATGGCTCGCCTCCTATTAAATGGGGCTCAAACATAACCGGCGAAATGTGGGTGTGCGATAGGTACACCTCTGCCTAACCCTTCGTGAATTAAACAACGTCATTATGTTATGTAACTTGAATCGAAGCGTAGTTTGGTAACGTTTTCTGCAGTGACTGTATCTAGTGTTCCTTTTGCTTGACTAATAACGGGTAATGCTTTTTCAATTAATTACCTAATAAGCATGTCTTTGAAATTAGCGGTACCGTCAAATCATTACTTAATTTGAATGACGATGCTGACTTCCTCAATTGTCATTGTCCTTTGTGGTATTTACAGAATTAAAGCTGCGGTTTAATTTCTAATTTATAGTGACATAACGGTTAGCTGTGTAATTAAAAATTAAGGTTTTAACCCGTCGTACGACAATTGTTTAACTGTTACATAGTTTAAAATTATTTTCGTAAAGTTACTTCATTTATTTATTTAAATAAAACTGCTGGATTGAAGTGGGATTGGGAGGGCCATGTCTGTTGGATGGATCAGAACCGATGGGCTAGAGTCGTCACGGAGTGGGTGCCAGAAGACGGGCGTCGTCGCCGAGGGAGGCCTAGAAAACGCTGGCGTTACCTGTACCGTACCGTACCGTGTACCGTAACCTAGAAGCGTTTATGACGAATTGGACGAAGAAAACCACACAGAGGGAAGAGTGGAAGGCTATGGGGGAGGCTTCTGCCCAGAAGTGGGACAGTATAGGCTAAGAAAAAAAAACTTCATTTGATTTAGGTGGATAGGTACGTCTTCTTGATTGCATTTTCGAATTTGCTTATCCTATCCTATTCTTCTTGGCGTGTCGATGTCAATTTAAATTGAGCCACCCCATGGTGAGGAGTTTGTCACTTTCAGTAGCTACCATCAGCTCCTGTGATGTGCAAGCAGCAGGAAACGCAGGACACGATATCAAGTGTCCCAATTAATATCCTATTGAAATGAAGATATGATCGATTTTTCCTCCGAAAAAACGTGGAGGTTCTCTATTCGTATGTATGTTTTTTTTTTCTAATAAACGGATATGTTTTTATTTTATCTATCTGTGTACCAATTTTACCGCACAGTTAAATTGGAACCTACGTATAGATGCAAATGCAATACACCACAGTTGCCTTAAGCTTGCGATTTCGCTAACCACAAAATGAACTTATTTGTAAAACAATAATTCTTGGTATATAATTTGCTCATGATTGTTTTTTTCCGAATCAGTGGCTCTGACACCATCAAGGCCATATGACCTTCATTATTTTACCTGTTCTTGAACCGCTTGCAAAGTATTCATGATCAAGAGGGTTTTATTTTCGATACGACTAGTTTTTGAGAGGAGTGGATTGGATTCGAATCCAAGCTCTTTCGAACGTCGGCACTTTTCTTTGCACATATTATTCATTACATTGCAAAAAAAACCATCGTGAAGAAAGCGTCATGTACTAGAACCAAAAAGCGGGGCCCTGCACCACAGGGATAGAGTGGTGCATTATGGCCCAACCTCTCTCACATACAGGCCTGTGTGACTTATGTCCCAGCAGTAGGAACATTGTAAGCTGTTATAGTGCTAAAACATGCAAAAACCAGACAGTAGAGTTTGCCAATGCCAGACTTAAGGCTTGTATTCACGCCAATGACCTTGTGCATACAAACTACCTCTCTCGGTCGTAGATACGGACTCTAAACGGACGCGTTTTTCATTTATTATAATTAAAATAATACATGTTTTTAAAAAGTAACAAAACCAAATTATTTTCCTTTGTATTTCAAAGCAGTAGATATTTTTTTTATATTATTTTGTATAAAATTGAAGGAGTAAAATGGTTCCATTCAACGATTTGGAGGTGATTTTGTGGATTTTTTTCTTATTATGTGATACCGATACAAAAATTGTGGCTAAACCAAATTACGTGTCATATCATGTAGATTACTAAAAAAATTTCTCAGATGTAATTTCTCTGTAAGTGCCGGTGAAAAACCGCTTCATCTGCACGCTGTTTTTAAGCTTTTTCGAGAGAGGACCCTTAATTCAGCATCCGTCATCATTGTCGTGTAATAGGTCTAACAAATTAGGCCGAAATCCTTCAATGAATGTGGTATACATAACATTACTCATTGTGCCGTGCTCATTAGGTAATTCAGTGATATCATGGAGTCCATTGTGGACATTTTCAATGGACGATGAGCTCTAACGTGCCTCGTAATAAGGACTCATTACATAGATCGTGGACCCAGAAATAACTAGATTGGTAACCCAGTACTCAATTAAGGAAATTGGACTGACAATAAAAGGCAGAGGCAAGGACGTTTATCCAAATTGGTGCATTTTGACAATGGTGTACGTAGCAGACAGGTACATACTGAAGGTTTGAGTATGAATAGGCAAAACGTTGATACGTATTGTAACTCATCAATCATCATCATCATGCTTCTGCCCTTATCCCAATTGGGGTCGGCACAGCATGTGTTCTTCCATGCTTCTCTATTACTCGACATCTCATCAGACACCTCATTTCTTCATCATCATCATCATCCACAGCCCGAACTCACCCACTGCTGGGTATAGGCCTCTCTTTTCTTGTGCCAATCTCCACGGTCCTGTGCTAGCCTCATCCAGGTTTTGCCCCCGATGGCAACTATGTCGTCTGCCCATCTTACCATATCAAAATTCACACAGTCCATCCATCGTTTCTGCGGTCTTCCTCTACTCTTAATTAAACTTTCCTCACGACATTTTCCTCATTCTTCCGCATGACTATGACTATAAAGGCTTTGACTAATAGAGAAAAAGGGAAGAACAGGACATGCTGCGCCGACCCCAAATAAATGATGCTAGTCATCATAATAAAGGATGTAAATACTGAATTGGCGGTGGATATAGCTGACTGCTCAGTAGTTATAGGATGGGGGTTGGAAGATAATGTATTCTGTTAGAATTATCAGTCACATCCTTCATTAACCAACTTCCAAAAAGGACGAGGTTCTCAATTCGTCTGTGTTTTTTTTTTGGTGGCAAAAAAAACGAAATCAAACAAACAAAATGTCACCGACTTCAAAAGCTGCTTTTTCTTGTGAAGCTTATTTTTCACTTTTTTCGTTTTTGTGTTTTTCACTTTTTTGTGTTTTTGAAGTCGGTTTTTTTTACAGAAGGTATTAGGTTCATTAAATTAAGATGAAATAATAGATAGCACAACCAATAACCTCCATAAACGTAAAGAAGAACAAGGCTACAACAGAAAAAATATTCATTTCACAGCCGATCGATAATCTATGGATCTCTTAATTTAATATCGTGGTTACATTGACCGGAATGTCAGTATAACACGAGAAAAAGTTGCAAAACCTTAGTTCGAGGTACAATGGCAGTTTTGCAAGGGTGCCTCGCTGAGAGAACAAGGTTTGATGGCAATGGATGACATCCAATGCCAATACGCTGTTTTTTTTATTCATAAAATTGTGAAATTCGACTGTTTACCGGCGTCGCGGCGTCACATCGATTGCCAATGGTTTTCTGTCTATATCTTATTGATTATTAATTTCATGGTTGTTTTTTTTTTGGTAAGATCGCAAGTTTCTGTGTTTTGGTCGCGTTTATGTAATTTAATTTCAAGGTAGGCTATTGATTTTATGGTGATTTGTTTTTATAAAAGCATGTTATTAGAATCTTATAGGTATATTCAGCAATTGTTACAGTTTTAAGTATTTTCTGAGCTTTCATAATAAAGGTTTAAGTAAATAATCTATTGTTCGGTACTATCCGAATTATTTTATAGTATATGTTACTTTTATCAAAACATCGATAACTTTCGAAACTGTAGGTCCACTATCTGAGATACCTAACTACTACTAATTAGTTAGTTTATTATTTTGTTGGAGGCTTTGTGAGTTTGAACGTTCACGTTCACGTTCATAAAAAGCCTAATTCACACCTTTGAGAATTGTGAAGGTAGGTAATAAAAACACTATAATCCTGAGAAAATAAGCAGTAAAGATCATCTCGTGGTTTAATGTCCTTCGGTTTCTTACGAAAACAGAATGTGATCAGAACAAGTTTTTTTTTACCAAATGAGAAACTTATTGGATCATTCTAAAATAAAACTTTATATTAAGTACCTACTACCTAAACGTAAAAAATAACAAGTAAAGTAGGTAGTCACACATTATTTAAAAAAAAGGACGAGACAGAGAGAGATAACTTAACGTTAACTTAACCGGAAACACCCAGCATATTAATAAAAAAAACAGTAACTTACCAGCTTTTAAATCCCATGAAATTTAGAAAATACAGTTTCCTAGTACCATGTGTTGTAATGATAACATCCTTTCATAGGTACAACATTGATTCCATGCACAAACAATAGGACACACCAAGAATACCGCGAATCCACTATAACATCAACTTGAGTTCAAAAACTCCGTTTCAACGGTGAATCAAAAACTGTGGTTCAGTTAAAAAGTTGTTTCATACTTATTGTCATTGAAAAGTTTACTTATTTTGTTCGTTTTAACATGCCGCTGTCCGCGTAAAGATATTTTTAGAGCGCACCAATACGGCTGGTACAGTATTCGTTGAGTGACTAGCGGCCACTGACTAGCAACTGGCGGGCTAGTGGCTCGACTTGAATGCTAACTTGACGGACGGGTTGAGTGCACGCGGGGAGTGTAAACAAATCATAGCTACCGTGTTTCAATGTCTCTAGCTACCTTATTACTACACCATTTAAGTCTAATAGCCAATTTAAGCTGTAATTAAGTTATTAAACTACTTTTAAAACGATTTTAATTTGTCTCAAGAAATGACTATCTAAATTACCGCCACCTGGTGTAGTTTTTATGAACCACATTAGCCCACGCCATCTACTGAGGAGTAGTTGTATTACTTGCATTCTAATCTAGTAACCTTTTAATTAAATAGATGGCGGTGTTATGTATTTAAGAACTGTGAGTAAAGCGGCATCTATTTACAATAGGGCGAAAAATTATAAGATAAGGAATGTCCATTCATCTTGATATCTATGTGCATCGGTAGATGTCGTTTTATCAACAAAAAAAACATTACGTTTCGCAGCGTGTCCTGGGTCAGCAGATATATATAAATAAAGATCTTATGAAATGGTAAGAGATCAGGAAGAAGTTTTATCTAACAACACTTTTAACACACGATTATCTATAAACCGTGTACCATCAGCATTCAAATCAAAATCATAATAAAGATGCCACCCAAACCCATTTATTAAATTAGTATTTAAGATCAAGATTCCATTATCTAGCCATTTCGTTTTTATAATTCGATGCACTTATTCCTATTTAAATTACTCTCTATATAAAAACAATACATAAAGTACCTACTATAACAGTTATTTTCTAGTACAGAACCGCTTGTCTAAGCATATTCTACACCACTTCTTCCTTTATTGCTTAGAGGAGTTCCACTGCCAGTAGCAGCATTGCCTCCAATGATTCTAAAATCAGGACCTCCTCCATCATTGAGGCTTTCAGATTCGTGCACTACATCAGCTCCTCCTCTTCGACTCGGTAGATTATCGAGGAGAGACATTAGCGTCTTCACTACACTAGAAATTGACGGAAATGTTCTGTCAGAATCAGTTGCATTTGTGGTCGGAAACGGTTCAACTGTGGTAACATTCTCTTCAAAATAAGTAGGCTTATTGCGACCTTTACCTTTTTTCTTAGTCCGTAATGGTTGTTCATAATGATGTTGTATTACTACATCTGACATTTTTCTTCCATCTTCATTAAGTTCCACACGTTCTGGAGGATTCCAGTTAGCAGTCGGGTAAGGCAATTTTCCAACCGTTTGATATGGCCCACTGCTCCAATATTTATACTCAGCTTTCGGTTTCTTGTTTCCAATTGAGTGTACAACATTACTGTAAGACCATATCTTCGAATTTCCAGCTACTGGTATTCCATTAGCCCCAGAGTGTGCATAGTATTTAGTTGGTCCCGTGTGAATATCTTTGTAAGCTAAAGTATAAATTCCTTTGCCTGAAGTTGAATGAGACGTAGCGTTAGAGTTTCCAATACCGTAAATATGAATCTTGTTTCCATTTACGGAGATTAATCCACTTGCTGACGGGATCTGGTAAGAAGTTTCTGTCAGATACGTTTTTCCTAAGGGTATTATGCCTAAAATCAGTGGCGGAGATACAAGTGTAACCAATATACCTTCTAAATAAGGTAAATATTTGGGCAGTTTAATTACTTTTGTATTTTGTAAAATTTGGTGATTGAATGTTTCACCAAGCAACAATGGACGTAGCTCTAAATTAGATGCGTCTATGGCTATGCCTTCAGCGTCGGTTATCACACCGTCAGCACTGATATACATGTTGTTCTCGTAAAAGGTCTTCTGCACCAGTATTTTGAGGGCATTACTGTCAATAGTTTTTATATCGTTAGGCAAATGTACATTCTGGAATCTCTTCATTTGTTGGTGGAACCAAATGTTGAAGGTCATGTATTGATCAGAAAGAGGATTGTTGATGTCTTGCGAACTCAGCTGTAATTTATTTGATCCTTGATCTGTCTGGAAAGTATATACATGATTGTGATCTAGTTCACCTACATGTGAGCCTGGGACAACCTGAGGATTGCCCGGGATCTGAGGATGGATATAGTGATCTTGATAGTTATATGGGAAAACCGGAGCGTTGGGTAGAAGTGATTGAGAATCGATCGGAGTTACCTGAAGTGTGTACGGAGATGATTGAGGATCGAATGGGATAGCCAAAGAATCTCCTGGGATGGCTGGAGCATTATCTGCGGTCGTCTGAGGGTTGAAAAGAATAGTTTGAAATTCGTCCGGATTTGTATATGGGTAGTTATTAGGCATCCAGTTCTGCTCCGGTGTTAACTTGTTGGTGTTAGGGTTAAACAGTTCGGGAAATGAGTCTGTGTCAGCCTGAGGATTGGCCGGTATTGCCTGGGGGTTAATATAGTGACCTTGAGTGGTATGTGAGAAAACCGGAGCGTTGGGCAAAAGTGATTGAGAATTCATCGGAGTTACCTGAGGTGTGTATGGAGGTGATTGAGGATTGAATGGGATAGCCAAAGAATCTCCTGGGATTGCCGGAGCATTATCTGCAGCCGTCTGAGGGTTGAAAGGAACAGCTTGAGGGTCGTCCGGATTTGTATATGAGTAGTTATTAGGCATCCAGTTCTGCTCCGGTGTGGACTTGTTGGTGTTAGGGTTATACGGCTCAGGAAAAACATTGTACGGAATATTTGTGAGGTTTTTGGGACCTTTCTGAGGTTCATTGACAAAATCTGTGCTTGGTTCATTGGCTGTTATTATATTTTCAGGCAAGGAGTATTCATTACCTTTATAATTGTTATTTTGATTCAAATAATCGTCACCGTTTGGGTAGAAATCTTCTATTGCACCAGTGCTAAGTCCAATGGCCAAAGATTCAGTTACTGACGGGACGAGCTTTTCAATATGATCATTGTACACTTTTATCTTATTAGGGTTATTATTTAGTAGTGTATAAATATCTGCCGTGGTAACAGTGATAAGTTCATCACCAGCCTCATAGGGTATTTCTGGTATAAGCATTTGTTTATTTATATTTGGTGTGTACATTTTGATTTCATTGGTTGCGTCATTTTTATATAGATAAATAACTATACGTTCCAGACCGTTGTTCTGTGGATCTAGTTGTTGAAGTGTTGGCGGGAGAGCGTCCTGCCAACAGATACATGACTTCGAGGAGTTGTTTAAACTATTTGCTTTACTTGTGCTGTGCAATAGTTTGTGTGTTTTGGTAGCGCTGAAATTAAAATTGAAACTAAGAAAACCTATTAACCGTCTACACAGTCAAATGGAAGAGATTAATTATTATTAACAGCAATAGTAATATAGTTAGTAACGTATTCATATTTAAGAGAATTTGGTTTACCTTGGGTATACTTGTGAGAAAGTAGAAAATAGAATTAAGGAGATCTGAAAATAGAGAAACATTTTCTTAGGCATTTTACTATTCTTAATAGTTTATTTTAATTTTAGTTATGTATAGTGGATTAAAAGAAATTTGATGGATAATATAATGCAAAGGGCCTTTTTTTTCCGGGTGGAAAATCAAATAACCCCTCCCGCTCTTGGGCAGAGCGAAAGGGAGTGTCAGACTTCTACTGACTAAAAACCACCCATGTTCCTTCTTAACCCTTCATGTCGAGGCCGCGGTATCTCTATGCAAAGGGCCTTGAGAGGCTTTTATACATTAGATAGGTCCTAGTTTCACAAGGATGTATATGAAAGTGCATAATGGTGCTGCGCTGTAAAGAAATTACCGACTGCTTCGTTGATCTAGTGGTCCTTGGTTCGATTCCCGGATCGGGCAGGGTTTGTCCATCAGGAATTTCTCAGTAGTAGCCACAGACTCTGGATTTGTGCCCGGTTGATAGCGATAGGATTGCCCTCTGTTACATGGAGCTTAAACATATAAGTGGCGAAATGTGAACAAAAGAGGTAAAAAATCGGTCATGTGGAATCCATCGAACGGGGTTCGAATGGTGGATTACAGTCCACTCCTTCACCAAAAGAAGATGCCTATGTCCGAGTGTTTCGTAATGAAGGTGAAATGTAGGTACTTACCAGTAATAAATCCATTTCGTTTAATTCAACTTAACGAACAGTTCCATTTTCCCTTCCAAATCCCACTGAATACTAAAACATGAACAGGCTTACATGTTGCACTGTTTTATAAGTAAGAAAATAATTAGTACAGAATTAGCGTTAACTTGACCCATTTGTGCAATTAAGTGAAACAAATTATTTTATCAGTAAAGTGAATTTAGAACAGTCATTCATTAGAAAATTCAGGTGTGGAATTTCATTAGCAATCGTATGCTTGACGGTTTAATTACTGGTATATTTCACCTATGATTTGGGGACAGCAACGCATTCTGCAATGGCTCGATGGTACTATGACAGGCGAAAGGACACTGTTTGTCGATTTGTAAAAAAGTTGTTTAGAAATGTTTGAATTGTAAATGTCAATCCTTTTTAGTAAAAAAACCACTGGCATCAAATAACTGATTGAATTTGTCAAATAAATATCTCAAATGACATCATAATGTCAAAGCTACAATGTCAAAATTATAAGTGAGTTAACAAAAAAGCTTCTGGTCTACATTCGTGGAACCACAATCGCATTTGAATATCAGCGAAATTGTGGTTCTCTCTAAGCTGCAAAGATGTTACTCAGTACAAATTGTCGGAAGCAGATTTTAACAGTGTTGAGGAAACTACCTTTTCGTCACACCACCAGATATAGAATCCAAACGTGTTCTACGAATCCACCTTTAGATTTAACAAATCCGGCAGGAATTCCTGGTTCAGGGGTGGGTAAGGGTGGCGGTGGAGGCGGCTCGATAAGGGAAGCGGGGGGTGGTTTGGGCAAACTTGGGGCAGCCCTGGAAGAAGGCTACTTCCATCAACAGGATAAACAGCAACTGAAAGAAATTAAGCAGAGGCTGCAGCGAGGGGAACAAATCGGTCTTACAGACAAGCCACACAAATAAAGTTTTTATGTTTTATCTCCCAAAAAAACAGCTCAGGTGAATTATAGTTATTTATTATTGTTTAATTATTTTTTGGATTACAACCTTATTATACAGCAGAAACAGTCTTTTATTTTGAATTAATGGATACCATAGAATACTATACAGACTACTCTACTAACAAAACATTTAATCGTAAGAAAACTGTTCAAGTAATAAAAAATCTCAAAACAAGACTTTCACCACCCCACACTGGAACTGCTTCTGTCAAAGAAGTGACTTGTGTTCCGTAAAGTCCATTTCACGTAAGAAGTCCCGCGGACAATTGTGGAACTAAATTTAACAGATCGGCCATGTTGTCGTTTGTCGATGTTATCAAGGTGCGTTTGTTGTGGTAGATATTTTGTGAGTTTATTATTGGATTAGTGCGTTATAAGGTTTATTTACGATGCCAAAAGTTGTGAAACAACATTATATCGCGCGACATACAGCGCTGCGTCTGCGGGACTTCTTTCGTGAAATGGACTTTACTCCCGATAGTATAGGCACTTATGTCACCAAGACGTTTAGGGTGAAAGGGACACCGAAACGAAAACGCTCACGACGCGATGTATGTACTCACTGCATCATTCTGAACGCCACCAAAAAGATGTTTTTCACCGAAAATTTAGAAAATACCAGCTGTCTCCTACAAAAGTGCTTTGCAATACCAACACGGTCAAATGTATAGAACAGCTTTTTTTAGGGTTCTGTACCCATAGGGTAAAAACGGGACCCTATTACAGTGTCAGTTTCGGGATCCTATTACTAAGACTTCGCTATCTGTCCGTCCGTCTTTCTGTTACCAGGCTGTATCTCAAGAACTGTGATTTTCATAAATTATGTGTTTCTGTTGCCGCTATAACAACAAATACAAAAAATAAAAAATTTAACGCGTTGCGTCGGTGCCCCTTCCAACCTGTGTTCTTGACTTGCTCCTACTAGGATGAAAAAGTTTTTCATGTATAGATATAGCAAGAAAAACACCTTTAATTGATTCCATGTCAGAAACTTTTCATTCCTTGTTAAAATTCTATATTAATATCAAATAAAGGTTCTAACACGCAATAACTTCAGGTGATTGAAACAGCGCCGATATATCGGGAACTAAGTAATAATAATAAACATGGTCACCTTTGTTTTCAAGTGGTAATAATCATAATAGGTTCTTGAGAAATGTCCGAAACGATCAATTTTTATGTAGCGTTTTCTTTTAACATATTATTTGCCACGGCCAATGCATAACAGGCCGCTTCACCCGAGTCGCGTGTTGGTGCCTTACAATTTATTACGAGCATAAATGCAAGTTAAGTATTTGTTTTGGCCGCTAGGGAAGGAAATTACCAGATTTTTTATTTTGGCCATCTAAGTCAGTTCAGCATTTTAGCTTGCAATGAACGCGTTAAGGCAGTGGGCACAACACCAGTAGATAAAACTTTTTACATATGCATGTCTTTTTGTTCTTAATCTATGGTTTAACATCTGCCACGTAAGATCACGTCACTGTAATGTGCTAAAAACAGCCAAAATGGTTACATAATTTATGATAATTTGGAAATAAAAAATTCTCAAACGTATTCACAAAATCTCCAACACACCCCCACCCTTGAACTCATAGCCAGAAAAGCAAATCGAAATTTCACCATGTAAGAATGTCAAGATCTGAAGTCAAGATGATACGATTCCTCTCACAGATGCACCCTAGATTACCATCTAGGGGTTCAAGTATAATGCATCATCATCATCCTGAGTGTTTGACAATCGTAGACGGAAGCTTCGTGGCTTCTGGAGCACCCTTAAGAATTTACGCGGAGAAAACAGACAAAAATCATCCGGACAAAGATATAAAGGCAAGAGAAGAAAAACAGTCTATGCCCATGCCTGGATTTGTCAACCCCGAGCCTATGAGGAGTGAAGGTCTTCTGACACAAAAGGTAAAACAACAGATCGAAGAGCATAAAAAGAAGAAGGAAAAGCCTACACTCCATAATCCTGAGGGCAGAGAATGATGTCGTTACTGGTATCTACTTTTTCCATTGAACTCAAAACGCAATTAAAATTAAAGTCTACATAAGTTTGTTTTTTTTTTCGTCATCGATGATGCCGTCGGAGTGGTGTGGTGTTTATTCTAGTTATTTCTTGCTTTTTTTTGTTATGTATGAAAATATGATGTGTGTACATTATTGCCGTTGATAAAAGGCTGGCGTTTGAATTATGGTAACTTTACCATACCTTATTCAATACACTTTCAGTACGGTAACATATATAGGTCAAACATGCAACAGTCTACCAAACAGGGCCACCTGCGTGGGCGAACCTGTATAAATAGACTAAAGCATATATTGAAATGGACCAGCACACGCAGATGGAAACGGGTTTTCTCGGCGAAAGAATTTGTAAAATTACAGATTGTAGAAAGATTTCAATCGCCTTATGCTTTTATCGTGTTGTTATTGCTTCACCTGGTGTCAGGAGCTTCAGGTCTTTAGTGGCTCCCATGGGTGTCTGACTTGGCTTTACATGCCGTCGAAATATACCACTTCAAGATGTTTTCTTTTACCAAAGTAAGTGTTAATTACATAATACGCACATGAATCCAAAAAATCAGAGGTGCATGGCTTTGGTTCAAACTCGAGACCTTTAGACACTTGGCAGTCCAACGGCCACACTGCATAGCACTGCTATACTAGTTTGACGATGTTAAAAATAAAGAAAAGAAATATTCCTATTCATCAGTAGACAAAAGTCTACAACGTCTAGCAGGCAGGACCAGAAGACAGTGTGAGATAGAAAAGTATATTTGAATTGACCTGAACAGTCGTTTAAACATGCGTAGGTGCCTGGCGCAAATGATGAACTGTTTGAAGTATGATATGGTTAGAAAGAAGGTGACTGCTTAGACAGACATATTGCGGTGACCTCAAATAAATTGGAAAAAGGACAGGAGGTTATAACCCTTTAAAAATAAGAATCTACAAAGACTAATAGACAGTAGAATCTTTGGTCAGGCTGCGGTAACTGTCACTGTTTCATTTGTCAGAAAAACGCCAGAAAATATTGAACACTGCAAAAAATTATTGAAAAATTTTTAGTTCTCGTTAAATTGTTTGTGTCTCTTCCATTGAAGCTAAATTGAGAGTAGCTCATAAAGTAGAATTCGTGTAAATTGTGACACTGTTTTGGTTAAAACATCAAAATGGTGTCTCTTATAACAGCAACGATTTTTAAACAAACGGTAATTCCAGTAGCGAACTATCTCAATTGCTTTGGCTATGGCACCACTAAAGATCACTCGTATGAAGATCGAAGATTCAGAACACATGGCAATGAGAACCTGGAAGAGACCCAAGGATTGCCGTCTGGACAAGAGTATTGCAAATCGAACAATTGCCAAAGGATAGATCATTCAACGTCTTTTATGAACTACTATATCCCAGTTCGCTTCTACGCGGAACAGTCGATGCATTGCCCAGCTTGTCCAGTCTTTACCAAACTTCATTCGTTGCCCATAACTAAATGTCTAGAGAATCCTGTGACTTGTGAGTCGCCTTGGAGCCAATTTTTGGGTGGTTGTCGCTGGTACTCCCAGCAGTCTGTGAAGAATAGATTTCATGCGTTACCCATAACTAAAGTCTTGGAGGATCCTGAAACTTGTGTGTCACCTTGGAACCTATTTTTAGGTGCTAGTCGCTGGTACTCCGAGCAGACTGGAAAAGGTTCAGCAGAAGACGCGGCGGTAAAAGAGAACACTCAGGGTGGTAACTTAGACTTCTCTATGGGTGATACCGGTATTAATCGTGGTTTTGCATAAATATAGATAAATTGAAAAGGCTCTGAGAATAGTTCTCCTTATAACTAGACCTTGAGCAGTACACGGTAAAATAAGCACCCAAACCGGAACAGTTTTCGAGTTTTTGTTACTAAGTAAATACGTTTTGGTGAGATCAAATAAAAATGTTACGTTCCCTTGTTATTTCAGTTCATTTCTCTGCGTAGTATTGAAGGTACTGCGTTTTAGCCTAAAACGCAATTAAACGAACGAAAACGGAACCCTCATAAAATTTTCCTATACGTTGCGTTAAGAATATAATAGTTGACAAAAAAATCTAATTAGTCCGTCAGATACATTTCCAAAAAATATTGGACACATATTTTTTCTTTTTTCACGTAAACAAAAAATGAAGACGATACAGTCTTTTGAAAAATATAGTGTGACGACATTACAGTATATTTTTACCGGCCAGTGACGTCAAAAGCCCCCACTCATGATCTTTGATGCGTTTTATCTTCGTCAATTTTTATTTTGATAAAACTAAAAACACGTAGCCAATATTTTTCGATAATCTAACTGACGGATTTAACAGATTTTTTTTTGTCAGGAAACATCCCTTTTATTATACTATTTGGTGCTACAGAACCTTTTGTGTACGATGCATATAAAAGTATATATTATGTAAAAAAAACGTTATCCGTCATCAGTTTGGCATATTGCTAAAAAATTCCTCTCACTGTCTGTAACACGAACATGATCCTTGAAATAAATCTACCTAGCAAGAGCATCTAGGGCTGATACCCTAGCTAGGTACAAAAGAAAGACAGCCACTTGATTAAACCTTCATAATTAATAAGTAATCACATGTCTACATTCCATTGGGATCGCGGGTTGCAGATGAACTGGTGTGCTTCTGACAGCCTGAAGACCTCAGCACTGTCACTGCGCTTAGTTGGGGAGTGGCAGCAAAACAAGAGTAAGCGTATGTAATATTATTGAATGTTTTTATTCCTACACAAAAATTCAACAGCAACTTAATATAAATATGACTTGATAGCCATACTGCGGTACTCAGAGATATTTAATGATAACTTAAGCCGTCACTTACTACTAAAGATTTGACATACTTTTGTATGACAAAACTGTCAAAACCTTTACTAAGTGATGGCCTAAGTAATCATTAAAGCTCTCTGAGTGCGGCAGTTAGTACACAAGTTTTTAACATGGAATCCTCCGTTGGCGAACTAGGACGGGTTCTGTATATCGGTAAACTATGTAGTGATTTATATTTATTTGCATCATTCATTCATTGTATTGCGAGCTATGGAGCGGTATGGTTGTATCACTGAGGGATCGCATCCGGGACGAGGTGATTCGACAGAGGACCAGAGTTGTCTACATAACTTGCAGAATACGTAAGCTGAAGTGGCAATAGTCTCAATAATATAAATAATAAAACATTTTTATTTATTTTCCACAAAGGTGCCTTAAAATATGTATATACTACGTCAGATAAAACCTTTGTGGGAGACTGGTATCTGCACTAGGAAAACCCTCTCACACAGATTACCAGCCCCCCCCCCAAAAACAGTTAAGAGTATTAAATATTAAATGGTAACAAATTATTGTAACCTATGGTAGAAGAACAGTAAACAATGTGACATTACTGGCCATATCATTTTTATCTCGTGTTTAACAAATTTTTTAACATGGCAGCCGAGAAACTTAGCTTAGCATAGATTTTTCGTTTGAACAATTTAATTAAGCTTACACGATGGTTTATCTCAGTTTGCTTTGAAAATCCTTTGGTCACATTCACATCCTTTTCACAAGGGTTTAGGTAGGATGGTCATATTTGCCCGAAGGGGAGCTCGTGGCTTAATAAGAACTGCCACTCGGGCCGATCTTTAGGTAAAGCTGTGCTTGCCTAGGTCGGTCTGAGGATGGGTGACCGCCCAACATACTGAGTTTCCTCCGTGCCTCGGAAAGCACGTTAAGCAGTTGGTCCCGGCTGCCATATATAGATCTTTGGCAGTCGTTACAGGTAGTCAGTGACCTGAAATTCTGACATCCAGTCTTACCAAAGAGTATCGTATTACCTAGTAGGTATTAACTGGGTTGTGGAGGTCAGATAGGCAGTCGCTCCATGTAAAATACTGGTATTCAGCTGTATCCGGTTAGACTGGAAGCCGACCCCAACATAGTTGGGAAAAGGCTAGGCAGATGATGATGGTCATATTTGCCCTCTTGAAGGAGACTGCTAAGGTTCTCGATTTTCCAAAATGATCACGACATATAAGAAAAAAAATACTGACTGTGAAAATCAAAATTCAATATATTTCCTATTTCTCATACAAATTTTAGTATGCACAAAACAAATAAGCATACCTATCAAACAAATCAATTCAAAGTTAAACAAAATATTATTTTCTGCAGTATTACTTAAACCTTTTCTGCTACCACTACCTGCGTGTGCGCAGGCACGGGAGCCTGACGAGCACAGCGAGGGGCCAATCCCTGTTTGTGGAGATAATCTACTGTCTACTGCGCACAATGCTACGTGTCAGTTGGAGCATCAGTAGGTAGGTAGGTGCGTGCATCATCGTGGAGTACCTTTTAATTTACTGGAATTTGTTTTAATTTTAAACCGAGTACGAAGGTTGAGGAATTATTTAATTGATATTTGTACATCGATACAATACGCACATGAATTAAAAAAACCAGAGGTACTTGTCTTGGGTTCGAACTTCAGACCTTCACCTTGGCCACCGCTAAGCTATCAGTGATATATTGCTCAATTGGTATTATCAGCCTTTGTACTTTAGGAGGTCCAAAATTATCCTACGGGAATGCAATGCAAATGCAATGTATTTTTTTATTATTATTTATTTATTTACTTTCAACTTACAACTAACATTACAGGTCTTAACCTAATTCGTTAGTATGGCAATCAATTAACATAAAAATAAAAATACACGTATCTCTCAAAATTAATCTACAAATAATAGCAAATTTAACAATTTCCGTATGGTGTCGGACGTAAAGAATAGCACCATCCCATAACTTCCCGTGGGTGTCGTAAAAGGCGACTAAGGGACTTACCAGAGAATGGGCAGCAGCGTTCTCTGTGCTTTTGTAACAACCATTCTGCGATCGCCAACCCGCCTGCCAAGCGCGGCGGTTATGGCAATTCCCCCCCTTCTGGGGGAGGCCTATGTCCAGCAGTGGACGTCTTAGGGCTAAAATGATGATGATGAAAAACAAACAGGAATAACAACATAATTATCATTTCTTCTATGTTATCAACTAGTTCCTTAAATTAAATAACAGATCACGTTCAACAGAACTATTGCGAATTCACTCAAATTGCATGAAAAAATGTCGATGTCGAATGTCGATGTTGACGTTGTTCTAGTGGTCGCAAGCAGAACTGTTGAGCATGACGTCCTCGGTTCGATTCCGTCAGTCGGGCAAAGTGTTTTTGAGTTTTTCCATCAGGATTTTCTCGATCAATTCCTCTGAATTTCTTCCGGTTGACAACAATAGCCTCGCAACAGTGGACTTAAACATAACCGGCGAAATTTGGATGTACAACTTGGTGTAAGCCTTCGGGAATTACAAGCGTGAAGTTTTGTTTATGCATGTATGACGGCATGCATGAACAAAACGAATGATGTTGCATGTATGTGTACACAAAAATAGCTTTTCAAAACTAAACCGGGACCAATTATCTAATTATAAAAAAATCACTGATATAGAGATACATTATTCGTGGGTGCTCTAGGCTATAAATCACATTTAATTCATGCATATTAGCCGAGCAATCACAATTTTGCGGAAGAAGTCGCGGGCCAAATGCTAGCACTAAATACAAGGAAAAACGTCCAAACCCAAGTACCGTACGGTATCAATTACTAAACATTAACAACAAGTACTTTATTTATTTCGCCTTAACAAAACTGGGAAACGGCAAATCAAAAGGCGATATTGAAAAGAGAGCGGTCAGCGGTGCGCAGGCGCATCAAACAGGCCGCCATCTTTGATTTGCCGCTTTGGCTTTGTGCGCTACCGAATAAGCACGACTAGGGTTGCTGCTGATGAGTCCTGCTTTTTTCATGGTTATTTTAGTGATCTTGTAATGTGTTGTGGTTCTAGTAGTCGCAAGCGCAATGCTGAGCAAGAGGTCCACACACCCAAACACTACACACTCCATCCACCAACACACCAAACACCCAAACACACACACACACCAAACACCCAAACACACACTCAAACACACAAACCAAACACACACCAAACACACACACACACACCATACACTCAAACACTGACCTTATTATTCAGCTTAAAAAGGAGTAAATTAAAGCGTGACGATTTACAGGGGAAAATGAAAGAAGATAACGTGTTCCGCCGATCCCAAATAACATGAGACAAAGGCAGAAAGATGATGATGATTTGAAATGAAAATCAAAATATTTTATAATATTTCACATAGGCCTACATGGGCACTTATAAAACCTTGAGAAACGGTGCACGGTTCGAGTTGTTGATCATAGCTTGTTTAATTTTAGTTAAGTACTCAAATATTAATCTTTAATTATAGTTCAGTGCTTGTGGCACATCTTATTTGTTTATGGGGCATGCGGAGCTAACCTGTATATACCTACTTTAAATGTTATAGTGTAAACAATTGTTGGTTGGCCAATAAAAGAGAATAAAATAAAATAATTTCCTATGGAAAAAAACTGGCAAGAAACTCCATGGGTACTCTTTTATAGAATCGTCTTTACCTAATTGATTAAATATCTGCCAACCCTACATCCCCAGAAGCACTATACAAGCATTCATTACCAAGATTTTCAATTGATAATTAAGCTTATGTTACATTGATACTTTCTACTTGTGCCGCATCAAAGAAATTCTTTTGCTTGTAAAAAACTTCGATGTATCTCCTTTTGTTGATGGAGATTTATTTCAGCTTTTTGTATCTCGGTGATAGTATTAATATTAGCGAATCGTTTTTGTGTCAAGTGTATCATTAGCTTTGACAGCGATTTTGTTTGCTGTTATAATGTGAGCATCTCAAATGAATTAAGCTTTGAATTTGAGGTAATGGTGTCTAAAAAACTAGCTATTTGTTGGGTTAGTTTTGGTAGTAAAGCATCACTACTATGACGTCTTAGAACAGTCCTAACTTATTCTTAATCCAGTGTGGAAAAGAGATGGCACTAGACACCCTGTATAGTTCTGTCACGTTTCCACACTGGAATAAGATTAAGTTAGGACTGTTTTAAGACGTCATAGTAGAGGCCCACCAGATTGAAGTAAAAATACCTAGCCTTTTCTCAATTATGTTGGGGTCGGTTTCCAGTCTAACAGATGCGGCTGAATACCAGTATTTTACATGGAGTGACTACCTACCTGACCTCCACTAGCCAATTAGTATTGGGTATGGGTAATATGGTACCCCTTGGTAACTGGTAAGACTGGTTTTGGACTTTCGGGCCACTGTCTGCGTTACCACTGTTAATGATCTACGAATGACAGCCAGGACCAACGGCTTAACGTGCTTTCCGAGGCACAGAGGAACCTGGCCATGTAATGGGTGGTAACCCATCCACAGACCAACCTATGCATGCCCGGCTTAACCAGAAGACTGATCCGAGCGGCTGTTATTATAGAGCTGCGAGCTCCGTAAATCTTCCAATCTTCTAAAAACTATTTCTATTGTAAAAACTTAGTCTAGTTATTTATTATTTATTTATTTATTTATTTATCCATTAATAGTACACTTACATTAAAACATGTTGGTGCAAACATAAACTCATTAGAGTTTTACCGTGCACCAAAATCATCTAATTGTCTTGCCATAAAAGTCGAGATTCTTATAAACAAATATCAATTTTTTACAGGACTCTATTTTCAATGTGGTTTTACTGGTTAAATATTCTACCAAAATCGCGGTCAGCTACTATTATTGATTAAACAGCAATGCAGCCACAATCCAAGACAATTAAGGATCAGTACCTTATGTCGGCAGTATCACTCCCAAAAACCGAATCTAAATCCATTCTAGCCGACAAGTGTACAGAGCCGACAGTCGTTTGCGGCGGCTACTCTGCCCTGCACCACAATGCAAGGATTGCAGATACACTGGGGATAATCCCACAAAGTGCCGAAACCTCCCAGGACGCGTGTTACACAAGGTACGGGGATGAGTAATGTTTTTTTGGCTACATTGTTATTGCATGGAGGTAATTTTGTATTCGTTTTTTTGCGGCATGCTTTTAAAGAACATAACCATACTATTGAAGTCATTAAGCCTAGCTACATTGAAGGGAACCTACATGACGCCTTAAAAAGCATTAGCAGCTCATCGAATCTTGCCACAACACATAGATGGAAAAGTTAGGAGTGGAAAGGTATCTGCATAGGGATGATTTTTGTATAATTTCGTCTTTTTCTAATGTATTTGTTTGCCACGAAAACTTGAAGTTTTGTGTTGATAAGTAAGGATCATCCACCTTTTCATTTCCCAACTATGTTGGGGTCGGCTTTCAGTTTAACCGGATGCAACTGAATACCAGTATTTTACATGGAGCGACTACCTATCTGACCTCCACAACCCAGTAAGCATATCATATCATGATTTATAAACACAGGCACAGCTGGTGATTTTAGCACATATTTGGATGGCGTGCTCATGTTGCTGCTTACCGTATGAGCAATGAGCATGAATTTATATACCTATGTAGTTTTCATAATCTTTAGCACACTTACAAGTGACAATCGACAGCACTTATATACTTACAAACCCTCTCCATCCAAAATCTCCACATTGTGTTTGTTAAGAGGCATCACTCCAGAAAATCTAGCAGACCATTGTGTGCATACAGCTGGTCAGCCATTACACCTTCATAATCGATTGAAAACCAGTGAACGTGACCATTACTCGGAATGTGGGACTAACACCAGCGATTAGGTGGTGCATAAAGGTCAACTGAAGCGTGAGGGAGGATCATGGATAAACAGCTCCACTTCAAAACTGAAGTAAGTCTTAAAATACATGTACGTTTACATGTATTTTATTTATAAACTAGCTGACCCACGCAACTTCGTCTGCAACACATAATATTATAGCTTATAACCTTTCTAGATAAATCGACTATCCAACTTATTAAATTGAGCTATATCGTACTCGTAACAAACAAAAAGTCTTACCTTTCCTCTATAAAATACCTATTAGTTAAGATTGACTTCGATTATATTGTTAAAGTAACAATTACTATAGGTATCTCTTACTGTTTAATATACAGTAACACCTTGTACTTATAAACATTATGGTGCAGTAAATATTTTGAATTTAAATTTCTCCGGAGCCCCCGAGGCCAGAATCCCCACGTACCTACCGCACCGGACCGAATGACTGCCACGCGCTAATTATTTTGTCGCCCGTATATTTTTACATTGCGATATCTTCTAAGATATTTGTTTAAACTGTATAGAGTAAAGGGCACAAATATTCTATATTAAATTTCCGTGCTAGCAAAGGCATTTATTTAGATATAGATTAATACCATATGGGTTAAATATGCTTCGCAAAATATAATTATTTTTAACCTAACATTTTAATATAAAAAATGGTTACAGTGAGTCAATCGTAAAAGATAAACGTATGCTGTCGCGGACTTTTTTTTAGAACTTTTAAAGAGGAACATTTCCTTCATACATGATATTTACGTAACTTAAACCGTTTTCACAGCGCACGCAACGGAAACTCTCAAAAAGGAATATATTTTCCCGTTTTCGCAACATTTTTCATTTATGCTCCGCTCCTATTGATTGTGGCGTGATGTTATATAGCCTAAAGCCTTCCTCGATAAATGGACTATCCAACACTAAAAGATTTTTTCAATTCCAACCAGTAGTCCCTGAGTTTACCCCGTTCAAATAAACAAACAAACTCTTCAGCTTTATAATATTAGTATAGATAAACACTCCCAAGTTCTTTGACGTAGTTTAATTAGTATTTATTACAATTATCTTGTTAAAAGCTTTTAGTCATGCTGGCATCAGATTCTCCATAGAGTGTCCATAGAGTTTTCATTAGACCACTAGTGTTGCTACATTATTATGAGACTCCTCTCACAATAAACTTGCCTAGCTTAGGTTCTTGAGATTAAAAAACGATTTTTGAATGGTGGTGGATTGGATTCCTTGAAAAGCTTCTAATTTTCCAAAGGAAAATCAATTGTCAGTCAATCAGGAGTGCGGTAAAATGTATTTGAGATAGCATAACATAACAACACGCCTGTAATCCCCTAAGGGTAAGGCAGAGGAGTACCTATGCCCGTCGGGGCTGCGGTTTGTTCGAAAGAGATACCGCGGCCTCAGCGCAAGGGCTAAGAATGAACATGGGTGGTTTTTAGTCAGTAGAAGTCTGACACTCCCTTTCGCTCTGCCCAGAGGGGAGGGGTTATTTGATGATTTTCCACCCGCCAAAAAAAAAAGAGGAGTACCTATAAGTACTTCAACATTTCATCTGTTATGTTTTAAGCCCCATGTAATAGGGGGCGAACGTATTGCTACTGAGATATCCCTGATGGAAAACCTAATAAAAGTGCCTGACCTGGAAATCGAACCCAGAACCTCATGCTCAGCTGCAGTCGCACTTGCGACCACTCGACCAACGAAGTAGTTAGAATATGAGACAAGGTTTTTGTTTTTTGAGAATCGGCGTTTAACTTTCACTGTTTTTGTTCTGGTATAGACAGCCTCTATCGGCAAAATCTAAGCAAGCCTTATCTTCTGCAAAAAACTTACAAACAAACTATCTACTTACAAATTCAATCACTCTTCTACATTATTTGTCTACGGCTGGACAATAATCCTAATACGCCTTCCAAATTCAAACGCACCAATGGTCACTTAGAATTCGGCGCCGAAGTTGTTTTTTTAATTTGCGGGGAGGCAAAGGCGATATCCTATCGGCAGCCTAGTGAGGATTTAAATACAATTGTTGCATGTAATGGATATGCACTAGAGCATAAATGGTTTGTATGTTTGTTTGTGAAGCCGACACCTCAAGAACATTGTTGAAGTTCTTTTTGTAAGTAAAAGTGACCGCTGGATGGTCCTTGGGCAGAACTATCGGATTTTTGTAATCCGGCCTCAATGAGAGGCTGTTAAGATTTAATTCTGATGTGGCGGTAAGTTGTACAGAGTGACCACCTTGATATTAAATATGCTTTCAGAAGATCAATGGAGACTGTAAATAAGTATGAGCTTAATTTTTATTATACTTATTTAACTTGTGAGAATCTGTTGTTCTTGGGTTGAGGAAAACTATCCGCTCGTGATACAGTTTTATACTAGTACGAGCGGATAGGGCGAATCTCTAAAGGCAACCTAACCATATTTACGTTGTATAATTTCACATGTTCTGTCTATTTTGTGTATATTATTAAGTTACTCTGTATGGTTGTCTCTAATTTGTGTGAATAAATTATTATTATTATTTCCTTTATTCATTTTCTTTCCTTATACTAAATACATTTTTAAATATTTCTTAAAAAAAAAAGATATAAAAAACATTTAAAAATATAAAAAGTAGTAGCCCACCGGCATTGGGAACAGGGTCCGAGCTACCGGTGGTCAGGGCTCTTGAGAGAGGAACCTCCTGACAATGCGCGCCGTGTCCAGAAGTACTGCCTTCTGGATCAAACCCTTGATCCAGCTACCAAGCGAGAGCCTCCTTAGATGTTCGTCGAGGCTCTTGGCTATTATTATTATTATAATATAGTGTACAGGAATGTGCAAGAATCAGGATTTTTGGACATGTGGAGACGCATTATTTATTACTAAAAAAAAACATGTTGCGTAGCCCTTGGTATGTATATCTGCCTCGATTATATCCTGCTGGTTAACTGGCTGGTTGGTTTTGGTAATATTTTGGGGGTATCAGGTAGAGAGTGAAAAGTTCCTCATCCCCCATAGAAAAGGGAAGATCCTCCGACCAGACGGGTGTTGTGTCTGGTGGGCTAACTGCCCGACATAATGTAAGTCGGGATTTTCTATATAGGCTAATGTCGCGGATAAAGTGGATAGCCCGATGTAGGATTTAGCCAATTCGTTTGCATGTGATAGATGTCGTTGTCGCCACAATATCATCATAAGAAGCATTAATTTTTACAAACTAACTTACCATAACTTGCGCGGTTCTTTGAAACAACCTTGGTACAATGGTGAGCATGTTTCTACAATGAGACAAAAACTAAGCAAAATTATGAACTTTCGTAAGTTTTTTATACATGAGTATAAAAAAACTTAAGTTCCTAGTTTTGCTCAGTTCGTTCGTCAGTCAGTTCGTTTTACCGATTCATCATCATTCTCCTGTTCTTATTTCAATTTATTTGGTGTCAGCGAAGCGTCCTCTTCTTTCTCACTTCTCTATTACTCATCATCTCATCATACACCTCCTCTCTAGCCATATCATCCTTCACACACTCCCTCCATCATTCCTTTCTTTCTGTACCTCTCTAACCAAATAACTTAACACAATCAAGGCCTCCGTCCTCATTGATGGTATCGGTAAATAAATCAAAACTAAAAAATCAAGACAATTTCATATGTATCATAAGTTCGGACGTATCTTGGGAGCTTCCATTATACGGTCCAACGGTTCTTGACAGCTCCGAGTTCTAACCTGAATACAAATTAAATATACCTACTGAAAAATCATCAATCTTCGAACCTTTTGCTTATGCAGTTGGTTTTAAGGTTGGAAATGGCATGGCAGTTTTTGGTGAGTGGAGCTGTGTAAGTAAAGTGGTGTGGTAGAGGTCAATGCTAGTTAACTTTAGCAGTTTTGATAACTGAATGTTTTGCTACTGTTTGCTTTGATTTTTGTGTGAAATGCATGATTGAGTTATTTGTTGCCACTTGAATTATTGATTTGTTGAACTGTCGTAGAAAGTTGTTCTGATAAGTGATTAAAAACGAAATGAAAAATGAATTGATTATGTTAACTGTCCTAGTTATGGTTCACATTATCTGACGATGGTATTTTTTCACTTGATTTCTTTATGAGTTTCTATACTCACCTTCTTGTTTGGCACTGCTTCATTTGTCTAAGTGGTGGCGACCGGTCCGGGGTTCAATTCCCAGGCCGGACAAAGTGTAATTGGGTTCTGTAATTTCTCAGTAACAACCTCAGAGTCTGAATTTGTGCGTAGGTAACATAACTGGCGAATTGTGGGTGTGCTATTACTACAGGTGTGCTTATTTGTTATGTGATGACCACACCTATAAAATGAATGCAAGATAGCAAAAGCCTTTATTTTTACCCGATTGTGGCGAAGCCCAAAAGGAGGGTTACGTGTTTTTGAAATAATACACGAAATGTGGTTATACGAGTAGTACATTTTTATGTTTTTTTACAAGAACTGGTGTTGGAAGCTTATTGATAAAGCTTAGGTTAAGGTCAGCGCGCATTCATTATGTGAGAGTGATTCATCGACACCTCGTGATTGACAGGTGGAGTAAAGGATGCGGAGATAAGAAAGTGCTATAGTAAACGGATGGTGTCGGACGTAAAGAATAGCACCATCCTATATCTTCCCGTGGGTGTCGTAAGAGGCGACTAAGGGGCTTACCAGAGAATGGGCAGCAGCGTTCTGTGCCTTTGTAACAACCATACTGCGATCGCCAACCCGCCTGCCAAGCGTGGTGATTATGGCAAATCCCCCCCCCCCTTCTGGGGGAGGTCTATGTCCAGCAGTGGACGTCTTTTGACTGAGATGATGATGGTGATGATAGTTAATAGATAATTCAAGTGATAGTCAGAACCAATAGTCGGGTAATAGCTGCTGGGCAGTTTGATATTCTTTTAATTTTTTTTACATTGTTTATATAGGTACTTTTTTATAATTGATTTGTGTCTGTATTAAATCTACACCTTACTATTGTATCGAGTCTGGTTCTTCTAACTAACCAAACAGACAGATGTGTTGCTGGGGAGTTTGTTCCGCCACTTCTTCTTTCCAGCAAAAACACTAGGTGTCGAAGGGGGGGGGGGGGGTGGCGTTTTGGGGGACTGTCTCTTGTAAATAGGTAAAGTAAATTTTGACGTTCGAAAAGTGCTGATTTTCAGTCTAGTTTGAATAAATGAGTTTTGATTTTGATCTATTAAAACTGTACATACCAAAGGCATCTACAGACCCGCAGATAATATATTTTTCTTTCATATAGTATGATGTATGTATTACTCACGGCTCATCGTGTGACCACACAAAATTACCAGTGCAGACCCCCGCGGCTCAGTAGCAGAGGTCAAATTGTAATTTAATTAATTCTACACATCTCCGTGCACCTTTTTTGGTAAGAAATGTAATTGAACAATCTTACTCGTGCACAGCTACTATTGCGCAATTTAAATAAGGATGAGCACGGAATTTCTATCGGCAATTATGATGAATTTTCATACAAACTTTTGTTTCCTCTTAAATACATCTAATTACCTATACGGAGGATAATTTTTAAGTAGTGTAATAATGCTTGTATACTAACAAAAAATTATGTTTCGCTGTAAGTGGCATGTGTTTTAGTTATAAAATACAAGGAACAATAAAAGGAAAAGTAGGATAAATACGAAGTTATATAAAATACATATAACAAAGTATCCACCTAATGAATGTGGGTGAACTATTAGGTACTCCCATGCCTTATCCTTTAGGGATTACAGGCGTGATGTTATGAGTGTGTTTTGTAACAGAAAATCGTAATTTTCTTGAAATTCACATAGAAAAATTACACTAGGTACCTACTATGTATACTACTGAGAAATGACAGGTGCACTTGTAATTTATTTACTTCCAAAGTCTTCTTAAAAAAATAAGCCTATTATGTCTATGTAATCTAGACTATTCAGTTATTGATTTACAATTAAATGAAAAAATAAAAAATAAAAAACGTATAAATTTACTGATATCTGATAGATATAAGATGATTTGCAAGAAATAGGCTACAGTTAGCAAATCATTAGTTGAATTTGGGTGGTCTGTGTCGAGTCTAGATGATTTTTAAATAAATATAGCGATGTGCGCAAAACTGCAATTCATGTTTCTTTTATTTTCATATTATTTAGGATATTCATAAGCATTATTTTTACACACAGTACCTAGTAGTTAGATGGACTAATGCACTTATTAGGTAAAACAAGTCATCGCATATTTTAGGACTTTCATACATTTTCAGGGCACATTGCTTGCGGAACGGATGGCCGATGGGGCTGAAAAGTTCTGAAGTGGCGACCGCAAACTGTCTGTCTGTCCGACCATTCCCCCCCTCTTATCTCCGAAACCACTGACCGTAAAAATCTGAAAAAAAATACAGAAATTAGTTCAACACTTATAGATTACAGGAAAACCGAAGTCATGGTACGGAACCCTTCATGTGCAAGTCCGACTTGCACTTGGCCAGTTTTTTTTTTGTTCTAGACCATAGCTGCAGAACCCCCTAGTTACAGAGATATTGAGGGTCAAAGTTCCAAATTTTTCACAGCTGTTTTTTTTTAATACTAATTTTCCAGGTTATAACTTTACTTAAATTACCCCATGTGATTTTTCACCCCAGAAAAAAAGTCGTTTCAACGCAAGAATTGTTTCGTAGAGGTACTTATTTTGATGTACATAATGTTTGGTTGACAGCTTCGTGAAGGATTCGTTTACATCCTGTATGTCGTCCAGCAGTGGACGGCTTTCGGTTAAAATGATGATCACGATGATACATTTTTAGACATTATAAAAGTTGTGACAAAATGAACGCAAGACCTGCCATGCGATCTCTTCAGACCATGAAACTGAACAACTTTTGTTCTACCACAACTCGACCAGAGAAACGCAGTCAAAATGATTTTACCTCGTAGAAAAATCACACGTAATCACTGGAAATCCAACCGCATTCTCCCACAGTAGCTACGTATATAGGGTGTAAAAGTACCCTAAACGCAAACGAAGGACATTTGTTCTCCCCACCACTGCGATCATTTTTTTGTTCTAGACCATACCTGGGAACCTCCTAGTTGCGAAGATATTGGGGGTCAAAGTTCCAAATTTTTCACAGCTGTCTTTGTAAATACTAGTATTTCAGGTTTTAACTTTACTTAAATTACCTCCATGACCCGTTTGCTATTCAAAGCATCCACTAGGACAATGTTTTACCGTAAAATGTGATTTTTGACCCCAAAAAAAAAGTCATTTCCCAGCAAAAATTTTTGCATAGGGGTACTTGGTTTGATGTACAGAATGCTTGGTTGTCGGATGCGTGAAGGGTTCGTTTACACCCTGTATAGGGTGTAAAAGTACCCTTAACGCAAACGAAGGGCACTTGTTCTCCCCATCACTGCGATATTTTTTTTGTTCTAGACCATACCTGGGAACCCCTTAGTTACGGAAATATTTGGGGTTAAAGTTCGAAATTTTTCACAGCTGTTTTTGTAAATACTAGTTTTTCATTTTATAACTTTACTTAAATTAGCCCCATGACTCGTTTACTATTCAAGGCATCCACTAGCACGATGTTTTAAGAGTGCTACATTGAGTTTTAGCGTAAAAAGTGATTTTTGACCCCAAAAAAAATCGTTTCCCAGCAAAAATTTTTGCGTAGGGGTACTTAGTTTGATGTACAGAATGCTTGGTTGACGGATGTGTGATGGGTTGATTTACACCCTGTATACTATGTTATATTTACACTGAACAAGGCGACCCATTGGCTATGATTGATGGAACTGATAGTTTATTATATATTGAAGATTACCTTGTCAGTCTACGGGTCATACAGCCATTTTTATTAATCAAAATATTTACACAATTCCGTTTAGAGAATCAGCATAGTAGTGGTATTGAAACAGCCACATGGTGGTCTAGTAGCAAACTAATTTACAGATCGACACCACCACATTCAACTACCCGGAACTGCCAAAATTTTCCCAATCAATGTTGAACCTCTTGCTTTAGCTATAGAGTTGAAAGTCTATTCAGTAAAACAGATTGTATAGTAGTTTGTTGTGCTGGCGTCTGTACAGTAGAATTGCATTATTATAGTAGTGTGTTCGAATGTACCTAACTACTTAACACTCATGGCCTGCTTAACTTTCTTCAATCTTAAACTTAATGCTTTGGCGATAAAGTTGTAAATCGATGAAAGAAATTTGACAGATTTTAGTCAGTTTGATGTGCTTGGCGACTTATTTACAAAAGCTAGTTTACGTGGTTTTCTTACGATACGGTTACGAACCTTCATTCATATTAAAGGTGAGGTCTTAACATAACATCACGCCTGTACTCAAGAGTTATGCAGAGGAGTACCTAATAGTACACCCAGATTTCGCCAGTAATGTTAAAGTCCCAAAAACACCAGGCTCAGTAGTGGCCCAACGAGGCAGTTCGTGTAAATTAATTGGTGGTAAAATGAATTCTAGAGTGGTAGTATATTTGCAGCACAGAAGCAGAGTAAGGATAGTCAAAAATATGTATAAGCTTCAGTGCCGATGAGACAATAATATTTCATCTCTTTTTGAATTTAAAAGGAGCGAACATCCCGTTATCAGAATCCGCTAAAGATCAGAGATTTCAAACAATACACAGATTAGAATCTCAAATCTGAAGTGGAAAAGCTACAGCACATTAATTTTTTACCGCACAAAAACCGTAAAAAAGTTTTTTAAACTTCAACCAGGTATCAGCCGTTAAAAATACTTAAAAACTTACAAATTACTTAAGTAAGAAGCTCAAAATTAAATTCGAACTATTCTAAGAAACATACTTTTACAATTTTCAAACAACTTAACGATTTATAAACAACAAACAACTTATAGAACCCGAAAACGGATTATCATAATGACATTTCTTTGTTAGTAACTTTTTGACAAATTTATCGAAAACCCAACCAAAGGAAACTACCCTTTATACCATCGGAATAAGGTTAAGAAGAACTGTATGATAGTTTTGTGTATTTTGAAAGGGAGAGTTTTTCATAAAGAGGTGAACGCAAAAATTAACTTTTGGCCAATAAATTTTGACAAAAGCTAGTTAATATAGCACGGTTTGTAAGCTACTGGGCGGTCGATAACAAAAAATGTTATGATGTTATATTGACAATGGTTAGAAATAAAGGCAGACTCCTGTCAAGTGATCACCCAATGGATGAAAATAAAAGTTTGACAAAAAATATGAAGAGGTATCTATTTTAAGTAACTTTACGGAGATGAGACTGCTATGTTGGGTTGGTGACGATTGAAAGCTGAATTAACTATTATTCAACGATCTAATGGCGGATGATGGAAAACTTAAAAGAACTATAATTTAACATTTTGAAATAAGTGGGGAAACTATGTTATTGCAGGCGAGCCAGAATTCACACCCGAGGCACAGGCGAGGTTGTTGTGGAGCCGGGAACTGTAGCAGTTTTTCACTTTTGAAGAAAAAAAATAATAATCAAAAAGTATTTTTAAGAAACTGTAATTAAATTAGCTATAAAGCCAGTGCTTTCACCAGGTTGAAGGAGAAGCAAACCTTTAGTTATAAACACAGAATTTTCTAAAATGAGTGGTACTGCAAGATGTTTTAAGTAAACAATACAGGGAGGCAAAATTGTTTTTTAAATTATAAATTCTTCTTAAGCAAGGGTTTGATATTATGTTGTAAGGAAGATCAAACACAAGGAATTTCAACTAATAAGGCCGCATTAGCGTGAGATTTTAATCAAAATGTTGCCATTCATGGTTGTTAATCAATTTATCTAATATCAAACATGTCTGTATGTCCGTTTATTAATAACCAGGTAAAAATGTAAACCTATCTGTCATTCCCTTTTTTCGTATTTTGGTGCGGTCCTCAATAACGACTGAACCAACTGACCGTCGCGCGTCGGGGCTGCGGGTTGTTCGCAAGAGATACCGCGGCCCCGGTGCAAGGGCTAAGAAGAAACATGGGTGGTTTTTAGTCAGTAGAAGTCTGACACTACTTTTCGCTCTGCCCAAGAGCGGGAGGGGTTATTCGATGATTTTCCACCCGCCAAAAAAAAAAGTCACATAGGCAGTAACTGCTTGTGTCAATGTTGTGACGTAATGCCTACGTCAAAGGTAGTTAAGAACAGATAATTAACTTAACAATTTTCCTCATTTTCAAATTAACACGGATTTCCCATATTTTCCGTCAACAAGCAAACACATGACGTCAACCACTAGTACGTATAAGGTATAAATGACAACTTAACCGCTGTCAGCCAGGCGATTGGTCAAATAGGTCGGCTACGCTCGGGTGACATCGGCGCCGCTCGGGTGACGTCGGTACTGGCGCCCGCGCAGCACGCCCCATGCTAACGTCTCTATTTGCTGAGGATGTTCAACTATTTGATGATTATGTATTTTATTGAAAAAAAAAAAGCCATAAGGTTTTATATTATAATCAAATCAGCTACTGACGTGTTCTTAAATCTTCCACTATCCTCAGTTTATTCAGGTGTAGAATTTGCAACAGGTTCAAACGTTTCAGAAGCCATTTTGCTCAGCGGGCCCTAAAAAGTTTACTTTGTATTGTAATGCAGGAGCATTGCAATATAAAGTATTCCTGGGACACAGAACTTCTCTTTGGCAAAGAAAGTGACTTGTAATCCGCCACGTGCCATCTGGATCTAGACAGGGTTGTTGGAAGTCACTGTCTTCAAACTAGGACCCGCAGGTTTATAAACGCAATATTTTACTTCTCTTCACCTGCTTCATTCTTGTACAGATGCTAGCACATTAAGCTATCCGAAACTGACTTTTCCTAATCAACCATAAATCTATTTTTTTAGCGATATAACTGAAAATCTATTAAAGATTGCTTAACTTTTGATTTACTTTCATCTGTACAAGAAATCCTTTGATTAAATCTTTTGTTATTATTGCATAATAGTTTTGTTATTTAAAAAAATACATAACATCATCTACGAGTATTATTCTCAGTACCATCTTTAAAACAAAAAAAGTCTTCAACTAGTGACGTGCCACGAACCGCCGAAACATTTGGGTCGAATCGATTGCGCGATAACGATTAATATTGTATTTCAGAGGACCCGCCGCTCTGACACCTTGGCTCATCGTTCGATCCATCATTTTGTAATGGTTGCTCAAAGTTTCTGGTGTCGTGGCTTCAAATTGGATGGTTTCGAGGTTGGATATATTTTCGTACCAAGCCATAAGGATATTTTTTTAGTAAAATTGTTAGTTGAAAGTATTTAGGTGTGTGTTAATTAAAACACGTTATTTTTAAGTTTGTCTCCTCTCAATCGTTGGTGTAACTATTATTCATTCCCTCCTCCCTCTTCTGATGTTTTCCATTCCAGATATCTTTGGTCAGCTTTTGCTTTCCTTTTATTTATTAAATTCGAGGTATATTACTATATTAGGCTTATGCTTATTTTCAGTATCATTGTTAACTCTTCCTGCGTCAGTTGAAAGTTTGAGCTCCACTGTGTCGGCGGGCGGTCTCGCGACAGAGTCGTCGCGACTAATTAACGATACACGACGATTATTCCGAATAATTAGGCCTCACACACACGTGCACACGCCCACACGTACCGACCACACAGTATCAATGACATTTTTAAAGTATTTGCAGTCAACTTTATTTGTCACCTAGGTACATAACATCACGCCTGTAATCCCCGAAGGGTTGGGCAGAGTTGTGCCTAATAGTATACCCACATTTTGCCAGTTATGTTTTAGTCCCATGTAATAAGGGGTGATCCTATTACCATCAACCGAGCACAAATCCGTATCTGCTACTGAGCGATTACTGAAGGGAAAACCCAAAAACAATTTGCCCGACCTGGGAATAAAACCCAGTACCTCGAGTTCAGCAGCATCAACAGCAACTTTATTTACTTTTTTTTTAATTAGCCCACGCTGTCCCACAGCTGGGCAAAGGCCTCCCCCATGGTTTTCCAAGTTTGTTTGCTATTTACTTTCTCCGTCCAATCTGTTCAGAATGAGTAATATAATGATACATTCTATGCTAATAAATAATTCCAGGAAAACTAGAGGTTTGCAGAGAAACAAGATTATCACAAACAACGGGAGCCTTTTAAGGTCCAGACATAATCTTGGTCAACCCACATGAGGTCTATGCAGATTATGGTAGGGTAATAGTCATCAGCCGGAGTAAAAAACAGATTTTAAAAGTATTGTACTTTTAAAATCTGTTTTTAAATACAAATGATGAAAAACATCTAAAATATTATTTCATCAACGAGAAAAGGTTACGGGACCATTTTTGGCGTCTCACATCTTATCTCGATCATCTTTCACTTTTTTCCGTTCCATCCTCTACAACTTCAGTCAAAACTAAACCATAGCTCTTACAAAACAGAGTCGGTATTTCTACTTTAGTTGGAAAATCAAAGTCGAACCAAAAAGGTGATCGGTCGACATTTTGACAATTCGGTGCTCTAAGAAAGTGTCAGCTGTTTTGAGGACCACCAGGCGACGTCGCGCGCTAAAACGATGGGTAACAAGATAGCGATAGTTTAAATTACAATTAGTGAGAAAATATTTTGAATGATCGGTGGACGGTTTGAGAGAATTTAAAAGGAATATGGACGTTTGGAATGTGTCTGTTTAGGTCGTTAAAATTCTAAAAGGCGAAACTTCCATTTATTAATTGACACAAAGTCGTACATTTTATTTAAGCAGATACAGTCACCTATCTACCTTCAGAGGCACATGCCCGCCCACCTACTTATATTTCAGTCTTTAACCGTTTACACTCAGGTACGAAAACCTTTGGCGCAAACCGATTATAATACGGCGGCATCATAACAGAAACCTTCCATACAACATTGATATTGTAACCAACTGATCAATGAACTTAAATACCTAAATATCTTCAGTACAAACACCTCCTACATAATAAAAACTCACAAAGAAGCAAAGAAGCCGACGCGTAAGGCCGGTAAAAAAAAAATCCGCCCCAAGTATCAAATAATAAACTTGGTAGCAAGTGAATTTTGGAGATCGGGTTGCGTTCCTTAGCTCAAAGAATAAAAAACAAAAAAAAAGTAAACTTATTTTTTTAAAGGTTCGTGTGTTCGAAATTCAAACATGACGTGTAACGTCAGCGGTCGACGAAAGAGGTCGGACGTTTTTACTTTCATCTAAAAATTCAGTTAATTTTATTTTAAACGTGTTAAGTGTTTCGATACATAATTTATGAGGTTTTTATGAACATTTTTATTTTGTTAATTGGGTGTGTTTGTTAGGCAATGGTGAAAATAGAAACGACACTCTTTGGAAGTTGGCTTTCTATTTTTTTTTATATCTACTTAAATAAAATTATTTGATGTTTATTCCATAGCAGTAAGTTCTTCATCACACTCTTGAGACTTGGCAGAAACCTAGAGCATTCCTGGGGAACTCCTTCGTTGCAGTTCGGAAGCAAGAGCTACCACATTTGCATATTATACCGTTCCTTTATTTGAGTATAGTTTGTTTTTACTTCAGTTAGATTTGTGGCCTAATGACTAGGTACCCGTTTTTCATAAAGACTTGGTATACATTAAAACGCATGAAAAGTTAACAGGATTTTCATAGTTCGTTAAAACATAATTTAGAGGAAACAAACATTTTCAGTAATACTGTTCCTCTGTGACGTAATAAAACCATCGGATTAAACGAAAATCATAAAATGGTTCCACTTAATTATGCATTCATCGCGTCCGATGCACGAAACGAAATGCCCCACAACAGGTTATCGAGATAACAGACGATTAAAAATTATAAATCCAATATATTTCAACGGTACATACACGATATACGACCTTTGCGCTTTGGTATTAAAAATTAAAATGTAACATTACTGGCCGTTAGATTGAGATGGAGATAAAGAAACAAAAATAAAAGGCGGGCTGTTTGAATATGGAACGTCACGTCAAGGGAAACGTCAAATTGTGACAGTTTCCGCGCTGGCAGGCGAGTGGTGAGGTTCTCTGTTTGGTGATGCAGTGCGTTGCTCCCGCGTTCTTGGAAGTATCATCAGTATTTTGTTGGCGAATTATATGCTGTTTTTACGGCCAATTAAAGACAATTACACGCTTTTCTCAGTATTTGGGTTGGCTGTCAACAATAAATAATTTGATTGAATAAATATTTGCTATAAATAATGTGTTTTGAGTTCTTTTCTTTCTTTTTTTTTATTTTTAAAAACGTTGCTCCACACTAGGAATTTCTCCTGTATCGTGGGTGCGTTCACAAACATTTAAACTCACATACACAAATACCCAGACCCGAAACAACTATCTGTAGGCCATACAAATATTTGTTACGTGCGGGAATCGAACCCGCGACACGCGAGTCTTCAGTCATCAACTGATAACTTTAAAAAAATAAAACTCTGTGTCTGCCCCATTTGCCTCTATCTCCATACTTTATGACTTCGACTAATTTCAACTCAACAAGTTTTGTATTCTTATTGGAATTGTAAAGTCACTCATTTACGTAGGTAACGATGCTCCACTGTGGTCTACTGACAACTTAGTACGTTCCTGTAGTTTGTAGACCACAAAAAATAAGTTAAATATTATTTTCCAGACTATGGTAAAAAATTATACTTATACCTAAATCACACATTTTCCACGGAACTGACGATGCGTCTGTAGACAGATGCGACGGATATGCCTAATGTGATATCTTGCGCAACGGTTCAATCATCATCATCGTCATTCTCTTGCTCTTATCCCAATTCATTTGGGGTCGGCGCAGCATGTCTAGTTCGTCCATAATTATCTATTTATTTTATTACTCGTCATCTCATCCGACACCGTCTTTCTTGCCACATCATCTTTTACATAGTCCACCCATCGTTTCTTTGATCTTCCTATACTCCTATATCACTCCACATTCACACTCAAAACTTCCTCACAACATTTTCTTCGTACCTCCGCATCACATGCCCATACCGCTACAATCGATGTCCACACTACTTTTCGGTCACCGGCCACTTAAGACTTCGCAAATGATATAAAAACAAACTAACCATTATTTTCTTTCTTTCAAATAAAAACTGTCTTAATCTAAATTCACTAGAGTTCCAATACCTTAAGGCCCTTCTAAAACTAAATATACACATTCCAAAACCGTCAATACGGATCCAACATCCAACCTCCATGCTTCTCATAATACTCGTCAAAAATCCATTGGACCACAGATAATTATTTTGATAACATAATTCGTGTTTTCCGCCATTTGGCACGTTGTCCCTGCGATGGCTGTCTCGTGTCCTCAACTAATCGAGCGTTCAAGCGATTATTAATCGGTAATAATCGATCGTAACAACTCGATTGTTGAGGTAAGGAATTTGCCGTATGTCGTCATTTTGGAGGCAACTGTTCGTGGTATTTAGTTTAGGTTGCTTGTTTTTTTAGTGGAGACATTTTTTGAGACATAATTTAGCTTTTAGCATCTAGGTGTATACTAACACACACAGATCGATCTATTAAACAAGTTTAAATTTCAGGCTTGGCAAAATTCCAATCAGGCCAAGTGCGAGGGGATTTGGTGCATGAAACGGTGTTAAAGCTGATTTCACAGGGAGTATAATAATATTAATGCTGCTGATTTAGTTTGACACAAGAAGATAAGAATAGAAAGAAAAGGACAACGTAGGTTCGTTCTGAATTCTTTGTTTATACTATTGATTACCTACTCTTGACGATGACCAAGTCAATGACATATAATTAATCAGCCATTCTAGGACTAAACCCAGGTAAAAGGGCCTGGCATAATTTCCCATCGGGCCAGTTGTGGCCTAACGCTAGTCTATTTAGTGTAAAAAAGGTAGAAAGGATCCTAAAAGAGTTGTACATAAAGACATTTTTTTTTCATCTCTTCTCATCTGTGCTAGTACACAATGAAAATAGCTCATGCCATGAAGCCTCAATGAACAATCGCTCTTCAAAACACTGATCCCTAGTTTAATTCACGCGGAAAGCCAAGCAGCTGTCACACCTCAGACTTTTCACTCCTAATCAAAGCTTCTCCTCATCCCAAAGGGTTGAACGGCACATAACAAAGAGATTGTTATATAGAACACAATATAATTTTTGGTTGGGAAGTTTGTTGTGAGCCTAAAGAGAAACAGTCCGCCTTCCCACACCGACTTCTGTTTAAATTGAAAATATGGAATAACTTTGTAAACATCTAAGACGTTTGTACGGTGAGCGAATGGTGTTGATACTTTAGTCTATTTCTTCCCAAAAATGTTGGCGAGCAATGTGTCCTATGAGCAGGGCACACTGATCACAGAACGGTTGGCCGATGGGGCCGAAAACAATTCTTGAGAGGCGACCGCGAACCGGAAGTCGTTGCGGTGGAAGGCCTCCCACTAGGTAAACCGAGGACCTGGTGAAAGTTGCGGAGATACTCTGGATGCGAGACGCATGGGACCGGTCAATATGGTGACACTTGAGGGAACCCTAAGTAAAGCAGTGGACGTCTTTCGGCTGAAATGATGATGATGGTGTGTAATGTTGGTGAGTTGAGTAAGTATTGCAGTGCCCTAGGAGATCCAAAAGATAAACTCGACTAGACCAAAGTCGATACGAATTTGAATAATATGAGATAAGCTTTCTCTGCGTCCAGTGTAGATGTGGTGATAAGTTACTGCAGGCGTTGAATATGGCCAAGTGAGGAAATAAGTAAAAGAAACAAAGGGTAAGTTTTCCATCTATATAAAATTGGAGTTAATAACAAGCTTTTCTGCGTGTCGAGACGTATCTCTGTGTGTGTAGATGGCAAACAGGCGTCCCTTTGACCAGTAACCAGAGGCATAGCAAGCGCGTGTAAAAAAGTTATTGTAAGTAATTCCCGAAAAAATGGGCTCCATGACTAAAATAACGTAATGTTGTAATGTTTTATTTATTAGACATTTTAAAAGCACTCCATATATTTCAGTCGATTTAAACCCTCCAAGTATCAAGACCTGTCATCATACTCTTCAACAGGAGCCCAATGCGGTGATGCGTGCTAACAAAATTACGGCGGTTGGTTAAGTGAACTATGAAAATAGGATTTCTTTAGCTCACCCCCTGCCCCTCCACGCCCCCGCAGCATGGTACCCCAGGTGGCGGGGTGGGATTAGAAGATTATCAACAATTGATATATCAGACAAGGATATTCATAATTATATATTTTTTGGGATAACATTGATTGTATCTGCTACTAGATTTTTGTTTAACATTTTGATGTTGCTGGTGATGGTAGAGTTGATCAACAGGACATTCACGGTCACCATATTCACCACCAAGCCGGGATATATCTATTTGCTTAACCACCTTTAAGTCTATTGGCAACTCGGCAACTTACAGTTGGTCGAAATCTGCCGATTTGAAATAGGTATCTACAAAACAACTGGCCAAGTGCAAGTCGGACCTTTTAGAAACTTTAATATATTTAGTATTTTTTAAACTAGATGTCTTATCATTTTAAAACTCTACGCGTCCAATTAATAACAAACGGTAGCATAAAGGATAGGAGAGCAAAAAAATCCTTAAATCTTTGAATTAATTTGTGTTGTGATTTCGCCTGACTAGATATGCAGTCAACCCGACAGTTTCACCAATCATATTATTCTATACTGATCCTTTCCCAGCCTATGTTTTACTATGTATCTAAATTCTAAATAACATAACTTTTTTACTTCAACACAAAACCAAAAAACGTTGTTTACAAACCAAACACTTGTTTGTTGGGAACAATGACGGCAAGATTAACAGAAAATCGTTCAGTTTTGTTGCGCAAACGCATTTAATCGCCACAGAGACGCCGCGTCCCGCTAAACGCGCCGACACAAAGTGATGCCGACGTATGTTTTAACTTCATTGTCGGGTATTGATAGTGGTATCAAAAGCTGCGGTTTTTTTCCGACTACTGTGTAAGGTAGAATCTTAACTAAATAAACTTCTTCTGCATGTTCATAAACTGTGGTTTAAAATTTGTAATTATTCATCCTGCCTAGCCATTTCCCAACTACGATGGTTCCTCAGTCTAACCGGATGCAGCTGAATACCAATATTTTACATGGAGCGACTGCCTTTCTCTCCACGAAAATGTGTGATTATTTTAAATAAAATAACTAAACGATAATATTACAATAATAAACAAAACTGAGAACATTTTCGAAGCAACGTGTTTGTAATTTAAACAAACGCCATCTCGTGAGCGGTAGCAAATTCGGAAGGGATACTGAGTCCTCTTACCCTCTTGTTTATCTACATTCATCCGTGTTTTTGCGAGGAGGGCTTTTGCTGATGTTTGAGGGAGGACCTAGTAAATCAGTACAGATGTCGTTAGTAGTCACATACCTTTACCAAGAGGGTACTTTTAAAAGAGTTTGGTGATTGTCTTAACTAAAGAGTTAATTATTGAATTGCTATCAAAAGCTCTTGTGTAATCTATCACTATTCTTGTAAATAGTTTTTTTTAATTATCTTTATTCTTGCGGTATACAAAGACCCGTGCCTCGGAATGCAAGTTAAAACATTGGTTCAAGTTGTCACTTGTGTTATGTTGTTGTTGTCAGAAAGCGAAATTCTGACATCCAGTCCTACCATGGAGTAGCTACTTGCGTATTACCCAGTTACTAAGTTGTGAAGTTCAGATAAGGTTTTGACGTTCGATAAGTGCTGATTATCAGCCTAGTTTGAATAAATGACTTTTGATTTTGATTGTTTGATTCTGAGATAGGTTGCCGCTTCATGTATAATACTGGTACTATACACGAAGTCAACCCCAATATAGTTCGTGAAAAAGGCAGGTGATGATTACATCGACACCGTCAGTGAAATTATTTATAACGTTCATTTACCGTGTTATTTTAACCATTTCATTCAACTATCAAAGAATGACATTATTGTGATTTGAATAAACATATTTTTAAGAATTAATTGTTATTAAATAATAACAATTAATTCTTCTGACTGGGATTACCCATAAAGGTGAGTGCGAGAGTGTGTATAGTAACTTTGGTGTTCTTCGCCTGAGCGTGTACACTCTCGCACTCACGCCGCCTCGTAATGTATCCAGCACAAAAAGAGGTCACTGACTCATCCTCTGCTGGTATTAGAGCTCAAGAGGTCGCAAAACCAACAGTAGTAACCGCTAAAAAGACGTCCTTAAAGCCTAAAAAAATACGTAATTGCAGACATGTTGATAAGTCGACAACAGTCAACGAAACGCACACATCAGATCCCACAAGAGTATCCTTAAAAACTCACAAACAAGATACCGTTATTACACACGCGTTCAATAAAGCAGTGAACGATCATTAAGCAGCAATTATAACAAAGGGAGACAAATAAAAATAAAGCTACTACACACATCGATAAATAGCGTCCCCTCCTTGGCTTACCGCGGGGCGAACCCCTGGGGAAATAGTGAGGGGACGCGTTGTGCACGTAACGGTTGTGTATCGATGAAATATTGGTGGGATACGAGAATGAACTTTAAAATTGTTAGCTGTTTGTAAGTAAAGAAAAATACCAGTATTACTGAATTATTTTGATTGAAAAAAAAGGAGTAAAAGAAAGCGTGGCGGGTGACAAACGAGAATAGAAGAAAAAACGTGTTCCACCAACCCTAAGTAACATGGGACAAGGCCAGGAAGATGATGACAGAACTTTTCTGATTGCGTTAGTTGTTTTTGTTGGAATTTTTGGTGCCTATATGTAAAGGCATGGAGAAATTTGGACAGATGAGATCGATCACATGGATATTTTGCAGATCTTTTGGATCTGAGGACGGAACTGACTCGATGTTTGGAAACACATGCTTTTTGGAGTTTTAGATAAGATCCAGATAGATTTGCGTGTTGCTGAGGAGTTTGCCACTTCTACAGCTCTCAGCCACCAGGATTTGTGGTGCGTTTATATTCCCTGTCCTGTGTGTTATTGTCCTGTGGAACCCAACGTTAAACTGTGTGCCGCAAAACCGAACACCCTGGTGTACATCTGTCGACTGCATTACTTACACCACTGAGGTAGAGGACATCGAGGAGTACGTGCGCCAGAGACTGAAGTATATGCCAAGAGTCCAGCTGCTGGATTCGCGCTGTAACGTGAATTTCAAAGCGTCTGCGGTGCGCATACCTACGTGCTATCTCCAATCGGTGATGGAAGAACAAGACAAATTCCAACAAAGTATCGTGCAAGTGAAGTGATGTGCGACTATCATAGTTGTAAGTCACTTAAACTAACACAAATGTTATTAGTATTCTATTCTTATTTGAGCCAAAATTTTACTTTTATTAATTGTGGTTTAGAAAATTGAATCGGTACATAATAACTTGATATTCTTTAGTACGAACAACGAATATGCTGATGGATTTATCTTTTCTATCATGTTTTTAATTATTTATTTTGACAGATTGCGATTCCGAGGAATGGCCAAGGTCCGAAGATTCCGAAAAGAAGGAATAATTTTCTGCAAAAACTATATATTTTTTTTTCTTTTTTTAGACTTCCTCACCGCGCGCCGTGTAAAGCCTAACGTAGGTACGAGGAATTTTCTTCTTTTACACTCATTTCGACTTATTACTTATTGAAAATTATTGTTGTTTGTGAACATAAAATGGCATTCTCAATTTATATAAATTTGACGTTTAAATAAAATAAGTTCAATTAAAGTCAACAGGTTTCATTTTTCTTTGCACACGTCTCCGAACTTATCGACCGTGTCCCATCCCTGTTCGCGCGAGGGTCGATTCTGATCCCCGATACAATTACATTCTGTGTGTAGACTCGTTACTGCACAATCTTCTCAACACTCCTCTACTATTCTCTCAGGCACACCCCAAAATACACTTTCCATCCAAACGATAAAGTCTAATTTTCAGCAACAAAAACACCCCCTAAACTTTCACCTCTTTCAATAGGAGTTTAAACCTAAATACCTTGCGTAGGAAAGCTTTCACTTTTCAGGAATTATTTTAGGTGGGGCGCGATTAGTTTTCGACTCAGGGGTTGTGGGAATAAGGGTGGTTTTCGCGTGTCGTTTTCCAGTTTTTCCGAAGGCGGTAGGCTTAAAACTCTCGAAACCAATTCTCGAGGGTTTAAAGCCTCCAAACAATAGATGGAACAATTCGATATTTAGCCGATTATAAATGTTCGCCGTAATGCTCTTAGGAAGGTGTGATTTTTGTTGCGATCGCATTGAAATTCCGTTTTAATACAGTTGGAGTGGGATTGGGAATTGTTTTAAAATGTATTGTCTGAGAAGTTTTGAGCCTAGGGCTTAATGAACATCTAGAATATCCCTGTTTTCATTTGTGTTATTTGAACCGATTTCGAAATTGATTTTGACTTTGCTTTGTAACACCGACCGGTTGTTTTGTGTTTGCGACTACAAAAAAGCACGGTAGTTCTATTTATAGGTTGTCGTCAACCGCTTACACCAAAATTCAGTTGTCGAGTTTTAGGGAGTTTAGAAAGCTGTGTATCAAAATATCCAGGTCCGGTGGTCGCAATCGGGACTGATTAGCATTATTAGGTTATTAGGTCCTCTGTTCAATTCCTGGGTCGGGATAAAGATAAAAATAAATTTATTGCGTGGGTAACTGTGTACATTGAGTTCTTAATAATAAACATTACATTTTTGGTTTCAACAGTTTACCCAAGTCGGATATGTAATAGTATTTAAAAAAATACATACACACGAATAGAGAACCTCCTCCTTTTTGGAAGTCGGTTAAAAATTAAGATCTCACAAATATTTTTTTTTATCAAAAAACTTGCAGAGATATTGTTATTGGATTTACTAGTTACATTAGGTTAGAATTGTCTCGTCAGCTGCCGAATAGCCTCTTCCCAATTTTTTGTTAATACAAGTATTATACACGGAGCGCCTTTTGTCAACCACGATCGATCCTAATACTAATTAGAATAAGAATAGTTTAACCAAATAAGCTACGAATTATAGCGTGACTGTATTATATGCTTACACTGGAATGATATTAAGCTTGAAATGCTTTGCCATCGTGTTATAAGGTAATCAAGCTATAAATGTCAATTATAATATAACTTCTCAAAATTACAACAGTTTCTTCAATCGTTCTAATAAGAATACTGGAAAATTTTCAGAACATTACTTCTTCCATGTTTAAGTTCTTTGACTGACATGGTCACTAACTAACACTATCATAAACACTGAAATGTTATTTTTTTGTCACTTTTTGTTTATTTTGTGTTTTTTGTTCTTCCGTGTATTTTAGCACATTGTATACTTTGCGTCGTTGATTGCTTTACCAATTTTGACAATCCTCCTTATCCCTTATGATCCGTAATTTGATCCTCCATAAATGGGTCCTAACGCAAACCTTGGTCTGGCACTTTTTAAGACAACAAATCTATAACGAAAAGGGAACTTTGTCAGACATACCAAAGGCTTATTAATGTATTATTTCTGGCCAAATACGGCTAGCCCTTATCACAGCCTACCTACAGATTGCGTTACTGAAACGTCATCTCCTCTAAGCGTGAGCGTTGATCAAGGGATCGCACGCAAGCGCGTCACAATCTATGTGACAATGTAATTGTGTGCATATTGTCGGTTAGTGTACTGTGTCTTTGTATGTTTTAATTGTTATTCGACCTTATTGACGAGGCAGCGTAATGGAGGTAATTTTGAGGATAAACTGACAGGTTATTTTGCATCGTATTGTATGGATATTATAAGCTAGATGTCCACTTTTATAAGAGAGATCGTGGCTAAATAATAAAAGAGATTATTTGTGAATTTTTCTAACTTTTTTTCTAATTTATGTTTACTTTGAACCTCAACATGGATGGTCCATGGATTTTCGTCTCCATAAAGATCTAAGCTTTGTAATGGGGAACACACAATACTTTTACGTTTTACCTTGTGACTGTAGTTTCGCTTTTTTTGTTTTTCTGACATTCAAGAGTAATGGTCAAATTCCAATAAATGCTTTGATTTTGAGCTGCTTGGATAGAATAATCTTCATTACAGTTTCTTATTCTTAAGCATTACGTATCCGCAAATCGATGTCAAGACGTTAGTCTCGCCTATTAGTGGTTGCTGAAATTATTTTTTGCGCAAATTAACTTCTTACGTATTACATCTTCAACTCGCACAGCATAATCATACCACAATAATGTTCACACTGCTGGGACACAGTCTTTCTTCTGTACGAAGAAGTGGACTGCAGGTTTTGGTGTAGTTCAAATTAACGCGCATAAGTTCTTCCACAAAAATCCTAAAACTTAGTTGACTTTTGCATTTCAGATGTCAGCCTTTTTATCTCATCAACGCCTATTCAAGTAGACACTGCTCCTGAAATCAATTCTAGTTAAAACCCTTCACTTGCTTACTCTGTGAATGTATTTGAATGCCACATTTAAAGGCCTTGCAAATAGGAACTGCATAAAGCCTACAGCACTGAATATTTGTATGCTGCTGAAGGCAATATTCGGTTCCACGAATACACGAGGTGCATTTACAAAGCGTTGATAACTAAATATCGTGAGTGGAGGTTCACTATCGGTTATTTCATTACCGCACATAGCATTATGCTTGGTACTCTCAAAAGGTTTAGGCAGGAATGTAGCAGCAGCAATGTAAACACTTTCAACATTTAGAAGTACTTAATTTTAGCCTTCTCTATTGATTTTATTTCTAAGTTACGTTACGAAACTAATATTTATAAAGTAGAATGTAGATCATAACATCTCAAAGGCGTAATCGTATTTTCGTGAAAAATTCACGTTTGAACGTTTGTCAAGTGTGTGCACATGTTAGGTATTGCTATTGACGGTACCTACACATATACAGCATGAATTAGAAAGGTGTGGTCATATTTTAAGATTTGGTATACTTAAATATGGACTGGTACTGGGTTCGTTTTGCAGGCCAATTTTACCATCAGGTTTATTATTATTATTATTTTTTTAAACGTTACCCCACACTAGGTTTTTCTCCTGTATCGTGGGTGCGTTCACAAACATTTAAACTCACATACACAAATACCCAGACCCGGAACAACTATCTGTAGGTCATACAAATACTTGTTCCGTGCGGGGATCGAACCCGCGACACGCAGCGCAGCAGTCGATTGCTTGAGCCACAGCGCCAACCGTGCCGTTGCGTCGTGCTGTGGCGTGCGTCGCGTGTCGTGCGTCGTATTTCTAAGTTTGGATTTTGTGCCTGAAAATGCATTTAAATGTTGAGTATGAATATGGACTACATACCACAGAAACTATGTATGGACTGTGTGAAGGATGGCATGGCTAGAAAAGGGGTGACTGCAGAAATTACGAGTAATAGGGTAATTCACCAAAAAAAAAAAATTGTCCGTTTGTTAGATTATCGAAAAATATTGGATACGTGTTTTTTTGTTTTATAAATAATAATAATAATATTCCAATTGGAAAAATAGAAAAGACATTTCTCATAACCTGAATTTACCTGAGGATTGGCATCAGAGAGCCTTGACGAAATACTACCAAGAAAGATAGCTAGAAAAAAAAAATACGAATCGAATTGAGAACCTCCTCCTTTTCGGGAAGTCGGTTAAGTTCCTTACGTTCAGCAATTGCACTTTGCGACCACTAGACCAGCAAGGCAGTCAGTTCCAAACAAAAAGTTTACTCGTCCAACATCTAACTAAGGGTTGCGCATACGCACACGCGCGCCGCGAGCCGTATGACGCGGTAATTGTGTGCACTCACCCTTAGATCGATGGTGAGTATTGTAACAGCAGTATTATCTGTTAGTTAGGGCGCTGTTATGTTGTTTATAAGTTATAGAGGTAGAAAATAATCTCTCAAAAGAGAGGAAGCCTGTGTCCCAGCTGTGGGAACATTAATATGCTGATGAAGATGATGATGATGAATTGCAGTTTGCTTGAAGGTCTTGGGTTCGATTACCAGGTCGTTCAATGTGTTATTGGGTTTTTCTATCAGGAATTTCTCAGTAGCAGTCACGGCGTCCGGAAATGTTGCTAAGTTGGTGGTAATAGGCTCGCCCCATATTAAATTGGACTTAAAAAAAACAAAACTGGAGGAAATTTTAAGTGTACTTTTAGTTATCAGTTATACATCCTTGCCTAAACCTTCTAGGATTACAGGCGTGATGATGTTTTGAAAATTCTAGTTTGACAAATTGTACCTTTTAAAGTTCTTCTAAAATAATATCCTATTGCTTTAACTGGGCTAGATTTAGGTACGGAAGTGCCGTAAGTATAAGATTAGAAAAATAAGTAAGTGATTATGGTTTCTTAGCCTTTTTTTTTGGAGTGTATAAAATCATCAAATGACTCCTCCCGCTCTGGGCAGAGCGGTCGGGAGTGTCAGAATTCTATAGACTAAAAACCACCCATGATCCTTCTTAGCCCTTCATGTCGAGGCCGCGGTATCTCTTGCGAACAACCCACAGCCCAGAGTATCTTAGCCTTTTTTTTTTTTTTGGGGTTGGGAAATCATCAAATAACCCCTCCCGGTCTTGGGCAGAGCGAAAGGGAGTGTCAGACTTCTACTGACTAAAAACCACCCATGTTCCTTCTTCGCCCTTCATGTCGAGGCCGCGGTATCCCTTGCGAACAACCCGCAGCCTCGACAGGCGTCGGCCCTTGCGGGCCCCTTCCATGTTGCTGAGAGTATCTTAGCCTTAGGTGTTATTATAGCAAACTATAAAAATAAACAGAGGTACCTATATAAGTGACAGAGTTTAAAAAAAAAAAAAAAAGAAGTGGCAGAGATGGGATCCTACAACACCGAACTGTTTATTTGAGTCAATTGATTGATTGTAATCATGAAAACTATTTTTGGAATAGACTGCAACGCACTGCAGTCATATATTACCTACTGACTGATGAAGTTGCTGAAAAGCACAAATAAAAAAAAAGATAATGAAGGTAAGAATTCTTTTTTTTGTGTCAAGTTCAGCTAAGTATTCAGCCAACGCAATCATTAATAACTCATTAACGTTCACTCCTTGCACAAATAAGTATCCACCTCTAATAATTCATGTAATGTAGGTGGTGTTAATTTTGGTAAGGTTTTTATACCTACTAAAATACTTGGAATTGAATTGGATTCCTAATAATGATTTTATGAATCTACACAATAGCCTATTTGTAATCATTGATACTAAAACTAACTATATAAAAACTGCGCAGTAAAATATAAGTCAATGTTTGTAATCCATTTATTTGTTATTGTTTCTAGTAATTTCACTAGCATTTTGTGGTAATTTCTCTTCCAATAGGTTTTCCTGCAATATTATTTGATTATTAAGATCAGTACCTAATTAAATAAATTCGGTAAGGTTTTTGTTTGTTCGTGGTTATATTTGACTAACACTAAACTTTGTAATGTTAAAATGGATTTAGTAAAACAAATCTTTGCCAGACACTAAGTATTCATCAAATAGCATTTTTCTTTAATCAAAATTAGTTTTTTTTACGTTTTAATATTTTAAACAACCAAAATAATAAAAAAGAACGGTTCTTGACATTAATCCACAATTCACACTGGCACTTAATAACTACATAAAAACCATTCCAACTCATGAACAGATTAAAGAAAAATTCCTCCGCACCGCAAATATTCGATTTTCGAACGCGATGCGTCGGGAAAATGCCGACGGGAGGTTGCCGTCGGCCGCCGAATATCTCTCCCCTCTACCAATCGCCGTGTAGAGCCCGCCCCACGACCAATGTAACAGATAGATGCGGAAAAGCTCCGCGCGAGACAAGGACAAAACACGTGCGTGTGTTTATACCGCGGCGGGGGAAATATGATGCATCGTGTTGTTTTAGTATCGGTTACTGTTCGATTTATTTATGTATTTCGTTTTTTGCAAGAGGTAAGGAGTGGATTAACTTGAAATTATGTATTCGATGAATAACATGTACCGACTTATACACAACATTGGTCATCATTTTTAATGTGATGGTCTGCAACATTCTTTTTTCGAACTTGTTCAAAAATAAGAAGTTGGAAAATACGAAAATGTGCTTATAGAATAAGCAAAAAGTAAGAAATGTTATGAATAGACGGCACAATATGGCTTACAATAACTTTGAAAATACCTACTGAGTTTCGTGTTTCGTAGTGTGAGTTAGAACTTGTATTTCTCTGTGTGCGTTTTCCACAGAAGGGGAAAGCGCGCCATACGCACATTCATAACGTCACATTTTGAAAATGGAATGCCCTTTTAACTTTTCCAATACGCAGATCTATGGAGTTTTTTTTTTATAAAAATACATATTTTACTTACCAAAGAGTTTGAATGTTTATAGGGAAAGGGATTGATATTACAAAGTTTGTTTATGTCTGTTTGTTTTTAGTATTGTTACTAAATATTTTTGTATTTAAATAATTGTTATTCAGTTTCTAATACCTGTTTACTTTTATATAAAACATCCAAATATTAAAAAAAAAGATGTTCTAATACAGGGTGAATTTTTGACAAGACGTAGGTATTTAAATATTCAACTAATTTTAACTTTAACACGAAAAAACTCCAACAGTGTGAAACCACTCATCCAAAATACATAAAGAAACAAAAAAAACCGTTAAATGTATATTCATAAATAGCTGAGTCAATTTAAATTATATTCCCCTTGTAATTATCACAGATGCAACGTTGGTATGAATTCAGAACCTCATTTACGGCCTCCTTCGAGGGTCCATATCATTAGGTTGAATACTAAATACTATTGTTTTTCGGTTATGTAGCCCTAGTACTTTAAGGGCTGGTGTTGTATTTGTTTTGTTCATAACTCGGAATTAAATCGGTGCTTTTGTGATTTAATCCATTGTGATGGTAAGATTCATCTTAACTGTAATGTCTTGAGATTTTTTTGGAGATATTTTTTTAGAACCATATTAGTAGTGAGTGTTTCCCGAAGCATCATGTCCTAGACAGAAAATTCGAAGACATGTGACATCTACCAACCCGCACTGGGCCCGCGTGTAGATTATATATTTTTATCCAATAATGAGAACCACATTGGCCTTAGATCGAAACAACTAGAAGTCATGGGAAGAGACATTTGCCCAACTGTGGGATGATCCAGGCTAACAGTATCAGTATCAGTGAGAACATTATAGACTGATTATGCCTTATGCCTGGTAGTGTAATATTGATTATGCGAGATAGTTGTTAATGCGATGACTGATTTTACTAATGTCTGGTCTCGCAGTACTTCCAGTCTTGACTGCCTCATCGGTCTTGTGGTCGCAAGCGTGAGTTCCTGGATTTGATTTCCAGGTCGGGTCAAGTGTTTTAGGGTTTTTCAATCAGGAATTTTTCAGTAGCAGCCACGGAGTCTGAATTTGTGGTTAACAGGAATAATAGGTTCGCCCCCTGTTATATGGACTTGACCATAACTGGTGAGTTGTGGGTATAGGTATTAATGAGTACACCTCTGTCAGCCTAACCCTAATTTACTTATGTCAGGGGGTCTCCCGTCGGGGCTGCGGGTGTTCGCAAGAGATACCGCGGCCTCGACATGAAGGGCTAAGAAGGAACATGGGTGGTTTTTAGTCAGTAGAAGTCTGACACTCCCTTTCGCTCTGCCCAGAGCGGGAGGGGTCATTTGATGATTTTCCACCCACCATAAAAAAAAGGGGTCTAAAATTGCCACTTTAGCAGATCATAATATATCTGCGTCTGTGACGATTTAGGAAAATAGATTACATTAGAAAAATAATGTGAATTGCGTTAAAATTCGTAAAATAGTCGCAGATGCAGTTACTAGTAAGAAGTCCATTTTACGCTTTTTAACGCAATTCATAATATGATCTGGTAAAGTGACCATTTTAGATCCCCAGGTCTTTAAGTAGGTATTTGTATGAGAGACAAAATTATTTTTCCTTTAAAGATATCTGACGTAGGTAAAATCAGCCTTAAGAAGTTCAAGAGTATACCTATAGGTAGAAAGGGAAAAGGTAATCGTGTGCTGTGAAAAGGTCGTGTAAACATAAATAGATTAGCTGTCCATCCATATAATTATGTCTACCCTGTGGATATCACACCGTCACCGTGTGCTGGACTTACTTCAAGGTTTCTCGATAGCCTTGCTAATCATATTACACGCTGGTAAGTAATAAACAACAACAACGCTGAAATGGACAGCATTTGTTATATTTTTGCTACAATTTAATTATTTATATTACACCAATGATAGCAATTTTTAAACATGTTGAGATTCACAAAATCAAGACTGGTTTGCAATAAACGCAAGGAAAGCAAATTTCTTCAACATTAGAAAATATCTTTTGGTGGACTATAGCCCATTTTGCCTCTTAAAGGCACTCTTACATTGAAGGCTAATTATGCTATGCTTATGCTAAGACTACATCACCCACTCATCAAAATACACCCATTCATTAAAAATCCCAGATAAAGTCCCAAAAAATACTTTAAAAAATCTATAAACTGATACCAATAGATATGAAAACACAATAATCCTTTTGTCCGCGAAAGCGACGTAAGTACAGAACCGCAAAAAAGCCGCGGCGGTTTGCGGAAGACACCGCGCGTCAAATTGACTACATCCCCGTCTAATCTGTAACCTATCGCTGAAAAGGATTCTCGTCCTTTTTTTAATACAATCTTGTGGTACAATTTATGAGAGGTAGCGTTTTTTTGGGATAAGAAAAAGAACAGTACAAAACTCGATTCGCTTTGGATTGAACCGCCAAATATGTAACCAGTAGTTTTATCAATATGGTGTGTTCAACGATGTTTTAGATCATTTGGGATTCGAGATAATGGAATTTCTCCAAAATACCTTAAGATAAGCTTCTAATATTGTTCTTTTAATCACATCAGACCATGGTTGAAATCAAAGCCATTCTATCCATGGTGTCTGAAGTAGGAATACTTCAGACACCATTGTCTATAATAATATTGTGCATAATTATGAAAAGCAGAGCCTGCATTTTCTGTAAATAAATATTTATGATTATGACTACTATAGTAAGACCTCAATCTTCTACCTATTTTATTCAGACGTGCTAGAATAACAAGACTTACTCTTTTTCAACCATATAACCTTCAAAACCTACCATCAAAATCATCCATCCAGCCCGCTACATCTCGTCCCTCAAAGCTGCCGCCGAATCTATCGGCATGCACAAAGCATTCGTTACTTAAGCCGTGCACGGGATGTTGTGAGTCGCCACTGATGCGTGTAAGGTGTAGCAGCTGCGGACGAACCAGCCCTAGCCGATGTGCTGATTTATGAGCTTTTGCCAATTGCAGATCATTTGGGATCGGAGATATTAGTTTTAGGGGCTTGTTTGGTAAATAAAGGTAGTAGTAGCAGTTTTTTTTTTGGGGCCATTTGGAACTGTTTGAGACGTTGTAAGAGATTTATTACAACATCCCGAATTACCTAAAGGAGGACACTAAAGGTCACTACTTGAGCAGATCCTTATATTGTTTACGTTATGAGTAACATTAAAGTACTCGAACGCCTCTAAAAGCCCACCGTCGTTATGTAGCACAATGGCTCGATTGCCCGCCTCACAAACGCAATGTTACAAAACGGGCCCAAGAAACAATCCCTTACAAATGCGAAACTACAAAATAAGTCTATCGATGCGTAAATTAAGGATCCGACTCTATTCACCCAAGGTATGAGTGCAAATAAAAAAATGTAAAGAAAATGTTTTAGCCCCGCGTATCTAGATGTCCCGCTGTGGTACCCCACATTGTTCTTAGACAAACACTTTCTTTATATAAAGTTCCATTATTTGTTTTTTAGTAAATCGGCCGCGACTTCTTTTGTCCGTGAACAACGATGTTAATGGTTGAATTAATATGTGTTGAAGAAAATTTTGAATTAAGCGCCCAACTGGAGCATTGTATCGACAAACAGACTTAGGCAAAAAGGTATATTGGTGGTTGATACACACGATCATTTCTGACCTTAACTGAGAAAAAAGTGACGGCTCAATCAGTAACCAGGCGTGTCGAATACCATGACATGGTATCGCAAAATCTCACAATAAGTATGAGCAGGCGTGAAATTAGGCTGATATAAATTAGGGCTAAGTCATTCTTGTGCTAAGCGCCGTGACGGTTGCCGCGTGGCAGCCATTGTTGAGAGGCGGCGGCGGCGTGTGAAACCGTTTTGTTGATTTTGCGAGGTATCACATTGTACTTTATGACTGTCAATTAATTGCGTGTGACTGTACTTGCGTAATGTTTTTGTTTTGCTTGTTTTAGCTGGCGTTGCTAGGGAACTATTTTTAGATAGATGTGGGTGTGAAAGACTGCGGTAATGACATTGACAGTGAGATTTAAGTTTAATGTTATAGAGAATTTAGGTTTGGTTTGAAATAGATACGCTCAACCTGAATTTTCTCGTTGTATCATCCGTTCGTAGGATCCCTTTGTGTTTGGAATAGGTTTATAAAATGCTACTGGTTGTGTTTATGGCCAATGTTGGCCATATGGTGTAAAGTTGTGTTATTGGTCATTAGTTTCCATGAGATCGACTTAAGAGTTTTCATGTTAAGATTGATTTAAGAGACAAACTGTGTTTTTAGGCACACACATATCCACTACGTCTTTTCTCAACTATGTTGGGGCGGCTTCCAATCTATTTGGTTAGATTAACATCTGAATACCTTATTTGTCATTGAGCGACTGAATATCTAGCCTCTACAACCAAGTTGCAGGGTTAAAACTAGTTGTAAGAAATGTGTGTTGATGCATCTTGCTGTATTAATAAAGTTGCTCTATAATTAGGATTTTCCTATCTTTATTATATCGTAGAGCAAACTTGTTTGGAGCTGCGTGGGTGTTTCTATATGTATAAGTTTATTTTCTTGTATTGCTTTCTGTTTCTTCATATTGGTCAATATTGACCCCCAGTCTTTGCATGATTGGGAGAATGGGGAAAATTAGACTACCATAGTGTGTAATACTTAAAAGCTTTTTAAAATGTGATGTATCCTTCTTATTCTTTAGGAAATTTCGTAACGATCAAGATACATTGTGACAGTTTAATGTAACCCAAAACTTTATATGACTGACTTCTGCAATGCAAACCAATGAAATATGACATTACTTTTTACTACAACCTCTGTTAGAAACTAGGTTCTATTTTAGTACCCCTTTGAGCTTAGCCAGCGGACTTTTTACGCCCCCCATTACAGTAGGTCGTGAACATAAACCTGTGGGTGCTGGCAGGAGGGTAGTAAAATATTTTATCGCACTTTACGATCGTAACGCTTCAGTTACAGTAGGTACGTGCGATGGTTAGCAGGTTTTGATCGTCAAAAGTTTGAGGTTTCACTGTGGTCAGTAATCTTAGATTGTAAAGATTCGCAACTCATTTAACTTTTTTATAACTGTAACGGACTGAAAAAATAACACAGCCTTTATTTTTCTTTTGCAGGCAATGATACTAAACACCCACAACAACAACAAAACTAAAACTTCCGCCAACAACAAACCGAAAAACACTAGAAAACAAACTGCATCCATTTTACTCCAAAATTAATTTTGGTAATTTTTTCCACATTCCACACTGAACGCTGAGACACCATTTAAATATTATTGCAACTATATACAAGAACAATAAACGGGAAAAGCTAAGGACGGTGTTATACAGCATGCTCGAAGCGACTGCCGTAGTCGCGTAAATGTGGGCGTTGGTAGACACGAGTGGTTGTATGTGTGCGTGGCGCGTTTGTGTGTGTGTCACCCACCCTAGGGTGAGCGCGAACAAGTCTGTACAACTCGTCCCCTCTAGGCCCCGCCCCCAGTCATGCTCACACGGCTGACTTGGAATCAGATGGCTTGGCCAGTCGCAAGCGAGCCGTGACATCGTGAACGGTTCGCAGCCTCCAAGCGTGCTCTCACTCAATACTTAGGGTATTCGATGATTACGCGCTACACTGACCCACGGGTGCGTTTAGAAACTTGTCAAATTAAAGAATTCCGGTTATAAGATACGCGTCGTCGCATCCGTACCAAGGACTGTGTAGTTTTTTAGTTTTAAGTGATTTTGTGTTTGCGGACTTTTGAGTGAGTTCATTGATGCTACTGTGTTGCTGATTCCATATTTAGGTAGGTGTGCATGTAATATTAAGACTAGGCTAATTGTTGGGATGCCTACAATCTATATTTTACAACTACTAATCTGGACAAATATTGTGACTTCCACTGATGACCACTTACAAACACAACTTGTTTGTTTCAAGAAAGCTTTTCCGCTCTGAAAGCTCTGCCTAGGCCAAAGCCGGTCCATCCTGAAAAATAAACACAGTGAATTATATTTTTTCTGTGATGTCATCCATCATTGCTGAAACTAACAAAATATTATAATTGTATATTTGATAAAGTTGCAAATTTTATTTGCTATGGGATTCTAAGTTGGGAATTAACTGCAGAATAAACATTACAACTACAGGATGCTTCTGATATTTTCCTAGAAATAAAAGACATAAGAAAACACATGATTAACTCATGTATTTTTTTCAAATTGTATTAAAATATATTAAATCTATTTTTATATCCTCTAAAATTAAGCACAACTTACAGGATAATATATTTAGCAACGTCGAGTAATATTTTGTACTTATCAATGTTAATCGATTATTATTATTTTCAAAAAACGATCGACATAGAAAAAAAAACATGTCAGACATTAAGTATTCAAGTTTTATAAAAAACTAGCTGTTCCCGGCATGCGTTGCAATGCCCTTTTTCCTACCTACTACCTGCCTGTGTACCAACTACCTACCTACCTACTACCTCCTACCCTACCTACCTACTACCCTACCTACCTACTACCCTACCTACCTACTACCCTACCTACCTACTACCCTACCTACCTACTACCCGACCTACCTACTACCCTACCTACTTACTACCCTACCTACTTACTACCCTACCTACTACTCTACCGACTACCCTACCTACTCTACTATCCTACTTACTACCCTACCTACTACTCTACCTACTACCCTGCCTACCTACCTACCACTTTCTCACCTTTTAAACCTTCCCTGGACTTCCATGAATAATTCAACACTATAATTAGCCAAATCGGTACAGCCGTTCTCGAGTTTTAGCGAGACTAACGAACAGCTATTCATTTTTATATAATATAATATAGCTGTACCCCGCCTGCGTTGCAATGCCCTTTTACCTGCCTACGTACCAACTACCTACCACCTACCTACCTACATACTACTAATTTCTCACCTTCTCTGGACTGCCACAAATGTTTCAAAACCAAAATTAGACAAATCGGTCTAGCCGTTCTCTAGTTTTAGCGCGACTAACTAACAGCAATTAATTTTTATATTATACGCAAACACCATTTGAAAAATCGTTTTTCTATTGGGAAAGAAATAGGAAATAGTAATTATTTGTGATTATTGCGATAATGTCGTATGGTCTGTTTGAAGTTGTCATTCGTTGACTGAACAACTGAACGTCACTCAATTGTTTTGCCTTCCCGGAACCTCTCCACTAACACTTGAACTTTATAGTACGGTATTAAAGCTCAAATTGATTTGACGTTTTAGTTAGAAAACGTTTGTATGGGAAAAAGAAAAGGGCTGTTTTTAGGGCTTTTCCGGCCATTATTCGAATTTTTCTCGCCGTAAAAACCATCCTTGAACTTCAACGAACATTTAAAAAAAAAAATCAGCCAAATCGGTCAAGCCGTTTTCATGCCAAGTCGTGACAACGAAAAACGGGTTTCATTTTTATATATATAGATAGTAAGTCTATATTCAATTATTTAATGGTAATTTCGAAAAATAAAAAGAAGTGTAAACCTCAAGAATTTATATCCATGTTTTACTTTTTTTAAACCATAGATAAAATTAACCTACCTGTGACCCATATACCCAGCTTCCCCAAGCAAGTAACTTGATATTTTTGTTTGGCCTATCTCACCGACTTTTTCTAATGTAATAGAATCATTCGATTCATACTGCATTGTTGGGTATAATTTGTAATAGTAAACATTTGATCTTATTGTTCGTTTTTGCTGTAACATGATAGTTTTGGCCTAACATTTTAAAATGCAATTATTTGGCAATTAGTTGGGATGCAAGATACAATTTAAAACCACATTAATTACAAAAACATATTTTTGTGTTCATAAAAGAAGGCGTTAAAAATTCGGAAAATTTTACCTATCTTGTTAAAATGTAGATAATAAAATGTCTATAAATATTTATGGACATCGAAATTTTTTATGAGCATTAAATAATATTCAAAGCATCGACCGTCAGTTGATGCGTTTCTTTATTTAATTGAACCAAATTTTCCTGAAAACTGCAGTCAACACTACTTTATCAAACGTTAGAAAAAAAATACGTTATCATTAAAAGGAGCCTGACAAACAAATTCGAAAAGCAAACAGACAAACAAATTCTAACATTTCTTTGAAGTTGCCGGTTTTGAAATATTCGAAAAGGTTCCATTGTACGCAGGGAGTCCGAATTGATAATTTCGTTAAATAGAGCTGGGAAGTATTGTGGGAGCGAATAATTTTTGCGGTAACCGATACTTGAAGTACAATGGGTGACATTGACATGGGACCAGCTAATTTTGCTGAAGAAGATGTGTTCTGTTCCCTCTTAAGTTTAGAAAGATAGTGGAAGTTTGTTTTAGTACTTAGGGTGAAATGAAAATTATTGTTACATATTTTACGCTTTCAGGAAATAATATCATCGTAATAAAATATTTTGAGTTTTTGGTTAATTAATTACTAAACAGAAAATGGTATTTTATGTAGATAATTTTAATAATTATTTTTGCACGTAGATAGAAGAACTTTCTTACAAAAAGAGTCTCAAAGATAATGAAAAAAGGGCGTACAACGAATCCATATGACATAAAAATAAAATACATTTTACCAAACTCATAAACTTCTTTTACGAGCACACTAAAAATAATGCCGACTTACACATCCACATACGGCTTGACGATAATAACAGAAAAATCAATAAATCGAAACTTGTAAATCAATTCAAGCGTGCCGACAAAGTAAGTATTGCAAGAGTAGCACTATTCAAATGTTCCACGGACTATTATTTATACTTGAAAAGCCATCGGCTCGAGTGTTGACATCCCTATTATGTAACAACTCCCTAGGGTGCCTCGTAGCACTTTGACAATTTTTTTCCGTGTATTAATGACATATTTTTGACAAAGAGAGACATAACCATTGATGATTTCGCAAAGAATTCTCACATGCTGTCATTACACGGTGCTAAATGCGATTTTGCTGCTCTTGTTAATGTACCTTTGACATCTTAAATTTAGTAATCGATACAAGGGCTTTTTTACATTAAAAAAACTTTTTTTTTGCTCTAAGTTATGATTATTTAAAAAAAAAGTTGGTAGTGTGTTTCAATTGAATTTTTAAAATATGTAAATGAGCCATTTAGTATAGAAAATAAAAATAAGCACATGGGATATAAACGGCAGCAGTATATGAATAAGCCTAAGCTGAAATGTTTAATAATCCCTTTAATACAGCCGACTCCCAGTGTTACGATTTCTAATTCCTGTAGCCAAAAAAATAAAAATAAATATAATCTTTGATGGGCTCAAAATAACACCTCTTCGATCTCAATAGCGTCACCCTTGCCATGATGAGGCTTAAAAGGATTAAGATAGAGCCTTTTTAAACTAAAAACCTTTTGATGTATCTCCTTTAGCATCTTTTTTTATTTGTTTTAATACCGACATAATGTCCATTTGAATTCGTTGATGACATTTTAAAAAGAGATTCGTTAATAAAATGGTTATAATTTTTTAATACGTTCGCCTTTGAGGATGTGCAACTAAATTGACTTTGAAAATTTTATTTATTTAAAACCAGGTTTTGTTCTTGTTTTAACTTGAAGTAATATATTGTGTTTAACATTTTGAAACTGTTTAATGTTTCAGAGAAAAAAACGAATTTTTTAAAGTTAGGAAACTGCATAATGTTTTTCAGAGATGAAACGGGGATTAACTTATCCATGTATGTGAAACAAAATATTCTTTAAATATTTTTATAGCATTAAAAATATTGTAACAATAAAATTCAAACACTTTAAATTAGTAACCATAGAATTACTGTAAACCTAGCTTCTGACATTTCATATTTGTTAACGTAGCAATATGTGAAATAAAATAATTTGACTACTACTCAGCTCTCTACTAATACTTAGCTTATACGATTAACAACAGGCATTTCAGCTAGATAAATGTTTACTAAGACAAATTGGCAAAGCAGATATTTTACAAGATTAAGTTCACTTAGGCTTAAATATTAGCAACTGTTTATTCATTAACATTACCTAGAGAAACATAAAATCTAATTATTCCAGATCAAATTCAAGTAGTCTTGTAATCAAACGCAAAAATATCAAGTTTTTTTGTTCACATTCTTTTTAAAACATCGGATCTTAATGCACATCAAAGCTCAAAATACCTTCGCCATCAAATGTAACTTACACTCATCAAGAGTATATTATAAAAATTAGCTCACAAATCATTTTCGAATGCCTCACAGAAATCTTTACACCTGATATTTTTGTGTTTTTTTCTACGCAGTGCGTTTTTTTACTCACTGTGTAGGTGAGAAGGCCTTATTCTGTACGTCACAATGGTACGATTGATTTATCGTGCCGACGTTACGTGGTAACCTACTGTTCTGTGCGGTTGTCGAATCAGGCGCGAGTAACGTTAGCATACAAACTGAAGTGGTGGATTGTTTTAATATTAAAAGTGGCGCAAAATTAGAGGGACAATCAATATGTGCTTGAGACGATGAAAAGTGTAAATCAATAGATAAACTCAAAACTCTAGTATTTTCATGAGATATTTATAATATTACGGGCTTGCGATTACAATTATAGCATAAAACACATTCTCTTTAGTCTCACACACGACACTCCTAAGTAGTGTAGAGATTAAAGATAAAAGGATATTTGATTCAATACGAGTAGTTGCGAATATCCAAACTAACGAACTTTACCTCTTTATGACATTAATGTAGATTTAACATTTTACAGCAATTGATCCAAAATCGGATATGAAATGACATTTGTAAACGCAAAATACTCATTCACTCGAACAGCCTGCTAAAAGAACGAACATCCTAATGAAAACAACAGTCTAGACCACTTACAATTCTGAAAATTAATTAAGCCTTAAATTGACTTCATATCATAATTTAATTCAAACCTTGTATCCATACCGTTGCTGTCTGTACATGTCAGTTAGAAATCAATGTAACAAATCGGCGGTATAGCTTTGCTGACCGTACTAACGGCCGCAATGCACCGAGAGATTGTAATTTATTTCTATTCTGAGAGAACTGTATAGACTTGACGGCACCTTTCGGCAGTGTTCGGTAGCTTATGATGTAAAGGCAGCAGTTACTTTAAAACAGACTGTTTTGGTATTGTCTAAACATAACGAAAATATTGTGTATTGATATTGTCTTACAGTCTAAACTCAGTAAATGGGCTCCATGTTAAAAATACTGGTATTCAGCTGCATTTGAAGTGTGGACATGTGATGCGGAGGAATGAGGAAAATGTAGTGAGAGGTTATAGGAGTAGAGGAAGACCAAGGACAAGATAGATGGACTGTGTGAAGTATAATATTATGACTAAAAATAAGGTGACAGCTGAGATGACGAGTAATACAGAAATATGTAAAAAAAAGATATGATGTACCGACCCCAAATAAATTGGGATAAGGGCAGTAGAATGATGATGATGATGATCATCCGGTTAGACTGGAAGCCGACCCCAACATAGCTTGTACAAGGTAATGCAGATGATTACAGTTCAATCTCAACATAAAACAAAAATTATGTCCACATACTTTAATGACTTGCCCCACAGTGCAACAAACAAAAAGAAAATGCAATTCCCGAATTATTTAAATTCGAAATAAGAATTCAAGAGATCCACATTAACAAACAGTAATTACAAACCTTAGCTTCGACATTTGAAAAAAGAAACAAAAAAATATATAAAAGGAAAAAAAAACCGCGATGCGAGTACGATGACACTCGAAAACTCAAAGAACGCATTAAGCATTGCGTTCGTTTACTCTAAAAACTTTGGAGCCACATCTCTGTTAATTATGTACGTATACAGAAAGGCTGCTTTTATTTTAAAAACGTAGTGAAAAGGAAGAGGCCTGGCTTTGACGTTGCAACTTAAGCCAGTGAGTGCACTTGACGAAATGGTATATGTTTTGTATGTGGATTTTTGTTAGGATCCACGCACGTGCGTCTGTAGTGGCGGCTGCTTTGATACATCACTAGTTTTTTTTGCGTTGAAAAGGAAACGTCATTTGTCAAAATTATGATGGAAATGTCAAGTCTTGCTTTGATATTTGAAAGGTGGTCTGTTGCAAATACATTCAAGTATTTACAAGCAATAGACGGGAGACGACGAAGTTTGTAATCCAATTCTTTTTACTACTTAGTAGCAAATTGGTCTGTCTAGTCAAGTCTAGTGTCAGGTAGCATTCGTGTGTCAGAATCAAAAGTATCAGAATCAACAGTTTTGTATAAAATAATATCTTGGGTTTGTTGCATATTTATGCACATTAGCTCATTTCGTCTCATTTCTGCAACAACGATAAATAAAAAATATTTATTAATCATTGAAATCCAACAAGATTAAACACCACTGTACAAAAAAAAGATTTTCTTTTAATTTTTCTTTCCTAACTTATATTCACTAAAAGAAAACGGTTAGCTTCCTCATCTGTAACCAAATAGTAATCCCAGAAAAAAAGTATACATGATTAGATTAGAAAAGTATTCGTTTGAGTAAAGAGTGAGGCATTTATCGTACCTGCGAGGTTTGCGAGTAACGTGGCTGAATCAAAGCGGATCTAATGAGGCGCAAGCCAGACATCGGATCCTTAGCAGTATGGAATATGTTAGTGCTGCTTTTAAATCGGATATATGGAATTTATTTAATTTTTTTTTTAGGAATTTTGTGTTGCAGATTCAGTAAAGTTAAATAAACGTTTAGTATAATTTCGTTTTAATTGATTTATTTTGTTACAGAATCCGCTATATATTTTTAAACAACTTTAAATAAATAAACAAACTAAATATTTACGAAAAGGGGACTAAAGAAACACTAAAACAGAGTGTCTACTATATGTATAATAACGACAATTGAGCAGGAGGCGTCAAAATACTCTGATTATAAAATAATCTAATCATTCTAGAATTTTGAGTTGATTTAACATAACCAAAGCTTCTGAAATAAACGTATAATCACCAAGCCTCATTTTTCATTGAGCAATGTGAAAATTTCCTCACGTCTTTTAAATGGAGGCCTTTGTTCTAGAAGATGAAAATTATAGGCGGATATAATGACCAACAGTACACCATCTGATTATTATCTTAATAATATTCGTTAACATACACATAAACTCACGCCTTTCGATGGGTGTAGACAGAAACCACAGAACGCCACCTCCTTTTGCCACGTTAATACATCTGGTCATCTCATATAATCTCAGTTGAAAACACTACAAATGACAGAATCAATTCTATAAGATGAAATTTAAAGTCTAGGCCTATCAAGAAGACAGTAACTACTATCTCGCAAACTTAACCTAAAAAACAGAGCTTTAAACTACAGTAGCACAATTACCATAAAAGCGAAATTCCTATTACTGTTCGCCGCAGCAGAATAACAGAGAACTTATCGACATACCAACATTATCTGCGAGGCAAGCTAAGCTAGAATTTAAAATCGTTGCCGACTTTATCCCCGTTTAGAGTGCTTTGCATGCAGTCTCCGGACCCTTTGACGCAACCAGACGGCTACTTACAACGAAAAACTGTATTTTTTTTAACATTCCCTCCGACGTTTATATGCTTAAACTTTTTTCTACTTTTCCTTGATATTTTTTACACTGTGTGTGGTTGGTGCGTCTGAAAAGTTGCAAATGAGATACTTCTATGCAGATTTTATTGTTAAAGAAAACATAGTTCTTTACATAGCAGATAGAAAGTTTGAATGTAAATATGCCAAGTTTATTTCTGATGTAAAAAGTTTTTTAGAAAGTTTTTCGACTTTATTCAAACGTGTTTTTGTTAAAGTTCAAAAATATATCGTTTTTCTATTGAAAAAATGTACTACTTCTTCGCAAACCATCGTCTCTACAAGTACGTACCTATCTTTTATCACCAATATTGGAACATTCACTGACAACGTTTTGAAACAAAAAGGGCAAAAAGAAAAATATGCAACCATTTTTTGGAGCGAGATTGCTTTTACAGAACATGGACGACTTTTATAAAAAGAAATAAGTACCTACTAATGAAATAACGGTAAGCTGTTTCGCAGAATTGTAGGACTAACTGACGCTTAGGCGACATCAGGCCAAAACATTATTATTTATAATCTACAATTTACAGAACAAAAATTATAATGTACATGTGTAAAAAAAAGGAAGAATTACAGGGCGTCAGAAACTTCGTCTACATCGCTGTAAAAGGAAAAGTGCCCAGAAAATGCTTACCAGCTTTCTGAGCACTTTTCACCTTCACTGGGGCATTGCCACGTTAGATAGCAAGAGTCGATCAATCGCTTGGCGATCACAATAGTGTTCGAAAATGTATCATTATATTAGTATCTAAAACCTATTACATCAATAATATCAAACTACTACCAACCTAAAACTTCGCAAATTCTGAATCCTCTAAAAAAAAAACTTTCCGCTTCCCGCCATTTTCTCAAACATAACTTTAAAGCCAAGCAATCACAAACTCTTTACTTCTTTAAAGCCGTATAATATCGTTAATTAGTAACAGTTTCCGAGTTGCCAGTACGCCAGTAACTGGACACCGTCAGTGGTATAGATAAAAGATTGAGTATAAAGACGCCGCTGATCGCGCGGCAAGATAACGCCTTTCGATTGGTCGGCTATATCATATTTGTTATTCATGTGTCCGCCGATATGTGGATGTTTGATGTGTGTGTGTTTTTTTTTCGTAGAAATCAGTGATTTTAATGGATCTTAGTTCTGTGTATTTTGGCGGAAGAGTCTATGCTACTTTTGAACTACGATTATCACGTGAAATATGATTACTAAATGAACTAAGATTACTACCTAAACTATGATTACTACCTGAAATATGGATTTCTATAAATTAATCAAACGTAAAATCCCCATATGACATGAAAACATGCATAATCAGACACCATCAATCTCCAATCAAAAATTCGTGACACCCTCTTGAAGGCACCTTTATTTCTTCCGAATCTCAACGAGGAGGTTTGCTATTAGTGTCCAAACACACGCCGATACTTCGGTGACTTTATATTAGTCGTGCCACTTTAGACCCTTGCTTTGACTAGGCTCAAAGTGAGAGTTCAATTTAGGCGACCCCCAGTCTCCTTTCGGCCATTGTACCTTACTCCGAAGGGGAAATATATCAAAGTAAAATCATTCGATCGTCAGCTTGAAAAGATCAAATACACGTCCCAATACTTATACCTGTGAGGCTCTGACTTGTGTATTACCAATAGTGGATTTGCCTTTAAAGAGTTCGAGTATATTCTCTTGAGATATTTTTATCAAATGCTTTACTTTTTTCTATACTTACTCATGTCATATCTTACGTGCTTAGTTTTTTACTTTCTCTTTCAAGCATACTTAAATCAAAAGTAGAATTTTTCGTTCATCCGAATAAATGTTATTAATATTGAACGCAAAATATCTTAGATATTAGAGTCCGATCAAAGAATCCGTGTTTAGTGTAACATACAACAAAATATTGGAACCTGAAATCATGTTATTTCCAGACCAATATTTTCATGTAGATGTGGTCCTTTGCCTTTTTTTTTGTGGGTGGGAAATCATCAAATGACTCCACCCGCTCTGGGCAGAGCGGTAGGGAGTGTCAGACTTCTACTGACTTAAACCACCCATGTTCCTTTTTAGCCCTTTGTGTCGAGGCCGCGGTATAAAATGAAATTTCTTGATTTAGATCGTAGAAAAGAAGCAAACAGTTATTATTATTATAAGACTATACTAGGGTAAAGGCCTCCCTGTCCGTCCCTCTACTTTCCGCGATCTAGTGCGATAGTAGGCCAATCGTTTGAGTAGTAGTCCAGCTCATCCCACAATCTTCTTCTGGGCCTGCCTCGTTGTCGTTTCCTGTTTTTGGTATCCACTGAGTAATATTTTTTGCCAGCAGTTGCCAAAGTAAAAAAAAGAAAAAGTGTAGCGAAATGTTTTCGCAATAAATCATAAATTACTGTGTCAAACTTTTTATCAACCGATCAATTGCTTGTAACAGCGAACAAACGGCATCGGCATCGCGATTCTCTGAATATAAATCTCGTTACATATTATGTAAGTAATCTCACATGGTATAATCACGCCGACATCTCAGTTAAACAATACAATGAAACAAAAACGTACGGGCCCGACTACCGTTCGGAACTCGATGGGTGGCATTACACACAATATCGCCGCATCTAACTTCATTACTACCATCTAACATCGATCACTATCGGCACTCACGAACGAACCGACTATTTGTACTATGCAACAATAGATGGCGCTTTCCAACTAACACACAATTCAGCAGCATCATCTACCAATTAGTATCTCTGCACTCTTTCACTCGTGCACAAAAAGTTGTAAGAGAAAAAGAGACGGAATGTAAAGGCTTCAAAGGAGCGTAATGACGAGCCTTGATTGTAATTGATGATGCGATTGTCTAATGTTGGATTGGGGTCAATAAATTTCTTTAAACGTGAATTTCTTTGTTCGCAGGTCACGAAGCAATGCTGAAGAAGTTTTAAAGTGCGCGTGCGCTTAGAGAATTTTGGGGTTTAAAAGGAGTGTTAAGTGGGTGTAGAGGGTGGTGTGGGGGCAAGTTTGCGGGGTGGCTCTCCACGGGGGCTGGGGGCGGCCGGCGCCGGCGCCCGCGCACGCCGCCACCACGTTGGTCGGCGGGCTGGTCGCGCCGCCGCGGGAACCCACCACGGCGGCAGAGGCTTTCTGGAAAATGCCGCATAAGGGTACGTTGAGTTTGTATTTCATTCGTCAAAGTTTAAAGCCTGTGGCTCCGAATCTTACCTTAACTTACTTGAAACTTAATATCTGCACGCGTAGCATGACCGTAGAAACGGATTTTGTCTACGGCAGAATCGAAAAAATAACAGATTGTAAAAGATTTCATGTCGAGTTGTATAGAAAGAGCTTTGTCTATTCTTGGTAGAATAGAGATAGAAATGCCATGCTACGCGTGCTGATAGAAAATCTGAAAGCGGAAAATTTTCAGACCATGTTATGAAATAAAAATCAATGCTCACACCAGAAATATTCAGGTTTTCTTGCAAGAAAATATGGTTCTATTCATTAGCACACTTTCCGTAAACAAAATACCTCAACCTACTCAAATCTAACTTCAACAAAACCGAATTTTGTAACAGTGGCTGTGGCTAAAACTTTAACAAATATAATTCCAACATGAAACTCGCATATCTTTTGTGATAAATGCAAACAGGGAAACTTCTCCATGATGACAATAACTCGACAGGTTTCTAAGTTAACGTTAAGTATCAATAAGTGTTAACTAGGTGCTTGTTTACAGTTCCAAGCTACTACTATACAAGTTCCGGTTTACTACGTACGAGCTAAGTTCTCAGCTTCGTAACTTACAGACTTTGAATTTGGTTTTGTTAGTTGTACTGAAGGTTCTCGATTGAAACTCGCGTTGTCGAGTTCTTGTGTGAAATAGTTTGATAGTGGGAGATTTGATTTGTTTGTTTATTTAAAAATGGAACAACAAAACATTCAATAACTTTTTAAAGTAAGCTTGGAGTTTTTGACGTGACAACGTCTTATAAATTGGTTTGCCGGGTGACACTTCAAGAAACTGCGTTACGCTCCGCTCACGTTATGCGCTCACAATGAGAGCGAGTGAGAGGCACGCGTCCAGAGCGAGAGAGAGAGAGTGAGAAAGATAGGCATACACACCGGTTCATGTCTTGCGCTTCTATTTTCGTTGTCACGTAAAACTTTCGCCCGTATACCGACTTTACAGGCAACCAATTTTTTTGCCGGTTCTTCTTCTGAGAAAATGACTGTGACGTTTAAGAAGTGAGCCGGCCGGCCGGATGTTTACAGGACCGTTTGGTCCTGTAGTTTCTGTAAGTGTACCCACGATACAGGGGAAATTCCCCCCGTCGGGGCTGCGGGTTGTTCGAAAGGGTACCGCGGCCTCGGCACAAGAGCTAAGAAAGAGCATGGGTTTTTAGTCAGTAGAAGTCTGACACTCCCTTCCGGTCTGCCCAAGAGCTCCCCGGTTTATTTGATGATTTCCCACCCCCCAAAAGGGAAAATTCCTAGAATGGTGCAAAGTTCTTAAAAAAAAAGTACTAGTTTGAACTTGAATTTGGAAGTAAGGAATGGCGACAGTCAATTTATGATCTTGAGACAGACTTGACCTTTGTTGCAATCTGTCCCATATTATATCCAAGAAAATTCATAGGGATGAAACTTGTGAGACAATTAATGTCAATATCCTAACTATTATTAAAAAACAGTTAAGACGATTACTACGTCGAGTAGGTACCCTTTTCCTCCTACATAGATCAACTTAATAACAACAAATATAATTCCAACATGAAACTCGCATATCTTTTGTGAGAAATGCAAACAGGGAAACTTATCCATGATGACAATAACTCGACAAGTTTCTAAGTTAACGTTAAGTATCAATAAGTGTTAACTAGGTGCTTGTTTACAATGATTTATGTTATGTTATGTTATGCTAAAACAAGTTCTAGTACATACCCACCTACCCTTAGTTACCCACACAAACCCAGCATAAGTAGATCCTTCAACCAACGCATGCACTCTCCCCGAGTCACTGGACAGTCCGACTTTCCCTCATGTAGACTTAATCAAGTGCACCTACTATTACAAGTTAGTGCCTACGTAGACGGTCCAGCTCAGAGCTTATTAAGTGAGACTTCACGGGGCAGTGTTTTATTTGATTTGTATCGTCTGAGGGTGCACTTAGACAGTTGAAATTAAAATAGGCGGTGAACTGTTTTTTTTTGTTGTTGTTTGTTTAGTGCGTAATATCATCATGGTTAGGTTAGGTTAGTAGGTATCGCTGAAATAATCTGGTCTTGAGATACAAAAATAATTTTTTTTTGGACTTTGTCTTTGACATTCTCAATTGTCTTCAAAGTTCGGTGTGCAACTGAATCTTGATAGTCACTGACAATCAGTAAGATAGCCAATATACCTGCAGGTAGACTCTTGACGTAAAAGGCAAAGACAAAATGATATTCCGTCAGCAATAAGGATGGCGAAAATGTCGGATACTTTTCGATAGCTGATGTCAAAAGCTATCGAAAACTTTACGTCAATATTTTTGAAAATTGTTCTAGCAATACAAAACAATTTAAATACAATTGTAAAGAGACATCTGAGAACCGTGGAAATTTTTGCAGTTCTTTATTGATCACTGTTTTAATTACATAACATAATAATCACGTCTGTAATCCCCGCAGGGTTAGGCAGAGGTGTACCCATTAAAACAACCACAATTCGCCAGTTATGTTTACGTTCCAAGTATTTTAATTATACCATTATATTCTACCAGGACATCATATTACTAGAACCACTTCATCAATTTTTACACCAAGTTACAATAGCTCAGTTTTGAACAAGCATTTGCTAGTGCTAAGTTAGCAAACTCCCAAGTTACCAATTTGCAAGTTAAAGTTAGCTGACCTAGGAATATAAGATGATTGTTGGTTCGAAACTACTCTTTCTAATAATTGGATATATTTGGAACTAAGTTCTAAAATAAAAAGTAAATAAAATAATTTTGAGAAGTAACTAATTAGGACTTCAAAGTTAGTAACCAACCAGCAAGTTTCTACACTCCGTCCTTTTTTTTTGCTTTTACGGACATAGAAAGTAAACCTAATGCTAATGTTGCCATGTGATGAGCTTTATTGATACAAAATCATTAAAAACTAAAAAAAAAACTTATGAGAAAATTTAGACCAAATCAAAGATGGAAAAGGATAGTACGAGAAATGATCTGACGGCCTCGACATGAAGGGCTAAGAAGGAACATGGGTGGTTTTTAGTCAGTAGAAGTCTGACACTCCCTTTCGCTGCCCAAGAGCGGAAGGGGTTATTTGATGATTTTCCACCCGTCAAAAAAAAAAAGGGTAAAAGGAGTAAAATATGATAGCGTGACGATTGGCAGGGGAGAATGGAAGGAAACTGCGAATGGCGGGAAGATGAGGAAATCTCCGAACTGCTTCAAACTTTCAATTGTAATTTTATTATACTGAGTGGCTGGTGGGACTTCGTCGAGCTTCATTATCTCGGCGCTTTTCTGGTGGTCACCACTCACTCTTAGTCTTTTCACTAGAAAGCCGTTAAGTGCAAAAAGTCGTTTCCGAGATAATGGTGAAAAATGCGCGAATCGTTGTGTCTAAAAAATCAGAACTTGTTTGTAGTTAAGGAAAAAACCAAAAAACAATTGTCAAATTAGGCAGTTAAGGTATTTTGACGTATATTTAGCGAAGAAGTGTGGCTTTCAAGAGCTGGAATCATCATAAATTTTAATATTAAACGACCTAAAAAGTTTTTATATCTCTGGAACTATTCATATTCTAGAAATGTTTCTTAGACAGAAAGATGGAGAATTTTGAACTCTATCAAGCAGTATCAAAAGTAAAAATTTACCGGTTTTATTTGTCAGTTAACGGCTTTCTAGTGATAGGACGGCAATGTTGATTCTGGCTTACTGGGAGTTACAGTGTTTTAAGAATAGTGTGGCTGGCTTATCCCATTTAGAATACTGAGTGGCGATAAAAGCCTAAAAACTTTGTTTGTCCTTATTGCTTACCACTTTTCAAGGTGTAAATGTTTCTGAACATTCTTCTTGTCGTATTGTTAGTCGCTTCATTGATAAGTTCATACCTAAATTCTCTCAGTAGATAAATACAAACCAATATCTTCCAAACCAATATCTTCCAAATAAAACTATCCCTAATACATTTTATCTCATACTTGGCCGTGCATATAATCTGCTCAAGTGTTTCCCGCCAGCTCTTAGATACGACATACCGTCCAACTTATCAAGCCGTTCAAGTTAATTAACCTCTCGTTGCAAATACGCTGCTTGCATCAGTTGCTTCCTTTGTGTGTATCATCAAGTTTCAGCTGTAGGAGGTAAACGAAACTGTAAATTAGAAGTTAACTCAGGTCTGTGTTGTGAGAATTCGGTATGGCGGGAGTTTGGGAAGTTTTCGATGATGAAATATGAAATCAGTTTTAATACTTTACTTACCTACCTTACATACCTTAAAACCATTTTTCTTGTAATTTTGTCGAGACCAGCTATTTCACATATGAGTCGTCGGTGTCCAATTATTAGTTAGTAATCAATAACCAAATCCATGTAATAATGCTGATTTAAGAGGGGAGGGGACTGTCAAGAGCGTGTCAGAGGAAATCAGTTTTCGTTACATTGAAAAGAAAATCATGTAATAGATATCTGAAAATTGTTATTGTCTCGTTATTATACGTCTTCCCAGTCTAAAACAACGGTTCAAAGGAGAGAAATTAATGGCCACTTCCATATGAACTAATGCGTTAGGTATTCAAATAACTCGAAGAACTTAAATATTTAATTTTAATAAACCTAAGTACTAACTGCCGCACTCAGAGAGCTTTAATGATTACTTAGGCCATTACTTAGTAAAGGTTTTGACAGTTTTGTCATACAAAAGTATGTCAAATCTTACTAAGTGACGGCCTAAGTAATCATTAAATATCTCTGAGTACCCCAGTAAAAGTCACTAAAAGTTTAATTTACTCTTGATCTAAAGAAAAGACAAAGATAGCAACTCCTGCGCATTTTCACAAGTTCCCGTCTAGTTTATAGTTCTGAGATGTTGTACTTCACCTGTATTTTTTCTTCGTTCTCAGATCAGCAGGGAATCATTGAGACTGTCCATTTACGTATGTATTAATCTAAATCTAAAACAAAACATACAAACAAACACCAATTTTTGAGACAGTTTTTTTAATTCTTTTTCTGAAAGTTATAAGTGTAGTTTAGGTACACTAAACATTGATTTTTATTACTCTTTTTCTTCTTGATCTTACCTGGTGTTAGAGATTATATGCAGCCCATGCTATCAAGAAATGTCTCTCAGGCATTGACTTATATATTACTGCGTAAGGACTGGGCGGACGGCATGTTAAAATGACGCCTCGAACGTGGTCCCAATATGGTCTTTCCTAAGCCGAAGTGAACTATTTCACGATCGGCTAGCTTCGGGTGCGGTCGTAAATTTTATTAAAAGCTTTATTTATGTTCTTTATACCTCGAAAATATCACGCCGCTTATACAAGGTTACATTAACGAGCAGACTACACCGATTCTCTGTATGGCGAACGCGTCGAGCAAATGTTCGGACGACCGTATCTTTAGTTTTTATATCAATGCTCTCAGGCATACACCTACTGTACTGGTTACCTCACGATGTTTTCCATCACCGAAGCAAGTGGCAAATAAACGAAAAATCTGAGGTGCGTGTTCTTGGGTTTGATTTTTTATGTTTATTTAAAAAAAAAAATGATAAATGAGTGAGCAAAGCTTTAAAAATAGAAATGGATGCACCTATTCTTAAAGCTCACCTAAAGTTGATATTGTTTAACTACAGCCTGACCCCGAAGACGTCAAAAATTCAGACTTGGTAATATTATAAATGCGCAAGAAACTCAGTCTGTGAACTTTCACGCCTTAGTGGCTACACGGATATGTATTTTTAATATACAAATAATCCAGGAGCTGAAATAGGACATAGGTACATAGGATATTAATTTCATACTCCGGCAAGAAGTTCCCGTGTTTCAATCATTAGGACGAAACCGTAAGCAGAAGCTAGACATAAATATGTATATGTATGAAATTCTGTCTTCCCTCTCAAGTCTAAGACTTGATGTCAGAAAATCTCAGAAAAAATATGTAAGACGATCACCCATCAAAAATCTAACCTCAACCGCATAGCTGAAATTCTTCATCAGCTTTAACGATCCATCTACTCACAACCCTCAAACATGTAGGTAGGTATTCTCTCCTCTGCATCTCAAAGATCTACTTAATCTTCATTTACATAGCCTACTAAAGGTAGCTTGACTAACTTAGCAAGTTTACAAGTCGTTAAAGTTAACTGACCTTTTGGTAAATACGAGTTTAGTGTTTACTGAAGCCGCTTTGTCGGTATAAACGTAGATGTATTATATGTTTTGTTTGTTTCTTCGTCTTTTGAGTTGTTACTGGTAGTTTTGAGAATGTCTACGTTCTTGAAAGTGCAGATTATTTAGACGAGTGTCAGTTCGTTGTCTATGCATTTCGTATTTCTGAATCGATTTTTAAAAAGAGTAATGTAAGATTTTCGGTAGCTTAGGTCAATCCAAAATACGTATTTGACGTTTCTACGATTTCACATTGCATGAATATCACTTTGTTTAGCTTCTTCTGACATTTGTTTTTTTATTATTCTGAAAATGTATTGTTTTTACTGCATACAAAGAATCATTAGACACCCACTTGCAGACATCACGAAGGCCGTATAACCAAAGGGTTTGGCAGTAGTGAAGATTTATGAACATTACTACAGTTCAAATACCGTAAAATTCCTAATTGCAGATTTTCCATTATCAAAATACCAATAAAACAATTGAACAAACATCAACCAAGTTATTCTAGGACAGAATTTCAAAATTTTAACCTCACAATACACCTCAATCCATTAGAGCTGGTGACTTGGCTGAAGCATAACAGAAATATAATTATATTTCACCATAGCCAAGCCAAGCAAACGGAGCATACGACAATTGTGTCACATTAAGCGCCAGATAAAGACAAATAGACCGGAAAAACAGTTGTTGGAGAGGGATAAATAGACTTTTCTTTGTTGCTGCACTGTGGGAATTTTAATGATTGAGTACTCCGCTTCGGGCTGACTGTGTCCGATGGACGCTTTGAATATTCAAATTTTGAATTTAGAATAGCTCGAATATTTCCTCGTTGTATTATGGCTTGTGTGTGTTGGTTTTAGTGAAATTATTACGTTTAATTTGTTAATGTTTTGAACTTTGAATGAAAGAAAAATGAACTGAATCGAAAGCAGACTTTATGAATGAAAGTTACTTACATATTTTCAATAAATTATAATATAAGATAGATACATGAATAACTTACCACGAACGTAGTACTTGATTACCTCCTAAACTTTTGAAAGTAAATTAATAAAATATTTTTATAACAGTAAAAATAAAATAAAAACGACATTTTTTAACAAAACTGTTCACTGGTTACAGAGCATAACAAAAGTTAAGACTGAGACAACTTAGTAGTTAAAATACTTTATCTTTTACTTAACCGTACTCTCAATGACAATTTGCAAAGAACAGTGTTTCTGTCTTTTGTTAAAAGGTATTAAAACTATTGTTTGAAAAGTTTTTAATTTTAAAATAAGTACTTCTTTATGTAGCCTTGGTAACAGTGTTTTTAGTTTTCTAAACAATGTTTCTTCTTGCGTTTTGTCGTAGATCCATGATGGACCAGTTTTTTGTTTATTTTTTAAAGATTTTTTTTGTCAATGGTTGGGTGAATTACCGTTATTTGTGGTACTAAGTATCACGAAATAAGATAGACTGTTTTTTCTTAAACGTTTTAATTTGGTACATGTTAACATAACATAGCATCACGCCTGTTATCCCCGAAGAGTTATGGCCAGGAGTATCCATTAGTACACCCACATTTCGCCAGTTATCTTTAAGTCCCATGTAATAGAGGGCGAGCTTATTGTCATTCATCATCATCATCATCAGCCTATAATGTTCCCACTGCAGGGACTCAGGCCTTAACCGTCATTGTCATTAACCGGGCACAAATCCAGATTCCGTGGCTGCTACTGAGAAATTCCTGATGGAAAAACCCAATAACACTTTGCCCGACCTGAGAATAGAACTCAGGACTTCATGTACAGCAGTCGGCCTTGCGACCACTAGACCAACAAGGCAGTAATTTAGTCATAGACAGTTTATAGTAAAGTTCTTTAGATAGGAATAAAACTATGCAATTGAAAAAAACGCAAGCTTTTTCCATTTTCAAACTCTATACACACTCATACTCATCTACACTCATAGACACCCGTTTGTCAATGACTGTTTTTTTGTCACGCATCCAGTAAAGGGGCGTGGTTCGCTATATTCACCATAAATTATGTCAGAGCGAAACAAAACGGTAGACAAAACGTTTGTAAAAACGTTTTTAGATAGTTTTTTTTAGTTTGATATATTCTACATTGTTAAGTGTCAAGGACTTTAGAGATAAACTTGAATGAAGACGAGTTTGAAGTTATTTATTTTTATTTCTGGGTAAAGTTGAAAAACAAATTATACTAGTTTATTGGTTTTAGATTGTTACCTAAAAATTAGCAAATAAAGAGATCAACGAATAATAAACCTTAACTAAAACATTTCTAAAATAATGTAAATCAAACAAAACTATATTTTACATGATTCTAGAAAATTCAACAAACAGAATCAACAACGTACGATTACACATTGTTTTTTTAATCCTTTCCATCAATCTCTGTTCCAAACAGGTTTAACTTAAAGTAAATACTCTATGGTAACAGAAATTAATGCGATCTGTTCCAAATTCAAATCGTTTGACAAGCTTCAGCGCATCCAATATGGCGACTATGCGTTTAGCGTACAATTAAATCTCCCCTATAGATTTAAGCAATTCAAAAACAGATACAAAATAATAATAAGAAGGGTATTTAAGTGGGGGATGCCACCAGGTGTGCTGTAGACAGGGTTGCAACCCCTATGTACTGTCTGTGAATGTATGTATGTACAGTTTGATTAATGTTTAATTTGACGTTTTTATCTATTTAGCGACAGTTTTTGTGCTACGTTACGTAATTATTATGGGGTCCTTTGAAGATATTTTTTTAAGTTTATTTGCCCAAATACGTATTTGCGTCGAATGTAAAATTAAAATATTCATAAATCTGCGTCGTTTTATGAATGAGATAGAAGATAGAATTTCGTACACTCTATTTATTTCATTACTTCCTAAAAACTTCATACTGCAATCAGGAAAAATCGTATCACTTTTACGAAAATCCTTGCGATATTCCAAACCCAGCGTCTAAAAGTCACATCGAGAATTATTCGCAATAAAACCACGCACACACACAGTTACACGGAGGTAATACCTATAGAGTACGCACACAAAAAACTAAAAAAATAAATAACAACAACTATAAATGAAATTTATAGCGTCGCACCCATAAAAACGGGGATTAAAAATAAATCGCTCGAATAAATTGCACCTCTGAAATTAAAACACTCCCTCACACGACATGCGTACTTGCGCCGACAGTGGGTGTGACAGCAGGCCTTAATATGAGCGGTAGCGGGAGCGATTTTGTAGCTAAACTTAGATCTGTCTAGGGTTTTTTATTATGCACTGACCTTGATGTAAACCATAGTGGATTTAAAATCAGATTAGATTGAGCGAGAATTTTTGCACTTTGATTGTAACTGAAGATAGCCCATCAAGGATGATGATGATGTCTCCTTCTTCTTAGCGTGTCGATGACAATTTAAATTAAGTTAGCCCAAAATTAGGGGACGAGTTTCGCACATTAAGTAGCATCCATCAGCTCCTGTGATGACCAAACAACATGACAGGCACGACACTATATCAAGTCCCATCGTTTGTGGGGTAACACCACTTTCACACTGGGGCAGAGTCATCTGATGATGATGACTTTTATCTCTCTATTCCTGAAATTAGATTATTTACTGAAATAAGTTTTTATTGAACCAACAAAATCTTAAAGTGTCGTGAAAATGAACATCAGGCTTAAATTTTCTGTCATCATCATCATTTCAGCCAATAGAGGTACATGCTGGATATAGGCCTTCCCCAATTGTCGCCACATTGACCGGTCCCAGGTAATTTTCCATACTGCCCAGAAACCAATTAACATAATTTTTTTTTCTTTGGTGGGTGGTTCTCTTGGGCAGAGCGAAAGGGAGTGTCAGACCCCATGTTCCTTCTTAGCCCTTCATGTCGAGGCCGCGGTATCTCTCGCGAACAACCCGCAGCCCCGACGGGCAACCAACATTACCTTCCAGGAACATCTCAACCCCGCTCTGCTTACCGCTACCGCTCCCTCTCATCCCATACAACCCCTAACGTAGGGTGGGCGTACGATTGTCCATTGTTCTTTTAACGCGCGCTTGTTAGCAAGCCGCGGCAAGGTGAGCGTTGGCTCCGATTAACAACGGTGGCGCGACAACTTGCCTCTCCAAACGCACACTTAATTGGCGAACGACTTCAGGTTATTAATTTGGACAGGAAAAGGCTGGGTGAGGAAATATTTTTGGATAGATTTGAATGAGGGTGGTAGTTTCCAATTACAATCTTGTGTGCTCTATGTGTCGGAGTAAACGGCTCGGTCTTTCATTCAAAACTCGATTGAACTATTTCAAGTCAGAGGTTCTGGTTATCTACTGCTGAAAAATCTGAGTGCAGTCAGCAGCACCAAAATGTAGACATTTTCAAAGTTATTCTCTTGTGGAATAATAATAAGACCGATTTTGTAAAACTGTTGGCGTCCAAAATATTGTGTTGAAAATCATGTTGTTCCAAAATCACTTTCAAAAGTTGCTTTGTGTAAAAATATTGGTGCTCGTAAGCGTGACACTGTTTGCACAGTCGTACACACAGTTGCTTTCAGCACATATTCCAGCATCACAGTTTTCTTATGTATTCAGTATCCACAGCACCAATCAGCCTACACAAGAATATCCAATAATACGAAAAAGAAGACCAAAAAAACAAAAGAACGTCGCTCCGGATTCGATGCACGAACTACGAAAATTATACACGAGACGACCGACCGCAAAAAAAATTGCCGGGACAAATCAACGAACTTAGGCCCACACCCTTTAGGGCCTTAATCAAGGGCCTGGCCCAAATTCGCCCACAAATTGCATCCAATTGTTCATTTTTTACCGCGTGTTTGTGAGGGGAGGATAAAAAGAATTGTCAGACCAACGGTTGGGCTCATCCGAACTAATGCACTCCTATTGAAGACTATTGGCTTGTAAACAGTTCGCGTGGTTATAATTGTTGACGGACCAACCGTCGTAATTTGGCGCCCGATTAAAAGATCCCTGTGTATTGAGAGCAATTTTGTTTGGTCGATATGTGAGTATATGTTTGGAAAATAAAATAATAGAATAGAATCTATTAAAGTTGATGGTTCTACATTCAATGACGACCCTAACAGTTTCGATCTTGCCGACTTTTAATCTTAAAATCCGCAATATAAAAAAATCCACAGATTCCATATCAAAAGAGACGTATTAACGGTACATACAAACAATGAAGCTCAAAATATCTTCAAAACTCTAAAGATTAGATAAAAATTTGTGGTTTTTCTATCGTGCACCGCGAAAATCCTTTTTTATTGAAGATACTTTTCGCAAAGCGGATTATTTTTTAAACGGGTTACGCTTTTTACGGCGTTTTTTGTGAAAGATGGCCACAGTCTATAGTTCGAGGCAGATATTATCTAGGAGATAATATAAAAAGATGTGTCTATACATGAGTATACCACTTAAGTTTAAATTGAGGAAGCGTCAGAATTTGAAGAGGTGCAGATGTGGAGTTCTATTGTTATGTTTGCTTAGAAATTCTTTTTCATAGATTAAATTTATAACTAAAGAGATATAGATGAACTATTACCAATATCTGTTAACAATACCTGTATAAAAACGCGCGAATTGAAGATTAGGGATCAAGCGCAGTACACAGCCATGACCACAACTTTGTCGTACTTGTTCGAACAATTTCGGTATGATGACCGGTCATGCGATCAAACTTTTTTCTTAGTTTTGAATAGTCGCGTATGCGGCCAGAAGTCGTGGTTGTGCGCTAGGCCATTTTGTTTTCATAAAATCAAAACTAAATATGTATTTTGCATATCATGTTAAACTTTTTTGCAAAAAAAAACAACCGACTTCAAAAACACCAAAAAGTGAAAAATAAACTTCAGAAGAAAAATCAGCTTCTGAAGTCGGTGACATTTGTTTGTTTGATTTTGTTTATTTTGCCACCGACTTCAGAAGCAGATTTTTCTTCTGAAGTTTATTTTTCACTTTTTGGTGTTTTTGAAGTCGGTTGTTTTTTTTGCAAAAAAGTTTTTTTATTTTTTCATTTTTAGTTGTAGTCCTAAACAAATATTTACTGTACATTTAACATTCAACCAAGAAACCTAACACTTAACCTTCAAGATTCCCTTAATATTGCTTTTAACTCCTATCTGTTGAGGAGTAGTACCTTCCATCATCAGCTCATCAACATGAAGTGATGACTGCTAGATGCGAATACTTGAATAGCGTTAGAAAAAGCACGACCCTCAAATTTCATAGGCTACGTGCCTATGAAATTTGAGGGTTGCCCACGATTTCTCTGGGATCTCTGGGTCAAACAATGTCAAATTTTTATGGGACTAAATGGCAACTATTACGCATGTAACTAAAAAAGAATCACGTAAATCGGATCATAAATCTCGGCGTAATCGGTGTGTACATACATAGAAAAAAAAAAAAAAAAAAAACACACCGATCGAATTGAGAACCTCCTCCTTTTTGGGAAGTCGGTTAAAAACGCCTGATTCTAAAATTTAGTTTTCATGGGCAAAAAATTAAAAAAGTTTGATATATAATATACCAAAATAAAATAGTGCCCCCAATAACTGGTTACTGGACTGGAAGCCGGATCTAACAGAAATGTCAAATCTGTATAGTACTTTCTTCAAAATACCATCTCAGACATTAATCTGCATAGTCCTCTTGTGAGTGTTTATTTATTTATTTATTTATGAAAGGTAGCTTCACAGCTTACAGTAAAATAACTTAAAATTATTACAAAAACAATACGCCAATTACGAAGTACACAGAAAAGTTAAACAAGATCATGTCCGTACTTTAAAAGAAACCTCTGAGTTTGTTTCGGCTCTTTATTTTTAGAGTAGTCAGGTAAGATACACCACAAAAGACTTTGTAAAAATCTAGTTGCAAAATAAACATCATTTATCATTTAAGACATTCGAGAATATGCTAGGCAGATTTTACCGTATTAATACCCAGCATATTTCACAGACGAACTAATGCACAGTGCGGCGATGGGGGGCGGAGCCCTATTCGGGTGCTCCTCTGCCGGTCACAGCGGCATCAACCAGCTCGGAGGGGTCTACGTGAACGGTAGGCCGTTGCCCGACTCGACGCGCCAGAAGATTGTGGAGCTGGCGCACTCGGGGGCGCGGCCCTGCGATATCAGCCGGATCCTGCAGGTTTCCAATGGCTGCGTCTCCAAGATACTCGGCAGGTCTGTTGGTTTTAAGTGTTTCTTGTGGTGATTGCGTAGTTTCGGTTGCTTTGTAGTTTGTAGTATTTAAGAAAGTAGTAGAAAAGATTACGCAGCCAGTTTTATACTGATTATGGACCGGACAGAGGACTTTGGCGGATAATGTACTGACCCCAGTAAATCAAGCTACTACCTACAATCTGTCAAATTTCTTTGATAGATTTTCAACTTTATCGCCAAAGTATTATGTTCAAAGTTGATTGAGAAAATTTGACAGTTTCGCATAGCTTGATGTGCTGGCGTCTGTACTGAAGTTTATTTATGTCGAAGTCCGGTGCCCGATCTTATATTTTACTTTAAATATATCTTAGTATATAGTTTTCTTTCTAATGTCATTCATACTCAAGATACACTTACGTTCGTTGAGCTATTTCTTTCTAAAGCCTTTAATCAATAATTCTAGACCAAGACCCTTTAAGAAATTCTTTTAATATCACTATTGAGGTTCTTAATACTCTTTAAAACTTTTTATTCGAAAATTTCAAAAATATGTTTACTCAAAATCTTAAACCTTCGTCATCGCTCTTCGGCAACTCGATATAATAGGGCTTTTATATAAATTTTAAGGTCTACAGAATTCATGCCGAGATAGAAAATTGCCGCTACACAAAGAACATCATCTATCATAAAGTCTGACACTACTGAATTACTTATAACCCATCAAACGACACTTTTCATTTAGAAACGTCTTTATAATGAAGAGAATTACTTGAACTTCTTATTTTCTCAAGGCCTGCTGTCAATATTCTAAAGAAAGACCTAATTCTTTGCCAAATCCATTCAGTCTCACTGTGTTACTAGGGATTGTTCCCTAGTAACACAGTGAGACTGAATGCACCCATAACAATTAAAACGAATAACATTACACGAATAAATGAATTATTTCACACAAAACCTATTGTGAGCCAACAAAAGTTAAAGAATCGATTATGTCTAAGTGCGATGGGGTCAAATTCTTGCGCCACGCGTTAGCAAATTGATGGAATTCCCATAATACCGCCCAAGGAACCGCACAATGCGCGACAAAGCTGTCGTGGACAAAATTAAGGAATATTTCAATGACTTAATCAATACAATAGTTTGAGTTTGCATTCCCATAGTGTATTGTTTTTGTTGAATGGTTGACGTGTGCGCAGCGGGGACGCTAGGTGGGAATCGACATCGGGTGCCTGCCTTGGGGTGCCGGCTCTAATTTCGACGGCAATTTTATTGTTTGATTGCGATTTTATCTGGAGATCACGGAGGATTTCGGCCCTCCGATCGAGTGCTTATTGAAATGCCGGCAGTGAAGTATTCGTGTTAATCGTAATGGAATTGTTTTCGTAATGGTTTTAAATAACTGTTTTCGCAAAGCTCCGCAAAGCTGTTGCAGATGTAGGCATACTCATTCACTGAGTCTGAAATGTAAGTTTACAATATAAGAGCTTTGTCCCACAAAACCAAAGCATTTCATTTAAATAACACATACTTGATTCAATGGGAACCAAAAAGTCAATTGAACAATAAAAAATGTAAAGACGTCAATCAAAGAACTAGACTCATTTTAATATAGGGTGTGCCTTTCAGGGCTGTCCCACGACCGCCCCTAAATAAAAATCAAAATAAAAACATTATTTTCCAGTAATTGGCACCCCTACTGAGGGAGTCGGCTTGACGCCACTTCAAGAGATCTTATAGGAAAAATAAATTTGGCCTAGCGAACCCTATAATATTGCCCTGTGGGCACATGCTATTATTTTGTAATGTTTTGCTTGTTAAGATATTGGCGAAACAAGTTGGTTTTGGTGGAAAAATGTTTTGTTTTGTTTGTTATTGGACTGCAGTTTTTCTCGATTGGTTGTTTTTTATCACGTGTTTTTTTGTATAGGGAAAGGTAAATTTTCTGTTAAACTATGGACATATTCAGGTCCAACCAATCATCTTAACGTCTTTATTTTAAACATTACATACAACATGCAACATTACATATGGACTTGTTCAGGATTTTTTTATTAGCAGCCACGAAGTCTGGATCTCTGCCCGGTTGATGCCAATACGCTCGCCCCCTACTGCATGGGACTTATCATAACTACTTCTACTACTAGGTATACCTCTGCCTAACTTTTGGAGATTTCAGGCGTTATTTTATGTGTGATCTCCAAGTTTTCATCCTCCTTATCTCCTACATTTTTAATTTTCCTTGTCTGTCACGCCATCAAAATCTCCCACAATAATCGAAGAGAAAATTGCCGTTACCTATTCCTCCTTTTGCCTCGCAACGGCTGCAAGTGCCTCTATCGTTCTCACACACCCCTGGACATTCTTATCGTGCCAATTACTAAGTAAAGGGGTTGAAAAGTGTTCCTTAGGGCTCCCACAGAAGGGCAAACGTAGCAGGACTCCTAATTAAGGAGTGGTCCCGCTGTTAACTCGCATTTGATAGCAATTCTTAATGTTTTGAGGGAAACTTTTAAATTTGTCATGGGATATATTTTGTTTAATAAAAGGGTTTTTTTTGTTGTTTTTTAATCTTGATCAAATCCATTTTTTTTTATCAAGATCAATTCAACTCTTTACTTTCACATAAAGAGTTTGAAGCCTGCTGAGTCTGCTGAATTTAAATGCTCATTGAATACTTCGATATTTTTCGCAACAAATAAAATAACATTTATCGAGAGCACCCCGCGACATACTTTCAAAAGGGCGTGCGTAACTCGGTTACTTTTAAATAACCACTTCAAAAACAATCTCTGATAAGTGCTCATTCGTTGCCCCGAGCCTATCCTACATCTGATCTTTCGACCCCCTGACGTCACCAGTTTCATCACGGGAAACGTCACTATTTACAGTTTGGTGTCCATTGAATTCGGTCAGCGGGTTTCCCGGATCAAATTGTTGGTTTCGTTCCTCAGAACGAGCTATGTAGTTGAAACAATGAATTAACGTCGGTCCAGTGGCCGCGGCATTGTGGCTCGCACAGCAACTGATTTCGATCAATTTATTATTGTTTGATGCAATAATTGCTCGGTTTGGCGACAATTTGTTTGCAATTTCTGTTGCGTTTGCGGCGAGCAATTTAGTTGCTTGATCAAAGTTTGGTTTTCGGTAATGTTTTATTATTTGGTAATGACTGACCAAATATGTAATGAAGGTGGATCGAGTTAATATATTTGTATTTTCATTTAATGTTGATTGTCATATGTCATGTAAGTGTAGTCGCTCCGTGGAAAATGTTGGTATTGAACTGCAACTGGTTTGACTTGAAACCGAGACCCCAACATAGTTGGAAAAAGGCTATGCAGGAAAATTATGATGTTATTTTTTATTTGTGGGGATGTTTTCAGTCTAGCTTCCTATCGAGATGGCTGTAAAGACAGATAACTGCAGTCATTACATTTTACAAATTATAAATAGATCCTACTCAAGATTTTCTGTATTTCATCGGCATATTCTACACTTTTCTCACTTAAAATGTTCGCTCCTTCAATATCCCGCCGAAATTTTAATCACCTCTCCTACAAAGCTACCTACCCTCTATTTACAAAAAGCACAACACATAATCAAAGTTCATCGAACTTAAAGTTCTCAATTAAAAAGCAGTCAACAGGGGCCATCGAACGCTCCCTTGCGAAAATCCGCCGAAGGCGAAAACGATTACAATCCACGATGGCTCTTAATATCCCAGTAAATGTTTGTAGAGAATGCCTAAGTAAACTGTATCGATGACAATTTCTGATAAAACCATGTTTGTTATTTGTTATAACTACTGTATAATTGTTTTGTAACGGTTTTCTGGTGGGTTACGTGTGTTTTGGGTGTAGGATTGTGTGTTGTCAATGTTGTAGTTTTTTTGTTATTTTCTGGCAGATGATGAGTTCTAGCTTTTTTTGCTGTTTGTATGTAGCTGTAGTTAATATTCTTTCCATTTTGAAAGATGGTAATGTTGGAAATAGATGTCAAATATTTCGCTGTTTTTGTTCATTTTATTTTACTGTACAATTTTATAAACTATATTGCAATATTAATACAAAAGAAAATGCCAAGATAATTCTAGATGAGGTATTTTTACAGTTTTGTTGCAACAAAACAATTCTGTGTTACGATAAGCTGTTTCAATTTTCTTTGGAGTGACGGATCTTAACAGTGAAATATTTGACCATTACGAACAATTTTTTGAGAGATGACCTTAGAAATATTTTCTAACTTACTCTCTCATTTAACGTCCTAATTCTAACCACCTACGTCTCTACTATTTTCAGCCAGCTATATCTAGACGAGCAAAGGTTTCATACACTAAACAGCCCCTAACTACCTATATCTGACATCTTGCATTCTCAATACAATATGCTGGCAACACATCTGAATCAAGACCCGAAATATCGACACATGTCTATCTGGCAACAATACATTGCTTCAAGTACATCTGATATCCATTCCCACACAACACAAGCCATTTATAACTTTACTTTTATAAAGATAGGGTATAATTTCCCTCAGTGTATCAAAATGACGATCAACATGAAAGTCAAGACTGTTATAAGCCTTACCTTTCTAAAGATAAGGTATAATTTGCTTTAGCTGGTTCAGAGGACAATCAAACGGAATTTGGCAACGTTTTGTATAGGTATTTGAAGTTAAGGGGATGTTAGAGATTATGTTTGTAATTGTGTTTTAATAGTATTTTAGTTGAAAGGGGATGTTCTGATAATTTGTAGTAAATTGTAGGTTTGGTAGTGAGTGTTTTGTCGTTACATGGGGTTCAATATCGGGGCAAGCATTTACACTTTTAACGATTTTGAAAATACGTATTGAAATGCTAGTTTTCCCACCCGTTCATATTTTTCGGACATGCCTGAATTCTTGATCCTTAATCCGGACATACCTGATTTCTTGGTCCTTAATCTAGACCCTGCCGGCTTTGTCATATATTCGAATTTTTCGAAAACAGATAATTGAAAAGAATACCTTTTAAAAACAGAAAGGTTCAAAAGTATAATGTACTGACTTTTCTGCACATATTCTGCTTTTTGGTCAGAACTTGTCAATTTTTAAAATGACAATCCTCGAAGTATGACATAAAATAATGTATCCCTCTAATTATTTTTATTCTACTCTTATTAACAATACTGAACTATAATTTCTTTTACTCCAAATAAATAATAATGATCACTACGCTGGCTGATCAAGTGATCAGACAAGAATGTCACCGATCTAGTTTAACAAAAACCCGTTCTCAATCACAAGAGAAAACTAGCCGAGGTGTACATAGGCAGTGCGAAATGATTATTTAACATTATAATAGCCAATATTTCTCTGACTTGAAGAGTAATTTAAGTAATCTAATAATAAGTGCGGTAGGGTTACTCGTGCGGAAAAACTTTGGAACTCGGTCATCTTTTTTTATCTTTATTGAAATGAACAAAGAGTATACTTCAGTGATATTTCCGATTCCTCAGACTGAAATTAAGACAGTTTTACTTTATTGATTGTTCAATCCCTAAATGTTATGATCAGGTTTGATTATTAAAGCTTAAGTAGCAAAACATACGTTCTTAAATATACAGGGTGAAAGCGAAGGGACACCGACGTTAAAACGGTGACCACGTATTGAGTAGGACATTCTGAACCCTACTTAAAAAAATTTCGTCGGTTATTAAAATGGATGCATATTATATTACAGATAAAATGTATATGTTGGGTTCAATATGATGTAAGTAGGTAAACGTTTTAGCTTATGTGTCCATTCCAGCATTCCAACTTGTATACTAATTCTTAAAATTGGCCGCACTACTTATTACGCGTTTTCCACACAAAGTCTAAGATATCCATTCTTATATTTTTTACCACATACAAAATGTTGACCACTATTCCAAAACCAATCCTGTACCTATACACACACACCCACAGGACACTCTACCAACCACGACATACCTGCAAATCCAACTACCCTTGAGCAAAAAAGAACTAGCTCATACGATCCCTTCATCTTCCAAACTAAATTCAGCTTTGCACGCAGATATTACGAGACGGGGTCGATAAAACCCCGGGCGATTGGAGGGTCCAAGCCAAGAGTGGCCACAACACCTGTGGTCCAGAAGATAGCTGACTACAAGAGGGAGTGTCCGTCGATCTTCGCGTGGGAGATCAGGGATCGTCTGCTGAGTGAAAACGTGTGCAATAATGACAACATTCCAAGTGTGAGTACCGACTGTGTTTATTATTATTTTGGTAACACTATTGGTTGTAGAATTAACTTTGTTGTTCGAAGGACCTTTTACTTTCAAACTGTATACGCTTCGTATTTGTATTACTAGAGTAGGAACCGCTTTATGTATAAGTTTAACTGAATATCTTCCTTTCTTTCTCTTGACCCAGCGGTGTAACAAGAAAACTTTATTTTAGTTCACACTACAGTACATAGTACTATAAATAGAAATTTTCTGTCTCCTACAAAAATATATTTTTTGCTATCTACTCGTAGAATCGGTATTTTTGAAACCATCTTAAATTGTATCGATTTATGAAGTTCAACCCACATAGTGAAGTATTTAAAAAGAAACCTATAGCAACGACGGTTTTTTTTTCAGTTTCATTCAAGAAACTTACGAGGGATGTTCTTCACATATTTTCCCGCATAAAGTTAACTACATTATACAGGCTATATCGGTCTAACTAAAAAATAGCTCCGTGATAAACTTTCACTATTTTTGTAGCTTAAAATAGAACATGATGGTAAGAATTTTTCATAAATATCAACTCTTTCCTGGATACTAGATTCGATTAGGCTATATTTAAAATTTACCCCATGCTTGCAGCTAAGTTTAGCTAGAAAATATTTTAGAGGTACATCATAGTTATGACACTGATGAACTTAAAAGCAAAGTTGCTAGACTAATCTATCAACAGCCCGTCGAAATATTCACGCAGGTCTATAATAATTTTTTGACTAATAAAACAATTCATGAATTGCAATTATTTTTAGTGTAACATAATATTGGGTATATTATGTTTAATAACTACGTTTTATTTAAAAGTATATAATTATAACTCTCTCTGTTTTTGCTTAAATCAGGCGTTGAAAAGAGGTCTCTCGCCTAACGCGAATCCGAGTTCTGTTTTAGCAATTCTTCTAAAGCAAAACAGTCTAAATCGCATAATCATGACATGTAACATTTGGAATAAATAAGAGTGTTACCGAAGAATCCCATTCAGCACAGATAAATTTCAATCAAGATGTAACTATCGACCTTCACAGTCCACAAGTATCTATTAAAACCAATTTCGAAAACGTCAAAATATTATCGGCAATACGATATATCTAATTAAAATTCACAAAACATATGCTCGAGTATCCATTGTGCCGCCCATCAAAATAATCTGGACAAAGTACGGTGACAATAATTCTCTTTTAATCCAATTTCGCAATTTTACATTTTAGGACCATATGTTTCGTACGGACGCGGGCCCATTGTCCGAAATCTTTTCAAGATAGTTCGTGTTCAACACAAACGGTCCATTCTGTTATTGATGATGGCTTATAAAATTTTAGTTCGGGATGTTTGATGCAGTTTTATTAGGTTTTTGTATGGACCCATACAAATACTCCTATTATAAAGGACAGTTCATAAATTTTTCGGGTCCATTTTGCTATTAGCTCTGTCAACTTTTATGTCAATAACAAATTGTATGCATTGAGTGTTCAAAGAGATTTTATGAAAACCTTTTAAAATATGAACTATTAATCCCTGTGGGTCAATAGACTGGTAGGTAGGTGACTACTGAGAGGAATCGTCAAAAACCTACTATTAATTTAGTGAGACTGACTTGTTTCTCCAAACTTATTTTCGAAAATCATCCTCTACATAGCCTTTTCCCAAATTCATTAGGGATGGCTTCCAGCCCTATCAGATGCAGCTGAATACCAGTATTTTACCTGACCTCCACAACCCAGTTAGTACGGTATCCTTGGAAAGACTGATTGTGAGACTTGCGGGCCACTGACCACCTGTAACGAATGCCGAAGATCTACAAATGACAGTCTTTTTTTTGCACCCTTTGATTTTCCCTTTCGCTCTTAGGCAGAGCGAAAGGGAGTTTCAGACTTCTACTGGAGAAAAACCACCCATGTTCCTTATTAGCCCTTTATGTCAAGGCCGCGGTATCTCTTGCGAACAACCCGCAGCCCCGACGGGACAAAAATGACAGCCGTATTGTGGAAAGAACTCTAAATAAAACTCCCTAAGTAATTACGCCATATTTACGATTATTCATACAACAACGCGCTATTTACATTACATTTTTCCAACCAACAACTTGTTTTCCCCACTACCTTAGCCAGTGCATACAAATAAAATCTAGGGCATGGCAAAGCAAATAAAAATAAAAACCCAACCGAGTTGCAATTACAACAACATCATAAAATCCATGTAAAGTAACGAGAGACGCCAACATTCTACCCCACAATTAATGAGAGGAATAAAAAATGATAAAAACCGCGATTCTCTGCGAAAAATATCACGTACAAGATATAAAATAAAGCCATTGCTGAAGTGACACGGATGGTAATCGAACCAGACGGGCCCAACATCTGCCCGGCCAATCATGGCAAAAAATAACAAAGTGAAAAATTTGTAATTTTTAGGGATCGGTTGTTGTTTGGTTGTGGTAGAGTATCAACTATTATTTGGAGTGGGTCAAGTTGAGAAGAACCTTTAGTTTATGATAAAGCGTTTGATGGAATTAAGAGTTTAAAGACATAGCGAATAGATAAATGGTAGTGTTTGATAAAACTTCTTAATTGGAAAATATTTGTCCTAGCCAAGAATACGTACCGACCGTATGGCCCTTTGCCTTCAATTCCTGGAGGGTTAGACAGAGGTGTACTCAGACACAGTTGAGGAGGTGAGGTGGTACTCTACTCTGATGACACCGACAGTAATATGGAACGGGCCAATTGCCATCAACCGGGCACAGATCCGGACTGCCTGCCTAATCTCGAAATAATCGCGTTAATATAATACTTTGTAAAATTGTTGTCAAAATTCCGAATTATTCCTAAGGAACCATCAAAGCCTTACATAAATTCGTACTCGACTTTTTTCAACACCTCAAACCAATTTTTCTGTTAATAATGTCACAATCCCAAAAATATAATGTTTTGTTATCACGTTGAGTCACACAAAGTAAACACTTGGAGACACAATGACAAAGAAAAAAAAACTTTTTGTTACCCTTGAGTGTTGAGAATCGAAAATGTTGGTTTTGTGGATATGTTACTTTATCTAAAGGGGATTTATCATCGTTTTGACATAAAAGGTAATGCAATATTACATACATACTTATCAAAAGTATTGACTAGAGCAATTTGTGTCGCACTGTCTGCAAACTTCAAAATGGATGAAAGGATTTTTGTGCCTGAAATAGCCTTGACCTCACAGAAACTGAAAACAGTCACAATAAAACCCAATACGAACCCAGTCAAGACAAGTCAGAGATTAACAACTTTGTTGTCTAGAAACCTAAGAAATTAGACTGTGAATCTGCTACAAAGCCTATATCCACAGAACCATACACCATAAACCAGTACCTATAACTAATCATAAAAATACCTACATTATCCACCCTACGTAACAAGAGGACACAAAATCGAAATACTGAAAACCCCTAGAAGATTCGGCGCCAAAGGGGCTATTTTTATGACTGTCGTACCTACGCACTCGGCCCACTGGGCAAATAGGTGAAAGGGACGAGCTGATAGGTCCACACACGTATTAGAGTGGGACAGATATATGTCGTGCGTTCCGCTGCCTAGTCATAACGGTCGAATGGGCGTGATGTTTCTTACCAACTAAAAGCGGACAAAAATACGTGGAACAATCGATTACGGCTCGGCGGCAGAACGGTGTAAGTGTAAAAGTGTCAGGGAGGCTTATGTGATGTCGGCACTACTTGCTGGGAATATTCTTAGTTGAATATTGAGGATATGCAAATGAGGCATTATATTGCGATGCTGCTAAACTTAAGTGAATTATTTGTTTCGCTATTTTAAGAATATCTAAACTACTACATAACGTAGAGTTGATGATAACAGAAAAAGGTAAATAACCATCAAGTCAAATTCATTTTTTTCTCTAATAAATAAAAAGAGAACTTTACTCCAAACATCCACTATATCTATTATAAAAAACATCAAAAAAACGCTCCGCGATTCATATGCGTTACCTCTGAAAATTTGCTGGATTACTGAAAACAAATTCTCAAACGACCACCGCATACTTACGCCGCTTTTCTCCCGGGGCGCTATACAATAATTCCACGTTTACGCGTGAATGCACAGAATATTCGATATCTCTTTCACACTTGTGGTTATGCTGTAAGGATCTGCAGCGAGTTGTATCGCTGCCCTTGTCTCGCGGATTAACGTCAACTGCTTATGATGGCATAGGAATTGACGGTTTTAAGTCCACTGATATTTATGGTGATGTAAGGGAATTTTGTAGTAGGGTAAAGGAATTATGTATTTTAATTTCTTTTAAAAATAAAACGATCAGTACCTTAACAATTATAATTTTAATCATTGAACTGTAGAAAGAATGTCGCAAGAGGCACCGGAAAATACATTGCTTGATAAATATCTATAATCCATTGTAAAATTCAGAAAGGTAAGTTCAGGGACACCAAGGACCAATATTTGTATCTATCACACAATTAAATAGAATAAATAATAGAAAAAGACATCAATATCAAAAGATAATTCGAAGAATCGAAATTGAAAATAGAAAACAATGGCGCCAACCGCAGAACACGAAAGCGGCAAACATCGCCAATCAACAGTTGCGCCCAAGGACCGTTAAATACGATTTGGAGACATCTAATTTAAATTTAGAATTCATGAGTTCGATCGAGCGAGACGCGCCGAGGCGGCTGATTCTGCCGATTTGTTGAAACTAGATCGAATGTTGTGAGACGGAATTTTTATTAAGAAAATGCTAGTCATTTGAAGAAATGGTTGGTTCTTTTAATGATATCAAAACAAATGTTTTATAACTACATTAATATACCTGTAATAGTGTATGGTTTCTCGAAGACTGGCTAAAATTGCCAACCTTTCAAAGTAAAAAGATTGAATAAATTAAAACCATTCAAAAGACCATTACTATGAAATATCTAGCTAATATAAATACAATTTAAGTCCCGTTAGCTCGAAAATTTATAAACTACCAAACTTGTAGCTGTCAGAATTAGTCCGGGAACTTGACACCGCCGAAACGCTACTGTGAGGCATTTCGGAGGCTTCGTACGTATTATGTGGCGTATGAACGCTCTCGTTTTCGTTAACACGCAATACTCTTGTAATTGGAGACACCTTTTAGTTCAGTTTTGGTTAAAGTGTCGAGGACGACGCGTTTACCGTTTTTGACAGTAATATGCAGATACAGTACTACGGTTACAAAAATAGTTAAAGTTTAAAAAAGATACTATTGAAAGATTTGTACAATATTTCTTCCCCTGAGAAACCCCTCTAAGTGGCAAAGTCTAAGCTGTGAGAAAATCCAGCCAGCAAGATAATCCCGAACACAGGGATAGACGCGCTTCGGATCTTTGTTACTGCGGCTAACCTGATAAGCAAGCACTTTATAACTTAACCGCTGCAAATGACATCATCAACCTCGAAATATGTTTTTAGAAATGGATACAGTAATTATTTTCGGTTACAATACGGTATTTAAAACGGGGACAACGCTCCCTACGGCCCTTTGTCACAGAATTTGGCTCTCGCTTACATCGAGTTATGTGACATATTCGGTACTTTAACTTGCGTCCCTCAGGGGACTATGTTTGGTCCTGTGTGAAGTATCTGAATAGTCTGATATATTTTCGATTGATGTGTATGATGTGAAACAACAAGAGTGACACTATTGGTATATTTTCAGTTGATTTGATTAATCAAAATGCCACATGCTGAATGTTTTAGAACCGCTTGTAATTATATCGGGTGCTAAGAAATTGAACGATCCAATTCTTGAAATGCAGACAGTTCTTGATCGATTTTAATATCATTAATAAGTTGAAGTATAGGTACATCGCAAGAACTATCAACATAATTCAAAAACAAAAACCCACTTCAATCCAAATCACCGACAACAACTTAACATCCATAATGAACTGAGACAGACCGCCCCAATCTGTGCGCCCCAAGAGAATTGCAAAAAACACCCCTACGACCGCACCCTGCAATCGCTTTTCACCGGGGAATCGAACCCGGGTCTCCGCGGGTTAACCGTGTACGTTAAAATGTTTATAGATAATACTAATAGTAATTCTAGGGGATGAAGACCCTATTCCTGTATGGGTATTTGTATTCATAGTAATGGTTTTTGTGAAGATACCTTTGGTATCAGGGAGATGGTGAATGGTCATGGAAAAGTGGATAGATTAATGGTACAGGGATTTCCATTCAATGAGGATGTTTCTTTTGTATGCCTTTTTGGGGACAGATCGCTTAGGTGATTAAGTTCTTACTGCTTGCTCTATTTGTAGTTTTGGTTTGAGCATTTTCGTTAATAAGATTTCTGAGTGTCGTAATTCAGAACAATGTTTAGTCATTAATTTTGATTTGAGACTTGTACTTAGGCTAGATAAATAGAAAAGTATCAAATCTGGTAGTGTGAATTATCAAGTTTTTTAATTACGAGCCTGTAACAACATTAATTTAATGTTTTGTTGAAAAACGGTTTGCATACAGTCACCATTGAATTAAGCATTAGTTTCAAAATGTAATGTTATTCTTAAAACTCCAAAACTGCTTAATAAACGAACAAAAATCACCTCCAAATCATAAAATCAGATCAAAAACGAAACCGTCCACAATATCGTTGATCGATCGCAACGCCCAACAAATTCGATTAACCGCGTAAATGTTCGATTTTCTAACATCTTTTTTTGTGTCACGGACCACCTACGCTTGAGGATCTTAGCACTATCATTCTCTGCATGATCTATTGCCATGTCCGTGGTCAGGGTAATGAGGTGCAACGAGCCATCACAAGTAAGGGCTGCCAAGGGGTTTTATTATCTAATTAGACTGACTATTAATTGACAGATTTATTGTGACGAAAGGTTGGGTATTATTCTATTATCGTGGATGTGTTATCCTTATCGAAAAAGGACAGGTCATTTTAAATTATAAACGAATTTTTTGAGAGGTCTTAGGACTCTTCCGAAATTGATATCGCACTCATTTAAAGTTCCACAGAAAATAAATACAGAATAATGTTATTAAACACAATTAAAAATTATTGCAAAACCTTTTACGTGTGTTATTTTAATCTCATTTCTTAAAAAGTTCCTCATAAATATTAACTTAAGGTTGAACTAGCCGGTCATTCTTCCATACAAACGTAGTATGGTGATTACTCGTCTGTTTCACGGTGAAGATTCAAAACTAAAAATTGTATCAACTGGTCTTGTCATTATCTAGCCCTGTATGGAAGCAGAATTGGAAAAAAATCATTGGTTTAGAAGTTATGAGCGTCGAAACTTCCATATTTTAACACTTATTTGAACTCATCTTTCAGCGTAAAAAAATAACTTATGTAGAATGAAAATGGAAAAAGTGAAACCATACAGGGATAGATAATTTATTCAAAACTACAAATAAATTGTTTTAAGTGGATACATCCAGTAGTTTTTCCATAATATCTATACGCCCAAAGGTCAATTTATGAAATATCACGCGCTCATTTTCGTTATAAATCAGTATAGTTCACTAAATAAATAAATAAATATGTAAATAAATAGAGAAAAACTAGATAAATTAATAAAACTAGATAAATTAAAAACATTACCAAATAACATGCATATTAGCCACGCCCGGCGTCGGCTTGTGCAACCTTAAGTACCGAATATTTTCTAGTATTAGACTCAGAAATATCAACCCCCATCCTTATATCGAACGTCCAGTCTCATAAACCAACATGACACTACAAATGATGAACGATTCTCACGTGAAATAAAATAATACCACATTTTAATGTTGGCGGCCCTGCCCGTGACACCTGTCAACTGTCACAGTGACGGGAGATCGCCCGCGTTCAGAAACGATCGCTAGACACTATCGCTCGTCGCGAAACTTGATATAATATGCTCGCTTTTAATTAGATGTTACGAGTTAGATGTTTATCTTAGTAATTATGGTTAAGACTTTTTCGTTCCATAGTTGGTTTAAGAAGTACTGTTTCTTTATTCCTTAATTCGTTGCTTGGGTTTTCATGTGAGTTGTTGTTCTCTTTCAAATGCCGCCATATTGTTAGGTACTAAAAACTTTTAACCATAAAAAATAGGGAAAAAACAAAAATGAATACCAAAAAATCAAAAATAAAAACTATTCTATCCATCTCTTACCTTAACCTAACAAATAACTATTTCAACTAAATATTTCAACATAACAATGCAGCGGCTCGGGGTGTTCTGCGCACGCGCAGGGCCGCGCCTGTCACGAAGTTGAGCGCTGTCAGAAGTATCGGGTTTCAAGCCATGTACGGTAGTGCCGGGCTTATGGGCCCGTCAACTATTTATGCATGTCGGAAATTAAATAATCATAATGTGTTTTATTTAAGAGTTTTTTGAGTTGGGTAATTTAGAAGGTGCTTGTTGCAAATAAAGGTATTGAATATTTCAATGACTATTAAAATCCGATTTATCCTGTGACGCTTACATTTTGATAGTTTAAAGCTAACAAAATTCAAAAATAAGTGTTTAATTAGAAATTGTAGTTAGTATTGACAGCTAGAACAATAAAGCACAAACAACAACAAATTTTACCCATAATTAACAACATCGACTCCTAAAAATATTTACAACCGACTAAAAACATTTTAAAATCCTCGGCGTAAAAAGCTGCGCATATTTAAAAAAAATCTCGTTTTAACCCCTGTATACACGGCCGGCACACATTGCCGCTCGTCTAAAACTGCCGAAAGTTTTGGACCCTTTACACACATCGCTGGACACTAATTCGACTCGCTCAACTCGAAAAGGGCGTAAGTTAGTAACATGTAAAAATAAAATTATTATTCTGAGATAGAGCGAGATTTGAGACTTGTATTTTTTATCACGATTTTTAAACGCAGGTAATTATCTAATTAAATTCGAAAAAAATATAAACTTATACAGGTAGAAATTTAAAAGTATGAAAACTGTACGGCTTCCCAAAAAGCACTGAATGTAAAGACAAAACAATGGAATTTAAACCAAAAATCGCATTACAAAAAACTGTTGTGTCAAAAAAACAAAAAGCTAATTTAATTCCCTATAAAATTTGCTATCAAAACAGCCAATTAGCGAAACAAATTTTATAATGGAATAGATACTTGAATGAAAAAACACAACAGCTGCAACCATCGTAGCGTAATAACGTGAAAGAACACGATTAGGAGGCCGATTCTTCAAATAATGACAACTGAACAAATATTCTATTAAAAAGTGGAACTAACCGAATTCTGGTTAGGCACGTGCTGTTTTTTTTTCTTCTTTTGTCGTAAAAAAGTAAATAGTAACTTTATAAGTTAAAGATTTTGTGAATGTGTCATTGAATTGAAAGTATATTTGTTTAAGTATCCGAAGTGCTGTTTTGTCAACCGAATGAATGCTCAAGATCATAGAAAGGAATATTCATGTATTAGAAATCACAGTTTAAGACTATATTTATCTGAAAAGAACTTATTACTAAAAAGAAAATACCACGAAAAGTAATTTATATAATATATGTATTTATTTATTTGCTCAACGTTTTATTTTCTTTTTTTAGAAAGACAGTCTTTTATGTTTCAGTTTTTATAAATGTTCTCATGAATTCATAAATTAATACAAGTACAAAGTACTCAGGTATCAGGTACTCAGGTATTTTCAATTCGATTCACTAGTCTCTCTGTACTTAATTTTCTTGAAAAAACATCTTTGTGAATTAGTTTATTTTTAGATCCAACACAATAAAATGCCTCGTAAAAAAATAAGTTTTAGATATTTTTACATGATTTAATTAAGAAAATTGACTAAACATATGCTTATCCATTTAAATCAAGGTCTATGTACCCGTCAGTTCCTGACCACTTCAAACAAAATATTCACGTAGAAGAATAAATGGAAAAATAAATCCTTTAAAATTCTAATAGGAACGTACGCTCTTTAATCTTACCGTGTACCCATCTGATTGGCCGTACGGCTGTCATGAACAGAATTCGCGTTTAAATGCACCACTCCTATTGGTTAGCTCGGTGCTCGAAATTCAAAATGATTTCGTTAAAATAGAGCCTCTTTTTTGTGGTGCTATCTTATTGGTGCATTTGTATTTTGTAATTGATTTTCAATCAGTCATAGCGGAGGAGTGTGAGAATAATTTCTAATTTGACCTATGGAGAATTTATAACTGGTTTCGTTTTAGTATTCCTTATAAGTAATTCTATTCCATTACGAGTACACTGTCGGAGGTAGATTAAATATTATTAAAAATAAAGCATACAAAATAATCTTAACTGAATTACGAGCACTTATATCTTATTTATCTTCTAAAGATTTTAAACCAAGCGTGTGTTAAATGGAAAGTGAGTTATCTCAAATTTCCAGCTTAGCAAGTAGGTAGACGCGCTTCAGTGATCGGGTTAGATAAAGAATATCTCGATTCGTAATTCGTTCATCAGAAAACAAAGACCAATTTAGACAGACATGTCCTTCATAAAATAATATTCCGCTCGTTACAAAAGGTGAAAAACCTCCCCCAATATAGCCGTATTGGGGGATGCTTTTCACTGTTGTACTTCTGTTGTTTTTTTTGGGCGCTTTTATGAACAAGCTATTCTGAAGGTGTACGTGGTCATAACATCAAACTGAATTTACTGCATTAATCCAACATCGTAATCGCAAAAGTAAGTATACGGCTATCCTATATTTAAAACAAAAAAACATAACAATATAGATCTCATAAAAAAGTACACTTTTCATGGTATGTACGGTCAGCAACTGAAATTCAACATTTCGGTATTTTAATTGTTTAATGTATAAAACTCCAGCTATTATTTTGAATGTTTCAGATGATTATTTTTTAACATATTCCTCACTTTTCAATAACTTGTTAATAACGAGTAATATGTTACAAGTTTTTATTAAAAAACCTGCTTTGAAGCTTAGAGTAGTACTAATCTTCTTCTGATACTGACTGTACCCTTGAATATACACGCTGTATACGTATACACGCTGATCGACAACGTTAGATAAACGCATTATCTTCCATTAGTGATACTAGGGAAAGTTTTTTAATCGATATGTTTTTAAATTCCAAATAAGACTTAGACGTAACTAGTAAAATATGGGTGTAAGTACACCTCTGTTTAACCCTTCGGGGATTACAGGCGTGATTTTAAGTTATGTTATCTACAACGATGGATTGACGGATTATCTTTTATTAGTGACACAAACTTTTTTTTTATCGATGTATTTCAAATTATAAAGTAGGTAGGTGATCTCTTACATGATCGGGTGTAAGAGCATTTAAGTCCAAATCAGTTCATCAGAACACAAAGACCTCACAGGCCAAAAGGCACCTCTAAAACCTATTCCTGTCGGCTTCACTGCGGGTAAGGCATCCTACGTAGGTAGTGTCTACCTTTCTGCCTCAGACAATAATAATAATAATCCGTCGTTTCAAAAACAAACCTGAAAACCTCCCCCAATGCGCGCATAACGGTCATATACAAGCTATTCTTGATATGTACAGTAACGAACATAAATATGTTTGCACTTAGCAACTGTTAAAAGTGTTTTTTTCTCATGTTATTTTGAATTTAGGCAACCAGAACATTTGAAGCAAGTCGATTTTAATTGTTGATCTGTCGAAATATTAACAGTCATTCGGATCAATCTTTAGGTTAAGTAAACCTCGCCCGGTTAGGTTGGTATGTGGATGGGTGACCACCCGACACATAACATTCTGAGTTTCCTGCGGGTTTGTCATTTATAGATATTTGACAGTCGCTACAGGTAGTCAGTGGGCTTTTTTTTTTTTGAGGGGTGGGACATCATCAAATAACCCCTCCCGCTCTTGGGCAGAGCGAAAGGGAGTGTCAGACTTCTACTGACTAAAAACCACCCATGTTCCTTCTTAGCCCTTCATGTCGAGGCCGCGGTATCTCTTGCGAACAACCCGCAGCCCCGACGGACGTCGGTCCTTGCAGGCCCCTTCCATGTTGCTGACCTCTCTTTAAGGCGCGCGTGGAACACGAACGCGTCGTCGACACGGCCTGTCGTCGTCATAAGACGGACGGACGGCGAGCTAGCCCATCACTCACCGTCCACAGGCCCGCGTCTACGGTGGCCGGAAGCCATCACGTGGCCCCCGACGCCCGTAGCGCCTCCCGCGGCGGCTGTAGTCAGTGGCCTGAAAGTCTGTAGTAACTGGGTCGTAGAGGTCAGATGCCCATCTCCATATAAAATACGGGTATTCAGCTGCATCTGGTTAGACTGTTATTCGATACTGTTAAGAACACAACATTTTAAAACTACTCGTACCATCGAATAAGCCATATCTCAAAGTTTGAAATGAATAAACCACGAGAAAATCGCTTTTGAATTTTACCCACTGCATACATACTATTGCTCGTGACTGTACATATATATACAGTTATGTTCAACGTTGGATAGACGCATTATCTTCCATTAGCGATACAAGGGATTAAATCAGACGTGTTCTGCCAGCGCTTGCCTGAATTTAGTATTTATATTTTGTAATAGTTCAGTTTTGTTGAGGGTTTGATAAAGTCAAGTTGGTTTAGGTAGATTTTAAGGGTTGTAGGGAGATGTTGTTGTAGTGGTGGGTTAGATTTTGAGGGTTATTATGGATATAAGATTTTAAACTGACATGGTCACTAGCACTATTATTTATACTGAAAACGGGATATTTACCATGTGTTTGTAACATCCACCCGCAATGACTTCAGTTTATCCTTGATCATGGTGCTTGGAACAGCGCCGAAATATCGGGAACTCTAAACAATCAGTAAACATGGTAAATATCCCGTTTTCAGTATAAATGATAGTGGTTATTATGTAGTTGTTACTTTAGAAAGGAGAAGGTTTTCTAGTTGACTTTTTTGGTAGTTACATTTCTCTATATTGGTTTACAACGAAATAAATCCTTGGAAGACTATTCATAAGGGAAAGTAAAATTTGTAAAAGTATTGTGCTAATTTTACTAATTCACATTTATTTTAAAATGTTGATAAATTAACATTTTTGAAGAAAAAATCTATATATTTTAAATAGTTGTCAAATAAATAGTTTTAAAATGTATTGCTTTTAGATTTATTCAGAGAAACTAACTTAAAAGAAATTCCAGCTTATTTTTCCAATACAAAACTCCTCATTCAACCATTTAGTAATTACATCAGTCTCTCCCACGTAATCAAAATCATCCCCACTTTCTACAAAACATCTCAACATCGCCACATCGACCCACTCTCCTCACAAAGCCATTCATCTTTCCATTCCAAATTTCGATTACGAACAAAATACCTAGCTGAGAAGAACACCCGTACATTGTAATCGCACGGACCGATTTCCCGGCGTACGAAAAATACATTTCCCGGTTGCTATAGCAACGAGGAAACAGATATTATACGCGGGGACGCCCCAACCAAAAACATAACTACGTAACGTAGGTATAAAGTCGGCACATATAGAATTTTAGACTTGTGTGAGTTAGGTTTTTACGCATGCGTAGTTTTCGGTGAAAGTAGATAGATATTGGGGTTTTTAGGCCCTGCGGGGGTGGGGTGCGGTCAGAGGGGACGGGATGCCCTAATCTGTGTCCCTTTGAGGCTCCCGATTGGAATTTAGTAATCATATTAGATTTTAAATTACACGTGGTAGCAAGTTAAAAGGGTGGGTTCGAAGCGCAATTTATTTCCTATTAGATAGTTGTTTGGGCGATGGGGGTTGTATCTAGTTGTGTATAGATGGTTATTATTAATCTGTTGTAGGTGGGGATTTGGTTTCCTAATAATGTGGAGGGTTAGAAATAGCTTTTTTAAAAGCGTTTCATTAAAACGTTCATTTGAAATTGTTCATTGACTTATTTTTCTTTCTGAAAGTTAAGGTTTTGTTCCTAAAGAAAATTTTGGTTTGAGTGCTGAACTCAAGATTTTCATTCAAGTCTATGTTACCTCAGCCTTTGTACTAACCGACTTAACCTACATCCGACTATAAACCTTAGCACATACAATATACATAACAAAGTTACTAATTCACACATTCTCAACTTCTCAGCCAAAGAAACTTATTCCACGCTGAAATTTCTGTACTACGACACATACGTAATTCAACTTCGTATAACACGTGTAATAAACTTAATGTATGGAGGAATTTTGTCAATGAAGAAGTTGATATTTTTAATAAAAAACACGCATTTTTTCCACGACAGGTTAGGCAGAGGTGACCTAATAGTAAGTACTTCCACGAATACGTAATATGGGGCGGGCGGGCAGAAATATCTAGGCACCGAGTTGTTTCTAACAAATTCCTGATAAAAAATCGATAATCGATCGGGTAATTGAACTCAGGATCTCTCATTAGAACAAGTTATCACAACTTATCGCTACGCTGCTACGCCGTAGCACTGCTACAGTCTACGCCGCGAGTAGCCTAAAAGGAGAACATGAATTTTTGTTCTCCGTGTATGGTCCATGAAAAATACTTCAAGGGTGTTAACACACATGAAATGAGTAACTTTTACTATACACGAACTATGAACTGTGGACTAACTGTGAAAATATGTAATGAAAAAAAAACTACTCGAGTTACGCATATGATTAAGTCATAGTTTTTTTTTTTCCGGATTTTAACATCAGTTTAATAATAAAAGTGGTTCATTTTTAAGAGAACTACACGTGCCTAAAGTTTTGCCAACGTTTGAAATATCACCCAGTGTAGCTAAAGCCTATTCATAGATTGTGGTCTAAGCTGAGTCTATTATAGTAATGATTTCTGGGCATTCCGATCAACCAATCAAAGCTCCCAACTGAATTATATTTTACCATGAATTAGAATAATTTATTTGCCAATAATGTAGGTAGGTACAGTACCCGCAGTAAATATTGCACATCGAACTTTGGAGTAACTATACAAAATGACTGTTCGAGACATCTCTTTTCCCCTGTGCTTTTATATATAACTGCCACAAACTAGGTCGGTTCGAAAATGTGTCACGGCAAGCTAAATACAAAATAAGAACTTAAGTAACCAATAAATTGCATTGACTTTACTTAAGGTCGATGTGCGATATTTATCGCCGGGTACTGTATACAGATATCATGGTATTTTGATGAGAGTCCCGATACATTTTGCCTTACGGTATGCAAAATTGCAATTGCATTTAGATACTAAACAAACGAAAAAACAGAAACAAACATAAAAAAGCGATGGTTTTAAAGTCTCAATCGAGAAATATTATCAAGCATAACCCCATTTATTTAATGGACGCAAGTGCTAAGCACATGTAACGGTCAATGTGATTCTGATTTATCTTTCCTACTAATCGGTTTCAGAGATCAATGCGTAAACAAGTCCCACGGTCTATAACAGACAGAAATGTCTGATATATTGATATAATGTTTTCTTGTATTAGATTTTAATTAAGATTCCTTTCTTCCTTAATGTCAAATCGTAAATCCAGATTCACTTTCACATAATAAATGAAACTTTCTTATTCTGTTTATGCATTTTCTACATTTAAGTCAAGTTCACTCTGGCAAGTTTTGATCAGCTTTACTTCTCTAGTGTATAGTAAGTATCTAGAAACTAACTTCGCAATTTTTGTGATAGACCGTCTGTAGCCACCACGAGACCACTTTTTTTTTAGCGGTTGGAAAGTCGAAAGTTTGGAAGAGCGAAAGGGAGTGTCAAACTTCTACTGACTAAAAACCACCCATGTTCCTTCTTAGCCCTTGCGCCGAGGCCGCGGTATCTCTTTCGAACAACCAGCAGCCCCGACGGGAGATCACTTCGTTTCGCTTCTGCCTCACACAGCCTGACTTACCCAATGCTGGCTATAAGCCTCGTTTTATTTTCCCAATCTTCATGTTCTTTCGCCAGCCTCTCGAACTACACACCAGATACAATTTACGTCAACCAATACCACGATTGTAATCCCCGAAAGTTTAGGCAGTTATGTTAAAGTCTCATATATAGGGGGCGAGCCTATCACCATCAACCAGGCATTGATCCAGACTCCATGGCTGCTACATCAGTAAACACCATACTAACCCCAAATCTCCCACAGGTATCCTCCATCAACCGAGTTCTTCGAAACCTAGCATCCCAAAAGGAGCAAGCAGCATCGGCTCAGAACGACAGTGTGTATGAGAAGCTAAGGATGTTCAACGGACAGGCGGCGACGGGGTGGTGGTACCCTGGTCTACCGGCAGCCCCGGCAGCACCAGCGATACCTGCGCCGTTACCGCCGCAGCTGAATAGGACGACGGCTGAAGAGCATAAGAGAGGTTAGAATAGATTATGAAACATTTTAGATACTTGTGATAAAAATTTGACGCAAAGAAGCCTCAGCAAGCAGCAAGGCCGTGTACTATACTCTTATTCCATTGGAACTTTAACCTTGAGTTGATCGAACTCCATACTGTGTTTGGCCAACTCAAGGTCAAAGTGATACCAAAGATGTACAGGTCTACTGTACCTACAGTATTTGGCATATTTGCAAGATGGTTTTGTATTGGTACTGCAAAGATCTTGTACAATGTTGAGTTTTTTGGTAATATAATGACTTAACTTCTGTACAACTTTGAAAACCTAAAACAGGTATCTCACTTTTACCAATCCCATGCCACCGAAAAGCGCAAAACTACGAATTTATTTGTCACAAACTTTTTCCATTACAAACGCGCAATCAAAAAAGTCTAGCCTCTGTCAGCTCGATTGGATTAATTGTACGAACTACACTAGTCATTGAATCGATATCGAAACTATTCAAAATATCTACACTAAAGCCTTCGAAACAGCAAACGCGAGTTCGAAATATGAATAACGCTTTGCCAAACGCTTGTACATAGCTCCCCTCTAGTCGAGCGGAACATGTATCGACCGGCACCTCTATCTATCGATATGTCGATATGACGTGACACTGCTAGATGTTCTTTTCCTATTTCGCTTTGACGCTGTGTCGCGATTCATGCCTTTGGGGACAACACGGGCGTGTAGGGCTGACACGAGATCAAGAAACTTGGTGGACGGAAAGATTAGGTCTAGGAAAATGTTCTTAAGAATGCAAAACTAAGTTGAAAATAGTATCCTCCTAGTAAAATATCTTTTAAAGTGTCGATAGCCATCTAAATTGAGTCGCCCAAAACATGGAAGTCTTGCAACTTCAGTAGCAAAGAAAGAAATAAAAAAGTAAAGTACCTATAACAATTTAAATGTCAGACACCAATATACTTTTCGTAGATCATAATCTGCATTTGTATAAACGCTGTCTTCTGATGAGGACACTTATAAATGCCTTAAGGTAATCCGATTATCGACTCAAGAATATTGCAAATTACTCGTATGATAATTAAAATATCACTTTAGATTATAACTAGTGTACATGGTAATCCACTTTATCTGTCGGTTCAACTGAGAAGCAGCAGTAGGCAATCAAATGTATTGGAACAATTGAACTGCCTCGTTGGCGCGACTGCTGTGCATGAGGTTCTGGCTTCGATTCCCAGTAGTAGCAGCCGCGTAGTATGGATCCGTGCCCGGTTGGTTGCAATAGGCTCGCCCTACTACATGGGGCTTAAACGTAACTGGCAAAATGTGAGCGTACACGTATTACCTTTCGTGAATTACAGATTCTATGTATTGGACCACAGATTATCCTCTCAATACTACATGGACTACTAAACATTGTGAAAGAGGATAGAAATGATAGAAGATCTCCTCCTCAGAAATAAAACTGCATCATCTAAGGTCCCAATTAAACCAAGAAACAAATGAATGCCTCAAATTCTAAGGGCGTCTTTCCATTTTCAAAAACAAACCATATTTGCAAGCTTCGTTTTTTATACTTTTCATATTTCTCAGGGCAACCCTACCACCCCCTTTTCTCCGCAGGGTGGGGGTGGTACGTTGTTACCGAGTTTCTTCACAAACACCTCACCACTGGTTGTTGCGGCCCGCCAGATTATATGCCTCTTTTGTGTTTTATTTGTGTACTTATGTATTCTGTGTACTGCGTCTATGGAAGTGAGAATGTATTAGTGTAATCTCGTTTGTGGTTGGGAGTTGGGTCGAGTTACTGGTTGATGTGGTGGTAAGCTGGGTTTTCATTTTTGTCGGGTCATCATAATTTTTTGTAGGTAGATGTTTAAGTAAATTTAAAAAAGTAGAGCGCGATTATTAGTAGGTACTTCTACGTCTACTCAAACAAAGGATCGTTGACAAATTTATTTTTTGTCTGTATACATTGTACAGTAAGCCGCATATCGGTTTGACCTTGAGCTGGCCTGGCGTGGTACGAAGTATCAATTGAATAAGAGGCCATGATAAACTGGTTTTAGACATTTAAACTTTCCAAAAAAAAAACAATCTACATGAAAAAACAAAATAGCATCACCGATAAACTGGCCACTCCATAACAGAAACCAACTAACTATTCCCCACAAGCTGAGACCCACTCATTCTTCCCTAATTCATATAAAACTACAACTACCCGCAAACTGTGTTCACTCATGTTGCACGGATGCTAATAAACCTACTCAAGTGGGAGGTCTCCTTTCAAAAATGACCCCAAGATCACAGGTCAGCTGTGAGGATTAACCCCTTGACTCCACATCCTTCAGATGTGATGCTTCGTGCCTTGAACCTTGGGGAAGAGGAGGGGAATCAGAAGGTTCACTTAAAAAAGGAATTGTTCTTCGATGATGTTTGTAATGTCTTTATAATAAATTAATTAAAGAAATCCATCGAGTGGTTTTAGAAGATATGAGGGACTAAAGAATGTTACAATTTTACAAACAAGGATAGGCGCGAAAAACATAAACCTTTCCTTGCAGTCGGGTAAAAAGACACTGTACAAATTGTTCTTTGAAAAGATCAAGTGCTACTCGTAACTGACGTGCGTGTATGTGGTGTATGACTAGATATCTGGAGGCCTAAAATAGCTGCTTTAGCTAATCATAATAGGACAATATATAAATTTACAAAAAAGTAGGATTTTTTCGAAAATAAACTAACTGTACCTACCTACACAATCATTTCTCTTTCTCTGCAAAGTTCATCGCTAACTTTCTTGAAAGAACTATAAATAGTATCGCCTTGTTACTTCCTTATACAATTTCTATTTATATTCAACCAAAGTTTATTTGAATTTCTCTTTCCCCGATTCAAGAAGAAAATTATCTTACATTTTGAAACAATTAAACACTTCATTTAAAAAACTTAATGTACAAGAGTGGTACCTAAGTGGACTTAATGCCACAAGGCATTCTCTACCAGTCAACCTTTGGGTTAAATAGGACAACATTGTGCTAGAGAACAAACACAAATATGAAAAATACGATTTTGTTAACTATCTAACAACTTTGTTAAATATCGAAGCACAATTACAATCAAGCTAATAAGTATACAGCCAGCTAATTTCTTTTTTTTACTTTTAAGGTAATACAGATACATTAAGACACCGATGTGAAATGATACAGCGTTTGACATCAGTCGCTTAATGCGAAACGCTTTATAAAACAAAATTGCAATCAATATTTTCAGTGTACTAGCAATATAAATATCTCGACCTGTATACTTATTAGTTTGTTCGACTGTACATATTTTCATATTAAAAAGGAAATAATTTTACCAAATTAAAGGGTTTTTTTTGGGGGGGGGGGGGTGGGAAAACATCAAATAATCCCTCCCGCTCTTGGGCAGAGCGAAAGGGAGTGTCAGACTTCTACTGACTAAAAACCACCCATGTTCCTTCTTAGCCCTTTATGTCGAGGCCGCGGTATCTCTTGCGAACAACCCGCAGCCCCGACGAGACCAAATAAAAGGCTAAGTTTTCCATTTCTAGGCCTGTACTTCTGTCTACTGCCTGCATAGTAACACAAACTTTTCTTCATACTTTTCACGTGTTCGCGTTGTTTAGCCCCGAAGTACGTGACCCGAATACCATCCGAGTTTGCCCGAAGAGCCACTGCTAAAAGAAGCCTCTTCGTCTAAGTATGTAACACGTACGGTCAGCAACAGAAGTAGCTTAACATTTCGGAGGTTTCACTATTTAATGTACAGGACTCCAGCTAATATTTTTATTAATTCAGAATATTATTCTTTAAAATATTCCTTACTCTTAAATAATTTGTTAGTAACGAGTAATATCTAACACGTTTTATTAAAAAACCTGCTTGGAAACCTTGAGTGTTAATCTATTTCTCATGCTGACTGTACTACGGCACACTTTTGTTTCATTCCTTTGCCACCATTGGTTCCGAGTTTTCTGAAAATTCCTCGAGTTTTCAAACTCGGCTGAAGTTTTCATCGGGTTACGAAATAATGATTGAACGTTCGAGTTTGGAAGTTAGTGTTTATGAATATTTTGTGGCTTTTTTTACTAGGAAGGTATTCGAATTCTGGTGATATATATTTTTTGAGGAATCTGTGTTGTTTCCTGAAAAAAGTTGACCAAATAACAAATACATCTTGACAACGAACCTTGATTTAAAAAAAAAAAAATTGACTGTTGTCACCCACTGCAGAGCACTTCACAGGCCACCCTTCCCTTTTTTCATTTAACTCTATCTATGGCTGTTTATGGACCCTATCTTTTTGAAAAGAGTCTAGCTCATCACGCCTCGTCTCCTTCTGGGCGTACCGCGTCTCCTAGTTCTATTGTTCGGAACCCACTCTGAAGCCATTTCTGGACAATTTTATTACGACATGTGGCAGATGTGGCCTGCTTAGTTCCATTTTAATTTGTCGACTGCATTGCAAACGTTTGTAATTTGGGTATTGGATCGAAGTATGCTATGATCCTAGAATATTTCAGAAATCAATGTACTAGTAACATTCCTGTATCAAAACACATCCAAGTAATTAATACAATCAAACAAAGCGAAATCACAAAATTTTAATGACAGCTATAAAATAACACGCACAAAGGCCAGACATTGCTGGCAACACTATAAAATGGCGAAAGCTTTTTGCACTTCAAATATTACTGTGTTGTGTATATTTGTGGAGGGTGGGCAGCGGCTTAATTAACTCGAGCAACGCCATTCAGTTTTATAAATTCGATTTCGAAAGGTTTCGTCCCTGAGCTAAAGTTATATCTATGTAGGAAAATTGCAAAATGCAGCATTTTAGACTCTTGGAATTGTGAATTGAGAATATTGCTGTTAGGAATCTGAGGGGTGTTAAAATGTGAATCTTGTTTTAAAGTAGGAAAATGAGACGTTGTGCTAAAAATAGTTGGAATTTACTTTATTGTAAATTGGAACACGTGTCACTAAATGAATGAACGTGGATGATACGAAAGGAGTTTGTAAGGATCGTAGCAGGCGTAGCGACATTCTGTTGTTTCAGGCAATAAAAGGCTAAAAAAACCCTTAACACAACAGTACCAATAGTTCCATTTAACCTGTGCATTTAACAGTATATACATAATTATATGTACATCACATAACATAACATCATGCCTGTAATTTCCGAAAGGCTTGGCAGAGGTGTACCTAATAGTAAACTCACATTTCGCCATGTTTAAATTCCATGTAACAGAGGGCGAGTCAATTGCATTGAATAAATCAGACACAAATCCAGACTTGACGTGTCTGCTACTGAGAAATTCCTGAAGGAAAAACCCAATAATAAATAATTATTACTAGATTTCGTTGATAGCGATATCTACCTGACAGCCTGACAGCCTTTGGTTGGTCTAAATTAACTTTAAGTTGGTACTGTCGTTATATGGTTCTATGTTCGTTTATTTTTATAATACCCTATGAGCAACAGAAAGAACCTCCCCATTTTAATATAACTTTCGATAGTCCTACTTTCATAGGGAAAAACCCGACAAACCCCAAAAAAGACAGTCATATAAACCTCCATATATATAGAGATATATAACCGAATATATTTTAACGGCGTATGTAAAGTACGGACCGGACCAATAACCTGCCGTACGAATATATACGAAGGGGCAGTTTTTATTGCCCACGGCCCGTCGACCGCGGCACAAATATGTTTTTACCGAAATTACGAATCCCTTTATGGTTCTGAATTATTGTTATATTTTAGTAAGAAGATTTGATGGTCTAAATGTTTCGACACAAAAACTTTATGTTCATATTCTTCGTCTGGAAATTAAATCTCGAAGCATCTGACGTAAAATTCTAACACCAACATCATAATCATTCTCCTTCCTTCATAGAAATATAAAAAAACAGTATATGCATGTCTTTTTGTTCCAAACTTCTCTACTCTCAATTCCATCATATTAAGAGTCAGTCCGCTTTCTAGCCATATCATCATGCTCACAGTATTTCCATCGTTTCTTTGTTGTTTTTCGATTTTCGCTGCTTTTCTTTCACAAAATTATAACTATAACTTCTTGTAAAGCAGTTAATTTTATCCAAACTTAATTTCAAACCAGAGCCATTTTCAGCCATTTTGACACGCGACAAGTCTACAATTTCGAACCTTTATAATTTTTTACACATGCCCGATGTTCACTGTTTCATATCGGGCCGCAACACATTTTTAATATTCGACGCACTGTGTTGCCCACGGTTCGGTAACTTCGCCCAATGTTTCGGAAGTAAACAAAATGGAAAAAAATATAAAAACGACCTATGTATTTTCGCACAAAAAGCCCTCGCGAGTGTGATTGACGCAGACTACATATCTACGTGAGGGTATGCACCGTGTTTTGATGTGTTACGCCGTTTTTCCAATTTTGTAGCTAGTGCCTCGGCTGTACGCTTTTTCCCGTTGATTTGGGAGTCAAATAGTGTAGTAGATAGTATTTCTATAGGTTTCTTTTATTGGCTCAGTAAGGGTTAGTTTGGCTTGTATGTTGAATGTTTCATTATAGTCTGTTGTAGTACAGACGCCAAGATATCAAGCTATCCGAAACTGTCAAATTTAATCAACCTTGAGCCTATTGATTAAGCGATAAAGTTGAAATAAAGTTAAAATAAAGAAACTTCACAGATTGTAGCGATGCGAAAAATGAGCCTTAGTTTCTCTACAACGTATCTCGTTTTCTCGCTCTCTTTCTCTGTTTAAGCTCCACACGAATTTTAGGAGAAGTTTTCTATATGTCTCGTCACATCGCTCTGCTTTTTTACCCGACTACGGCGAAGCCAAAAGGAAGGGTAATGATTATGGCAATCTATGTATGTATGTTTGAATGTTCCACCATAGCGCATAAACTACTTAAGGGATTTTAATAAATGAGGTGTCAATAGATTCTTCAAGTTAAAATAGGCAATATTAGATGCATTTAATTAATTTATCAATTTACAAACAAAAACACCGCATCAATTACTTCCCAAAAAATCTAGTACCAAAAACAAACAACAGTCTATGTGTGTCTAATCCAACGAACCACACAAAATTGTCCAATATTTGCCCAGTGGAACATGGCACAAATAATTGGGCAAATTGTTTGTGTGTCGCTCTCTGATATACGAGTACACAATAGAATTAGCACAGTGGTGTGGAGGCAAACATGCTGGCCACAATGGTTGGCGCTAATCGATCCCTATTCGCTAATATACTTGACGATCTCAGGACGATAATTAATTTGGGTTACTCGTATGAAGATGATGATTAAGGCAAGGCAATGTCTGATAGGAATAGAATAAATGGTAAAAGAAGATAATACTTATAGAGTGTGAAGAGATGTGTATGTGTTCTTGACGCCAGCTTAAAAGCCTAAAAATTATTGCACTAAAGAAGAAATCCCGAAATCGATGTAGCGATCGATAAAAAAAAAGGAAAATGACCACCTCAGACATAAAAGTGGACATCTGAATGGTTCTGTTTAAGTGTAAAGGACACAGATACGATAAAATTGGTGAAGCCACTGAAGCATTTTTACCAAAGGATTCTTGTGTGACATGAACATAGATAAAATAAAGAACATAGATTAAATATTTACAGCTACAAGATGCAAATCCGATCGAGTCTTTTTACTATCTATTGTCTCCACTACAACAGGCTTCGCACAAACAACAATAGTCCCTGAAAATATCAGTTAGCGGTACAACCTAAACATTTTTCTAAACGTACACAGCACATCCAGTAAGGTAAACAAATATTTGCTAGTGGCAAACCAATGACGCGCTGCGGACGCTGCCAAATCATTCGTGTGTATACTTGTTATACACGCGGTTTTACTCCATTCAATTTGTACATATCGTATTCTAAATTGCTAGGCAAAAAACCTTAACTGTTACAGTTGAAAGCTTTCAGTTCGATAGAGAGTAATAGTAGCTAAAAACTTCGTTCGTGGCTCGTGAATATTAACAGCCTTTGGAGCGATCTTCACTTTTTTCCGCGCCTGCTGTCATTTGTAAGTAGATCTTTAACATTAGTTACAGGGTCGTCATTGGCTTGAAAGTCTGACAACCATCTCTATCAAGGGGTTCCCTGAATATTGCCCAGGAGATTACCAGTGCTAAATGGGCTGTGGATTTCAGATAGGCTCTTTGTAAAATACTGGTTTTCAGCAGAATCCCGGTTTGGTTTCCTACCTGAGTTTCCTTCACCGAAGCAAGTGTTAATGATACGAGCATGAATCCGAAAAATCAAAGGTACAATCGAGATCTACTCGGAGGTCTGACGATCATACTACTAAGCTATCGCTCCTAAGGTATGCATTTATGCAGTCACCTGCAAAATTGCATGGATATTTCAGTGTCTCTTTTCCTGTGAGCGTTTATAGTCTATAATTAGTTTATGTTAAGTGGCGTCATTGTACATATCGTCTTAGATTAGAGGAAATCGTCGGAAAACGTTCTTACAATAAAAAAGCATGCTCATATTAAACTACTTTACCCTTTTAAAAGGAAAAACGTTCCAGGTGTCACCACCGACTCGATAAAACAAAAACTATCAATATCCAACTAGGCGCTCAAAGTGAAGTACACTTGGAACAGTTAGTGTGAAACAATGCCTTTTTTATTCACTTCCCAAAGTGGTTTCACTTCAAGAGCAGTTCTGTAATTGACTTGAACATGTAAAGAGTTCTCGTTAGTTGAAACACGTGTTCGAGATTGTATTACATCACAATTATGCGTTTAGTATCGTGAACCGTTTATTCAGAAATAAACGGTGATTGTAATTGATCGTTTTGTTAAATTATAAGGGGATTTTGGACTGGATTGCGTTTGGTTTGAATATTGGATGTGGTGGTTTTAATAATAATGTTGTGTTTTGTTTTTATGAAATGTTTCGTAATTTGGAAGTTTGAAGTGATTAAGATAGGTATATTTAACTGAATTCCAAAATAATCCCTAGGCGAAAAAAAATGAATTAGGTAGTAACTTATCAAAGTCCTAAAGATAAACCTTAATTGAAATACTCAGAGACCGAATTCAGAAAAAACAGAAGTACAATACTAAACTTTATTCATTCTAATCCCCCTACATGGATCCCCAAAGAAAATTATCCGAATTGGCCCCACTTGAAGCAACAATAATAAAAACTGGACTTTATCAGCCCCAAGCTAAGTAATTCTGATGGCCACGTCGAGGACATTTAGTGACCGGTTGATTACAAAACAAGCAAATCTATCTTGACCCCTAGCGTCCCCAGACGGTCGTCAAACGTATCACATAAGCGACACATTGGTCCCCATGCGGGGCCACACTTAATTGGTTATGATCTTGTCTGCATTTGGGCGTACATGTTAAAGTATTTGGGATTAATTTGGCTATTTATTTAGATAAATGTGTTTTCTTATTTAGGGCGCGTTTTTATGTCAATGTTGCCACTAATCATGTCAAGTTGAAATCGACAAGTATTTCCTCGAATTCAAGCATCGTAACTGTGTAAAATCGTGTGAAAATTGAAAATTCGCTCTCAAACTTGTTGAAATTGCTCCTTACCTCGGCAAAGAACCTTGAAACGAGTCATTATGTATATTTCCACGTGGTGAGGTATAAAGAAATGTATCCAGCAGAACATTTATTCGCGGGAGCGTGGCGAACTGGCGAATTAGGCGGATCGCGCCTTGTCCAGCCGCAGAGAACTTGTTCTTGAGGACAGGTCGCGAGACAGGAGCGGTCGCGATTTATAAACTTTGTTGCAAAAAAATTTAAATTAGTGAAAACTTTTCTGAGTGATAGATATTGAGTTTGAGTAATTTTGGGATGCTGGGGCACCAATTTGACAAAAAACTTGATTTTAAGCAGGGCAGAAGAAGTATGGGTGTATACACAAAATCATTTTCAATATATGTATTTGAAACGTAAGTACAATTATATCAAAGTAAATAGCACGAGTTTTTTGGGGACAATGAGCTAGTGCGAGTAACTTGAAGTCATACTTGAAGCGATATTTTAAAATATAAACGTTTCGCTTCCCGTAACCAAGGGCTGGCTTTTACCTTGGCCAAAGGCTATAAGTGTTGCAATGTGGCAGTGCCACCAGCTTGTTTTGATGCCCTTTATAGTTCCTTGTTAGTTTATTTAATAGTTTTAATTAACAATGTATCTAAATAAAAACATTAAACAAATAAAAAAGTAGCTAATAACCAAATGAGCCTCTCCCCGCTTGTCACTCAGCCCTCTTGCTTGAGTGACAGTATCGATCTCACATAATCGCCCGCCGCCAATCGGCCCCCACCTACGACCGTCGTGTTTCGCCCCGATAACTCCAATTCCGCTTTATCTCCCCGACTACCGACTTTCTTCACTCCCCTTTGTGCTTATTTTCTCCAATTTTTTTCCACCGCCCCCACTTTTATTTCTTTCCTTTTCTTATTTTCTTACTACTATTATTTCTCTTATGTATTTTTCGTGTTTCATCCCCGTCCTTCGAGCCTTCTCGGATAGAGGAAGTTTTTTTCTTCGATCATTTGTGGGCCGTTATTGGTGGGTACTGTGGTTAAGTACCGCCGCCGAAAGAATTGATTTTTTTAATGAATACCCCTCCTTTATGTTCTTCGGGAAACGGTAATAAATAATGAAAATGTTGATTGTCAGGATGGAAATAATATTGGTGTAACAACAGAATGGTCTGTTGATAAGTAAACGTAAATTGTAGAAAAGTTTCGCTTGTCTAAATATTTTTTCTTTGGTAATGGTAAAATAATGTACCTACACCAAGATTCTAACTCACGTGCATTTCCTACACAAAATTTAATTCTGTTTGCTAGTTTAGCCCCCTATAACCCACCAACTTTTAAAGACTCCAAGTTATTCCAACGCCAAAAAAAGCTTTATAATAACCCGCGACCGCATCAAAACTCAAAAATAAAACAAAACGTTCGTTTGTAAACACAACCTCATTAGAAGTGTCGTCGTCCTAAGGGCGCGCACACACAGGCGCGATCAATCAAAATTGTCAACCGATCGGAAAGCCCGCCACGTTTCGCTGAGCGAATGTCGTGCATCAATCATGTTTCGAGTGTGGCGTTTACAGCGAGTGTGTTACAATTTTGTCGTTTTTGTGTTACCTTTGTGCCTGATCGAGTTTGGTTTGGTTTAGATTAACTGTAATGTTCGAAATTGAATGTTTGTTTTGATAGACCGGTTTTGACGATTTTGGCCAGGTTTTGTTCTATAGCAAGACCCGATGATGGAGGAGCTCGTGGCTAAATAATGCCGCAGCCGCTTGGGTCGATCTCCAGGTTAAGCTACGCTGGTTTGGGTTGATCCGTGGATGTGTGACCACCCATTTCATACTGGAGAGTCTGACAACCTTATAAAGGGTATCTTAATACCCAGTACTAACTGGATTGTGGAAGTCACATAGGCAGACGCTCCATATAAAATACTGGTATGGCCGACACCAAGATGGTTGGGAATAGAATAGGCAGATGATGGTGGCAAGAGAGATGCAGTTGAGGATAACGGTACGCTTGTTTAGACGAAACCTACTCCTTCTCTCTCTTCCCAAGTTCTATCTCATATATATATTTTGGCCGACATTCTTAATTAGCGTAATAGGGGATCGGACTGAGTCAAAAAAATATATGATTCTGTTTAGTGCGTCAGTTAGATTAGAGAAAAATATTGGATACGTGTTTTTTGTTTAATCAAATAAGTAAAAATTGACGAAGATAAAACGCGTCAAAAATCATGAATGGGGGTTTGTAACGTCACTTGTAAGTAAAAAATGTACTGACTACTGACATGTGACGTTTTCGAGGAGTTCACGAGTTTTCGAAGCACTATATCATCTTCATTTTTTGTTTATGTGAAAAAGAATAAATATGTGTTCAATATTTTTTGGTAATCTATCTGACGGACTAATTAGTATTTTTTTGTCCGATCCCTATTATCTTTTTATCGAAAGTGCAAAACTAATCCAGTTACTATAATAATTTATAACAAATATTAAGTTTGGCTCATTTATTTATCTGGAACATTAACAATAATGTTTTATTTTGACTCCAAGTATATTTTTACTCAAACTCACGCAATGTTAACTTCCATTACTGATATTGGGTAGGTACGCGCCCACCCAAGATCAGTGTTTCATCAGAAAAATGTGACAGATTGCCTAACAGTACGTCCATTGAACGGAATCAGTTACCCGTGCGCACATTACCGACCCGGGAATCGAACCCCGGACTCAAGTGCTCCGACCATAAAGCAAATTAATCAATTAGCTGGAGGCATGTCGACAACATTAGGAGTAACGTTTAATTTCGCTATCACCCTAACTTTGAGGGTAGTAAACAACTGGGGTTACTTGGTCCGTGCATTCAAAGGACCCGTTCGTGGAGACGGGTCAAGATGACTGGTTTACATGTAATTTTTCTGAGGGGTAATTTTGTGCAATTCTGCTGACGCATTTCGTTGATAGCCGTCGAGTGCTACGTTTTGTTCGAGTGCTTTGTTGATAGTTTATGATGAAGAGTTTCTCTTTGTATGTTAAACTTTTTGTTGATGACTCCTGCTTTGGAACTTGAGAGTCCATTTGGTAAGTTGAGCTTATTGTCTGTGAAACAAGAAAACTGGAATGAAATGACGTCAGTATGGGGCATTCCCGGTATAAAATACTATACTAATTTATCATTTTAAACTATTTGTTGCTTTTCTAAAGATAAGGGAGTTCTACAATCCGAAAACAGGTGTACCGTAGCTAAATCGGATATAATCAACCAATGAATGTATCTTTATCATTTTCATCATCATCACCTGCGTAACCTTTTCCCCACTACATATTTAAGGGTGTGCTTCTAGTCTAATCGGATGTAGCTAAACTGAGTGGCTTTAACTGATCTAGTTACTGAGTATCATGATACGGATACCCCTTGTTAACACTGGTTATGTTATCCACTGCCATCATCATCATTTTCATCACAAATTATGTTTCTAAAAATTGATACCATTTCAAATGTATTAACCGAAGCTAACTCTCCAGCAGATCCCTTACAATCGGAGGCAGGATCCGACGGTAATAGTGAACACGCGTCCTCGGGAGATGAAGACTCGCAGATGAGGTTACGGCTCAAGAGGAAACTGCAGAGAAACCGGACTTCCTTCACCAATGACCAGATAGATAGCCTTGAGAAAGGTAAGACAAGATGTGAATTTATTGATACTGGAAATATGAAATATCGTAAGGGGTATGAGTTTTCTGCTAGATTGTTTCTGTTGGAGCATCGAAAGTCAAAAATTGTACAGCATGCTCATGTCCCTTACGATATTACATAATTATTTCAAGTTTCGTTATTTTGAACTATCTCTTTGATAGCTTATTTCATTAACTTCTACTTGTTCCATGTAGTATTTATCTACGTTTGTCTTCTTGCATTAGAAATATTCATCTCCGTAGTTTACTAACCATAGCTTATTTATTTTTTAGTTCTTTTATTTTTACTACAAGGCTGCAATGATTCCCATGATCACCGTGTTCTTCAGCATTATGGTCATCATTGCAACTGGTCTATAGTACCTTGCCAATTTCTGTGTATCCCAAAATAGCATCTCTTCGTTTATTATTAGCTTCTACCTATCGATGCTGCAACAATTGAGTCTTCATAAGAAACCATGTTATTTTCAATTTCTTTGTCTTTGTTTATTTCATTAAGTTTAATATATATGATATTCATTTAAGTCTCCTTGCTTGAACACTTACCGTCCAGATCAAAAACCCTAATTCTCCACTCGCATTGCCATCCCCAAATCCATCCACCTTTGTTCCACCATTCAATAAGTCCCCTGAGTCTTCATAAACCTATTTCCCAATGTCCTTTTCATCTTATTTATTGTTTGCAATAACACGGTTATTAGTAAGTAAATAAATATGGGCCCCTGATGTTTGCCCTGCTCTCGGACGTCGGCAGTGGGCCCAATTATTGATGTCGCGCTGTTAATCTTAGTTATTCTGTTTGTTTGTTTGCTCTCTCATATCGTATTGGTTTATTGCCTTAGTGATTGAGAGGTCTTTGTTGGGATTGGGACCTGTATTTTGATTTTTTGGGTTGTGATTACTTGGTGCTATGTTTGAGTTTGTTTGAAGTCGAAATTAGGGTTCATTTCTGCTTTTTTTTTCTAGACTATTACTAAGTTCAAAATTATTCTTTTATCTACGTTAATTTGATGAAGAATCAACTACTATACTTGTCAACTAGGATTTTTCAAGTTTAAGGGCTTCAAAACGTCTTTCATAGATTACTTATTTTCTATAAGTTAGCACGCAAAATTACCTTAGCCATGATATCTCACATGATATTTCACAGCTCCGAAAAGATACCTTCTAATGGCCCTTTTTCTATGGTATTAACCAAATGATTCTTGTCCAACAGAATTCGAGCGGACTCACTATCCAGACGTGTTCGCACGGGAGAGACTGGCAGAAAAGATCGGATTGCCTGAGGCACGTATCCAGGTAAAATAAAATCCAGTTTACACCGCGATGGGTGGCTGTATCGATACGTCATCGTTAACCCGTAACTTTGAACTATTGATTAACACTGGGGTGACTGCGATCGAAGAGGGTAATTTTTGTGGTGTGTTTATTTTGGTTTAAATTGGAACAGCATTAAAACATTGCGATTATAATTAACTCGCCGTAGCTTCGCACGTCTTCATAAAACACCGCGGCACCGAGATTAATTTTCGGAACACTTTCTCTAAGAGATATGGTGAAAACCACATCAACATCCACATTTCAGAATAATAACGTGGTCACATCGAACGACACGAAAATCGACTCTTTTTCATAATATTATTAGAAACATTTGGTCCGAATACGACAAAACAAACATGATAAAACTTCAATCTCTTCAGCGACGAAAATTAATCACGAAAAGAACGTCACATTTTATACGTTACCGCTACGACTGAGTTTCGATAGTCGTTTTCACGATTATCAGCAGAGCTTCAAGTACAGGCCATAAAATCGAACAGCACATTCTGCAAACTAAATCGTTGAAACAAACAGATTTCAATAAAATCTCACTAAAATCGGACAAGGGCCTTATTGGGGATGCGTTCATAAGGGCCTGTTTACACTGTCTGTTTGCGAACCAACCCAGTATGTAGATGCGTATTCAGTAAACATGTTAAAAAAACAAGGGTGGGTTAATATTATAGCCAGAGTATGTACTTATTACATGGCTAAAGTAAATATTTTGGGAAAACTACGCTCGTAATATAACCAATGTTTTTATGGTTTGAATTTTTCAACGGACCATGTTTGTCTTACCCGGGTTGTTTGCTTATCATTAATGAGAGTAATTAATAAGAGAAATTTAACGTTAGTTTGGTACGTGTGATTTTTTGGTAATGTATTCCATTTTCGTGGAAAGTAAATATTTTTTTGTGAATGATTGAGGTTGTACGGTAATTTATTTAATATTTTTCGCAGACAGACGTAATGAATTAAATATTGTTTGCTGGTCTGGTAGTTCAACAATGCGGGTATTCGTTAATTTATTGTAAAGGGACGTTTCAAATGAGAACTTCTTGTCCGGTAAGACCGGAACGGATCATTTGTGGACCAGTTATGGACACTGGTGTCTGACTGAGATTTCAGTAAAGTATCCGACAGAACTACTGTCTCGTTGGTTTAGTGCTGAGCATGAGGTCAATTTTTTATTCAATTAGGAAAAAATCTCAGTAGAAGCCTGGATTTGTGTCCAATTGATGGCAGTAAGCTTATGTTATATTAGGTTATTATCAACTACAAAAAATATTCTAAAAATTTTTAAAAATCTCGCCCCCTTGGAACAATGTAGGATAAATAATGTTCTATTCCACTTAACGCGTCGCACTTAGTTGTTGCCAACAGTTTAAAAAGTCATTTATCAAAGTGTTGCAAACTTGGCACAACTTTTATAAAGGTCTAATGTGATTTTGACTGCAAACCTTTTAAGTTTTCAACCTCTTTACTGATAATGGTGTCATAAATCGAATTAAAATGAAGTGCATCTTTTAGACTATGACATGACATGACTATGACATGCTGAAATGAGTATAGTGTTATCGAGCTATTAATAATAATATTAAATTCAAAGATCTATTCCCATTTCGTAAAAATAAATACACAAAAATAACACAAGAATCGTCAAAGTAAAAGAATATTAATTCGGCTACCAGCAGTAGACCATTGAGGTATTACGTACTAGAGAAGCTATTTCAAACAAAATTATGTGCGCGCACTTGATGACAGCGGGGCAGGCGGGGGGTGTCATGTTCTCATAGATTACTATCAATGCGTGCAGATGCGACATAATGTTATTATTCTGCCTACTTGATATTGTGCGTGTGTACTTACTCAGAAAATAAATAAAATATACTTAAACTGTAACAATATTGTAATTTCCTTAAATAATTTATTTTGTGTTAGTTTCTGCAGTTTGTTATAGTAATCCACAGTTGGATCAGTTTCACCTTCGTGATGCAATCTAATTTTTGTGAGCTATCTAATTCGAGGTAAAATAATAATAAATTAATGGCTCGAATCAAATGGATTCTGTGATTGAATGTTGATGGCTGATTCAGTAAATTATGTTTATTCAAATTTTGCAAATACTTCTTTCCTAATTAAATGCTTTAGGGTGTTTACGGACGTATAATTAAAATCATATTTCGAGGCAAGACTTCCACCACTTTGCCGTATTAAGTTACGTATGATAAATGTGTGATTTGGAAGTTTATAGTATAGTCAAACTATCAATGCAATCTTCACATTTCAACTTTTTTGTTAATTGTCTTGATACATAATTATGTAAATATTATACAACCTACTATCAATTTTGACTCACATGTAGAGGATTCGTGGTCAAGCATAGAATACGTCGATAGTGTCTGGTCTGTGCATGCAAATGTTTTATTCTTTGACATTCACGTAAAAAATGGCCGCCGCGATGACACATTGCAATTCAAAAAATATAATTAAATTATGTGTGTTTTAAAGATAATAAGTTATAATTGCTGGTGAAAAGTCACTCCTTGACTTTTACTTATATTTTTTAAATTATTTCTACAGTATCTAAATGCACACGAAGGCATATTTTAGACATGAAAACTTCACTCAAATGTGTCACGTCGCAGCAACCGCTCGGCATAGACTAAATGAACTGGAGTCTACTAGCTCTACCGTGTGTTACAAAAAATCGAGTTGAGGTGTCTCCTCTAGTACGTAGTACATTATACCTCAATGCAGTAGACAGAAAAAACTAAAACTTCGAGTGAAACATGAAAAGTACGAAACTTCCAACGCCGGAGTTTTCTTGTTCTCTATGAGCGAGAAAAGAAAGAAAAAAGAAAAATGGCGGGCGGTCGACATTGTTTTCAGCGGCAGTCGGGGCTAAGCTGTAACATTAACCTTCTCATCTCGGCCTTAGTTAACATTCTGGGGTGCTATCACATAGTACGGTCAACAAGTACTTGCCAGGGCTGTATGAATGTAGGCCTTGGTCATTGTGTGGATGTTTTTTTGAGGTTTTTGGCGGTAAAAGCGATTTTTAGGACTTATTTGTAGTCAAACAGTTGAGCTTATGGCATTAGGTTGTAAATCTAATGGGTTGTCTGGTCCCTTTGAAAGATTGTTAGGTATACAGAGAGAGACAAAATTAAATGAATGCACTCCTGTTTTGTTCAAGAATTAATTTTTTAGGAGAGAGAGAGAGAAATGAAATATTATGTTCACAATAAAATCCTCGATGTCTTATTTTAATCTATCTAAGTGTACTGTCGGTACCGAACATTATACTGAAAGCCCAACCGCGCTTTATGTAAAAAAAGTTACAAAACACCCAGCAAAATTTTCATAATAATCCCCCAAACATGAAAATAAATACCCAGAGTGGGGGCAATATCAAACGCAAAACACAGCCCTGTACGTTATCACTGGATGCTCAAACCAAGCTTCATTGAACTCTAACAATGCGGCACAAAGTCCCATTTCCCTTGCATAGTCAAAGAGCTAGGCTTCCAAGGAGTAGCGTGAACACAAATTGGAATTCGGCGGGACCCCACGTGTTGCGGGGTTCAAGGCTGTGTCAAACGATGGAGGTTTACAGTGCAACCATGATGACACTGAATTAGAAGGATAGGTTTGAAGGATATTCTTTGAATTTTGTGTGATTGGACGGTAAAATAATGTATTGGTAAAGTTAGGTTATGTTATTTTGCAAAACGGTGATTTGTGACCAGAAAATACATTTAATTAAATCGGAAACCGAAACATTTTATTTATTTTCAACAGCCAGCAAACACCAAAATAATTATGTACAAAAATTATAATCGAAGCCACAACTATTCAATCTCGTACAATGGAATATTTAATACAAAAATATTATCTGAGTTATCCTGAAATATTTTCCACGTGGCCACAGTTACAATAGCTGGCGGGGTGAGGTATCGATCCCGGGGCCTACAGGAAGCGGGGGTGCGTTTCCGGCTGCGGGGAGAGGGCGGTGTTTTGAAAAATTGGCACCCATTGCCGCACACAAACATTTTTACTATTAAAACAAGCCAAATTCTATTCTATTCTGTTTGCAATAAGGTGGAATTAGGAATAGCGGTTAGGGGTCTTGAGTAAAAGTGGAGATTTTGTGGCGTTAGAAATGTGTTCTGATTTATCTTGTTTTTGCATTTTTGTGCCGCTTGAGTAATATCCGTTTAGTGGGTTAAATATTGGATTTTAATTCAGTAAATTTTAGGTTGTAAAAAATATTATAACAGTCGCTGGCTCCTAAACTAGAACCAAACAAGTATGTAAAATAATTGCCATTCTGATAACGCTTGTTAAACTAATTAATTAACATTTCAAAATCACATTATATCAGAACGCAATAACAATTTCGGTGACAAATGAATACAACACATAATCATGACATTTCAATAACAAATCCTACACTAAAAGCCGGGCTTTCACAACAAGCTCACCGCCGCTAATTAGCTAACTTCACTAAAAATACTAAAACAACCTGCAATTAAAACAGAAACAACACGAGCACTAATAAATTAAAATACATCATACTGTATTAATAAACGCGCAATTCACAACCAAAAACAATTACGACCCGCAACTCGTTGGTTGTGTAACCAAATTATGGGAAAATCCCATTTGGTAAGGAACCCTCGGTAACTTTATTTTCATCCCAACTATGAGGGTAGGAGAACAATTTGTAAAAGGCCACGGGAAATAGCTGAGAGGCGGGAAAAAGGCCTGTCATCGCTGTCATGGCGGAATATCTATAGATGGCGGGAAAAAATGAGACCCGTCACTATATTTTAGCGTGACGTAAGGCGAGGGACAGAAGTCCGAGGGCGAATTATTGGGGTAAAAAAAAAACTGTTTCATTTTGTTTGACTAAATATTCGTTTTCTGACCACCAGACGTACTAAACCTGATATAGTGTAACCTAGGGTTGTGGAGGTCAGATAGGCAGTCACTACATTTCAAGTTCTGGTATTCAGCTGCAACCCCCACCATAGATATTCATGATTTAGGCAAATTATTATTTTCTTTATCGTGTGGTTATTGCCTAACCTGGTGTCAGATTTTTATGCCACCAATGGGCGTTTAACTTTGCTTTACATGCGGTCTAGAAATATCGCTCAGGCGTACTGGTTTCTGCACGATGTTTTCCGTCACCGAAGCAAGTGATAATTGTACAATACGCACATGAATCCGAAAAATCAGAGGTGCGTCGCTTGGGTTCGAACTTGAGATCTTGACACTCCGAGGCAGATGATGAAATTAGACTTTTCTAAGCTGCTCGCTCCTAGTGGCCAGTCGGAAATAAAATACCAACACTTAGGTATAATAAACTCGGTATTTCCACTTATTCAGACAGTTAATTTGCGCTTTTTCATAATGAATTAATTAAGGTTTATGCGGCTGCATAAAAATAAATTCTACGTAAAATGAATAATTCGTCATCATTATTTAATTTTTGTGTCCGATTACACTCATTATGTGTTGGGTAAAAATGAAATTATGCATGAACATGCACTGTTGCGTAATTTGGTAAAACATTTTAGCACGGTGAATTGCATTGGTTGTTACCTACGTGTTGTGTTAAAAGAGCTAGAAGCGAAAGGCGGTAAAAAACTTACAAAATCGAGGGCTTAGCTCTTTTTTCTATTTAACTAGACGTTCTATGGATGGCGGAAGATACTGGAATATCTTTTGAAGGATTGGCCTACAATAGCACTTGATAGAGAAAAGTAGAAAACTGATGTAATCTAGTACAGGCAAGGTATCCCCAGGATAGTCCGGTTGAACAGAAACTAGCCTCCTAAGTTGACCTGCAAGATGCCATGCGTAAAAAAAAGTAATATTTAAAAAAAAAACTAGCAAACAGTCATTTATTTGTCAACATCAATCAAAATTAGTAACGAATGGAACGATTCAAACGCTCTTAACTACAATCCACTATCAAGTGGGTGACTTTAGCGTACAATTCGCAAGTGTACACCCGGCCTTTTCCGCCCCTCGGCAGTTCGCGAGGGCCCAATAAAATATTGTCGGCAACATTCAGGCGATTCTGTAGGAGACCGGAGCAATAATATTATGACATATTGCCTCCACAAACTCTTTGAACGGTTTTTTTCTTGTGTGGAATAACGCGCTTACTTACCTACTAACATTTATTTAGAAGGTACCTACATAGTTGGTTTTGGTGAATTATTTGTTCGATTTATTTACCTTTTGTGTAATAACTCCCATCAAGATCCGATAAGCAGTCACTCCATGTAAAATACTGGTAGCTGCATCCGGTTAGACTGGAAGCCGACCCCAACATAGTTGGGTCAAAGGCTAGGCAGATGATAAAGATGTGTTATAAAATAACTCTCATATTACCTATATCTATAATTTATAGGTATCTACAATTTAAATGATAACTTATCTTTGAAATAAAGACACTATTCCGTAATAAACATTCCACCCACCTAGAAAAACAAGAGAACAAAAATAAAACGACTATCGTTACGAAAGTGTGTCAGCCCTCGCTGTCTATAGATCTAGCAACAAACTAGCATACCTATGTACCTACTTGAGAATTACATAGGTGTTACACTATGCACAATAGTGGCAAGTCCGCCTTCACAAAGCGCGGGAAAGCTCCGGGCGCCATATTGTCGTCGCCATGGCTGCCGCCGGAAGTGGCGCGCACGTGAGGGCTGCTTCCGGGGGCGCGTTCCGTTTCACGCAGTTCAATGTCACAATATAGTGTCCACGCTCCGTTTGTTTTAATTGTTTTAGACGTTTAGACTTCTACAACTTGGTGTTTTGTTTTCGAGTCTCGTTTTGGAATGAGACGTTGATTGATATTGTGATTTGGTTGCTGGATTACGGTGTATTTTAATGGATGGACTTAATTTCTTGGTACAGTGGCAGAAATCTGAGTTAATAATATTTTCTGCTTAGTTACTAATGCTCTGATAAGAATTACGATGTAGGTGTATGATGGTCTTAGGTAGTAACTATAGGTACATTTTCAGTGACAATCTAGTTACAATAAGTGGAAGTCAGTTCTATTTGAATTCAAATGGTCCGTGTCTTGTAAGACTTTGGAAAATTGCCTAAAACGACGTTCGGCAATCCGACCAAACAGAAGAAACCAAAATTCTCATTCACATTTTTCTCTCCAACAGGTCTGGTTTTCCAACCGGCGAGCGAAGTGGCGTCGAGAAGAAAAGCTCAGGAGTCAAAGAAGGGATGCACCAGCAGCGTCGCCCCCCGCGCCCCCCACTCCGAGGATACCGTTGAATGGAGGCTTCAACTCCATGTACAGCCCCATACCGCAACCCATTGCTACTATGGGAGAGTCTTATAGGTTAGTAGCTGAAGAATATCTTGGACCTATAAACGTCAAACTGAATCTCTTAGCTTAGTTCGAAACCCACTGATTATAATCTTATTGGCCATCGTCTTTTTTGGCTTTGTCGAAACTAGTAACAATTTATTTTTTTTCATTTCGTGTGTATATCAATTCAAATATGATAATTTTATAAAAATTCAATAAGTTTTATTGACCTAACTGCCGTACTCAGAGATATTTAATGATGACTTATCACTGAGTAAAGATGTGACATACAAAACCTTCACTAAAATGTGTTCAAATCTTTACTAAGGTAACGGCTTAAGTAATCATTAAATATCTCTGAGTGCGGCAGTAACACCGATTTTTTTATTCAATAATTCTTGGCGCCACTGTCTAACTCAGTTCATTTCCCGTTTTAATGTGTAGATCAAGATAAAACAGAAAAACAGCATCCAATCTAGTAAAAAATAAACATCTAAAATAAAAAATTTGTTCACACGAGTAAAACCTTTAAACGTACGGTATCGCCATCTATCATCGAGCAGCGACACTAATTAAATTGCGCGCCAAATCGAGCGGCAAAGGTCGCGCCTCCTTGCGTTTCCCGCCAATGCACCGAGACGCTACGAACGAAGGTCGACCGACTTTCTACACCGATTGATTTTTAATAGTGAACTCTGCGAGTTTTAGGCTTCGTCCCTGAGCAAATTAACTTTGTTGAATGAGAATTACCAGTAGTTCTATCCCCCGGGAATATTTTTGCATTTCATGCTGTCTTTTCTTTTATTCTACTTGATTATTATCTTTCGATATTTTTATAAAGTTTAATTTGGCTTTTTCTTTCCCGTCACAAGTCTAATTGCATTTCATTTAGATGTATTTTAATGTAACCATAAATACTCTTTTTTTTTAAACGCAAAAGCTACATGCTATTCTTCCACAAACGTCAAAACAATGTAAACATGACAAATGAACTACCTACACATTCAGCCACAAACGTCAAAACAACTACGGACTGTTTTTTTTAATTATTCGTTTCACCTTTTGTATTTATTTGCCTTCAATATTTTTCACTGTGTACGACATTGACAGTGCGCTTGGTTCCGACAGTGCGATGTCGGGTGGACTGACTTCGTCATGCCTGCAGCAGCGGGACGGCGGGTACCCTTACATGTTCGGTGACGTGCTGGGCAGTGGAGGCTACTCGAGAGCGCCCGCAGCACATCAGCAGCATCCAGCGTATTCACAGCCGCAGGGAACCGCTGGCACTGGTGAGTTTTAGTTATTTTTGTCTTCCGACTTTATTCTTTCAGGTATGGGATGATCAATTATGCAAAGCATCGTATTATCACGAATCTAATTCTTTCTTTCTCTTTATTAAAAAAAAATGAAACGTTGCCCCACACTAGGAATTTCTCCTGTATCGTGGGTGCGTTCACAAACATTTAAGCTCACATACACAAATACCCAGGCCCGGAACAACTATCTGTAGGTCATACAAATATTTGTTCCGTGCGGGTATCGAACCAATCAAATAAAAAAAAAATCAAATCCAATCAATCAATCAAATCATTCAAATCAATGTAGACACAATACAACTATACAATGTTATCACAAAGAATTCAGTTCTACTTCGTAAATAATAATAACGAAGCAAACTTTTTACACGATTATCTTCTAATTTTTCTCAGTAACTACATAAATAGAAAAAACGCTACAAAATCTACGCAATCGGCACGAGAAGCTTTGGAAAATATTTACCAACTTCGTAATAAAATGTAAAAAAAAATGCTGAGTCAAGAGCAAGGGGCGTCTGGCCCACAAGACCGCGACATGATGGGGGAAACAAAAAAAAAGAGAAAAAGGAAAAATAGGTATTCATGTTCCGATTGGATTTGCCGTTGTCTGTTCCATACAAATAGCTTTTAAATTGATTTTCTTAATAGATAGTTGAAATGGAGAATATAAAAGACATTGAATACAGTTTTCTAAATTAAACATACCTACCTTAAACAAAACGTGTCTAAAAGCAGGAGTGTAAATTTATTATTCAGAAAAAGACTAAGCCGTGAGGGGCTGGCAATGCTATTGTTTTAAAAAGCCGTAACTTTTCCATTTGATATTATATATCACGCGGCGGACATTTTTAGCCGTAGGTGGCGGAAAGCGGTATGAATTATTGTTGTTTGGGGCGTTCGCGGCATTGTTCGTCTGCCGAGTTTCCAGCACCAACCGCGAACAAAAGAGTTTTTCACAATTCAAAATGCACGCTCTCGTTTCATTTACTCTTTTGCGCTCTTTCGACGGGTGCATTTCTAGCTTCGTGCGGTATTAAATAATGCGGATTTGTTCTACTTTTCGCTTTTTGGCTCCGGTTCTTTTACGAATTCAGCGGGTATGAGTTATTTTTCATTTTGGAGTCCGTGATTAATTTTTAAATGAAAATACGTGGTACCTATGAAATATTCTTTGTTAGCATATTAAAGCGAAAAAAAAGTAATGAAAGCCATATAACAACTCTTAAACATTAGCATTCAAACACATTAACATACAAATCACCAATAAACGTTGGCAAGTTCGTAGGCATCATAAACATGAGGGCACAGTCACAAACCATTGACTAAACGAGTCTCACAGGAGCTGTTTAGAGGCGATAATAACGTGTAATGAATGTAAACGGTGAATGGTGGTACGTACCCCTTTACCAACGCCGGCGGAACGGAAAACTGTTATCGGGCGGGAACACGCGCGGGGGCTAGCCGATCGAAATAAGGGCTTCATAAATCTAGACGTGCAGCATATTTGTGATGTCGTTTACAATGTGTTTTGTTTGATAGTAATATAAATTGGGAACTCTATTTTTAGAGGGTTAAGCTGGTATTAGTGATTATTATGATAACAGTTTAGAGTTTTAGCGACAAAGATCTGTAGGAATTGATTTCGCTTTGCTTACCTACCCTTGTTTTAGTGACCATCTCGAGGATCTTATCTCAAGAATATTTAAAAGTACTTCTATGCGTGATTGACTACAACAAAAGTCAAACACATGCGTAATCTGTAAACTAGGTAATGGTACCCCTTTTCCCTATTCGGCTTTCCATATAAGCAAACATGATTTCCAACCAGCACTAGCGCTTCTCATCGCACATAACTCAGTACCTAATTTCGAAATAGTTACCAAACATTCAAAATAGACGCTGTACTGAACTTCCTAGGCTAAACTACCTACCACACACATACGACAACTACGTTGTCACAACCATGGGGCTACGGATAGCTTTCTGACGATGCGACGTCACATAATCGAGCCAGACCCACCGTGCATAGTTAACGCGATTGTGTGTAATAGACGGAATGCAATCGGAATCCTATTAGACATATGTCCCGACCGATACTGATACATGACGTTAATAGGTTTCACGTTTGATTGTGTTAACATGTGCTGTGGATACGGACAACTTGATTGGTTGCAAATTGTGTCGTGAAATAGGAATTTTCGATTACGATTTGGGATAGACAAACTAGCTTTGCTGATAATTAGTGGGCTTGATTTGATCTGGTACTAAGCAGGACTTAATCAACTGCTAAACCTTTATGGTAGGTACCTACTGATTTAGTAGGTATACCGCTGTCGTTATGATTTGAAATGAACAAGTTCACAAAGATTTTTTTACTCATTTGTTTACATAGGTACATAAACTCACGCTTTTTTTCTCATGGTGGTATGCAGAAACCACAGAACGCAACGTGGTACGATCCTTACTTACTCCTTTTGCCTCGTCTACATTCATACATCTGGTCATACAGGCACGCCTGGTTACGAATATTAAGCACGTATCTTTTCTGAAAAAGAAACTCTTTTGTTTTTTAATGTAATTACCACACAATGAAGCACATTTATTAGCCTTATATTGCGTAATGCTTACCGTTTTTTGTAATATCTTCCACTCACACCTCAATCTTTTGATCTCAATTGTATCGTAAAAGATCTGACATTTTTATTAACACCCTCCCTCTTTGTTCCATAGGTGTAATATCAGCGGGCGTAAGCGTGCCTGTGCAAATACCATCGCAAGGGCCAGACCTCGCATCAAACTACTGGGGACGGCTTCAGTGATCTCAGCTATTCGGGTTCCCGCATCGACTTCTGTCGATGCCTGAGAACCCGACTAACATACCGGAGTCTCCATCTAGCGGCGAGATTGCGCACAACTACGCCGACGCGCACTTGTCTATGAACGCAGCTATCAACATGACTGCCGGACATAATGCCAATGTTTTGGCTGCGGACTTGCAAGAACAAAACAATTCAGTGTCGTAAGTGTTTACAAGAGACTGTTAAAGTACTTACCCGTTCGTTTCACAACCCAGTTTTCATTTTAGTGAGAATTCATTTTTGAATGGTTCAAGTTCAGTTTTGGTTGGATTCTTATTGATGTACAATAGTTCTCGGATTACACGTTAATATTAAGAGGCAACTGATGATGTTCAAACTTAGTCGTAAGCAAACGACCGTACTCGATGACGTGTGCTGTGCACTGCGGAACAATTGTATGATTTAATTTATCGTTTGCTTAAACATAATACTTGTATAATATTAAATACGATATATTTAAAGCATGTTTCATTGCGTACGGTCATTTAAATAGCAAGTAAAACAATAGAGTGCAATTGTAAATATAGAACAGCGCCATCTATTGTCGAGTAGAGAAAGTTTCTATAAAGGCAGCCGAGGTGTCCTCGGCGGCAAGAAATAAAATGTAAATTGTTTGTGCCAACGTTTGTAATAATCGAGTGTTATGCGCCCTTTCCGTGCACAACCCTTTCTATTTCTTTGATGTATGCAATAGGGGTGCGAAATGTTAATGCCATAGAAAAAAAAGCGTGGCAATGAGCTTCGTTATCGCGTTTGTTTCACACCCCTGCCTTCACCAATAAATTGTCATACAAACTAATCATGTTTGTACAATTGTGATGATTCTTGTATAATATTGTTACTAAATAGATGTTGTACGTAATGTGTCAACTCAAGTTCATTAGCACACCTTGAAACGAATTAATTTAATATTATTTATTGGTAAAGAGTAAGGTCAATATTGCTGTGATTAAAATATAGATTTATTAGGTTATTTTACCACAAGAATGTTGGACGATTTGAACTAAAACTAAATTTTACAGCACTGAAATTACTCACTGTACAAAACTGTATACAGAAAGCTCGTAGTTATACAAAATAAAAATATTTCTGTCTTATTTATTTTTTTCATAATGGTGCTGGTAAACAGCACAAATTATCATTTAAAATTGATAAATATGTACATTTATAATATATTTATTTTCATTAAAAAATGCAATATGGACGTGGTGTAGGCGGTAACGATGTTTGTAAAGTAATTTAATTTGATTAAGTGTAAAATAAATTATTACTTGAATATAAGTGCATATAGATTGAGGAGATTACAGTGAAATTTATTAATAAATATTGCATTAACCATTAGTATTTTGTTTTCTTTGACTCCCTAACATTGTTTACAATGACGAATGCCAAACTTGAGTGTATCTAATAATATAACAATGGGCTAATAAAGATGTATCAAATATTATTAATAACCTCTTTGCAGATGGCGCGAGTTGCAACCTTATTGCGTGCACAAAACTGCCAGCGGTGTTGCCACCCTAAAAATAGTGTGAGGAAATTATTCCGTTAAGTATATTTGGGCGGTATATATTAATTTTGTGTCGGTTAACTTTGTATAGCACCCCAATACAATGGATGGGGGACCGCGACAATGGGATGGGATTAAACATGTTGTATTGGAGGTATTATAGAGATATAAATGCGGAGGGATCGGAGTACAGTGCTTAAAATTATTTTTAACTGTGGAACGATTACTATAGAATTTAAATAATGTTTATGAAGCGCGTCCTACGAAGTACAATCTATTTTATTCATGCATTACTGTAACAAATAAGGAACAGTAACGTAGTACTTGCAACCGGCGTATGTGTATGGCCGGATGTATGAATGTGGTCAAGGCAAAAGGAGTATGCAAGATAGTAGCAGATGGTGTACTATGGTTTCTGCCTACCGCCATTGGAAAAGAGCATGAGTTTATGTATATTCAAAACTTTTTTTATCAAAGATCCTTAGATTTTACTCAGCTATTTGTTTCAGCATATTATGTATTAACCATCGTGTACCTAATTCTATGTCCCATGATTAGTAAAACCTAACACTTTAAGTTCAAGTTACTTTAAGAACAATACACACACGTCCGCAATCACCAACACAACTTCACACAATGCACATTTCTACTTACTTCTAGCGAATCATAAGCTGATCAGATAAAACCATCCCGAACATGCATTACAATGGTTTTCTATCAAAAACAGGCACAGCAGCGCCCTCTGTGCCGCAGTAGGTAAGCAACTGCACAGATTATCAACGCTTATAATTGGTTTACATTTTGTCTGTCTGTCTGTATGTCCCCTATCTATTGATGAGGACGAATGCGTTTGATATGAATGGGTAATCTTGTGTTGTGGACCGACGGTTTGAGGGGCCTGTAATTATTATTTAGTTTGTGTTGGGTTAGTATTCGATTATTATTGTACATGTTGCGGATAAAATGTGTTGTTTATTAATAGTTTGTGTGAGCGCTTATCCTGTATCAAATTTTCCGTTTTTTTTTCATTTTTCCTTGATCAAAGTTATATTAAAATATGGTACTAAAGTTAATACAAAATTATGCAAATTTTATTATTAAAGTTTGTGTCAATAAAAGTAGGTATTTAGATAACATATTTATTAAGCGTAAAATGGAAATGTTTACACTTCAAGTCTCTATATAAAATCACACGATACAGTCTTACAACGCGCTTGATATGATGGCATAATATCAATTAAATATATATATTATTATCAATTAATTAAGACACTAATGTCATTAGGACGCAGGATTATGTAATTAGTTTATTATAAAAAAAACATACTTGAAATCCTTAAACCGTGTCCTAATCTAAGCGATTGTCAGGCACATTTTGTTCGAAGAGCCCGAACACGCTCCACCACCGGATTCTCGAACAATTAAGAGTGACAAATGAATACCAAGATCGCAAGCAATCGCTTATATTGGGACACGATGTTACACTTTTATAACTACTCCTCCACTAAAACTAAAAAAAACTGACAATCGTTAAAAACTGTCAGTTTTAGTAACTATAAGTTTTGGTACACATTAATTATAGTCTCAATCAATTCATCAGGTTTCTTAAACTACCCACATACCAGACAACTTGAGACCGTGACTAGCGGTCAGCGACACTTTTCATATTACAGTTTTTAGTGGCCCACTGCTCATGTTTAGCTAGTATACAAAAATAGACCCTATTTCTATTGTGATTAAGTTCAATTTGCATCAGCAATAGTAGTCGGTTATGCTCATGTTGAATGTATGGGACGCGAGGTAACACTTTCATGACTACTCCGCCAATACCTCCACCTAAAAAACTGACAGTCGGAAAAAAAGTGTTCGTTTTAGTAACTATAAGTTTTGGTACACATTACTTAGTATACAGTCTCAATCAATCCATCAGGTTTCTTAAACTACCCACATACCAGACGACTTGCGACCGTGACTAGCGGTCAGCGACACTTTTCATCATACAGTTTTTAGTGGCCCACTGCTCATGTTCAGCTAGTATACCAAAATAGACCCTATTTCTATTGTGATTAAGTTCAATTTGCATTACCAATAGTAGTCGGTTTTGGTCATGTTGAATGTATAGTCTTGCAAAGTGCTTTCGCTGGCCAAAAGTCGCGGCCGTTAGTGTACCATGTGCCACCATGTCTTAAAATATTAGAAAAATATTATATTGCGACCTTATTGCGATTCTTGATGACTTTCTAGTACTTACTATTACTTGATCGAAAAGTGAGTATTCTTTGAGAGGTAATAGAACTCTCACACTAAATTTAGGAAGGTAATTTTTAAGCATATTTTTGGTGTATTCTATAAGTATCTAGTTTAGTTACTTATATCCTAAATTGGTTGAAAGCCATTTACACGCCTCCAGGCACTTACTATGGTTACTAAAACTAAAGTCGTGTGAACGTCATTTAGTAATTAGCCCAATAGTTTTTTAGTTCGTTGCATTGAATTCCGTAAATCGCGCTCTACTTACGACTATAAACTTGTAATTAATGAGAGTTCATATTAAAATTATAGAACAAATTGCATTACAATACCATTTGCATAAGACTAACGCGAAAGCTGTTTTTCATTGATCGATAGTTAAACACTAACTAGTTCGCAAGTAATTTAAATAGGAATGACAACTAGCTTATATTTTTATCTTTGGAAAAAAACTGGCACACGTATTTGCATAAAGGTACTAATAATCACATTTTTTAGAATTTTTGAAACATTTAGGCCAATATAAAGTGGTATCTAAGTTTGAGATAAAAAAAATTAGGAGTATAAAACGACCTAAAAATATAGAATAATGCGCTATTCTGAACGCGTTCTGATCAAAAGTCACCATTACCGTACGCAAAATACGCACTTAGGACGTGGAGTTGCGGACACCAACCCGTAATCAAATACAATACAAGTTACCCTAAGTTATTTTTGATAGTGCGTTTGAGACCTAAACATGTAATTATTTGAGATCTTTTTTTAGAAAGCTTTCTTTTGTATGCCTTGATTTTTCGCGTAATAGTGGGTAACTAAAATTATCGAAATTTACCGAAAATAGGTGAGTATTACTTGTCATTTTCGTACTCTTCATGTTAGTGTTTCAGTCGAGTATCTAAGACAGTAGGGCAGTCCTTTCGGTGTGCACTCTTGAACCAACCGGCGTAAGCGACGGCGAAGTGTTCTGCGCGTTTGTTGGTCTGGAAAGCACAGAAAATCTAATTATTTTAACATTCTAAATATAAGGGGGGAGGGAGAACGTATTGGTCGCTCTTTCTAGTATCATAAGAGAGACAGGGAAAGGGCTATGTCGTATGTCGTACATTATATAACGTTTAATACTTTTGTTACACAGAGAAGCTGAAAAGTAAAGAGAACTCTCGCTCTAGTAGACAGACATAACATCACTACTGTCATCCTAGAAGGGTGCAAAGGTGTAGGTACCTTATAGAACACTCACATTTCGCCAGTTTCTCTAGTAAGTATTAGGCCTCATTTACGGAGACGCGGGGCGTCGCGCGGCGAGTTGTGCGTTTTTAATTCAAACACATGGCGATGTATGAAAACGTTAACGATTTCAAACGTCGATTTTACGAGAAGCGATTTTTCGCTCGTTAGTTTAAAATGCAGCGTTTGTTGCGGTGGATGTGCCTCTCAGTAAATAAATAAAAAAGCTCGAGACGAGCCTTCTGCACGCGCCGCGCGACGCCCCGCGTCTCCGTAAACGAGCCCTTATGAGTATTTATGAGAGAAACAAGGAAACCGCGGTGGCGGTACAAAACTGCATTTTTTTAAGTTTTTGGTAAACATATTAGTTCTGCAAGAGTATGCATCATCATTTTAATTTAGTAAACAACCATACACAACAGATATTTTACTAATAATTTAATATTAGTAAGCAAGTATCTACTACATACTCCCATTTTGAACATTATTAAAAGAGGAAAAACATGATTTAGGATAATGATTTTGTAACTATGGGGTAACATCGGTACAGGAAGTCAGTTGTTCGAAACTCTGATAACCAGTCGCACTCAGTGCCAACTGGGTTGTGAAGGTCACTTATTGAAAAATACAGTTATTCTGGTAAGACTGGAAACCGACCCAACATAGCAGATGACCTCCGAAAGAATACATGAACTTACCGTCTCATAAAATAAGAAAAGACACTGCCATAGGACCGAGCTGGCGTTGGTTCAGCCATGATCGGTCTAACGGCCCTCGGTGGTGGGGGGAACGGGGGCCTTCCCCGGTTGTACCAGTGTTGGAACAAGAAGCCTAGTGTTGCCAGTATCAACCACATGAATTCTACCGCGACATCTGCAAGAGAAGAGGATGTAAATTGTAAGGGTTAAGTTATCAGTTCATGGCCATAAGGTATGATAAGTAGGAATCGGATATTCGGATGCATATTTACATCAACATATTTTTCTTAGCAAAGGATACAATCGTGTGGAAAAAGCTTGTTATAATAAACTTTTTTGTGGTTTTTGTTAATAATTGTTTTTATAAGGGCGTGAGTTTATGTGTGTGTATAAAATGTAGTATTCCTAAGAACAGTGTATATTTTTATTCTGTATAAAACTAGGCCAAACGTTTGCTTAAACACATAAACAAATACTTCAACTTTAAAAAAATATTTGTAAATAAACGTAACTGAATTCTTTGCTGCTAATATTATTCAAATAAAATAAAATGTGAAATATTACTGGCCTTATAAAAATATTTTTTTACTTGAACTCGCACTCCATGCTAGTCAACACTCAAACTTTAGGTACCTACCTAAACATGCATCCGAATATTATCTAATTATAAGATTACAATGACTCATAAAAATAAATAAATACTGATTCAGTTCTTTAATCAGTGGTATCAAAAATGCGCGACGATTGGAAACTGACCATTATTCATACGTAGGAACATATTATTTTGCAGGTAGGTAGGAGGTCAAAAGAATAACTTAAAACAAAGTCCTTCGCTGCGTCTGTCTGTCTGTTCGCGATAAACTTAAAAACTACTGCACCGATTTTCTTGCCGTTGTTACCAATGGATAGGGAAGGTCGAGGAAGGTTTTAGTATTTATTTGACCGACATCCACGCGGGCGAAGCCGTGGACATAAGCTAGTAATACATAATTATAAAACACTAGCTGTTCCCGGCATGCGTTGCAATGCCCTTTTTCCTACCTACTACCTGCCTGTGTACCAACTACCTACCTACCTACTACCTCCTACCCTACCTACCTACTACCCTACTTACCTACTACCCTACCTACCTACTACCCTACCTACCTACTACCCTACCTACCTACTACCCTACCTACCTACCTACTACCCTACCTACCTACCTACTACCCTACCTACCTACTACCCGACCTACCTACTACCCGACCTACCTACTACCCTACCTACTACTCTACCGACTACCCTACCTACTACTCTACCTACTACCCTGCCTACCTACCTACCACTTTCTCACCTTTTAAACCTTCCCTGGACTTCCACGAATAATTCAACACTATACTTAGCCAAATCGGTCCAGCCGTTCTCGAGTTTTAGCGAGACTAACGATCAGCTATTCATTTTTATATAATATAGCTGTACCCCGCGTGCGTTGCAATGCCCTTTTACCTGCCTACGTACCAACTACCTACCACCTACCTATTACCTACCTACCTACATACTACTAATTTCTCACCTTCTCTGGACTGCCACAAATGTTTCAAAACCAAAATTAGACAAATCGGTCTAGCCGTTCTCTAGTTTTAGCGCGACTAACTAACAGCAATTAATTTTTATATTATACGCAAACACCATTTGAAAAATCGTTTTTCTATTGGGAAAGAAACAGTAATTATTTGTGATTATTGTGATAATGTCGTTTGGTCTGTTTGAAGTTGTCATTCGTTGACTGAACAACTGAACGTCACTCAATTGTTTTGCCTTCCCGGAACCTCTCCACTAACACTTGAACTTTATGGGTACGGTATTAAAGCTCAAATTGATTTTACGTTTTAGTTAGAAAACGTTTGTATGGGAAAAAGAAAAGGGCTGTTTTTAGGGCTTTTCCGGCCATTATTCGATTTTTTCTCGCCGTAAGAACCATCCTTGAACTTCAACGAACATTTTAAAAAAAAAATCAGCCAAATCGGTCAAGCCGTTTTCATGCCAAGTCGTGACAACGGAAAACGGGTTTCATTTTTATATATATAGATTTAAGACCCAGCCACATCGTAGCGATGCGGTCGGGTCACAAATTCACGACTCTAATAAGTTTAGGAAATGACAGAACCACAGATTTATCCTGAATATATTATGTTACATAATATAAAACTTTACAATATGTGGCAGAGTATGCAACATTTTGTTTAAAATAAGGTAAATGTAAATCTAAAGATAGCGCGTCCAATACGTAGTTAAAGTTATGACTGATGAACCTTGCCGTGTGAATCACCTAAGGATGAGATACCTTATCAAATGTTCCGAATGTTAGCGTTTTGTAAACATTTAAACAGTCCCACAAAAGTATTAAAGAGGCGATTGCCCTGAAGACATAATGTTGTTTTATTTTTATTTGTTACATGGTGTTATTGCCAAAGGTACTGTTTAGGTAATCTCTCGCTTTTATTATGCGTCTGTGCAATTAGCAACGCAATAGGTTAATCACACGATTGACACATGGTCATTGGATAATGGGATAGCCTAAATTAGCTGATTTATAAATCTGTGTTATGTGATGGTAAGGTTAACATGAAAATATTGTTAAACAAAACCATTTTAAAATAATTTCCATGGAGCTTCTTGCCGGTTCTTCTCAATAAGAAACGACCAACCCGAATCGTGCACCTTTTGTCGACGTTTTATAGATGCCCATGTAGGTCTATGTGAAATAAAATATTAAGATTTTGAAATGATCAGGTGTGTGTTCGTCTAAGGGGTGGAAATCTGGGCTGCGGGTTGTTCGAAACAGATACCGCGGCCTCGCCACAAGGGCTAAGAAGGAACATGGGTGGTTTTTAGTCAGTAGAAGTCGGACACTCCCTACTGCTCTGCCCAGAGCGGGAAGAGATTTGATGATTTCCCAACCCCCTAAAAAAAAAATGTGGTGGAAATCTTCTGCAAGTTGAATTCTTGTAATCAGGGGTAAACCTATAATGTTATTGATCACCAGTCGCAAATGCAGACCTGTGGTGATATTGAGATATTATTGAAGAAAAAATCAAATTTCATAATTGCTAGACCTAATGCGCAAAAAATATATTTGTACAAACAGAAACACGTTGTATATGTCGTAGGATAGCTTGATACTTCGAATCTTCGCGGAAATCCTAGGGGTTTTGCGAAAACGCGGATAATTAGACATAGTTACCAAAATGGATTAATGGTCACCAAATACGTCGAAAGCAAAAGCTTTTTCAACGCGCGCTCGCTTCGCTCGCATATTAAATAACACTAATATCTTATGTCCCCGAAGTGCCGGGCCTCCGCCGGCCTCCTTCGTCGGCCTACGGCCCGGTGCCCATGCCGCCCCTAAAAAAAATTTTCGCCTATGTCTAATTATCCGCGATTTCGCAAAACCCCTAGGATTTCCTAGGATTTCCGCGAAGATTCGAAGTACCAAATTATCCTACGCCATATATATACATTAACTCACCTCTCCACTGAGTATCAGGCGCCGCCAAAAAAGCTTTATTAAATTGCGGGACCGTGGCTCTCCTTATAACATTTATGATGATGAACTTCAAATTGGATCCCAAGTAATAGTCGATGGACAGCACGGTAGCATATGCTCCTAGCACGGCACAGCATAAGATGTTAGCGGCATAGGATACGGAGACCACTGCTATGGCAGTCAGCATCATGATTAGTACAAAGAGGCACCAAAAGTTGAAGTCCCATTCCAAGTATAGTATGTTGCCTAAAACATAGATTTTGGTTAATATTGATGGTGTAACTAGCAAATTGTTGTGCCCGTAGGCATTCATAAATGCTTTGATTCGATTTCGATTCGACAAGTCGTATGTCTATCTTTTTCCTGTTCGAAATATTTGTTATTTATTGCGAAAGCGAACGAAATAGACATAATTAATTATGACTTTCCGAAAAACAAAAAAAGTTGTGTAATTTTGACTTTAATATATGTTTTCGCAATGTTTGTTTACTCTTTTATAAAAATAAAAATAACACACGTGTTCACAAAATACTTTACCAACGTCTTACCTGGTAATCTATAGTAAAATATCGAAGCCAGTAAGAATCCAAGGTGAAATGAGGGCAACAACACCGCAATCACGGGTATTCCATATAGCCACCAGAACAACCACCAGATAGCGCCGAAGAATACGCCAGATACTACTGAAGCGGCCAGCAGGGCTAAAAGAATATATTGTTAGGACTTCAAGCAAGGTTCAGAAACACGCAAGTGGATCGGCGACTTACAAGGTTGGTTTTATGGGTTAACTATACTTATATACTAAGCTGAAGAGTTTGTATGTTAGTTTGTCTGGTTGAACGCGCTAATCTCAGGAACTACTAGTTGGAATTGAAAAAATATGTTTGTGTTGGATATATATATATATATATATTTATCGAGGAAGGCTTTAGGCTAGATTCCACGTGGATGAAGTCGCGGGCAAAAGCTAGTAACTTCTAAATTTCCGTTGCCACACATGTTTAATTAAACGCTCATAAGTCAATTTCAATCGTTAAAAAATAATACAAGTACGGTTTAAAACAGACTTAGGACCCAAACAAATGACAAATCCAAGAATAGTAGAAGGTTTATCATACTGCAAAAGGACCACTGTCTAAATCAAATGAAACTTCATGTTTGATTGTCTGGGGATCATAATCTTGGAGGTTCTAAACCAATTAGGTTTAGTTTAAATTAACCCAATTGTGCTAATTAACGCAAATCTCGCACCTGTACACGAGTTGCTATGGATTGACCTTGTAGTCTTTAAATAGACTCCTGATACAGGTCGGCCAAAGCAAGGAAAACCTGTTCAAGTGGAGATTCATAGATAACTCTGCCTCGGAGTGTTAATATGGTGTTGCTTCACAAACTATGGGGCACTTGTTATCGTGTTCTGCTTGTTCTGTTATGAAAGTGCCAAATTCATCGCCAAATTTTCGATCGGCTCAAATTGAATAGGGTATTTCACGAAAAAAATTTAATCAGTCCGTCTGTTAGATTATCGAAAAATATTGGATAAGTACGTGTTTTTTGTTTTATCAAATTAGTAAAAATTTACGAAAATAAAACGTGTCAAAGATCACTTTGTGGGTAAAAAAGTACTAACATTGTGACGTCACACGACTTGACGACTTTTCGAAGGACTGTATCGTCTTCATCTTGTGTTTACGTGAAAAAAGAAAAAATATGTGTACATTATTTTTTGGAAATCTATCTGCTGGGCTAATTACATATTTTTTGTGAAATACCCAATTGTCTTGGACACGCTAAGAAGAAGTGTAACTTTTCACTTACCAGGCTTATCAACCACGGTTATTAAGGCTATCAGAATGTATGTTATAATGACACCGCTGAAGAAACCAGCGAAAAACATTTCAGTCTTGAAGAACCGGTGTCCGAAGAAACATATGAACACGCCGATAAACATCAGCGCTGCGCATAGTAACTGTGATAGTCCATCATCTGCAAAATATTTGTTAAATGTAAAATCTATGTCGCTGCCAGATCTTTGAATTGGCTATTTGACTACAGTTAAAAATTCACGAAAATGTTATGTTCTTTCAAAGAACTAGCATAAAAAATAACATCGATAAAAAAATAGAGTAGTTACATGCTTTAGAAGTTTTTTGGTGGGGGGACTTTCTATCTTTATCTCGCGAAACGGCCATTTGTACTACGTAACCGTGACGTTACTACGGGCGGTATGAAATATGACATCACGTTTCTATAGCGTTGTCTTTGTCTAACACCGACTAACACGACATTTAAAATCAGTTAAAACTAAGCCATTATCTGATCGATTTTATTACTTTTTTCACACATCATGTTTATTGTATTTCTGTTAGTTCTTTGAAATAACATAACATTTCCGTGAATTTTTAACGGTAGTCAAGTAGCCAATTCAATACAGAAAGTGGTCAACCGTTTCATAAAAAGGTGATTCATGGTGATATTTCGATTGAATAAGTTATGTAAGGTCCAGATCATAAATTGATAAATTTTAAGATCTGCCCCAGATATCTATAAGATCACCAAAAATCGCCAATTAAATATGATACTAGGAGAGCTTCTACAGTTCACCTGTCTATCCGACAATAATTTATGTTACCACTAGAAAGACCATCATCATCAACATTTCACCTGAAAGATGTCCACTGCTGGTCATAGGCCTGCCCCAAGTGTCGCCACATTGGCCGGTAACCGGATCCTTGCAACCTTTATTAGGCCATCGGTGCACTAGTGCGAGGCCTTCCAACGCAACGTTTGGAAGACCGTTAAAAAGGAAAACCCATTCAAGGCACAGTACCGGTAAGATGGTTAGACGTGAAGGCAAGACAAGAAAACTTAAAGGTAGCAGCACAGTATCGAAGAACTTCGAGACACGCCGTCGTATTCGGTCGCAATTCGATCCTCAGTATTGATGGAACGATGAAAAACAAGAACAAAGAAGTCACAGGCAAAGGTTAAATAAAAATAAAACTTACCAATCATCTCGCAGCCTTCATCAGCGATGTCGGTACAGCCATAGCTGTAGCTGGGTACATACACAGAATACGATGTTATATTGTCCGTTTCATCATATCTCGACGCCACCACTGCGTATATGGCTCCTGAACCAGGGTAAGCACTCAAAATGCGACGAGTACGAGGCATGGCGTTGTACGGAATCTTGGAAGGAAATATTATGGTTTTTGTTATATATGCTGACAGAACGGGAATCATGTCTGCCTAACTTCTGTGCCACTCGTAAAAGATGTATTAGTCGATAGTTATCAAAACAAGCAAGCTTTGCATGAATCAACATCGTCTAAAGTCAGAATGTTTTCACCAATAGATAAGTTTGATTTGTTAGCAACGCAAAAAACATTTTGTTTCGAACACGATCCATTAATTTAACACCTAGTATACTGCGCTCCATTGCTAGTTGGCAAACCTTGAGTTTGGACTTCTGGATGTTAGTCAAAGACCAAGTCTGTGCGACATAAGCAGCCTAAAATGTTCCCACTGCTGGGACTGTAGGAGTAGGAGTGTGATCCACCACGCGAAATCGGTGCGGATTAGTAAAACTAGCAGCACTTGTACAAATTAATAGCAGTTTCTAGAATGCTTACAACTGTTCCATATTTTCGAATACCCTTGAGGGTCATCATCTTCCTGATGCCAGTGAAATAAGGGTCAGGATAGAAGTTTAGTTGAGGCAGGTACATCATGTAGAATGTCAGTTTTGTCATGTTTGGGACCTTGCAGTCACGATCCGAGGCCGGCCAAGCTCCTGCTGCAGCCTCTATTACTATGTAGTCGGATAATGTCTGGACATAAAGGTATGGAAATATGTAAATCTGCGTGAATTCCATGTTACATCCGCCAGGTATTGGATCTAAAAAAAATAATATAAAAATATTTAATTGACACTGTTACAAGCACACAGTCACAAAAAGTGAGCATATGTATTGCCTGAAATGAGATCCTAACCCCAAACTAGTCCTGGAACGGTATTTTAGGGGTCAAATATGCTATAATCTTTATATATAAAATTCTCGTTTTATTATGTAAATAAATCTGATAGGGGTCAAATAGGGATCTGAAAACATTTAGTTGGATTAGAATGTGCATAAAGCACACACTGCAGCACTTCACATCGTGGCTACTATACAAGGCCAAATGGTCTTTGTCTAAATAGGTGTAAGTTCAACAGAATTAAATATGCAATTTTAAAAATATCTCAATATAACTTTTCAGTAAATGAAAAATACTAATTATTTTCTGTAATGTAAAAAATTTGCATATGTTTTATATAAACTATCAAAGACTGTCAGCCTAGAATCTGTACTAACGGCTTATCATGGTTATGTTGCATCAACACTTGGGAATGGCATAATGTATTGGGGCCACTCTGTCAGTAGAGATTTTGTATTTAGAGCTCAAAAAAAATTGTTAGATCCATGTGTGATCTAATACGTAAATGTAGCCTAATACAGGAAAACCACATAAGTAAAGAAATATATGTTGACTTGTAACATTTAACTGTTTTTCTTTTCCTTTGTTTGTTTTGTCCCACAGCTAGGCAAAATCCATAGCTTTCCACTCTTCCCTCTGTGCGGTTTACTCTGTCTAATTTGTCACAAAAGTTTCTAGGTCAAATAATTGAAATATTGTATAAAAAGTATCATACCTTCTATTTTGTAACCATGCACGGAAACATATACTCGCACACTAACATTTTTATGGTAATTGGTTATTTGCAATGTGCTTGTTGTATCCATAAAACTCACAAAGCCTACATTAGTTCCATTAGCTTGACTCTTTCCGTTCTCTGGACTAATCATAGTAAGTGTGATGTTAACCATATGACTATGGACTTGAAAAACAATGAAGTCTAAACTCTTATTCACATTACTAAAATTTACATGTACATTAGCCTCTTTGTTCAATATAAAGAAGGATCCATAAATTTCTCTGTTGTCATACGTTATTGATCCATTTAAAGGTATTGTTATGTTGGTATCTGGAACAAAGGAACAATTAAACTATACCTACTTAATACACGGGTCTTGCCCAGGGGCAAAAGGGCAGAAAAGGGACTTGAATAGATATGATGTGTACCCTGAAAACAGTGTGATGGGGTTGGCAGGAGCAGGAGATTGAAAACAAAAACAAACTTATATGTCTTCCATAGAAAATGACAAGTTGCACAGCACAGGGAGTGATAGTCAAAATGGATGGAGGCCTTCGCCCAGCTATGGCGAGAATTGCTGTAAAAATAATTCATTTAAAGTTTTTAGGTACCTACACGAGGAAACAAAATGACAAACCCGTACCTATGTACGGGTTGTAGGTACCAAGTGCTGGAAAATGGTACAGTAATACCTAGAAGAGACATTAGAAAGCATGTAACTAGTTCAAGCCCTAAGTATTTCCATTGGATTTACTAGCAAATTAATAACAGCACACTAAATAATAGTACATTTACCTTGTGTGGCTACAGAAGTAGCAAAGTAAAGGAAGGAAATTAAAATGAAATTTAATCCACCATTCATTGTAGAAACCATTTTCACTTATCCAAATTCAATAACGTCTAAAAATGTTATCACTTATTACAATGACTTCAAAACTTTCTCATATCACTACGATTACAAAATAATTGGGAACAGCTGATCATTTTGACACTGACATCACTTTTGCAGTTAAATAATAATTAACAAATAAACAATGATATTTAAGATCTTTTAATTATTGAGCCAGCGACCTAGAGTGTGATAAAATATGACCAATAATAATATTATTCACATTTTGTCCCCCCTACGGTATCACAATCAACGCGAGCGGCGAGGAAAAACAAGTATAAACAATGACACAAAAATGACAGTGACAGAGCGACGCACGATGAACTGAATGGCTTGACTATTCAGTCATGTGTTGACGTTTTCTGTGCTGAATGAGTGAGTATAATTTACACAGATAACTAAGAAATAATATGAAGCGCTTTTATTTAAAAATTATAAACGTTCTAGTGAATCAAAAGTAGCACTTTTTGATATTCATGGAGATCTTGAAGTTACAGCTAAAGAACTACATTTGTTTAGAGAAAAATAAATGTTGTACTTACATAGTACCTAGTTCTAATTTTTGTTTATCCAAAAATATTCGTACCAAAATTTCAAATACCTGTTGTGTAACACCTCTAAGTAATTATAAAATATTGAAAGGTAAAATAAAATGAGAAACAGGAAACTGCAGGGCTATTACGTATCTTTTTAGATGTCAGTGGAAATGGAAGGGACCAAAAACTGATCATCAAACAAAATAATAGGTAGCAGGTTTAGTTTCGAACTAAACCTGTCTAACTCCTGTAAAACTTTTTAAAAGATACTCTTTAGATGTAAATGGGAAATCAAAATTTTACTTTAACTTTTACTCAAATTAAACAGTTATTCAAATAAGCCAGTGACAAAAACATGTTCTAACATTACCATAATTTGAATAGGTAGTAAGCGCCTTGAGATCATTTCATTCTCGATATCGATTCCTTCGTAGGCCGCTAGAGCGCACTCACGTCAAAATTCTCAAACATGGCGGCGCGATCAATGAAGTTGTAATGTGTAGTGAGTGAAGTCTAGTGTAAAAATTGAAATGTTTGATTTTGGTGTTGTTTTTGTGTGTGGCTGTTAACATTAATGGGCCATGGGAAGGGGCCAGGAGCTATTAAACGCTGCCCGTGAGGGCGACAAGCGGACAGTGGAAAAAATACTTGGTCAAATAACTAATATAAGTGGTCCATTTACAAGGTGGGTCCTGATTCATGTTTTATTGTTTTACTGGTAGAATAATGAAGTGCAGTACGTTGTAGAGGTACTAGGCAGTTCTAGGGCAATCTAGGGTAATAATTGTACGTGTCACTGGCTTCAAAAATGGTCAAGAAAATGTTATCTTTGTATCAACAATGGTGTATTGTTATCACGTAGTTTTTTTATAATGTTTACGTGCTTATCATCGTTTCATGACAGACGATGTTTCCTTAAACGCTATTTATAATCATTATGGCATGTTTAATGTCCACTGAGGCACTGCTGCAGGTCAATAGTCATTTGTAACATAATTACAATAATTACATCAATAGTTACTCAAGTACAAAAAATCGTATTGTAGATAGCATCCCATTGCACCATAAATGCAAACGTACTGTCACACAGTAAGGTTGATAATTGCATGTCAGTAATACAGCATGTTAGTTGGTATGAGATTTGCAGAATTATCTTTTCAAGATAAAAATATAATCTTAAAAGATAACTTGTTTTTATGGTATTACTAAGTAACAACATGCCCTGCCTATTTTATTTGTTGCTAAAATGTTTTGCATGTTGAAGTAATATTATAGAAGTAAGCATGAAATAAAATCAGAGTTCCCAGCCAGATCAGGTGCATGTTATTGAACATAATATTCTAGGTAGTAGAAAATTATAAAATTTAGTTTTAAATAATTCCATGATATTACAACTGCTAAACTTAAGAACCAAGAGTATATCAGGTTCATTTCTCATAAAGTGCAGTACCTATGAAACAAACAAAACTTGTCTATACTTAATTACTATTTAGCATAGAAAATATAGATGACATCATACCTTGCAAATAGGTGTATATAGATACAGTTACAAACATAGATCTGTTATTATTTAATAGATTTTCCTTATAGTGTCATTTAAAAAACATTCATTTAAAATTATATAGTAATTAGAATAAAGGTTAGTACGTCATCTTAGGGGCGGTAATTGCAGAAAAATGGTCACCATTGTTACTGCATGCAACCATAGTGCGTGGTAATATGCTGGGGCTATGATTAAACAATATCAAGTCATGATTTAAAAGAAATGCAACTGGAGTTCCCTACCACTGATCTACACAATGTAAAACTACAACAACAACCCATATCTTAGTAGTAATATAAACTACGGTACGGTAAGCAAATGTTTAAAACAAATAAAAATTTGCAATAAATCCGAGAATTAATTGGATTATTGGGTCTTATAGAAAATTATTGTTGTTTCATAATCAGAGGTTGTCTTGGAATTATTGGTTAATTTTGCAACTGTTTAATTAACAATATTCTTTATCATCAGCCTATTATAGCCCAGTCGATAAAAAAAAATTAAAAGGTAAAATTAAACTTTACCTGTTGATTGATACAATGTGAAATGCATTGCTGTACCTGATATTTCCCCGATAAGTTATGAGTATAAATACTTGATGATAATAATTATTTGGTATCAGGTAAACTGTTTTTTAAAGTCAAAGTATTTATTTCATTTAAACCATTACAGGCATTTTTGAATGTCATTAAAACTACATAATACAAAGCTACAGTCACAGTCATAACTTTATAATACTTGTGAAAGTACTGTAATTGCCCATTCCCTAGCGTATATCTCTATGGAGAAGAACGGGCAAGAAACTCCATGGACACTCTTTTAAGTCCTCGAGCGTCCTTATGAGCACCCGGTGGATCATAAGACATGTAATAATAAAAAAAAAAGAGTGTGTGATTAGAAGAGAGATGAAAGAAATTAAACTGTGTGGTGTGCTCCAAATAAAAATAAGTAAAAGTGAAAATTCGGGCGCCTGGAGTACACACAAAACTATGCCAAGGATAGACTTACCTGCGGGAGCTTGAGACTTTTAATCTTCAAGCGGGAAGGCATCAATAAAAATCAATCATGAAAAGTAAGAACGACTTTATTACCCGAAGGCTGCTGGTTTGAAAATTCCTTTCTAACATTAACAACTCTAATGTGTAAAATTATGAGAAAATTGTTGTTATTATAAGACCTGTCATTATTGCACTTTTTAAAATAAATTGATGTTATGTATCATAAACCATACCAAACTCCGTCGACTAAATTAGGAACCTGATGGATTATCCAAGAGCATCTTGGTGATATTCGCCGAGATTGCCAACGGCGGTCCAAGATATATGCATTTTGGTAGGGACGTGCGTTCAAAAATTTAAGTAATATGGAAAAAAAAACGCCTTGTGGCTGAAAACAAACATGAATAATCGTTAGCGGATAAAAAATGGCGATCGATTCAGAAATCGATGCAGAAATCTTTACGAGCAATATGCAATTAAACTCACCGTTTCTTCCAAAAATCAAAATGTGGTCATCAGTAGATGAATTAATCCAAGCAAATAATTATCAAATGAAGATAAGAGATCCTGAAACAATTAAATATCGGAAACTATTAGCGTCTGCTATCAAAATAGCCATGACAACGCGGAACGGACCGAAATCACAAAGAATTCGCTTACCTTAAAAAATAAAGGCTATCCAATTAGGATCATGACAAGGGCAATCGGCTACCACATAATTAGGGACTAGATGCCGCCCATCTCAAGTTATATTTTGAGATTTTATTGGAGCGCTCAAAAATCACTCCATTGATTCCAGGCTGTAGGTCGAAAAGCAAGAAATGTCAAAGTCAATTTGACAGCATCGAAAATAAAAATCAGTGTGACCACTTCACGAATCCAAGTCAACAAAAAATGAATTTTCATAAGGCAACACCAACCAGAGCCTACAAATCAAAGCAAAGAATTCAATAGTATGTAACAGGCTTAAAAGACTCGTTACATTACATCCCTCCCCGAAAATAAAAGAAAGGAACTTTCTTTTATTAGAAAGAAATCTTCAACACAATAGACCAGTCTTAACAACTTTCTAATTCCCAAAAAAAGAAAAGAATCATAAAAGATTCAAAGTGTAAATGAATTCTGAAAATGTCAAACGACAAGGTCTCAAGAATTTAATAAAAGTAAAAACATGCAAATGACAAAAAGTCAAAAATGAAATATGTGAAAAACAGAAAAAATTATAAGTTATAAAAACTTGTTAAATGAAACGAAGAGAGAAATCTCTTAGCGCTTCTAAACTAAAAAACAGTGCAGTTAGGCACTATAGCCACTGACTACAAATTTCAAACGAATTCGAACAATTTACCAATACAAACTACAATTTTTAGTGCAGTTAGGCACCATCGCCACTGACTAAAAATTTCAAACCACTTGGAACAGTACAACTTTGAGTGCAGTTAGGCACTATCGCCACTGACTACTATGTCAACTGCTTCCAACTCTACCATCTCTATGAGTGCAGTTAGGCTCTATTGCCACTGACTAACTCCGTATCCAACAATCCAAAAAAAATTGAAACTCCAAACAAAAGTTTTTAAATAAAGCTGAAAGACCTTATTTAAAATATTGTTACAGGCACAACCTGCAACGAAACAAAGGAAAGCGTACTGTGATCGGCTCATCACCACCGAATTCCCGAGCACAATAGCTGTAAAAGAATGTTGCTGTGACTGGCTCAACACTACCAATCTCCCAAACACAGACAAACACAAAAAATCATTGAGATCTCCAATGAGAAATCTCAATAACGAAAAGGCGAAAGCCAAAGTTTCACAATGCGATCGGCACATCACCACCGAACTTCCGAACGCATAAAAAAAAGAATGACGAAAGTCAAAAAAAAATCCCGCATTGTGATTGGAACAACAATGTCCAACACAATGGAAAAAGGAAAAAATATGGCCGGGGCCGAAATCCCACATCGTGATCGGCACAACACCACCGACTTTCCGAGCACAATGGAAAAAAGAGTCGAAATCAAGGTCAAAAGTTACACCAAGATTCAAAAAATAATAAGGCATTTTGTAACAAAGGTTACAGAATGACCCTAAAAAGTAAAGTCCAGGATGAACGCGTTACTAACAAAGTCAAATCCGATCATTAAAGAGAATGAAACTCTATTAAAAATGAGAAACAATTCTGTCAATGAACAGCACAAACTAGATTTAAAAATCGATTACTATTTATGACGAAGAGAAAATAGAATGATTTCAAACTATGAAAAAAGAAGAATACAAAAACTTGAAATTGAGTTCAAGTTTTTGATCTCAAGGTAAAAATAACCTGAAGTGTAGGGTTACATAAGATCCTAATAAAATGTAAACATGTAAAAGGTTACCCTTAAAAAAATAAGATCTTATACAATCCAACAAAAACGAACAAAACATAAAATAAGATCCTTCGGTGTGAAAAACATTTAGTGTGGAAAAAAATTGTATTTAATTAACAAAAATGGCCTAAGTTTTATTTTTAGAATGTTAAGAATTCAAATTCAATAAATTTATAAGAAGTTACCTAACATACATCTTTCAAATCACCGATAACCTATCATCCATCCACACGTACATCACACTGTCAAAAGTGACCTTCAAACAGAATTTATTAAAATCAAGACTAACACTTGGAAACCAAATTAAAATTTAATAATATCTTTAACATGATAACGTCCCACTGAACCTTTATTTATATCTTTCAAAACATAAACGTTATCCGAAACCTTTTCAGTTATTTTACACTTTACAAACTTAGGTGCAAGCTTAGCTGAAAAATATGCAGGAGCATGAGATTGAACAAAACTTCTTCTCCACACCATATCACCCACACCAAAAGAAATGACTTTCCGACCTTTATTATAATAAGCGGCATTTCGCTTATACCCCTTTAACAAGTAAGCTTGAACTTTAACAAAAATATCACTAAGTGAATTAAGAGAAACTGCATAAGCATTCCTATTTGAAATTTCTAGTTGAGATAAGTTATCAACAGAACTACTAAAGTGATGTAATGACGCATCAAGAATAAGCTCCCTACCAAACATCAGAAAGTTAGGAGTAAACTCAGTAGCAAGGTTTACACTATTATTTAAAGCTAATTGAACATTGGGCAAAAAACTTGACCAAGTTCTATGATCATCTTTAACAAAACACGATATGCAGGTTTCGACCGTTTTATTATATCTCTCAACAGGGTTATTTTGAGGTGTATACAAAGTATTATAAAATATTTTGGTTATATTAAAACCTTTCAAAAAATCTACAAAATGTTTTGAAGTAAATTGAGTTCCATTGTCACAAACTACTATTTTTGGACAACCAAATTTGAGAAATATTTCTTTATCAAAATGTTTACAAATTACTCTAGTGGTAGCATTGATCATTGGAAAGAACCAGCAATATTTAGTAAAAACGTCTACAACCGAAAGTATGTATCTATGACCAGAATAAGTTTTAGGTAGAATTCCTATGATATTAACTGAGAGCATAAGCATCAACAGCAGTACAGGTATCGACATCACCCGAATCCTGAAGCGGCGGAGACTGAACTCCCTTGTCCATGACTAACAAACAGCAAGGCGAATAGCAAACGAAAAGCAAAAACTAAATTTCAAAAAGTTAAAAGTTTGAAAATAAATTCTCAAGTTTGAGGTTAAGTATTGAAGTCAATGTGGTATTCCCATGAAAAATTACTAAGTTAATTTTATCGTTTTAAAAGTGCAATAATCACTTACAAGCAGCTTAAATCTAGATAAATTAAATGTACAATATTGTACTTACAATTAGATTAAATTATTTTCTTTAAAAGTTAAACTTAGTTTTTAAAATAACTTTACTGTTGAGAACAACAAAACACGGTCAATGCTATACATTTCTGTTGGTTTTACTAAGAAAAAAACATGTTATTAAAACAAACAGGTCAATAAACAAAATTATCAATAAGTAAACACCAAATATTGTTTACAAAGATTCACCAAATTAAGTTAAGTACTACTTATGAGTCAAAAATTAAAATAAACACAAAGTTATTGAAGTAACAATGTAGAACAAACTAATGCAAACAATAGACTCATAAGTTATTTAATAATTGTGCAATAATGACAGTATATAGGTACCAGACAAACCTACTTCAAGTCCCTGTTCGCTGAGCGACAATTGTAATAATAAAAAAAAAAGAGTGTGTGATTAGAAGAGAGATGAAAGAAATTAAACTGTGTGGTGTGCTCCAAATAAAAATAAGTAAAAGTGAAAATTCGGGCGCCTGGAGTACACACAAAACTATGCCAAGGATAGACTTACCTGCGGGAGCTTGAGACTTTTAATCTTCAAGCGGGAAGGCATCAATAAAAATCAATCATGAAAAGTAAGAACGACTTTATTACCCGAAGGCTGCTGGTTTGAAAATTCCTTTCTAACATTAACAACTCTAATGTGTAAAATTATGAGAAAATTGTTGTTATTATAAGACCTGTCATTATTGCACTTTTTAAAATAAATTGATGTTATGTATCATAAACCATACCAAACTCCGTCGACTAAATTAGGAACCTGATGGATTATCCAAGAGCATCTTGGTGATATTCGCCGAGATTGCCAACGGCGGTCCAAGATATATGCATTTTGGTAGGGACGTGCGTTCAAAAATTTAAGTAATATGGAAAAAAAAACGCCTTGTGGCTGAAAACAAACATGAATAATCGTTAGCGGATAAAAAATGGCGATCGATTCAGAAATCGATGCAGAAATCTTTACGAGCAATATGCAATTAAACTCACCGTTTCTTCCAAAAATCAAAATGTGGTCATCAGTAGATGAATTAATCCAAGCAAATAATTATCAAATGAAGATAAGAGATCCTGAAACAATTAAATATCGGAAACTATTAGCGTCTGCTATCAAAATAGCCATGACAACGCGGAACGGACCGAAATCACAAAGAATTCGCTTACCTTAAAAAATAAAGGCTATCCAATTAGGATCATGACAAGGGCAATCGGCTACCACATAATTAGGGACTAGATGCCGCCCATCTCAAGTTATATTTTGAGATTTTATTGGAGCGCTCAAAAATCACTCCATTGATTCCAGGCTGTAGGTCGAAAAGCAAGAAATGTCAAAGTCAATTTGACAGCATCGAAAATAAAAATCAGTGTGACCACTTCACGAATCCAAGTCAACAAAAAATGAATTTTCATAAGGCAACACCAACCAGAGCCTACAAATCAAAGCAAAGAATTCAATAGTATGTAACAGGCTTAAAAGACTCGTTACAGACATTCAAGCAATGTTAGCGGACGTTCAAGAGGTTAAATCAGAATATGGTTACAAAACTTTGGTTACATCATTCATGTTGAGATGGTATAACATACTATGTGAGAACGATGTAGCAAGATGTGCATGATAAAAGTGTCCACAGTAAAGTCTAAAACGACGATTCAATAATAAAATAGAGCTAAAGTACAAATAATGTTGACTGTTAGAAACTTTTTGATCAAAATATGAGCCAAGAATTCAGAACTATAATAACAGGATAACTAACTGGGTCTTGCATACATGGGTATTTTTTACATTTATAAAGTTAATAATGTGCCTCAAATAATTTAGTATTTTTCTGTGTCATTATTTAAGGTCTTGCTTACAAAAGTTATTCATGCCTAGATGTTATAGGCATATTTGATTAATTTAAAAAAATATTACATTACCAGCAATTCAAATTGCTGGATAGCTGTTTTATTCTTTCTTTCCATTCTTGTTTCTTGTTATTGAACCAATCTAAACTTTTTTTTTACCATTCACATAATTGTTCATTCAGATTTTTGCTGTTCAAACAACTGCTTTGTTAAATTATTGGTTTGACACCCTGTAACGAGTCTTTTAAGCCTGTTACATACTATTGAATTCTTTGCTTTGATTTGTAGGCTCTAATGGTGGTGTTGCCTTATGAAAATTCATTTTTTGGTTGACTTGGATTCGTGAAGTGGTCACACTGAGTTTTATTTTCGGTGCTGTCAAATTGACTTTGACATTTCTTGCTTTTCGACCTACAGCCTTGAATCAATGGAGTGATTTTTGAGCGCTCCAATAAAATCTCAAAATATAACTTGAGATGGGCGGCATCTAGTCCCTAATTATGTGGTAGCCGATTGCCCTTGTCATGATCCTAATTGGATAGCCTTTATTTTTTAAGGTAAGCGAATTCTTTGTGATTTCGGTCCGTTCCGCGTTGTCATGGCTATTTTGATAGCAGACGCTAATAGTTTCCGATATTTAATTGTTTCAGGATCTTTTAACTTCATTTTATAATTATTTGCTTGGATTCATTCATCTACTGATGACCACATTTTGATTTTTGGAAGAAACGGTGAGTTTAATTGTATATTGCTCGTAACGATTTCTGCAACGATTTCTAAATCGATCGCCATTTTTTATCCGCTAACGATTATTCATGTTTGTTTTCAGCCACAAGGCGTTTTTTTTCCATATTACTTAAATTTTTGAACGCACGCCCCTACCAAAATGCATATATCTTGGACCGCCGTTGGCAATCTCGGCGAATATCACCAAGATGCTCTTGGATAATCCATCAGGTTCCTAATTTAGTCGACGGAATTTGGTATGGTTTATGATACATAACTTCAATTTATTTTAAAAAAGTGCAATAATGACAGGTCTTAGAATAACAGCGATGTCATCTTAATTTTACACATTAGAGCTGTTAGCTTTAGAATTAGAAAGGAATTTTCAAACCAGCAGCCTTCGGGTAATAAAGTCATTCTTACTTTTCATGATTGATTTTTATTGATGCCTTCCCGCTTGAAGATTAAAAGTCTCAAGCTCCCGCAGGTAAGTCTATCCTTGGCATAGTTTTGTGTGTACTCCAGGCGCCCGAATTTTCACTTTTACTTATTTTTATTTGGAGCACACCACACAGTTTAATTTCATTCATCTCACTCTCTTCTCATCTCACACACACTTTTTTTTTATTATTACAATTGTCGCTCAGCGAACAGGGACTTGAAGTAGGTTTGTCTGGTACCTATATACTGTCATTATTGCACAATTATTAAATAACTTATGAGTCTATTGTTTGCATTAGTTTGTTCTACATTGTTACTTCAATAACTTTGTGTTTATTTTAATTTTTGACTCATAAGTAGTACTTAACTTAATTTGGTGAATCTTTGTAAACAATATTTGGTGTTTACTTATTGATAATTTTGTTTATTGACCTGTTTGTTTTAATAACATGTTTTTTTCTTAGCAAAACCAACAGAAATGTATAGCATTGACCGTGTTTTGTTGTTCTCAACAGTAAAGTTATTTTAAAAACTAAGTTTAACTTTTATAGGTAGAAAATAATTTAATCTAATTGTAAGTACAATATTGTACATTTAATTTATCTAGATTTAAGCTGCTTGTAAGTGATTATTGCACTTTTAAAACGATAAAATTAACTTAGTAATTTTTCATGGGAATACCACATTGACTTCAATACTTAACCTCAAACTTGAGAATTTATTTTCAAACTTTTAACTTTTTGAAATTTAGTTTTTGCTTTTCGTTTGCTATTCGCCTTGCTGTTTGTTAGTCATGGACAAGGGAGTTCAGTTTCCGCCGCTTCAGGATTCGGGTGATGTCGATACCTGTACTGCTGTTGATGCTTATGCTCTCAGTTGATATCATAGGAATTCTACCTAAAACTTATTCTGGTCATAGATACATACTTTCGGTTGTAGACGTTTTTACTAAATATTGCTGGTTCTTTCCAATGATCAATGCTACCACTAGAGTAATTTGTAAACATTTTGAAAAAGAAATATTTCTCAAATTTGGTTGTCCAAAAATAGTAGTTTGTGACAATGGAACTCAATTTACTTCAAAACATTTTGTAGATTTTTTGAAAGGTTTTAATATAACCAAAATATTTTATAATACTTTGTATACACCTCAAAATAACCCTGTTGAGAGATATAATAAAACGGTCGAAACCTGCATATCGTGTTTTGTTAAAGATGATCATAGAACTTGGTCAAGTTTTTTGCCCAATGTTCAATTAGCTTTAAATAATAGTGTAAACCTTGCTACTGAGTTTACTCCTAACTTTCTGATGTTTGGTAGGGAGCTTATTCTTGATGCGTCATTACATCACTTTAGTAGTTCTGTTGATAACTTATCTCAACTAGAAATTTCAAATAGGAATGCTTATGCAGTTTCTCTTAATTCACTTAGTGATATTTTTGTTAAAGTTCAAGCTTACTTGTTAAAGGGGTATAAGCGAAATGCCGCTTATTATAATAAAGGTCGGAAAGTCATTTCTTTTGGTGTGGGTGATATGGTGTGGAGAAGAAGTTTTGTTCAATCTCATGCTCCAGCATATTTTTCAGCTAAGCTTGCACCTAAGTTTGTAAAGTGTAAAATAACTGAAAAGGTTTCGGATAACGTTTATGTTTTGAAAGATTTAAATAAAGGTTCAGTGGGACGTTATCATGTTAAAGATATTATTAAATTTTAATTTGGTTTCCAAGTGTTAGTCTTGATTTTGATAAATTCTGTTTGAAGGTCACTTTTGACAGTGTGATGTACGTGTGGATGGATGATAGGTTATCGGTGATTTGAAAGATGTATGTTAGGTAACTTCTTATAAATTTATTGAATTTGAATTCTTAACATTCTAAAAATAAAACTTAGGCCATTTTTGTTAATTAAATACAATTTTTTTCCACACTAAATGTTTTTCACACCGAAGGATCTTATTTTATGTTTTGTTCGTTTTTGTTGGATTGTATAAGATCTTATTTTTTTGAGGGTAACCTTTTACATGTTTACATTTTATTAGGATCTTATGTAACCCTACACTTCAGGTTATTTTTACCTTGAGATCAAAAACTTGAACTCAATTTCAAGTTTTTGTATTCTTCTTTTTTCATAGTTTGAAATCATTCTATTTTCTCTTCGTCATAAATAGTAATCGATTTTTAAATCTAGTTTGTGCTGTTCATTGACAGAATTGTTTCTCATTTTTACTAGAGTTTCATTCTCTTTAATGATCGGATTTGACTTTGTTAGTAACGCGTTCATCCTGGACTTTACTTTTTAGGGTCATTCTGTAACCTTTGTTACAAAATGCCTTATTATTTTTTGAATCTTGGTGTAACTTTTGACCTTGATTTCGACTCTTTTTTCCATTGTGCTCGGAAAGTCGGTGGTGTTGTGCCGATCCCGATGTGGGATTTCGGCTCCGGCCATATTTTTTCCTTTTTCCATTGTGTTGGACATTGTTGTTCCAATCACAATGCGGGATTTTTTTTTGACTTTCGTCATTCTTTTTCTTTGCGTTCGGAAGTTCGGTGGTGATGTGCCGATCGCATTGTGAAACCTTGGCTTTCGCCTTTTCGTTATTGAGATTTCTCATTGGAGATCTCAATGATTTTTTGTGTTTGTCTGTGTTTGGGAGATTGGTAGTGTTGAGCCAGTCACAGCAACATTCTTTTACAGCTATTGTGCTCGGGAATTCGGTGGTGATGAGCCGATCACAATACGCTTTCCTTTGTTTCATTGCAGGTTGTGCCTGTAACAATATTTTAAATAAGGTCTTTCAGCTTTATTTAAAAACTTTTGTTTGGAGTTTCAAATTTTTTTGGATTGTTGGATACGGAGTTAGTCAGTGGCAATAGAGCCTAACTGCACTCATAGAGATGGTAGAGTTGGAAGCAGTTGACATAGTAGTCAGTGGCAATAGAGCCTAACTGCACTCAAAGTTGTACTGTTCCAAGTGGTTTGAAATTTTTAGTCAGTGGCGATGGTGCCTAACTGCACTAAAAATTGTAGTTTGTATTGGTAAATTGTTCGAATTCGTTTGAAATTTGTAGTCAGTGGCTATAGTGCCTAACTGCACTGTTTTTTAGTTTAGAAGCGCTAAGAGATTTCTCTCTTCGTTTCATTTAACAAGTTTTTATAACTTATAATTTTTTCTGTTTTTCACATATTTCATTTTTGACTTTTTGTCATTTGCATGTTTTTACTTTTATTAAATTCTTGAGACCTTGTCGTTTGACATTTTCAGAATTCATTTACACTTTGAATCTTTTATGATTCTTTTCTTTTTTTGGGAATTAGAAAGTTGTTAAGACTGGTCTATTGTGTTGAAGATTTCTTTCTAATAAAAGAAAGTTCCTTTCTTTTATTTTCGGGGAGGGATGTAATGTAACGAGTCTTTTAAGCCTGTTACATACTATTGAATTCTTTGCTTTGATTTGTAGGCTCTAATGGTGGTGTTGCCTTATGAAAATTCATTTTTTGGTTGACTTGGATTCGTGAAGTGGTCACACTGAGTTTTATTTTCGGTGCTGTCAAATTGACTTTGACATTTCTTGCTTTTCGACCTACAGCCTTGAATCAATGGAGTGATTTTTGAGCGCTCCAATAAAATCTCAAAATATAACTTGAGATGGGCGGCATCTAGTCCCTAATTATGTGGTAGCCGATTGCCCTTGTCATGATCCTAATTGGATAGCCTTTATTTTTTAAGGTAAGCGAATTCTTTGTGATTTCGGTCCGTTCCGCGTTGTCATGGCTATTTTGATAGCAGACGCTAATAGTTTCCGATATTTAATTGTTTCAGGATCTTTTAACTTCATTTTATAATTATTTGCTTGGATTCATTCATCTACTGATGACCACATTTTGATTTTTGGAAGAAACGGTGAGTTTAATTGTATATTGCTCGTAACGATTTCTGCAACGATTTCTAAATCGATCGCCATTTTTTATCCGCTAACGATTATTCATGTTTGTTTTCAGCCACAAGGCGTTTTTTTTCCATATTACTTAAATTTTTGAACGCACGCCCCTACCAAAATGCATATATCTTGGACCGCCGTTGGCAATCTCGGCGAATATCACCAAGATGCTCTTGGATAATCCATCAGGTTCCTAATTTAGTCGACGGAATTTGGTATGGTTTATGATACATAACTTCAATTTATTTTAAAAAAGTGCAATAATGACAGGTCTTAGAATAACAGCGATGTCATCTTAATTTTACACATTAGAGCTGTTAGCTTTAGAATTAGAAAGGAATTTTCAAACCAGCAGCCTTCGGGTAATAAAGTCATTCTTACTTTTCATGATTGATTTTTATTGATGCCTTCCCGCTTGAAGATTAAAAGTCTCAAGCTCCCGCAGGTAAGTCTATCCTTGGCATAGTTTTGTGTGTACTCCAGGCGCCCGAATTTTCACTTTTACTTATTTTTATTTGGAGCACACCACACAGTTTAATTTCATTCATCTCACTCTCTTCTCATCTCACACACACTTTTTTTTTATTATTACAACCCATTGACCATTGGTTTTCTTTCTCTAATGGTTCCCTGAGATAAAAAAGATCCTTATGTTTTAGTCACAAATATTGCAGCTTTTTTCTTTTACTGGCGTCTAGTATGTCAGTGACATTTATAATTTTATGATAATATAACAAAAGAACAAACATTCAAAACCAGTTAAAAAAACATACCGAAAACCAGTTCGAATACCAAGAATAATCTTAGTTGCGAAGTTTTCCAGTTTTTCGTATCGTCGATGTTTTATCGTATTATTTAGAATTGAACTAAGCCGTTCTTTAGTTTTGCTTTGTGATAAAAAGGGAAACTATAGGAATCTCCATCTTTTACCTAATTTATTACTCATCGGAACATGTCCCAGCAGTTTCCGAGATGAGAGCCAACGAACAGATAAAATCATGGTGTTATAAAACAGATGAAACATTCGATTATTACGCAAACACGGCAAAGTACTCGCTTGGAATTACAATCAGTTGGTAACTTTCGAACAACAGAATACCTGAAGTCAAAATATTGTAGAATCAAGTAACGTATTCGGACAAATAAAATAAATGCAACTAAGTGCTTCTATGACTACTACCTGGGGCAGTTGTTCTTTTAATTTACGCAAATGGTTGTCTATGCCCTTACTCGGGTACCTGACCCTACCTCTACGCTAAACTACACAGAGTACTATGAATTCTACTGTAAAAATATATTATATAATAGAGAAGTCGTTCCCAAATTATGGGCAGACTATTTAGATTGCCATGGACAATATGGACATTGGACATGCTAAAATGAAAAATAATTATTTAAATAATGGAATAAGAGAAACTCAATATAGCAATAATCTGCGCATGAATACAAGCTATAGAAATAGGATTTAATCTAACCCACTGGCTTGATCCAAAAAAGACTTCAAAATAGCCCACTGGTCTGGCCCAGTTATGTCGTGGCTATCGTAAGAGACATCTATAAAGGCATCCCTGAAATTCTGTAAACACTTTTTCCCCTGGACCGTTTATTGCTGCAGTCTATAAGAAGGCCTATATCCAGCTGCGAAACTAACTGCCCAAGAAAAATGCATAAGAATAAATAATCGAAAATCATCTGCACACAGTTTATAATAGCTATTTAAGGAAGTAGGATAAGTCGAACCATTAAAGTGAAGTGTTTGGCGGTTGGCCAGACGCCAATCGATGTTTGAGAAGCGTACGTTGAACTTTTGTCTTACTGTCTGTCTATATCCAACGCTGTAGGCTTAGGGGTGGCAGAATTAGGCAAAACACAGAAATAAATGATCTTATCCTAGTGCAAAATTTGGAGATTAGTTAAATAAGAAGGACTCAAGTCTACCCAGGTTTGCTTCACTATTCGGAAGTCTTCTGTCTTTAGAACCAGCGGTTTCAGGAAAAAATGAGGTGGAATTAGAAACTTAAGATCGAAAGTAAATTAACAAGGTTCGCGAATTTGAGAGTACCTATGTTTCCATTCCCAATCATTCCATTTTTTTTCTTCTATTATCCGTCAAGATCGGTCTGTATCTGGAGAATTTTAACCTATTTTACCAGACAGACAAAGCAGTATTTATCTGGGCTACGTCACTTTCTACCTACTGTCTTGACAATCGTAGGTATTGTAAAGTCATTTCTCAACGTTATGTCAGCAGCAACATCTGACAACCCTACGTTCAAGGTGTTTGTATGCAAAACACTCGAACCGGACACTGCAATTTTGGCAAGCAATAAAAAAGCGTTCGAAAACTGCACTTAAAACATGTGCAAAATTTTTAAACAGCAGTTAAGGGTCCATGTTTTGCAACTCCCGTTTTAGTCTTCCTACAGTTAATCCGAATTTGACAATCACCGTTCCACGACCTACAGGCGGAAAAAATGGCAAATCACTCGATGAATTAAAATGATCTCATTAATTTCTTTTATTTATCAGTCTATGATTATTATTTTCTACGATGCTTTTAAGTGATAAAGAACAAGTTTGGCCCAGTGGAAATCCCCAGACGGGAGTTCCCCAAGCGCAGATAAATTTCGGACAACCTTACTGATAGATAGTCGATACGTCTCGCCTCCATAAAGCTTGAAGTTTAGAACTTACGTGAAACGAATTTGTTACGTTTCGGTAATAAGTTACGAAGTACGTGCTATTTTTGACCAGAATTTTACTTAGTCCTTTGCCCCGAATTTGTAAAATACTGAAAAATAGGGCTCCCGATTTATCGTTTACACGAAAGAGTTGAGGCTGGCAGGTCTAGCCAAATACCTAATCAGTATGATAGTAGTACTCAGTGGACAAAAGGACTCTTTTTCCCAACCTTATTATTACTTGATCTTTAAGTCGCCTATTACGGCACGACTGTGTAGATTCCTTGCGGATGTAGGATTAAAAAATTGCGTGTCAACTATTGACCTTCGCGCGCAATCTTCTCAAGTCAACTAAGGTAATCGGGGTCAAAATCTTGAGTATGTAGGCGATGAACTAGAGACCTGTTACTACTATGACTATCGCAGTATTTTAACTAGCTCAATTACTAATGGTACTTCTTTAACTGTTCTTATACTTGAAGCCTTGGATTGTGATACGAGATCTATCAAATACAATACACCAGATAAAAACATTGAAGCTTGTTGATCTAAAAAGTCAATTGGCACTTGGTTTTAACCGAAAAAACTTATCAATCGACGACATTGAAGGGAAAGTGCTAGTAAGTTGATAGCTTTACTTATGATAAAAACCTTTCACTTGCAGTTTCAAAAATATTCTTCAAGGTGGAAAATCCCGGGCAGTAGAATTAGAAATTGCTGCCAACAACCAAGACTCACAATTGGAAAATCCTGAGGATCCAAATGGGTTTGTAAAAATCCAAATAAAAAGACGCAAATCTCAAGCTGAAGAACGTTTCATAAGCCATAAGAATAAATCAATCTAATTTGGAAAGAGATATTTCTGTAGGCGTTAACGACAATCGTAAGGATGACGAACGATTGCGTGTGACTAGCAATTTAGATACTAACCTGGCTAGCCTCCTTAATGTTTATTACGCATCGACAAAGCTTCAAGGCACCTTCTAATCAGATAATGGACTTATCACATCGACCCAATTTCATTCCGTTTCCATAAATCTTCGTAGGTTATAAATTGCAGCAATACCTTTTGAAGCTCGCAAGACTGGTAACGCAACATTGGCTAATATCCTCATTGTTACCAAACGATTTTCATCTTTAAACGTTTCTTTGTAAAGTTATGTTTCCTGTAAAGAGGTAAGCAGGAAATTTTCACAGTTTTAAACATTTTATCGTTGAGAGGAATTTGGGATCAGCTGTTTTTAATAGCCGACTATGTCATAAAAACTGAGTCTTTGTATGCTTTAGAGCTCTTTGAGAATATTGTTTTAAAACCAACGATTACCAAGATCCTACCAAAAAAACTACTAAATAAAGAAGAAGAAAACTAAATGAAAGGAGAATGGAGTCGTATGGAAGAGCGTAATAACCTGCAGCGACCCTTTTATAAATTGGCATATATGCAGAATTGCGAATTGAATTGCGTGGTAATAGGTTTTCGAGGTATGAGCATGTGATGCGATGGAATGAGGCAATTGTTATAAGGAAAGTATGAATGTGAATGGGTAGAAGAGTAGAGGATGACGAAAAAATCGATGCATGAACTATGTATAGGATGATAATAGCAAGAAAGGAGGTGTCTGATGAGTTGACGAGTAATGAAAAACGAGGAGAAGACATGCTGCACCAACCCAAAATGAACTGGGATAAGGGCAAGGACTAGCAGAATTGCAGAACAACGATGCTAGCAACAAACTTAGTAAAAATTGTCCAAGTGCATACCAAAGCAGAAGCCACAGAGATCGTCGCCCGTCACGCTTTGTAATTATTCATTTTAATACGATTTTAATGATTCATACTTGGACCGGCCCATTATTTCACCTCTATAATTGATATTGTTTACCTACATCAACATCATACGTGGAAAGTATATAAGTTTTATAAAATGCTTTTGTAATTGATTCCCCGAAGGATGACAAACGTTATTCCCAAGTACTCGTAGGTTTTAAGTTCTGTGTTGTCTTTTTTATTAGAGTCACGTAACTTAAATCTTGTTTCAAGCTCTGTATTAAAATAAAAACACGTTTAGTTATGTTTTTTAAAGCAAATTATGTCATTTAAATGGGAACTTCGTACTATCAACCTCTGAGGATTTTTTTTTCCCTACTTTAGAAACTCAAAACATTATATATATCTTAACTTTTTCGTCTTCAAAAACAACGGCTAAAGTATTCTTAGGTGTGTTAGTACTGACTGTTTCTTCCCCCTTCATTTGAATGTATTCTTTATGCTGAAGAATCGGATTAACAGAGAATATCTTTGGCTCTGGTTTAATGAATATTCATAGACAAGCGGCGGACATGGCGTTATCTTTTTAGGAAACGCATAAGATCTTTTGTTTCAAGGAAATAATTTATGATTTAATCTATTATGTAATTAATGTAAAGCATTGCTGTGTTTTTGCTTGTGAAGGCTTTGCCCTCGCGTAGTTATATTGAGCATTTGATGGTTACGAACCTATTACGCATATAAAATGATGCTCCCATATTAGTTCTGGTCTAGGTTTTTTACTGTTTCAGTAGAATTACTAAAACGGTAACCTAATCACGTGTCGTAAATTATTAATTACCAATTTTATTAATAACACATACGGTAAATGACTTATTAAACTTTGACCATGTTATATCATGACAAAATTTTTTGTGGTTAACAAATCGCTACACTACCAAATATGTTTTGGTTGTCGAAATATTCTATATCCTGTTAAAATGTTTGATAGTTATTACAGCAATGGGGTACGAGACAGTCGCATTCAGTGCTGACAAGAGCGACAAATCCCGAATTTTTGATTAATTAAAACTTCATCAAATCGCGAATCAATTAATGCCCATAATTGTAATAGTTTGACAAATTACAGCATAGTTAGCAAGAGTCTCTTTCTCATTAGACCGTTCCGTCTGAAGAACGGTTAATCCAAAAAATACCGCAATAAAAAGTTCTAAGTGAAGCGACCTGTTTGTGGTCCTATGATTCATTCACCGGTCTTTTCGTTAGTCACTTTTCGGTCGCGGTTTGGACGCTCGCATAGCTTTCTTGTAAATATTTTTAAATCAATATTAAACATGAGAACGGAGTGATATCATACCGTGGACAAGTGCTATTTGAAGTGATTTTATGGAGTGATGGATTTCGTTTCCAATAAAATGAAGTTTAATTTTTTGAGGCGTTACAGTTCCGAACCTAGTGTTTTATTTAGGGGGGTTATTAGGAGGTTCAGGTTTGTACCATTGTTTTCTTGACTTAACTCCTCAATCTGCTTCATCTTTGACTGTGATCTGTTTGAATGTGTCGGGGTAGTTCACTTGCTCGCATAATGTTTTCCAAATTCTGTAAGCATAAAATATTTGCTATTTGTGATAAAAGCTTGGTTGTGTAACTGAAAGATAATTTTAAAGTGTAAATAGCGAGCCAGTTTTTATTATCTAATCTTTGCGGTCACAATTCTCGATTATCATGTACCTTAATCTATTTGTAGTACCGGAAATTTGTTTGATTTGATATAATTTGGTAAATTGTTTGATTAGTCCAATTTTTAGAACTTATTTCGTATGCCACTGAACTTAGAGATAACTAGTGTAGCTGTGTGAAGACTACTTAGATAGAATATTATTTCCTGAAAACACCCTTGATGAAACTGGCGTACTTAAAATAGAAATGATCAAAATACAGGATAAAACTTGGTGGCTGGGTTGGTTACTATCCGCTTTAAAAGGCGTGTTCCCATTTCATGACAAGGAAAAAAAGTACTAAATCCGAATCCTACGCAGTAATCAATTTATTCTGGTCCACCCTGGTAACGATGTAGCCCATTGACCTGGCAATATGGTCGTAATTGTATAAAATCCATCATGGTTTATAGTTCAATTGTCGTACGAAACAGGTGCCATTACTTTTTACGGTTGCTTAAGTTTTGTATTACCATACAAATAGACTTTGGAAGCTATTTTTGCACTTACGACTTTTTGTTATGGTTGTTTGTCATTTTTCTGTGTAAACAAGAGTTAGAACTGTTGTTCGAATGGCTATTAGAGTAGGAGAAGACCAAAGAAAAAATAATGTATTGTTTGAAAGATGATAATATGGTAACCAAGGAGGTTGAATACTGAGATGGCCGGCTGGTAGAGATGTAAGAATGAAGGTTTGCTGACCCTAAATTGCCCTAGGCAGGTGAATGAGGGATGATTCTGAACACCAAACCGAACTGATACGGAACACCAAATCACAAATAGATAAACTATCAATGTTGCAGTTATTGGCTTTTATAAACGCGCTTACAGTGCTAACTGGCTTCAATGCTTAAATAAATAAGATAAGTATCTAAATGTACATCTAGCAGAAGACTGTTGTAGCTGGACGATGAAGATGGTAAATATTTGTTTGAGGCTCAGAAAAGCAGCAAATTCGATTTAGTAATAAAATCTGAAGACTGGAAAAAGTTGAATATTCGATTCAGTAACACAAATTACTCGGTTTAAAAATATAGTGACGATGAGTTACAAATTGATATAACACTTAAATTAACGACAAAGAACACAAAATTAACTACTTTTCTGGATAATCCACTAATTGATTAATTAACTTATTCAAATACATTTAACTTTGCTAAGGACACCGGAACATTCTTAGGTTTTCCTACAAGGTTTCACACAAGTTCCTCTGTTGTTACGATTTCAAGTTAAATCATTAAGTTGGTATGTTAGTAATTACGTCTTAATTATTTTTTCCATATTTCTATGCTGTTCGTGGTTTTATTCATTAACAGTTTGTTGTTAAGTTGTGTCTGTTGTATATAAAAAGAGTGTCTTAGTTCATCTTCTTTTGTTTTGACCAAATAAATGGTACTGTGAGAAGTTTTTACTACTGTTGTGTAATCTACATCTTAGATTGCGATTGATATGTTGTTTGTGTGTAATTGTTATTGAAACGATATTTTATGTGACAATGATTAAAGTGAAGGATGATCGATGGAGAGATACTCCTTTTATATGTGTGTGTGCCGCTGTTAATCGAGGATTGATGCCATTCCTTGCCTATCCAAATACAGTAACCTAAATTCCGTCAACGTTGGGAAATAAGACCCCACTGTTAACTAGTAAAAGTGGGGTTAATTGTTGTCTGATTAATTATTCCTAGCCTTTATAACTATTAGCTGTATTATTATACCTTTAACGTTTCCATTTTCCAATTGGTCATACTGCCATGTACTCATACTTACCTAATTCCATCCAACGATTACCTCGAATCATTCGCCAAAAAGAGATTCGATAAATTAATGTTGTCCGATCAGCAAATGAGTAATTTGTTGCATGCAGTCATTTGTTATTACCATATTACTATTTCAATACGCCCCCGACCACAGTCTTCCATACACTTGTAAACTGATCCAAATACCATAAACAAATAAATTTATCTGTTAGCCATTTTGCATTTCCTTGGTCCAATTCGCGTATCTTATCTCTAGTTTCCTTATCACCCCTCTGTTGTGACAATTACACACAAACTTCATTCAACCTAGCGACTGTAAGCACCTGTTTGTTTCTAAACAGTTTCAAACAATGTTTTCCTCTGTGTACCAAACTACCAACCTAAAGTTATTAAATTAACTATCCCGTGAGTCACGTTCTGTGTACAATTTAAGTTTTATTAAGTTTACTCGTCACTTCTCTCATTGTCTTTGACATGGCCAGTACAAAGAGTGATAGTGAAAAAACAGTGCAGTGCTGCAATTATAAAAACAATTTTGATTTGAACTTGAGTGACGTTCGGTACAGCTTCCATAGGAGTTGGGTTAAGACTAAGAAATTTAGTAACAGAATGTTTGGGGGGAACAGGTGAGTGAACTTTGATTTAGATCGAAAGATGTGTACTTACCGGATGTTTATGTGTGACAATCCATGTCTGTAATGGAACGATAGAATTACAGTCATGGATTGTTTTTTGCTATAGTACAGACGCCTCGACTGCTGACGATCTGTCAAATATGTCTTATATTTTCTATTTTATCTCTAAAGTAGTGGTTCAAGGTTGATTTTGAAAATTTAGAGAAATTAGAGAAAAACATTTTTGGGTCGACTGATGTGCTAGCGTCTGCACTAAAGCCGTCTTGAAATACCAATATAGAGCAGCTGTATTTATCGAGAACTTCGTTCGATTTGTACTAGTGACGTGTATGCCACTTACTATGTTGTTGTTTATCGTCTCACTTACGATTGTATTAGTCATACAGACTCACTACTTCCATCTGTATTTACCGTTACTCACAAAAAGTGTGATACGTCTTCAATCAAAGTACTATGCGGTTGACTTTATCAGGTTAAGAGAAAGTTGTCTTTTGTTACTACGTATACGGATAGTACCTATCATAAACAATCCTTCTATAGACGTTCTCTTCTGGCTTTGTACATAATTAATGTTAGTTGGCCTATATTTTAGAAAGGTAATCATAAAAATAATGAATTTTGATGGTATGAATTGAGAAGAGTTGAGTGATGGTCGAAAGATTTTTATTCGAGTAGCGAATTGCAAAAATAATGTGGAATGTAATTCAAGGATAATAAATTAATAATGATTGCCACGTTTAGAAGTCCAAAGGAACAGTGTTAAACAATGAACCTGTAGAACTAAGTGATATTTGGGTTTAACCATAAACCACAGAGAATAAAACAGAATAAATTATTGAACGTTACAATACATGTCATGATCTAATTAAGTTGTGAATATCCGTAAATATGAATAAGCAGCAACATTGTTTACAGTAATTTTATTAGGTAGGTACCTACTTGTAAAATTGTTATGGGTTTACGAGCCCCCCTTTCTGCTCATGGCTGACATAAGGATAAAATAACGTGCTAAAATATCTTATCTAAAAAATTGTAACAGAAAGTAGTGCTTGTTCAAAACGAATTCGCTCTTGAAAAAAAAGGTTGGTACAAAATTTAAGTGCTCCGATAAGCATGCGATGTTTTATCTTCCTTTACCTGAGTCAAAAAAAAGAAGGAATTAGGCTCGGAAATAGATAAATTATTTTCTTATTTGCTTAGTAACAATATTAAGTTAATGATTACTTATTTCGATGGTAGTATGTGAATGTATATTACGTAAAATGAATTTCATGTTTGTTGTAGACAAGTTTTTAGACCCTGTTTTTATAATAATTTTCCAATTGAATAAGATAGTAAATATGTTGTCTAGTCTTTTAATGGTTATTTTAAGTCCAAAGTAACTGTAGTACTGTTTCTATTATTTATACTGGAAACGGGATATTTACCATGTTTACTTATTGTTTCGAGTTCCCGATATTTACATCCGAACAATATGGTAAATCCCGTTTTCAGGATAAATAATAGTGTTAGTGACCATGTCAGTTTAAAAACCTTTAGTAAGTACTGTTTCTTCGATCTAAACCTAAACCGCACATATATAAAATAATATAAGTAATTATTTTGTTTAGTATGTAATTATATTTTGCAAAAACGATGAAATGTGCTATGTAGTTTGGGTTTTTGCCAATGGTTTATTTGATAATTTGCCTGTTTTCCATTTATTTGATTGAATATTAGACTGATTTTAGCTTTTCAATTCTGACATGCAACAGAAGATTTTCTGATCAGGCATTTCGGATTTGGCAAGTCGATTATTCCACGGTGGGACACGATGGTAAAACACAATGAATGATGCCAAAACTGCCTCGTCGGTCTAGTGGTTGCAAGTGCGACTGCTGAGCATGAGACTCTAGGTTCGATTCCTAGGTCGGGCCAAGTGTTATTGGATTTTTCCATTTGGAATTTCTCAGTAGCAACCACGGTGTGTTTAAAACCAGAACTATAGCTGTGTAGGATCGATTGACGCGTAACTAAAATTAGAACGAACCCTGCAATCTTATTTTCGATTCTCAAATCTTTACCAACAACCTGTCAATGTCATTAAAACGTCAAAAGATTCTTGCAGCTCTCTAATTACGACTGACAAGTGAAGTTTATCAACATTGTCGTACACAAAAGATAAATTAGTGATAGTATCATACACGATTAGATGCTTACTAATGTGGGTTATCAATTTATTAGTAAGTCATTACGTCGACGATACTGCAATAGCGCTGATCTACTATTTGCAATAGTGCGTAACTACAAGGTTATTAACTTTACAGGAGATAAAAAAAACTTCATAATTTTAGTATTTAGAACGATAAGCGCATCTTATTGAAATATAGGGACCTTAGAGTGAGGTTCTGATTGGCTTATTCAAAGTAGTGTGTTCACTAACACGCACCAATGACAGACTAGGACAGCGCGGCGCGTAAATTTGAATTTCGCTACTTTTTGCAGTTTCGCGGTATTGCAGATGGTAGTTCAGCGCTATTGCAGTATCGTCGACGATTAGTGTTAAGTACTTGTGCACGTAATTAAGTATCGTACTTTCCTTTACGTCATTATCCACTGCTTGTACAGTGCAATCACATCAGGTACCCGAAACTGTCAAATTTTCCCAATCAACCTTGCACTTAATGCTGTAGCGATAAAGTTGACAATCTATTAATGAAATTTGACAGATTGTAGTAGCTGTTTACTGCCGACTTCGCAATTTCAGAATTTTGTCGCCTCCACTTGAGAGCCTCAAGAGAGATATCAAGGGCTGATCTCTAAATTAATTTTCAGGTATATTTGAAGTGATTCATCGTCATGTTATTCTATTTTCTTATTTTAATCCCATGGCTGAAGATTCTGTTCATCGAAACTTTAAAGGCGAATAAGTTGATAATGATTTCAAACAAATGCTTTAAAATATCAAGATATTCATTCATAATAAAGATTAAACGAACAGAATGTTTATCGATGCAGAGCCCAACGCTGTCATTAATAGTGGTCAAATCGATTTGAGAACTCGTTTAGCTGTCCGATGATTCAACGAGGTTTTAGTTCTTGGAAAGGCCCAACGCCTGCCTTTGACGGCGCCTCCTGCACACGTAACTTCCGGTTCTCGGAATATCCATACATTGGTCATTTTGCATATCCGTCCACCTCTCTTAAAATATAGACCTTATAGTGACTGTCTGTTGAGTTCGATTTGGCATGGAAAGCGATCACGTGTAGTGTTTTTCAAGTAATGGGTTTTTACGCCGGCCTTGACATTATTTGCTTATAATTTATGTGTGCGTGTTGAATATAGCTTTCTTGTTAATGTACAGTTGTATGTTGATTTAATTAGGTAAATTATTTGCTAATTTGTTAACCTTCCCTTTTTAATTATGCCAGCTTGGTTAGGATACACCTTCGGGGATGGTATGACCTCATACTTAAGTTATGAGGGAAATATTTGTCTATGGTTTTTTGCCTTTGTCTGTGGGTCGTAAGGCTGCTTTTCCACCAGAGATGTGCTATGCACCTATGCTACGAAGTATAATAGCTAAGCTGTGAAACTGTGTGACCGTTTCCACTGATATTAAGCTATGTAGCGGTGCGAGTAAGATGTGCTATGAAGAGGCGCCGCCGCAAAGTAGCTGCGCAGTAGGGAAGCGGTCAGGGCGGCCATACTTTGGGTACTCTGCTCTGCACATAGCTACACCACTCGTGACGACCCATAGCAGTCACCCATAGCACGCATCCATAGCACACATCCATAGCACGCATCCTTCCATATAAAAAAAGTTGAATCCGTTTCCACCAGTGCTATGTGCACCAATGAATATGATTGGTGGATACCAAACGCATCCATTAGCAACGTACCATAGCACATCTCTGGTGGAATAGCACCCTAATACTTTGGTCTACACGCGCATAGTTTTGATTATGCTATCCATTACAATGGACGGTTTTCATTTTATCTAATGCTATAATTACTAGTTTTCCATGTCTAGTTCACATGACAAAAAAACCATTCGTAACTAAATGTTTGTACAGCTATTACGCAAAATTGTACCGTTTGTGCTGTTCTCATAATTGTTTATTTGGCACTCTAACGGTTGACCCGTAAAATGTTATGACAGTACAAGCATGCTTATTAGTGTGTTTAGTTTTTCTTCGTCTCAATTCATCGGAGCAAAAACTAGACTCATTAGTTTGGCCGTCGCTATTTAGGTTAGGATTTGGCCTTGTTCAAAATAATGCTAATTCCATGCAGTCATTGGTTCTGTATCAGACATACTTACTACGTAATATAACATTATGCTGGGTATGCACCGAAGGGTTAGGTATTATGGTACATTCATTCGCTAGTTATGTCAAAGTCCCATGTAATAAGAGGCGAGCCTTTTGCCATCAACAGGGCACAAATACAGACCCTGCTAAATACTAAATAGGTACATTGTTTGTATTGTAGTTCCATGTAAATACCGGAATTCAGCTGCAACTGGTTATACTGGAAGCCGACCCCCACATAGTTGGAAACAGATTAGATCATGAGGCTATGCTTAAATCCCGTCGGGGCTGCGGGTTGTTCGAAAGGGATACCGCGGCTACGGCGCAAGGGCTAAGAAGGAACATGAGTGATTTTAGTCAGTAGAAGTCTGACACTCCCTTTCGCTCTGCCCAAGAGTGGGACGACGTTGGCGGGTGGAAAATCATCACTAACCGCTGGTAGTTCTAGTTCATAGGAACATTATTAAACTATCAAATAAATCTTAACACCAAATAGACCAGGGTCGATAATTTTTAAAACCAAAAAAAATAATAGTAGGATGAAACCCATTAGAAAAGGAGGGGAATATTATAAAAATAAAAGGAAAAATAATTTACGGGCGATCTGAGGTCGGGAAGGGGATGGGGGTGAGTTTTTAAGGGTAAAAAACGGTTTTTCTCGATTTCCGGCAAAACTAAAAGTCCTATCGAAAAAAGTCAAATAGCAAAGTTGTAGGTAATAAAAAGATCTAAAACTTTTGTTTTTACTTTTTTTTCACATAACCTCAAAATTTATGTGAAAAATTCAAAAAACCAAGTTTTTGGTTTTTTATTTTTATCTTTTACAATTTTTGTTTTTTTTTAACGAAATTTGGTGAAAACTTACCTTTTTATGTCCCAAATACGCTGTAATTTATTTGGTTTAAAATATTTATTTTTTCACCTTATTTTGAATTAATATCGAAAAAACACCCTAATTTTCAATCGAAAATTCACCCGTCAAAATATCAGCTTTTTTCTAAAAGTTGGTATGGTTTCTGTTCGTTGAAATCTCTACTTTCCGATGGTGAAAAAATATATGTTACTAGTAAATCTTCTCAGAAAATGCAAAAAATACATCGTTAAGCATACTATTTTTTTAAGAAAATATTACGATTTTTATGTTTGAGTTGATTGATACAGATAAAAATAGAGATAGTATTTACCTTCCTATGCAGATTCGAAAAGTTTTTTTTTTTTTTAAGTAAACTTGTCACAATTATCTTTAAGAAACTCAGCGTGCACGTGTATTTTTATAAACGATGTTGTATACTGTACTGTATTTCGAATACTGGTTAGGCTAACGGTTGTAACAGCAGAAAAAAACTTGATTCGAAATTTTTTTTTAATTATTATAAATAATTTTGAGCTATTTATTAAAATTTACACTTTAATTACTCGAAAAACGTTAGATTACATGTGACATTGATAACAAAAAAAAACACGTTTATAAAAATACACGTGCACGCTGAGTTTCTTGAAGATAATTGTGACAAGTTTACTTAAAAAAAAAAACTTTTCGAATCTGCATAGGAAGGTAAATACTATCTCTATTTTTATCTGTATCAATCAACTCAAACATAAAAATCGTAATATTTTCTTAAAAAAATAGTATGCTTAACGATGTATGAAGTATGATTTTTTGCATTTTCTGAGAAGATTTACTGTAGTAACATATATTTTTTTTTCACCATCGGAAAGTAGAGATTTCAACGAACAGAAACCATACCAACTTTTAGAAAAAAGCTGATATTTTGACGGGTGAATTTTCGATTGAAAATTAGGGTGTTTTTTCGATATAAATTCAAATTAAGGTGAAAAAATAAATATTTTTAATCAAATAAATTACAGCGTATTTGGGACATAAAAAGGTAAGTTTTCACCAAATTTCGTTAAAAAAAAACAAAAATTGTAAAAGATAAAAATAAAAAACCAAAAACTTGGTTTTTTGAATTTTTCACATAAATTTTGAGGTTATGTGAAAAAAGTGTAAATACAAAAGTTTTAGATCTTTTTATTACCTACAACTTTACCATTTGACTTTTTTCGATAGAACTTTTAGTTTTGCCAGAAATCGAGAAAAACCGTTTTTTGCCCTTAAAAACTCACCCCCATCCCCTTCCCGACCTCAGATCGCCTGTAAATTATTTTTCCTTTAATTTTGATAACATTTCCCTCCTTTTCTAATGGGTTTCGTTCTACTATTATTTTTTTTCACATTTTATTATTTTCAAAGGCTTCTACCCTGGTCTAAAAATAATAAATTTGAAAAAAAAACAATAAAACTAAGTAGCATAATACTAGTTTTAATATAGACGAAATACATTACAATTTACAAACAATATTGGTTTACTAACCTTAGGAATAATTTGCACCGATTAACGTGCGGAAATAAAATGTAACAAACGAATTTGGCAAAGACATTTAGGCAGTTTATTGTCGTATCGTCGCGCGTCGGTACCACGACGGTGTTAGGATTTATTTGATAGTTTAAAAATGTTCCTAAGAACTAGAACTACCAGTAGTTTCATTTATTGTCGTATTGTCGGCACCATCCTGTATATCTTTTGTAGTAAGTCGCGAGTAAATAGGCTTCTTCTAGGTAAGCTCGTTCCATCGTCGACCTCATCTTTTCCTTAGGGTAAGATTGAGGTCAAGAGCAAGTCCATTCCAAATAAAAAAAAAAAAAAAATAGTAAATGTCTATAAAGTAAAACTCAGAGGTGTGTAGGGTATTTCCCCAATCGTTTGCCCAGCAAAAGTAACCACATTATGGTCCGACGCGGCAAGTGCCATTGTTGACACATCTGTAGCTCCGTGTTACAGTAAAACTAACCTTTTGTTTTGCACTTACCGTCGGATTTTGTTTGTACCGTTGTTGTACTGTAAAAGGTGCATAGTTCGATAACCGCACCTGGTAGGGTCAAGGCTGGTGTAAAGAGATTTTATGAAGTCTCGTTTATAAAATCAATTGAATAATCGTTTTGCAGATAGAAATGCACACTAGCGTGTCTTGATAAAATAACATTTTTTAAGGCTTGTATTCACGCCAATGACCTTGTGCATACAAACTACCCCTCTCGGTCGTAGATACGGACTTTAAACGGACGCATTTTTCATTTATTATAATTAAAATAATACATGTTTTTAAAAAGTAACAAAACCAAATTATTTTCCTTTGTATTTCAAAGCAGTAGATATTTTTTTTATATTTTTTTTATATTATTTTAGTAAAAAATGAAGGAGTAAAATGGTTCCATTCAACGATTTGGAGGTGATTTTGTGGATTTTTTTTCTTATTATGTGATACCGATACAAAAATTATGGCTAAACCAAATTACGTGTCATATCATGTAGATTACTAACAATTTTTCTCAGATGTAATTTCTCTGTAAGTGCCGGTGAAAAACCGCTTCATCTGCACGCTGTTTTTAAGCTTTTTCGAGAGAGGAGCCTTAATTTTAGCCTATGTTGTCCCACTGCTGGACAAAGGCCTCCCCCAAAGCCTTCCTCTCTCGGTGAGGTTTTCTGCGGCCATTTTCACACAAAAGCGTTTATGTCGTCACGCCAGCGTTTTCTAGGCCTTCCTTTGGCGATAACGACGGCGAAAAATGTTTTAAATAGTTTTGAAATATTGGTGGAGGAATACCTATCAATATATTTTTAAAAGTTTTTGGATGTCATTTGCGTAGGTACATAACCATATTTAACTATGTTGCGTACGGGTAATATTATTTCTTGGTTAAGTGACGTAGGTGTTTTATTGAAATATGAATGAGGAAAACATTATTTTTTCCTACACTACGAACAACGGACACAATAAATACTTCAGTCTGTAGTTGTTGTCTGTTCGTGACTGGAATTAGTTTATTATTTATTTGTGTGCTGAACAATCTTACATAACATCTTATCACATGTTGTCTCGACTACTAATACGGTAATTTCGACAACTTTCACACGGCAGTCGTGGCCGAGCGGTTAAGGCGTCTGACTAGAAATCAGATTCCCTCTGGGAGCGTAGGTTCGAATCCTACCGACTGCGAATTCTTTTTGTATTTTTATTTTGTGTTTGTTTGTTTGTTGCAGTTTACGAAGAGGGGCTGGCGTACACGTTCAAGATGATAATGGGTATACACCACTTCACCAAGCATGTTTGAACGGCCACAGGTAAGTTAAAATTTACTATGAAATGTTATTAGAGTGTACTGTCAGAATTTCAACTCTCTGTGTTCAACCGAGGATTGTAAATTCAACAGTACGCTTTTAATTAGGCATTTTATTTGATTGTCATCTAGTAGACCAGCAGGGCTATTGCGTATCTTTTTAAAATGTCAGTGGCTATCATAGTGTCCATCGATTAACTGTCAAATGGTTCCATTTTGTACCAAAAAATAACTATTTGACAGTTAAACCCTACAGGTACTTATAAGTAACAGGCATAGGACTTGAAAATAATATTACTTAGGTACTTAATAGTTTTTCAAATTAAAAAAGAAAAGTGTTTGTTTTTATTTGTCTCGCATAGGACGTAACAATAAAACAAAATGATTCAAATTAGTTAAAAATAAACAACAACAAAATTCGAAACGAAATTTGTCCCGTATGAGGCTAAAGGTCCCTATCTCAGCAGGGTGCAAATATAGTCATTGGTATTAAAAGTACCATAAACATTTTTTATTTATTTAGGTAGCTAAAACAGGAAAAAAAGACTCGTTCGGTTATTCCTAAAAGCTGTGATAATGATAAGGAAAACAATTACGATAAATCCGTAACGTTTTACAAATATTCAGTGGTAATTACCTTTTTGGATAATTTCATCAAAGTTATTTTTAGACAACTAAGGCAATAGCTAAAATAAAATAATTAAAACATGACGTAAATAGATCTAAAATAACGTAAAAGACAGGTTTACTAGATCCATAGACAATATCTTCAGAGCGTTGTATGTACTCCTTGTAAACCTTTCCTATGTGAAACCAATTGATTGTGAAACATTGAAAAAACATTTGTAGCTAAAATCGGTGATCGGTGTCTTCTTCAAACATTAACAGAACCGAAGTGATTTTTTGAATATAGAACTCCGTTTAGCACTAAATTCAAAAAGACTCGCATTATGGAACGACGATTGGTTGAAACGTGGTTTAGGTAGAGTTCAAAGAGAATTGTTCTGTGACTCTGGCCTTAATGAGTTGTGGATATTTCACCTTATGAAAGCCTATAAAATTGAAAGCCGCCAGGTGCATGAACTCAAAATACTTACAAACATGGCAGCACCAATAACAAAAGAAATAAAACATTTTTCTTTTCCTCCACTAGGCCATTATTAGTCTGTGACGTCTAGGGACGAGCAGACCGCAACGAACAACGTTACAACGGGAAAAACTAGTTGATAATATTATAAATGAATCATTAACCTTAGGTATTGGAATTACATGTAAACAATATGATAATGGAACAGTACGGATGTGTTATTTTTACGAAATATTTTTTTGTGTCAAATATCTAATACATTCAAATCTTTTGGCTGTACTGTTGTAAATTATTAAAATAACGATTTTTTCCGACCTTGGCCAATCACCAAAAAATTCCTACACAGTCACATCTCAATTTTATGCCTATTACTTTGTTTTGAAGTTTTAATAATCCATAACATAAAGTAAAACTCCAATAATATAGTAGGACTGGACAACATAAATCCGTATCCTAAGTTATTTAAATGAGTCATGTTACACAGAATGCAAGAGCCGTTACAGAAAGACCTAAGCGCAAGAATGGAGCCTATAACTTTGTTATTACAAAGTACAAAAATATACTGATTCATAATTATACATTTATAGTTAGTAAATATTGTGGTTTATGAAATTCCATCCGAAGGCACAAATCATAAAATTTAATATTATTTTGATAGCAGACCCATAAGGCAGACTTAAAGTTGGCCCTAAAGTGAACCTGCCTTGTTATTATTAACATATTAATCCTAATAAAGATAATTAGTTGCCCCATACATTTGGGTAGAATAGGTATTAAAATTTTGTTTGGGATAGACAGCTGAATATTTGTTCGCGATTACGATTAGGCTCCCATGGAGAAAGATGTTCATTTTGATGGCCTGTAACTCTGTACCTCACCTTTAAATATAACTTCAACTTTCTGATACACGCTGTATACATAGGTATAGGTACTCTTGAGTCGATGCAGATATCAAGCAAATATCCTCTCACAAACCTGGAACCAAACTTCAGTCGAAGCTAATAATAATAAATAATCAACTACCAAGAACACTAATCTGATTCTTCGATTTCTAGAGAAATAGTCCGCGTGCTGTTATCAGTAGGTGCCTCACCATGCATGGTGGACAAGAAAGGCGCTACGCCCCTTCACCTGGCCGCGTTCAACGGAGACTGCGATGTCTGCTGGATGCTCCTCGCCCACAACAACCCACCATGCAATATTGATCAGCTGGTAAGTTCTACAAACATTTTTTAATGAGGTCGTATAACGTTCAATATAAGAACGCTCCCATATTCACAATGTTGCAATCTCCATCGTCTGCTCAGCCTTTTGCTGACTATGTTCGGGTTACCTTCGCATATACCATTATTTTACATGCAGCGACCACCATAACCCAGCTTTTGGGGGCACAATTCTGATTATCAGTCTGTCCGGGCTTCTGGCTCGACTTGAGCTAGAAACATCTTAACAAAAAGTCGTATAAGTGCTGATAAAAAATGCATAGGTACACAAACTGCAAAGCTTAAAACTTAATTAGTACCAATTAGGCTGCTCAAATCCAATGTATTAGCAGGTGTGGTCATATACGGGGTTACGGTTTCCATGTTGATCCCAAGAAGAAATTGTTCAGTTTGATGGTTTGTAGCAGACCTTTGAATATGACCAGACCTTCCTGGTACTGTCACTGTTAGCCGGGTCATCCAACTGCTAGGCAAAGGCCTATGATTTCCAGTTTTTTCGATCCAGGGGCTTGTGTAGACCACTGGTCGTTGTTTTTGAATAGAATAAAGCTACCAATGATGAGATGATGAAACTGTTAACATGACATTTTGACATTGGAAAACTAATTACTTACATATTTATTTATCAACTAAAGCCTTTAACAAAGTCCTCTGTTTCACTTATAAAAAATCTATTTGGCACCGAAAACCTACATCCATTTCTGTCGGTTATCTAAAGTCTGCCTGACTACCATTTCGACTAAGTTACCTTTATTTCACCTACGTCCTCACCACCCACTTATCCACGAGCCTCTAGTAAGTTCCAGAACATTCCAGGAATGTTGATTACGTCAGAGCTTCGGCCTTTAGCTACAAGTTTAGTTTACAACACTCGGTCTTTGCATACCTGCCTTGAGGCATTCCAGGCTTCGTGTCAACGCATTATGTTTCGGAAAACTGAAGTTTTAACGATAAACTTTGGCAAAGCCTAGAGATGTGACCTATTTACTGAACAATACAGTTCGAATTTGTTTGTAACTATGTTGTCAATACAAAAGTTGAGGCGAGGTTTGGGTGGTGATATATGGGCATAGTTTTGTTACAATACATGGATGGAAAACTTAACTTTTCTTTATGATAATGTGTGATAATTTATACGAAAACTTTTAGGTGAAACATCCACATGAAAACAAACTATGTATATTCAGGACATTATGTAAATTATACGTTATAAATTACCTATGTTTAGTTTTGCGATGACACGTTAAGACAATAAAACATTATTCAAAGCAAAGCCTAAGAAGTTACGACTATCCAGCTATGTAGTTTTTTTTTAAATATTTAATTACTTGTAACTTTGTAAGACAAGCCACTGCCAGGAAAACCACAGTTACTAGCACTAATAAATATCTATTCAGGGTGAAAAGGACACCAACGCTTAAACTGTCACCTCGTATTCAATACATTATTCTTTTTTCGCAGTCTTTGAGCATAACATCACGCCCGTAATCCCCAAAGACTTAGGCAAAGGTGTACCCTTTTAGAACACCAACATTTCGCCAGTTATGTTTAAGTCCCATGTAGTAAGGGTCGCCTATTGCCATCAACCGGGCACAAATCAAGACTTCGTGTCTCATACTGAAAATTTCCTGATAGAAAAATCCTAAAACACTTTGTCTGGTCCAGGAATCGAACCCAGTACCTCAGTCGCACTTGCGACCACTAGCCTAACGAGGCAGTTCGGCCTTTACATCTCACATATACATATTTGTGCACGTGATAGTACATTGATAGTTATTTAAACAGGCCTAGCCTGGGAACCGGTGACTTACCTAGAACCGGTCAGTATTTGCTGGGGCGTCGACATTTGAATACGGATAAGATATGGCCAAGTAAAAGGGCGTGTAGGACACGATTTGCAACAGTTTTGGGTACAAACACAACGTAGATTTGTTAGATGCGGCTCAATTTACAGACCTTTGATTTAGATTGATTGAATACGAGAATTGGGTTATAAAACAGAAGAAAATTAAATTGAGTAAGCTTAAACAAAACGTTTTATTTCACATGGCACTTATAAAACTTCGTGAAAAGGGGCAAGGTTCGGGTTGGACGTTTCCTACAGAGAAGAACTGGCAACAAACTCCTTGGTTAGGTTAATAAAATGTAGTTTTGAATGCCTCATTGGTCTAGTAGTCTCAGGCGCGACTGAGCACAAGGTTCTGGTTTCGATTCCCGGGTAGGGCACAGTGTTACTGGGTTTTTCCATCAGGAATTTCTCACAAATAATAACCTTTATTATTTATCCCACAGACATCCGACCACGAAACAGCATTGCTGATAGCCGCCCAGTTCGGTTTTGTGAACGTGGTGGCCCAGCTGGTCTCTAAAGGCGCCAATGTTGCCATCAAGAACAATAATGATGAAAGCCCCTTGGACCTTGCGGCGCAGTATAACAGGTAAGGGAATATAAGCCTTATAATTGGAACTAGATAAGGTTTACTTCACTTTGTGTAATTTATGGTGGCTCGGTTGGTCTCTAAATGTGCCAATGTCACCATCAACAACAAAATCGATGAAAGCCCCCAGACTTAGCCGGGCAGTATAACAGGTAAGGGAATATAATAATTATGCCTTTTAGTGGGCAATGTTTAAGGTTTAGTTTACTGTGTGTAGTATTATTTCGTCATTTTTGCCGTTCTTCTGAAAGGACAGGTGCGTAGTACTCGTAACCGGCGTGCGTGTATGACCAGATGTATGAATGTGGACGAAGCAAAAGGAGTATGTAAGGATCGTAGCAAGTGGCATTCTGTGGTTTCTGCCTACCCCCATGGGAAAAAGGCGTGGGTTTATGTATGTGTGTGTATTGCTATCAATATCCAAAGTTTATTTAAATTCGTCGGGTCGATCTTTAGGTTAAGCTGCGCTTTCCTAGGCTGGTCTGTAGATGGGTGACCGCCCATTACATGCCAAGTTTCCTCCGTGCCTCGGAAAGCACGTTAAGCTGTTGGTCCCGGCTGTCATTATATAGATCTTTGGCAGTCGTTACAGGTAGTCAGTGACCTGAAAGTCTGACAACCAGTCTTACCAAAGGGTATCGTATTACCTAGTATTAACTGGGTTTCGGAGGTCAGATAGGCAGTCGCTCCATGTAAAATACTGGTATTCAGCTGGATCCGGTTAGACTGGAAGCCGACCCCAACTAAGTTGGGAAAAGGCTAGACAGATGATGATCCAAAGTTTATTTAAAATTTGTATTTCATCTATTGGACAGGGACGGAACGGACACTAACGTTTAAACGGTTAGGTACCACGTATTCAGTACATCATTGTGAAAAACTTCAAACGGCAGCACATAGTAATTAAAAAAAAACAGCTGTTTCCTATAAAAGTGCAACAACTACGGTCAAACTCTATGAAACAGCTGTTTAAAAACATACTTATGAAACATTTCTATGTGGTCGGGTTTCAGAATGACGTATACGAATATGTAGTAACCGTTTGTGCGTAGGTATCCCTTCCACCCTGTATTGTGATAATCGTCTCACGGGTTAAGGTTATTCCACTCTTTGTCTTCCAATATTTCGAATTAAACAAATAACAACTTTAAAGTGACTATATATTAAGTGTATTTCAGAATGACTGCTATACTTACCTGCTCTTTTCTCATAGGTTGGCAGTGGTGCAGCATCTACTACAAGCGAAGCCGCATATAGTTGACCAATACAGACACCCGGCCTGCCGCAATGTGGTGTTCACTTCAACCCCACTTCACAGGGCCAGCAAGAATGGGATTAAGTAAGTTTTGTGTTTACTTGCTTTTATAAGTACGTGTTTACAACTAGGGATTGTTTTATCGGGATGACAGGTTAACCGGTAACACTTATGACTGATATGTTCAATTGACCATTATACGAGTTAACCCTTAGCATAAGCATAATCAGCCTTTAATGTTCCCACTGCTGGGACTACAGGCGTCGTCTCTATGAGAGGGAATGGGCTATAATACACCACGCGGGCCCAGTGTAGGTTGGTAGATGTCACATGTCTTCGATTGTTTGGTAAACCCTTATAATATTATATTGCTCATTAATCATAAATACCCACCCGCAATCATTTCAGTTTATATCCGTGATCATGCTTGCAACAGTACTGAAATAACGGGAACTCGAAAACAAACAGTAAACACGTTAAATATCCCGTTTTTATTTATAATGAAAAGTTAAATTGTGTCTCTGGGACTTCGTCGAGCTTCATATTTTTCTGGTGGTCGCCACTGTTGATTCTGACTTTCAGGAGTTGCAGTAGTTTGGGAACAGTGTGGCGGGCTTGTCCCAATAAAACAAATTTGTACACGTCATGGGTAGGCTCTCTTTTGCTTAGCCTTTTTAATTTACTTCCTAATTAAATCTTATAAGTAATGTAAATAGCATAATAAGGCTTTCAATCATTACTACAACCGTCTCACCTTATACATAATAATATTTAATATTATGTTAATGCAAAGGCGCGTGGCAATTGCGTCGTATTCATATTCATTCGTTCGTTATAACGCATCGATAGCTTTCGTGCCTGTTTACATGTCGGTGTTGTCAATGTTAATAAAATATGGATGTGGTATATTTGTGCACAGTTTGAAAAGTGTGTTTCTACCGTGTCTCGAAAGGCACGTTAAGACGTTGGTCACGGCTGTCGTTTAGTCTGACAGCCAGGGATGTCGTGTTATGCAGTACTAACTGGGTTGTGGAAGACAGTTACTCCATGTAAAGCTTTATCTGGTTAGACTAGTAGCCCACCCAAAGATGCAAACAGCCTAAAGACATTTTCATTGCATTGTGCAAGTGCTTGTGACTAGAAAATGTCTTTAGTTCATTTCAAAAGATACTTTGAAAATAAGTGCAATAAGTTTTTAATCGGTCAATAAGTTGCGGTACCATATACCTATTGATTGACCGCTGCTATAAACGTCATCACAATTGATACTTTGAAGCTATATCCATTGTTGTGTTCATTGTTCTTACTTACTCACTCGCCGCGCCACACACAAACATCCTAGTATAGGCAGATATTATTATGATAATTAGAAAGGAGTATTGTGTAAACGGTACAAAGAAAAACGTTCTATTTATGATTTGAGGCCATGTAAAAATCGTTCGGTTGAAACACCAAAACCAAACAAACAAACTCGATAACATGTCTAACATTCGCCAAAACGTCTCACTCCCTGACGTATAGAGCAGGCCTGTGTCCCAGCATTGGGTATAAGTTGATGAATTAAGTACCTAAATATCAAATAAATCGATATAGAGAAATCAAAATAATTCTAATAATATGTAGTCGTTTTCGATAATAATATGCCGTATCCAACTGGTGACAGCTCAGATATTCATGTAATCCTATGTGTCAATTTTGCGCGCGCTGTCGAAGGGTTAAATTGGCAACGCGTGGTATGCAGTACCCGCCTTGTGACTGTTGATTTTGAAGGCTCCATGTTACGAGAAATTGCGATTTGGATTAGAATATTGATTTGGAAAATTCAGCGGCAAAAATTTCAATTGCAACCAGAAACGAAGTCATAGTTGTTACAAGTAGTCAGTGGCCCGAACGCCTAAGTAGTCAGTGGCAAGTAAGCCTAAGTAGTCAGTGGCCCGAAAGCCTAAGTAGTCAGTGACTTGAAAGCCTAAGTAGTCAGTGGCCCGAAAACCTAAGTAGTCAGTGGCTTGAAAACCTAAGTAGTCAGTGGCTTGAAACCTAAGTAGTCAGTGGCCCGAAAGCCTAAGTAGTCAGTGGCCCGAACGCCTAAGTAGTCAGTGGCCCGAAAGCCTAAGTAGTCAGTGGCCCGAACGCCTAAGTAGTCAGTGGCCCGAACGCCTAAGTAGTCAGTGGCCCGAAAGCCTAAGTAGTCAGTGGCCCGAACGCCTAAGTAGTCAGTGGCCCGAAAGCCTAAGTAGTCAGTGGCCCGAACGCCTAAGTAGTCAGTGGCCCGAACGCCTAAGTAGTCAGTGGCCCGAAAGCCTAAGTAGTCAGTGGCCCGAACGCCTAAGTAGTCAGTGGCCCGAAAGCCTAAGTAGTCAGTGGCCCGAACGCCTAAGTAGTCAGTGGCAAGTAAGGTTTACAACCAGTCTTATCAAGGGGTATCGTACTATCCAGTACAAACTAGGTTGTGGTTTCATGTAAATACTAGTATTCAGCTACATCCAGTTAGACTGAAAGCCGACCCCAATATAGTTGAGAAAAGGCTAAACAGATGATGATTAATTAAGCCTTATCGTGTATGAGTAATGGGTAATCCACAATGTGTAAACGTCTTACAACCCGGTAGATATAGGTTAGCAGGATCTCCGGGATGTTATCAATGAATCGTCCAAATTAGATTAAAAAACCTAAGTTTAGATTAAACAGTTGACAAAGCTAATCAAAATCGCAAATATATAGGGTGTAAAAGTACCCTTAACGCAAACGAAGGGCATTTGTTCTCCCCTCCACTGCGATAATTTTTTTGTTCTAGACTATACCTGGGAACCTCCTAGTTACGGAGATATTGGGGGTCAAAGTTCAAATTTTTCACAGCTGTTTTTGTAAATACTAGTATTTCAGGTTTTAACTTTACTTAAATTACCTCCATCACCCATTTACTATTCAAAGCATCCACTAGCACAATGTTTTAAGAGTGCTACTTTGAGTTTTACCGTAAAATGTGATTTTTGACCCCAAAAAAAAAGTTATTTCCCAGCAAACATTTTTGCGTAGGAGTACTTAGTTTGATGTACAGAATGCTTGGTTGACGAATGCGTGAAGGGTTCGTTTACACTCTGTATAAAGCGTTAGATCAGATACGACCGAGAAAAAAAAATGTTTCTAATTTGTTGACAATTTCTTGTATTGTCTTGCTTACTCGTACTAAAAATGACATCTATGCCCCTAGCACACGGCATATTTTAAACGAGCAGACGACGCGCAGATTAAGCGCGCTTACGCGCTTCAAACGAAATATGAACGTATCCTTGTAACCTAAGCACACGGGGCGATCGTAAAACGCGCGTTCTCTGCGCGTATACGCGCAGTTACAGCCGCGGTCCCAAGCCTTGCCTTTATACGCTCTTCAAACGAGTTTCGAACGTGCTTCACATGCGCGTTTGTATCGTGTTTTACGCGCGTTTGAATCTATAAAAACGCAAAAATTGGCGGTGCAGTGATTTTTTTAAAGTTGGCTTTTATAATTTCGCTTTAAATGTCAAAGTAGAACCATATCAAACGCATCATCTTGCCTACGTGTTACATGGCGTACGTGCGAATCGTTATACAATCGAAACTGTTGTTTTGTTACCGATGGAAGCTATGCAAAACAATAACACAATAGCTCCCGACCAAATGGATGTGTGTATATCTACGAGTAGGTACATGTATTTGCGGTTACAATACACGGTGTGGACTGCCTTTGATATTGTTTGCTGACTGCATTTAGAGTAATAGGTTTTACTGTTATTGAGGATTCATTCGAAGATGGGAAAACAATGCTTTATTTATTTGAAACTGTTTTTGTCATGGCTGTTATGCCAGGTTTCAAAATTATCAGCAGTCCCCGTTCCACATTTTTTTTAAGGCCTTTGAATTCGTGGCCATACAAAGACCGTAAAAAAAACTCGCGTCCTTAAAAGTGTACTATTGTCTGTCTAGCAATATACGATACCTAAGTACTAATTATAAACAATCAACAACCCAGAGCTGGGCCACAGGCTTCCTGTATGGCAGGCGGAGAGCCTCCCCTCCTCTCCGATGATAATAATAATTTATTTGCAATAAAAGATGTACATTTGAACAACATTAGGTTACAAACAAACAGTTGGAGACGTTATAAACTAATATGTTTGGAGACTCTAGCACTCTTGCTAAGTTGACAAGACAAAGGTGCTATCTACCGGTCTTGTCCCGTCAAATTAAAGCGTTAAAAAACTGCGTTTATAGAAATCGCTTACGTCTCTAACATGATACCTACCTTTCGTCTTGTAGCGTCGTCATTATGTGTAGCAAATTAAGGTTTATTAGAAATAGAATTTAAGATTTGCTCCCTCGAGCAGAATTTGTTTGACATTTTGTAAGATTTTCTTGGATTGTTTTCTCTTGTACCTAGGATGTAATTAACCGTCTAATTACGCTTGTCTCTAAAAGGAGATATCAAACTTATCTGCTATCACTTTTGCATTAATGTTTATCAATTACTTGTTTCTACCAAAATAAAAATGACTCAACAAAACACACATTATTCATGCTCGGTTATTTACAAAAAACTCATGCAATCGGTACATGTGAATACGTTTATAAAAATCAGGAGCTTTTGATAAAATTTCTATGCGTCCACTCCTGGCTTCGTTAACCATATGAATAAAATGAATATGAATGTCGATGAGTACGACGTCCACTCTGTTTTGCTTGTAGCTGTCGATTACAATTTTATTTTGATTTTTGATATAGGTTTTACTGTACTGGAATATGCGCTTAATTAATACTAGCATTTCGCCCGCGAGTTCGTGCAGATAGATAGCTTGGCTAATATGCACGACATAAAAACAAAAATGTATCTTTCTATGAGTGAAAAAAGTTTAGAATTGGATCTTATCGTTTTTTTTTTGTCCAAATGATGTCTGCTACGCAGTAAGAGCGCTCATGTTGGAAAGTATTTGGTGTTCTTTCCTAACCTAACCTACGTCGATTGTACCGTCTCACTATTTTCATGATATCTGTTTTGCGTGTTATCTGTGCAGAAAATAACATCGTCTTGTTAGTAAATATTTAAAGCTCCGAGTAAATGTAGATTGTGTCATCTTTATTGTTTTAATTACCCAAATGAAATCCCCACTTTATATCGTAAAAAGATAAGTTATCAGACTGTAAACAGCATCATTTTTTCCTCATCCATTTAGTGCGTTTGTCAGTCTATCTTTGTCATTGTTCCTCTCAAGTGGTCTTATATATAAAAAAAGTTATTACGCAACATAAATTTCTTATCTTTGAGAACAACTTTAACAGTTAAATTCCCTCAACAGGGATGTGGTAATAGCCCTCATTGACGCTGGCATGGACCCCAACGTCAGAACCCACAGCGGAACACCTCTTCACGAAGCAGCCCGTTTCGGTAAACCCTCAGTAGTCCGCATCCTCCTCTCAAAAGGCGCTGATCTTCATGCCCAGGACTCTGACAGAAAGACAGTCTACGACGTCCTGAATGAGTATCCTGAAGAAGCGACTAGAAGAGTTCGCAAAGTCATACGAGGTATGTTCCAAGCAGGTATGTTGTCTACTGATTTAACTGGTGTTGATGGATTAAACGCAAAATCGGTAACTTGTTTTGAGTAGTAAAGAAGTTTCTAATACGTTTTAGGCGTAGTTTACACCAAATGTATAGTCTGTCAAAGTCAAGTCTAGGGGCAGCTATACATGGGAAGTTCGAGCATTCCATTAAACAACTTTCACGGACCAATCAGGAAGTCATCGTCAACTGTTTACGAGAGCTGAAGATGTCAGTGTATCTCTTGTACCTAACTGTATGACCGCATGTCGGAATTTTAATTAGTAAACCATTTATTTTATTAAGACCATTGCATGGAGTTTCGAACGTTAAAAAAAAACAGAAAATATACGAAGCTACACAGTCAGTCACAAGGTATAATAACTTGTGAAAGTATTGTAGTTGCCCATTCCATTGATCTCTATGGAAATTAATGGTCAGAAGACTCCATGGACACTCTTTTTCCTATACTCATTAGCAGTGGTAGCATGAAGCAGTCACGCATGACTCCTTAAAACCGCCCGTGTATGGCCGCCTTGTAAAAACAACGTCAGTCGTCCATGTCAGGTTGACTGTCCGTTGTTTTTCAAACATTTTCACAATAAAGAATTATACAGTTGGTGTAAACGTGGCCTTATTAATACGTCACCTGTATGACTATGCTCTACGTTTTAATTGTTTTGGGTTTGGATGAGGTGCAATTTAAATGTGGCTTTAGGATTATGACTAGACTTGTTTTTTGTAATAATAGTTTCTAACGTTAGGATTTTTCGTACTATTTTTTTTTGCCTATTTATTGTCCCACTGCTGGGCGAAGGCATAGTCTTCCACTCTTCTCTCATAAAACTATGAATAGATTTTATTTGTTTTTTTTTTATTGCACCCAAACCTAATTAAAAGAGGATAGCCATATGGATGATTGTGTTATAAATTTATCATTGCTATATTTAACTGTCAGGCATAAAATATTTTCCTTGTGTTGTGATTTATTTAACAAGCTATTGTGTGAGATTTTGTGATTAATTTATTAACATCATATTATTAAAATAATATTATTTTATAAGTTTAAATTGAAAACCTTAGTCACAACAAGTAATTAATCCTCTTAAATATTACTACAACTTCTAAGTAACCAATTAATTAATTAATCTGAATACAATATTACACGAGCAGATTTTGCTTTAATTCCGCTTTAACTAAGTATTTATCACTCTTTTAGTCACAATTCACCCCTCCTCGTCTCATGTTAAAGTTAAAGCGGAATTAAAATTAAATATTTTTAATAACATATTATTGTCATGGAATTTCTCAAAGTAACGCCTTATTCCATAACTGATTAATCTGTCTCATTGGTCTAGTAGTCGCAAACGTGACTACACTGACTACTGAGCATGAGGTTCTGGTTTTGATTGAAATTGAAATAGGAATGTTTACTCACTAATAAAAATATGATTCTAATTAGTCCGTCTGTTAGATTATCGAAAAATATTGGATACGTATTTTTTGTTTTATCAAATCAATAAAAAATGACGAAGATAAAACGCGTCAAATATTTGAGTGGGGCGTTGTGACGTCACTCACCAGTAAAAAATGTCATACTAATGTCTTTGAATATGACGTCACACGAGTTTTCAAATCACTGTATCGTCTTCATTGTTTGTTTACGTGAAAAAAGAAAAAATACGTGTCCAATATTTTTTGGAAATCTATCTGACGGACTAATTAGTTTTTTTTTGTTAACTACCCTATTGTTATTGGGTTTTTGGTGGGTGATGTCGGGAGTTATAATATTAAACTATAACTATATAATTGGTTACCCCTCCGGCGCCTGGGCGAGCAGTGATGTACATCGCACGCTAGAGATGTGCGATGCTACAGGTTTTTCCATCAGGAGTTTTTCAGTAGCTAGCAGCGACGGATTTTGGATTTATGCCCGGTTGGTGGCAATAGGCTCGCTCCGTATTCAAGGGACTGTTAAATACACCTCTGCCCTTCGGGGCTACAAGCGTAATGTTATGTATCAATCTAAATAATATGTACAATTTTGACAGAGTATGAGCACATCATGGGCAACTTTGACAGCGACAAAGATTTGCCTCCATTTCCCACCGGCCAGGACTACATACAATACAGCCCCGACAACCTAATGTGAGTCTTATTTATATATTTTCTAAGTCCAGAATGACACAGATCTGAAGCTCTACGATTTATTCCGTACTGGAAAATAAAAGTAAACAAATGAAATGCTAATGTATTTAAAGCGTGTCGGCGAACGAAACTGGGACAGTTACCGATAGGAAATAGGAACTGTGATCTCTAAAGTGCTTCTGAAAATGAAAATTAGTTTCTCGATTTTTTATCTGTGTTAGTACTCCATTTGCTTACTATTCTGTGGCATTTAAATCGATTTATTATGAAGTTTCTATAAACATACTTCACTGCCTCTTTGGTGTAGTGGTTGTAAACGCGACTGCTGAGCATGAGTGCCTGGGTTCGATTCCCGGGTCGGGCAAAGTGTTATTGGGTTTTCCCATCAGGAATTTCTCAATAACAGCCACGAAGTATAATATTTGTGCTCGGTTGAAGGCATAACCGGTTGATGTCCTTATTACATGGGACTTAAACATAACTGGCGAAATGTGGGTGTACTATTGGGTACACTTCTGCCTAACCCCTCGAGGATTACACGTGGGATGTTATGTTTATGTTTCTAGAAACATTCATTTATGTGAAAATTGCTCATTATTATTGAGCCCGTTACGTTAACTTGAGACTTGGAAAATCTTCATAAAATGACCCCTTCTCTTTATATTTATTTTTTTAAAGAAATGTAACCATGAATCAAGTTAGCGTGAACGCATTTTACGCACAGTCTTTTGCAAGCAAACATAACTCTGCACAATTCGCAATTTTTCTTTACGTCACAAAAAATCACATTTCAAATGTTACTGCCTTTGACTGTGCGGCATTTCTCAAGTACACACACACAATCCATAAAAACATCAAAAAACTCATTACGCAAAAACCATTAACACGGTGTGGGGTATCTTTTTTCTTCATCTTTTATATTTTTTAATACTAACACGCACGATTTATTTTTATTTAAATCTGTTCCGACTTGTGAAGGGAGATCTCTGGTTGTAAAGGAGCTACCTCACTCAAAGGACAGGCTCAAAACGTTCTGTTTTTAATTGGAGTGCCTCGTCTCAATTACTACGACATACGACGTGCCACCTTTGAACCATGATTGCTATCTTAGAACCAACCTTCGTTTTAGGTAAAGGGCTGTTTTGAAAATGAAATAAATAAAGGAAATCGTTTTAAATGTTTGTGATATGATTTTGGGTAACTTTGAATAACTGGTTAGTAATAAATCACGTGACGCGCAAAACTTAAATAAAGTATCTATCTGCAATAAAAAAAAACTGTAAATAAACACTACCACGTTTTGCTAAAGGAATTACATTAAGAAACAAATATATGCATTCTTTCCTTAAAATTCACTCGCAAAAGAAAACGCTCGCGTCTTCACAAAACATAATCACATGTAAGTTTACAAAAGAATGGACTGTAAACAAAAACTTTGAATGCGGGTTGCCTCATTAAAATGTTCCGTGTCTCTGATTTTGTCTGCAAACAGCTAGGTGAGACGTCTGTGACACGAGAAAAATATCTCCCAACGACATCCTTTGATGGCGAGCTAAATACTTAAGGATGAGCACTTTCAGCTTTACTGAAAACGTGGACGCTCTCAAAGGAATGAAATTCAAATGTATTGAAATTTATAAAAAAAGCCTCCCTCAATAACAGGTCCTGAATGTTATACGTTTAAGTGGTGATAATTAAATTAATTTCTAAAGAGCAAAGCACCTACACAAAATAACCATTTAATTTACAGGTCTTCTAGCGATAATCCGACTGCTAAAATGCTTAACCCCAAACTTACCGCTTCCCCAGAAATGGGTAATGATAGAAAAGGCAATATCTATGTGACTAACCCGACTCAATCACCATTATCTAATGTACAAGTTGTCAATAATACACAAGCCGTTAATAATACACTTAGCGTTGATATGAGGGAACGTAGTGAAAGCTTTGTTCTCAAAGCCAGGATCATTCTAGGCCCCGGCATCACATCAGAAAATGCATGTACAGAGTTGATAACAAATCAAAACCAGCTCATTTCTGAGTTACAATCGCGAAACAAATCGAAGTGTGGCCCTGATGCAGAGAAAGAAGTGAGTGCTGCAGTGCTCGCAGTACGAAACAATCTCGTTGACCCTGGTGAAAGGATTAGGCGAAGCACCATGGACCAAGTGACAAAAAACAAGATTATTACTACTAACGATACTAATGATTTGAAAAAGAGACCACAGCCTCCTCGTAAACCAATAGCCTGTGTAACGAAGTATGATCCTGATGAAGACCACATTGATAATATATACGCAAACAATGATATCATTATTAAAAACAACGCACAACAATTTGCTTCTACTAACAATGATTACTTATATAAAGACAACGATTATGTAGATAATAACATTGATTACGACACAGACAATATATATGAAAATGTTAGTAAAAAATTGTCGGAGGATGTTGTAGATACAAGGGCCGCCGCTAAAAATGATTATGTAGGTATGGACGCTAATAGTCATTTCCACAGGAGCTTTACATTTGCTGGTACTTGTATGAAACCTGAAGCGTTTACCAAGTCTTTGGAAGTCAATAAAAATGCTATGAATTCAGAATGTGATCCCGAAGACTATGTTACAATGGCTCCTACAGGACAACAAGAGCGATCCTTGTCTGTTCAACTCAACAAAACTGATCTCGTTCATCTTCGGGGTGATATTGGGTGCCTTTATGAACCTACGGATTACTCGTATATCTATGAAATAAATCCATTCCATGGACATGGCCAGCCTTTCACTAAAAAAAAACAGCAGGCTAAACCAATGCCTTGTTATTGCCACGAAGATCCTGAACGAGAATTGAAAATTCGAAGAAAGATTAATGCTGCAGCTCGTCCGATTGGTGGTAGCCAAAACGTGTATTTCAGCTGTGAGGATATTTACGTTTCTATGAAAAACAAAGAAGGTATTTATTCTTCTTTAAAGGACTTGTCAGGCTATGGTAAACAAAAAATGCTTGACGATGAAAAGGAAACAACTTGGCCGGATAGCGATGGAAAATTATACAAGTTTGATGACTCTGATTTTAATGAATCAAAACAAGAAAAGTCGTCAACATTAGACGCTAAAACGGGGGGCTTGTTAAAGAAAAAGCTGGTTCAAGTAAAACAACTTATTGCTGATTGGTAGAGAAAATATTGATCGTAACATTATTATTTTTTAAATTACATTTATCTATTTACTTATTTTTCATTTTCTTCTTTCCATTTATGTACCTACGTACTTTTCGGCTTATGGTGGTGGCAAATTAAAACCTTAAAAAATAACATAATTCATGACATCATTTTAATTTAAGTTAAAACTTATTTTTATGATTTATTTTATTTTTTGTCGCTTTATGTGTTTTACAGGAAAACCACAGAGACCCAGAAAAATACTAATAATAACGAAAGCTTTTTACCTCCATCTTCATCGTCTCTAACAAAAAATCATCCTCAAAGTTTTGTAAAAAAGCTTGCTTCAAAATGCTTGGGCCTGAAAGCGAAGTTTAATTCAGCTCCTAACATATCTAACAGTGAAGCGGACGTCGATGTAAAGTCGAAACAATCCGATAACAAAAGCAATTCAAACACAATGCTCATTGGAAATAGTAAATTCTTTAAGATGTTGTCGAAAAAAGAGGAAGAATCTGGTGAAATAGTATGTAATGATGAATTTGATACTATATCACTCGATCGGTTAGGCACGTTAAACAGAGATTCCGTTGTTAATAGAAGTAACAGGAGCTGTCCTGGATTTAAAACATCTTTACCTAACATTTCGGAAAATAATGAACTCAGTGATTCCGAAGAATCTATTCCAGAATCCGTGGTAATTACAGAAATAGACTGTAACACAGATTTAAATATTAATGAAGCTGTCAATAGGACTATGAAACTAAATATATTCGAACCTAGAGAGATAAAAGACCGAAGATCAGTTGTATCTACAGATTCAACTAACTTAGTCAACGAATGCTACGAGCCATATGACTTTTCTAAATCTGGAAGTGGTGGTAGCAACAAGAAATTATCACTCCCAAAACCTCCTCCGAGAACTACAATAGCAGCTACTACAAATAGTAACGAAAATATTTATGAAAACGTCGTAATGGAGATTAAAACTATACCAAAACCTGCTGCAAGAATCCACATTCCTATAAAACCTCTTGATGAAGTGCAAAAGAAAACATTGTATGAGAATATAGCTGTAATTCAAGAAAAGAAACAACCAGAGCCTGTTAAAAGAACTTTTATTCCTAAGAAACTTAGTTCTGATAGTTTTGATGAAAAATTATCCATCGGCAGTCGATCATCAACATTATCTTCAGATTCTATGGTAGATGAAACTAATTTAGAAGATATTTTGCTATCTGAAAAGTCGAAGTCTTTTCGACACGGCAAGGTTTCCACGTTTTCTGTTTCGAAATCCACAATATCTCGAACACATTCCAACTCTTCAGATTCTTCGGAAGCCAGTGCTTTAGAAAATGTTGATTGTAGCTATGATGCAGAAGAAAAGCCTTTATATTTGTCTATGACTGGTACAATGCCGAATAAAAAATCCGAGAATATTGGTAAAAAGAAGGTTCTTTTTAGACATAAAACATTCACAAATATTGAAGTTGATAGAAATTCAGTAAAAATCAAAGATCTACCTCAATGGAACAATGCATTTTTGAAAGAAACACTAGCTCATTATCACATAAGAGGTACAGGACACTGCATATATAAAGCGCCTACTGTCAAGGAATTTATATACATTTTTAATAGAGATACGCTTTACAGTGATGTACCACCATTTAGAAAAGTTCCTAATGATAAAAGAGACAGCTATTATGAAACTGCTATATGCTTTTGTAGGCCCAGACCACGCAAATTCCACAGTAGTGCTGAAGACCTTCTAGATAACAATGCTTATGCAGAAGATGCAAAAGTTACTATAGACTTTGAAGCACTAATAAACAAATCTGAAATGATATCGTCGTCATTTCAATGTTACTGTGATTCTGGCACATGCTCGTTACACTCAAGTCGACGTGATTCTCCTGTTAATTTAATTGTCAAATTTTCTGCTATTAAACGAAGCATCTCGACGCCAGATATTACTTTAGACACTTCTTCTTATTCGACAGCATCGAAAACAAATATTCCAAAAAATAAATCTGTGCCAAGCCATTTGGAAGACCCATATGCGGTCGTTACTCTAGAAGATATTATTGCAAGGAATGCTAATCTGAATGCAAATAAAACTGATCTAGAGAGCCCTATTTACACTCAAATGTCACAAACCTCCACACTGTCATCGTCTTCATCTGCACGTCCTTATTCTATCAAAGACATCGCAGAAGTTATATCATTAAATAATAGTTCAACATCGACCGCTTCTACTCTTTCGCACGCTTCTGGTGTATATTTGCCTCTAAGGGAATCGAGCTCCTCGGAATATTCTGGCCACTGGTCACTTCACAGTTGTAATTCTAACGTCACAATCAAATCTGACGCGTCATTCAAGTCTTGTCAAGACTCGTCAGATGATTCTGATGACGGCACCTTGCACTCTGACGAGGAAGTTTCAGACGCGGAGACAGTGAAGTCAGAAGTAAGCACGGCGAAACGACCGTGGGTCCACAGTGACTCTTTCAGATTTGGAACTCGTTCTAAACCTGAAATTGATGTTATCGTAGAAGAGAATTCCGAAGACAAATCAGAAGTTTCTTCTTCGAAACACGAGAGTGGTATTTGCTTAGAAGGTTCTGAAAGTTCGTCGTCTGAGGATGAGGATGATAGTGGTATTCCGAGGGTTAGTACGGACGTGTCGCTTGATTGTGCTTCGCTTGAGCGGGGTTCGGGATTGGTCGGGGGTGTTCGCAGCGGGTCGGGGCGCCGCCGGTGGGATGAGGTGGAAGGGACCAGCGAGGGCGATGCGCTGAGCGTGTCCAGTGCGGCCTCTAGCTGTGCGCCTCTACTACTGGCGCACCATCACGAATACAGCAAAGTTTCGGTAAGTAACAAACATTTATTATTACGATTCATTACTTTTCTAAATGTTTTCCTTTAAAGTAATCTATTTTTTGTCAGTAGATATTGATTCGCAAAAATATACAAAGAATTGTTTATGCATTCACTTATTTTTCCTATCACGTTGCTGTGTGTAGGAATGTAAAATAATTTCACGCTATTGCGAATCAATATTGAAATTTTCTGTATTTCTATTCTAAATATATTCTACACTGAATTCCTTATACAATCCAGTCCTTATATCCCATCCTTCAATTATAGGTCAATCAACGGAATTGTTGTATGACTTTAAATAATTTCAGCAATCATTACAACAATATGACATAATGACTTCATTTATATTCGATACAAAAAAAACAATAAATTAACCTTTCAGAAATCGAGTATTTTAAGGTCGATCGATCACCAATAAAGCGTTGAAATCACTGAATGAATTGATTACGAAAAGTTTCAAGAACCAAAGGCATACGAATGGTCGTTCGTTGGTAAAGACAGGGACTAATTGATATATTTATTGCTTTGCTGTCATATGAACGAGGTCTTAATTGGTTGTGGGAAAAATACTTGTAATTAAACACAATCAAGGGATCAACATTCAGTTGCGTGTGACAGTCTGTGCATCAATGTGCGCGGGAATATCTGTCTGATGTCTCTTGAACTAGGATTTTTGCTTTACGACTTGTGTTTTGTCTATAAAATCAGTTCGATATTTAACACTTTATAGTTTTCTAGGATTTGTGTAATTCGACATAGACGGTAAGCCAGTGTTTTATGTTCAGACGTGAACGAGGTCAAGAGCAGGCCCATTTTGCAATAAAAAGAAAAATAAAATTCGCCAAAAATTCTCTCAGCTTATAAATAATTAAAACACTTTTTATATTCTTCATTTTGTATTAAGACAAGTAATATATAATAATGTGACGAAACTAATTTGTAAAAAACCTATTTGAATAATGAATCTGCGGCATGCATTTCAATGTTGTTTATAGTAATTACAAGAACAACGGCTATGTAATTAATTCGTGTTTTGTCCCGCCCGATGACCTGTTGCACGATCGCTGGATGTCACGCGAAGTCAGGGAAATTATAAAAATGAACTATTGCGGTCACGGTATGCTGTCACGAAATGACACAGTCGATGGTAGGTAATGTAAATTAATTGGAATGAAAACAATCACGGTTTTCTCTCAATCGTGGATAGTATGGGAGGATTTTTTTATGCGAATACATAGTTTGTTAGTCATTCATTTATTCCAGAATGCAAAATGGTCAAATTATTTCGGAGTAAATAATATCAGCCGCTCGGGTCGATTTAGAATAGTCGAGCGTACCTAGGTTGGACCGTGGGCCGCCTATTACATACCGAGTTTCCTCCGTGCCTCGGAAAGCATATTAAGTCGTTGGTCCCTATTTTGCAATTGTAGACATTTGGCAGTTGTTACAGGTAGAGGCCCAAAACTTTGACAACTAATCTTACCAATGGGTGTCGTATTATTCAGTAATAACCGGGTTGTGGACGTCAGATAGGGGGTAGCTCCATGTAAAATACTAGTATCTTACATGGTTAATTTTAGTAGTTAGTCATAGTTTTTCGCCATTTGAGCATGTACGTAAAATACGATCCACACATAAATGCTTTTTAGTGACTTTTTTCCTCTTAAAAAGATTCACTAGTACATGAACAATTTTATCATTACGTAAAATAAAAGAAGTCTAATAGGAAACGACATAAATTCCGTCCAACCCATATCCCGAAAATAAACTACGATCCAAATCGTAATGACGTCTAAGTTTCAAATAAAAACTGAATAAAATGCTCGTGAGAAAAACGATTAACGTGGCCATATGTTTGTGCATCGGATGTTTGTGTAGCAGTTGATTAATTTATTTACCAGTTGTTTAATGAATTTTGTCACAAGCTTCTTCGTGAGAGTCCGAATTAATTTTCTTTGTTGTCGTATTCACACGGCGGACTACAAAACATGAGGATTCATTTTATCAAATACATCCTGTTATAATGTGTAACAATAACAGTTATAAAGTCTCAGGCACATCCGTTATTAACCCAGGGGCCGTATTTTTGAATCAATAGAATTCCAAATCGTGTACGAAATCGCAGAATTCGTATGAGAATCCCTAAAATCGCTATTTTTGAATATTCATACCCGTGAATTTTGCAACGAGTGGTCCAACCCACTCGTTTCCGATATTCTACCAGTAGAAATGACGGATATGACGTGAGAATTACTCTGACAAGTGAAGATTTGTTGACAGATACGTTACGACTTTATCTAACCTATAAATCAGTGTTTTCTTTCGCCTTTCGCGATGGCTAGCCTCTATATCCTGATGAATTACATCCGCGACACAAAAAAAATTGTGAAAACTAGAGAAAAAAATATCGAAATCCCAATGACAGACGTCAGACAATGACATTATAACTTTTTAATTTACGTTCCGTTCCACCGTAACTCATTACCGGTTTTTAAAATCAACGGGTTATGGCTTTCCGGTTTTTATTTTTCTGCATGAAATGAAAAATGTTATAAGATTCGAGTTTTAGGGCAACACTAATTTCTATTACTTCAAAAATACGTAAAATTTGGAGCAATCGAAATTCAATTCGTATGCGTTTTGCTTTCGTGCATGAATTTAAGATTCACTTCGAGTGATTCAAAAATACGGCCCCAGATCCGTAATAAAGCTGATTTTTCTCTATGAAAGATCTGATCTAAGAAATTCTCTCTGCCGAACCTTTCGGGGCTTACAGCAGTGATCTTATTTTTTTAGCTAGCCTATTGTTTCCCACTGCTGGTCAAAGGCCTCCCCTATTCCTTTCTGAGTTAGGAACCCCTCTTCCTTGTGATTTACCTGTTATGTTATGTTGATATTCGAAGTTCCTGCCGTCAGTCAGCATAGCGAAAACTTTGCGAATATTCTTTAACCTGACTATACTGATAGAACCCTTAATAATTTTCATTCCATAGCATTATCTCATCAGCACAGTTCCGTCTAAACCGCCACTTATCTATATTTAGTTCCACATATGCAGCATTGTTCATAACTGGTACATCTCCTGACGGCCACATGGCACGACTACGCGGTGACTTGACGCAAAGAAATTGGGCGGTCAGTCGTTCCGTCGCGTATCAAACCGACGCCTGCGTTCGCATGCTCCAACACATTCGAATCGAGAATCGAAATATTCGCGGGATCGATTAGGAATCGGTAATCGCAGGATGTTGTGTTGTTCTGAGTGCAAGTGCATTTATTGTGTGTTGTTTTAGTGTGAGTTCAGAGTGATTTGTTTGTGTGTTTTATGTGCGAGCTGCAGTGTGTGTGAATTCAATGTAAGTTTCTAGCTTTTGCATTTAAACTTAGGTATTAGAATAGGAGGCGTAGGTCCAACAGTAGACATCTTTCGACTGATATGATTTTGATAGATAAATAGTAATAGATACTGCTAAATAATTATGGTTAGTGATAAAAAAATACCTTTTTTTCCGTAAAATACTTGACGCGGACAAAATCAACAAACAGATACGAAACATGAAAACGTTTGCCTAAATAAAACATATGATAAATATAAACACAGAAGTATCTAACAGATACAATATTGTAACGACACCATAAAAACTTGTGTCAAGGGCCCAATAACCCAATTCCGATGTTTTGTAATTTCACGTGTAGACAAAAATAACACTATCAAAGACTATAAAAAGAGATACTCTACAGTTTTATAGATGTTTCGTAAAAGTTCATCCTAAATTCTATTCCTAAATTCAGCATATTTAACGAGACTCCTAAATGTCCTAAAAAATGTTTCACTGAGTTGCATTGGACGTGATCTATACACATCTAATTTAGATATGATGCTAATCTGTGTAGCCAAATCTGGCTGATAACGAGGACAAAGTCTTATCAGTTTTTACTACCAGCTCTAAATAGGCGCAGATACACTTGCCTTTATAGAGAATATCTCTCATGATTCTTCATCTCTCCTCTAAGATGTTTTTACACTACCCTAAATCAAAAGACATGAACCGATACACGTTATGTTAGCAGAAGTCAATGAAAGTAAATCTCGTGGCTAACCAGTAATTATCACCAGTCTCAAAATACAACCCAGTGATGTAATTGTAGATATTTTGTGATCATTGATGCTGAATGTTTAGCAGCACGGAAATATCTCGCGTTTGGCCACCAGCCAGTCGTATTCATGTTTACGCGGAACACGCATTGACACCACGGGAAATACCTGCAGGTGTTTATTGAAAATTTTATGTTGTTCTTGTTTTCTTTGTGTTTGTTTAATTGTTTTGAGGATATTGTCTTCTTAATCGTTCTCAGAGTTAGTACATACATAAACTTGTCTTATTTCTTCTGAGGGTAGGTGGAAACTACAAAACTAACTACACTTTTCGCCTCGTCCAGTCTATAAGAAGTTCAAATGTAATAAGACCGCTTTTTTTAGTCCTTCTGCCATGTTAGGCTTATCCTTTTGATTTCCTTTGGCATGGGCTAACCAATTCTTTGAGTCATAGAGATCTTTCTTTCTTTTTCGTGTGCTTAATGCCTAACCTGGTGTCAGAGTTATTATTTTAAAATCTGGAGACAAGTAAAAAAAATATGCACCCATGGCCATAGGATGATTAAGTATCATCATGCCACGGCAAACTTTTCTTACTGTTGTAGATCAGTCGATTTGCCCACGAGATCCTCAAATTGTTTACAAAACATAATGTATTTACAACAACGATAAATAGGTTACTAGGATTGGATGTTGATGTAAAGACCTTGTCCTCTTTTACATCCTCGATTTAGTATGGTATTGCTATACAACTCATATATATGTTTTGTAAACATTGTTCATCTCGAGAGAGCTTTCAGATGTTCATGACTCATGGTCGGGGGTTAACAATCGTTTAATCATCAAATTCGTTTACGCCATTTAAGGCAAACAGTTGCGAATTAAAATCACTTAATGACTGGTCGAAAATCAGCAAATCCAGCTAAGTTGAAAATTGATCTGCATTCCTAAGAAGCGTAAAGTAACTGTACCAAGTTAAGAATGATTTTCGACCCTTGACGTTTCATCATAACAGTTCTAAGAACTGATTTAATTTGAGATTCTAATCAGCGAACAATAAACGGTCCATTAATGAAACTATTTCTACCTATCATACAGTCGTCAGTTAATGATTGCACCATCCACATGTGGCTGACCAAACGCCCCATCCACTAAGCATTGTGTACTGTGTAAACCAGTGTAAACATATACGGATAGATAACTGATTTCATCGTAAAGATGTGGGTTACCGGGACTTGTTACAGCTTTTATTTTAAAATAATAAATAATATGTGCATCAGCATCTTGTTTGCGTCATAATATCGACGTTGCATAAACACACGGAAATATCTTTCCTGTCGATTGATTAGTATCTCTTTGGAGAAAGAAGAAAACTGGATTTTAGCCATATGGTTTATTTGAACTGACGAGGTGCATATGGGCACTTAGCTTAACTGATTCTGGTATTTACCCGTACGTTTTCAAAGACCAATTAGTAACGGTCTCGTTCTTCGACCATTTATACTGTCAATTAAGAATACATAAATTCTGATGAGGCTATCAAGATGTGCAAATTAATGTTTTTTTCGCGGTATGGCCTTGAAATCATGGGTACAAAAAATTCTGTGCGCATGCCAACAGTCTTGTCGTCCATATTTCTGTTTATCGACGTACAAGTTCTTTATTTTATTAATTTTCTGTCAATGATCAAACGTTCAAACACCCCTTGAAAATTAAAGTTTCTGCCCGGTTATTTCTGCTCCTCTCGATGATTCTTTTATTTTTGCTAGACTTGGTTCCATTCCACCATCCAAACATCAAAACCACTCCACCAAAACTCGAACACATCGCCATTTGTACCAGTTGCTTTGTTTTATTTTTATATATTTTATTTATCACTAATTATATAACAACATTACGGAATTATCCAATACGATGCTGTAAAACACAAAACAAAGAACTTTTATTTAATTAAATAAAATTAAAAGTAAAATTAAATTTTTATAATAAAAAAAAAAAAAATCACAAAGAGCAGGTCAGGAGATGTTTCAGTTTGTGTGACTTAGTTGTTGCGTCTCACTGATCATCATTCTCCTGCCGTTATCCCAATTTATTTGCGGTTGGCACACTTACTTCTTCTTCACTGATATCAGTAGACAATTTGATTAGCACTTTATAACAATGAATAATATTACCGTCTATAAAAGGCCTTTCATCCTCCCATCGATCACAAGCAACAAGCCCCGTCGGTCACGGTCAATATCTTGCGTACAAATCAATGGCGTGTTCCGGCGCCATATTAATCGCTGTCGTTCCCATCAACGTTGCGCTTGCGACGCCAATTTGTATCTTTAGCCCTTTGAAGTCCTTCGTAGTTCGTACAGTCAGTGTCCAGAATTCTCTGATCCCTCTTGTCACACCACCTGCCCTTTTGTTGAGGAGTCAAGTAATGCTGGTATACAGTACAGTCAGTACGTACTAAAAGTCGGTATTCGTGGAAGGATGCTTTGATATTTTCGTGTTTGTATTGTTTTTGGGTTTACTGCTGCATGGTGTTAACTTTGTTCGGAGGTGCAGTTTGTCCGGAATGGGTTTTGCATTGAGCTCTGTTGGTTTGAGGGATGCGGCCTGGATTCTGTTCGGTTCTATTTTTAGCTAGGTTTTATCGGTTAAGTTCAATGGGTAGTTGATCAGCATTTTAGCTAAATGCAACATATATTTTTGTTTGATCGAGACGGGCTAATAGAAGTCTATGAGGGACGGGACAGGAGAACACTTACTGACAGCAACTAAAGAGGTGCTATTGATACAATTTTGTCTATTTGATTTCGTTAAGTCCAAATAATAGTGTATTAAAATAATCCTTTCTTCATCAAGCTCCATTGATATTCTGTTAATAGCATACAAAATTAACAGAATCGATCGCCACGGCACCCGTCAAAGCCTTCAAAGGAACCAAACTACCTCCACGAATTTCCATCGGTCAAACTCCCATTTCCGCGTAAATTACACTGAACTAATTGGCGTTAACAGTTAACGCAGGTGTAGCTACAAAATACCCCGAAATATTAGTCTCCAAAGGCCGTAACATATTATACTCCGGTCGTAGTTTAGTTTCCAATCATGTAAACAAACATATGTATTCGGAAAACTAACCTTATGCCAACACATAAAGTTCAATTTGCTCTAAAACTAGTAACAGTAGTATGAGTTTTCAAGGCATCCTGAAATCAACCCAATTTTTACTGTCTTAAAACTGAAATTGTTTCAGTGGAAATAACACCAATTGGGAACAAGGACTTGAATACCCTTAGGAAGCTATGAAAGCATGCTTCATAGAAATTAGGTTGGGTCACGCTGTGTTCGTAATTAAATGGGTGTTTATTGCATGGAAAGTAGTTCGTGATAATTGTTATGGTGTAATGTGAAAACATGTGGAGATTGTAATTATAGATAGGTAGGTTATCGTCATGGAATTGTTAATTGGTAATGGTATAGTACGGTTACAAGCATAACAACAGATTCAAAATCATCGACACATAAAGTTCAATTTGCTCTAAAACTAGTAACAGTAGTATGAGTTTTCAAGGCATCCTGAAATCAACCCAATTTTTACTGTCTTAAAACTGAAATTGTTTCAGTGGAAATAACACCAATTGGGAACAAGGACTTGAATACCCTTAGGAAGCTATGAAAGCATGCTTCATAGAAATTAGGTTGGGTCACGCTGTGTTCGTAATTAAATGGGTGTTTATTGCATGGAAAGTAGTTCGTGATAATTGTTATGGTGTAATGTGAAAACATGTGGAGATTGTAATTATAGATAGGTAGGTTATCGTCATGGAATTGTTAATTGGTAATGGTATAGTACGGTTACAAGCATAACAACAGATTCAAAATCATCGTGCAAAATTATTAACAGTTCGATTAAATGAAAAATAAGTCTACAAATAGATGGGAAAATACGATCAGAGGATAACTTTAACCTTATTTGTATGAAATCCAACAGTACCTATAGATAGATTTTAAACAACAGTTTCACGAACACATACTGAATTATTAGGTTGTAAAAGACTGGAGATCATTCCCTTGAACTGCTTTAAATCCATTTGATTTGATCTACCAAATGGTCTGTCATGAACTCATTATTTATCAAAGTCAAAGGCCCGCAATCGCCATCATGTTCCTGCCCTTATCCCAATTTAACATTTGGGGTCGGCGCACCATGTCTTCTTCTGCCATTCTTTTCTATAACTCGACCCATCGTCACCGGTGACTAGGGCAATTTCTTTTTTTGATTCATCCATTTCTTCTTTATCGCGTGCCTAACCTAAAGGTAAGTCAGTGACCTGACAACCAGTCTTACCAAAGGGTATCGTATTACCTAGTATTAACTGGGATGTAGAGGTCAGATAGGCAGTCGCTCTATGTAAAATACTGATATTCAGCTGCATCCGGTTAGACTGGAAGCCGACTCTAACATAGTTGGGAAAAGGCTAGGCAGATGATGATGATCGTGTGACTAATCTCGCGTCAACAGTTTTTATGCCGCCCATGGGCGGTTTTTTTTTATGGTGGGTGGAAAATCATCAAATTACCCCTCCCGCTCTTGGGCAGAGCGAAAGGGAGTGTCAGATTTCTACTGACTAAAAACCACCCATGTTCCTTCTTAGCTCTTCATGTCGAGGCCGCGGTACCTCTTGCGAACAACCCGCAGCCCCGACGTCAAGCCAGACCTGGCTTGACTTTACATACCATCGACAGATATCTCTCAGTAATGCTGGTTTCCTCAGTATGTTTTCTGTTATCGAAGCAAGTGATAATCATACAATACGCACATGATTCCGGAAAATCAGAGGTCTTGAGTTGGAACTTAAGGACTTGACACACCGACGGCCTCATCACTAGAAAAAAATAATAATTGTGATTGACAAATAGCAACGGGTTTAAAATTACCTGGAAAAATGTTTTTTTTTTTTTATTATTACTAGATTATCACTCTTCTATTGTAGTGGTCTGTCTGTCTAAACACAGCATCTTGCAGTGTCTTGCACCACTTCACAACTGAGCTAAAACCGTAAATAGGCCAAAGACCAAAGAACAGACATTTATTTATACGTAAACATTACGGTTTTATACACTGTTTACGGTTTCCCAGTTTACTATTGCAATTAGTGAATTTGTAAACTGAGCCGTAATGTGGGGCAGCGTTTTACACGTAATGGGTTCAGTAGTAATTTAATGACCGATTAAATGCATTATCGTGTTTGTATTGTTAGGTTAAGCTGTAGTTAATTCGCTGAGGTTTTTGGTACTGGAAATATTTGTAGATTTATTAGTAGAATTGCATGATTGGTCGGATCAATCTTCAGGTTAAGCCGCGCTTGACTAGGTTGGTCTGAGGATGAGTGACCACCTATTATTATATAATTAGTTTTTTTTGTGCCTCGGAAAACACGTTAAGGTAGCGTGCTAACGAGTGGGATTTATTTTCGTTTGAAAACTCATGTGACGTCATATTCTAAGACATTAGTATGTCATTTTTTACCGGTGAGTGACGTCACAACCCACCCCCACTCATATCTTTGAATCGTTTTATGTTCGTAAATTTTTATTGATTTGATAAAACAAAAAATTCATATCCAATATTTTTTGATAATCTAACAGACGGACTAATTAGAATCATATTTTATTTAGTCACTAAACATCCCGATTGCTACAAACATAAAAGTTATTATAAAACACGATTTCTGAAGATCAAGGTTTAGTATGCGTATTGACTCGCACTTATGTGTGTTTGGATCTAAGAATTTATACGGGTACCCCCATATAGATTCTAGGCATTAAAAAAAGATTTATTGATTGAAAATACCTCATCAAGTTATAGGTACTGTAGTAGCGTTCCATAGATTTGCATCGATACTTAATTCTCCCGATATAATAGTTGGACATAAACTATCTAGCAGAATATTCCGTAGCCCAGAGCCTATAATCTCAGCTAGTCTGCCATCTGTAGGCTAATGGGCTTTTATATAGAAAATTGTCCATTCAGTGACCGGCTGCAACCAATTTACCCCTCATCCGCGGCCCAGGATTGAATTACTTGGACCACTTGGGCCACATGATGCTGGCCACGTGAAGAGGGATAGCGTTTTCAATAGAAATCTTTGAATTTTGTTTGTTTGTAGAACGTAAAAATATTTCAACTGATATTTACATAACTTTTTGAAAAGATCTGTTTTCTGTCTTAAGAATTTGAATTACGTGTTTATTTTTTCGTCTTTGCGTCATATTCTTCAGACACACATTTTCCAATTTCTGGTTGCACTTTCTGGCACTGAATCAAGTTGTTAGTATTTTCCTCAATCGTAAAAAATATGAACTGATATGAAGGTCGAAACATCGCTATGTAAACATCGTTTATCTGAGTTAAATATTTATGCTGGTTTCTTCGTCAAAACGCAATCTTTGATACTATTCGCCTACAAGATTTCTTATCCGTTCGTCCTCCCACGACTTGCGCCACCATACGATGTTATCCTCATCGCCATTCAAATTCCCTATTACTCAATTGCGGGCACTTATCTCGCTTCTGCGATGACAACGAGATGGTACAGAAATAGACGCCTATTTGATTGCTATTCTCGTGGATAGGCAGCCTTCTAAATTGCTCATTAACGTTCATTTGTATCGTCAATTTAGTTCAGGAATTTGTATGTTGTATTGATTGTTATAGCTAGGCATTGTTTAGGACCTGAGAATTGAGGTTGATGCTCTAGAATACTCTAGATCGACTATTATATTAGTATAGCCTGGAAAATTATAAAGACTGTCTAAAACAAATTATAAAATCAAAATCAAAAGTCATTTATTCAAACTAGGCTGATAATCAGCACTTTTCGAACGACAAAATTTACTTTACCTTCGACACTTCCTAGTGTCGTATATTATTCCAAATTCATTTTATTTTTGTCAATCTGAGCTGAACTATTTCTGAACAGTATTTCCAATTATACTATCAAGATAGGAATTTAGCTGCTTCTTTTTCCATAGAGAAGTATGGAAAAATGAGACATGCTGCGCTGACACCCAATGAATTGGGATACGGGCAAGAGAATGATGATGATAAGAACTTAGCTGCATCCCGTTTTATTGGAAACCAGCCTCAACTATTAATATTATCTTGAGAAAAGGTTAAGCAAACAAATACCTATTCCTGCAGCAGGGTAATAGGTACATAAAACTGATAGGAATAAATGATTCCCATATCCCATCACCAAAAGTTCCTATGCATCCCAAAATCCCCTACAACCCGAACAACCAACAACCAGCATAACACGTCTCGTATGTATTGCAGCCCACCCCTCCCAAGAAACCTCCCCGGAGGAACCTGTCAGTGTCCCCCACCCACGCAAACTCCCCTTCTTCGGGGTATAGCTATGAGCTGAGACCCCATGCGAGGAGTCAAGACGATTTGGACGATATACAGGTAATTTTTGTTATGGTAGTCTGTGGAGTACTTTATTTTTTTGATAGCTTTCAAGGGATTTTACAAGGTAAGATGGTAGATATTTAAAGAACATTGTAGTAGAATGTAGAACGTAGTTTAGCTGAAACCAATAAGAACTTAACTTGAATAAAAAAAAAACTATTTTAAGGTGCAATAGATACCAAATTATTTAACTATTTATTAGAAGAATATCTCCTTTTTTTTTTTTGGAAAAAAGAGGTATCAGTGCATATTTTCAAATAGCACTTAAAAACCTTGCAATAAATTTAAAAAAAACTTGAGGGTGTCAAGGAACACTCGGATGGAACGAAGTTCCTTTTGATCAGTTAGTGAAGGAATTGTAATATAATTTTATTTTTTTGAAGTTATAATAATATTTTTTTATTATTAACAAATATAATGTAATATAAACTTAATCAGTAGGAAAAAAAAATCTATAACAAAAAGTGTCGTTACAACTTTTGGTCTTAATTTTTTCCGTCTAGCCCCCTTTCGCAACGCGCGATAAGGAACTTCGTTCCAAAAATAAAGTATATTATGTCGAATTATATTGAGCAGAAGTATAATAAAGCTCCGACTTTATCGTATTTCGGCTCTTCTACTTATTTCCTATTCTATTTCTTGTTTTATATTCTTATTCTTGTTTTCAAAATTGTATGTGCATCAGCAGTATACCATAAACGCATATCTAAATTTCAAATAAAGCATAGCTTTGTACGATTCCAATGCACGGACTCCGACCGAATATGAAGTCATGCGCAGTGCACAAGAATTTTAATGTGGAACGGTCAATGCTAATGAGATTTATTAAACAATTATGTCGTCACGTTTTCATATAAATAGTAATGTTATTCGTATCAAAACGTGACTAATTATGGTTATAGAATTGACCGTAGTTTAAATAGGTGAACTTGAAATTCAAGGTCCATTTTTTATGATATTAGCCTCATAGCTTAGGTCGACTTTTCATCGATAGGAGAGGTGTCGAATTGAGAAACCTATATCTAGGCACAACAGAAAAATACTGCAATCAACTATTAGTATAGATGGCAGTGATTTGTGCAGACCATGATGTAGGAGTTGTATAATATGCAGTACAGTCTGAAAAAATCTTCCTAATGTCCCCAATTCTTTGTTGCAGGGTGCTAAACACTACCTCAAACACGGTCGGTCGGTGGACCAATACGTCGACGGCAAGCTATCCTACTCAGAATACGAAGAGAACCACAACTCCCCTAGAGTAGCCCCAGTTCCTAACCCACGGCCCAGCCTCAAACACCGCTCACAACCAGTCGCCATCACGGCTATGTACGAAAACGTCGTCATCAAAGAACAAAACCCCAGAAGAAAACTAAGAAGAAACAACTTCACACCTTCAAACGAGAATCATGAACAGAGAATGTCTGATAGTAGAGTAAGAAAGTATTCCAACCAAGAAAGGTCTTCCTTAGAAAGTTTGTTAGATGATCAGTCGATGAATAGTCCGAGCGATTGTGAGAGGTATTATGAGGGGAAGAGGGCTTCGGTTCCCTTGTCGCCGACGCATTACGAGCAGCCACCTACGCCTGATCATCCACCTCCATCAGCTAAGCAGGCTGAGAACTGCATACACGAAAGGATCAGGCCTCTGAGCCAGGTTAGTCCCGAATAGCAATCCTATAGTTTGTAATACATGTTGCCAGTTTGTAGAAATGATGATTATTTACTGATTTTATTATTTATCAGTTCAGTTTATCTGATATTGGTAGGTACTCATATCGGTTCCGATGAAAATTCTTAAAAATATTTAGTAGGAAGATAATTTCTGAAATCATATTTGTAAATATTACGTAGTATTTTTAATTTAAAGTTTATTTTTAGATAAGGTAATTGTCTTCCTATTAAAATAAAAAATATCATTACTGGAACCGTAAAACAAATATATTTAACATTACTGTGACTAACACTTCGTTTACGTAACAATGAAAACCCTTACGAGTACATGAATCATCATTCCTACAACTTAAAATCAGACTTATTCAGTTACGTCCTAAAGTCTTAATTTGTCCACTTGTAGGAGGCACTCTTATTTATTTAACCAAGCACAAAGCACCTTGCATGTAAGCATGTTCATAGTTATTTTATTTCTTTTCATTTAAATTATTTTAAAACATTTCAGCTAATTATGGAGGTAGTAGAAGAAATAAGAATTAGAAAAAAGTCGCAGGGTGACGTAGTGAATAGCTGATGATAAAATATTTATAACAACGGTATCCCTGTTTAGCGCCCTAGTCTTTGACCCCTGTTTGTGAATGCATCTCTATAGCCATCTCATTTTATTGTACCGAAAATGACCATGGTAGAAAGAGATAGCGTTCTTTTATTGTAGTTTCCTTAAAAAGGGGTTCATTTGTCAGTTATGGTGCTCTAAAGTTATTATTAAAGAGTATATTAGTGTTGTCTGTAAATAGAATATTTTATTTGCTTAAGTATGCCTTAAGGTGCTATTTGTAGTTCTAAGCTAATGTTTAAAATCGTTTTGTGGTATACTGTTATGAAAAACTATTTTAGAGTAAAACATAGAAGTAATGTACAATATGTTGAGGAACTATGGTTAAAACTTTATTGACTTTAGTGAAAGAAAAAGTCTCTAGATTTTTTAAGAGTAAAGATGTATTTCAAAATAATTTGTATCTTACTTGTATGTTTAACAACTAAACAATACCTTTAATTGAGAAGAACTTTGAACAAGACAGAGTTGATTATAAAACAAATCTTATGAAGTGCCTTACGAATTTCTTAAAGCAATATTTTCCATTTTTACAACATAAACATTTATTTACGTTTATATGGTGCTAGCATTGACGCATTTAATGAAAATTTTTAAACCTACCGAATTTACAAAGCATTTAATACCGCAGGATTTCACAAAACGATTTCACTTTTTCCATGTATAGACGTCAGCATATCAAGCTACTACAATTTGTCCAATTTCTTTGATAGATTTAAACTCAACTTTATCGGTTAATCATTAGGTTCAAGGTTGATTGAAAATAAAAGTATTGTTTATGGATTAAGTAATAAGGTTGAAAAGTAAAAACAAACTCAAAGTTATTTCAAACCTTGGCTTTTGGCAAGTACTTTGAAATATGTACTTAAGTAATAAGACTTAAATACATATTTAAGCATTCATGTACAGTCACGAGCAAAAATATGTATACACTTGGCAAAGTTCAAACGTGAATCTCGTGAAATAACGATTGCAATTTTGATAAGACCTATATTAGATAAGACCTATATTATGATATATGGGTTCCAAAATACTCGTTAAATGAAAATGAATTCGATACTGGCGGTAAAAAAATGCTTCTAAACGTTGCTAAGTGTATACATTTTGGTGCTGCTGACTGTATTACTTCAGCAACACAACAAACCATTAGGTTCAAGGTAGATTGGAGAAATTTGATAGCTTGATATGCTGGTATCTATACTATGTATATTGTACTAAGTGTTATATTTTACCTACATGACAGTATATTCAGTACCTAGTTGTTATTTCCTTAGTTTTTAATTTTATTCATCGCAGTTTGAGTATTATCTTATGTTGAAATTTGGAAAGACAATTAGACTGAAATTATTACCCAAAATGTATCGGACGAAAATGTGAAATTTATCTTATTTTTAGTTGTTTAAGGCTTTGTGTATTGATTTTATTTAGTTTCGCAATAAAATTATATTTTACTTACGTGAATTTGTTATTTTATTATTTGCATTTCTTTTGGCTTAGTTTTATAGTGCCAGTTTTATCCCCACCCCATTTCTTTTTACAACTAGATTTGATATTGCACATTATTGCCGTAACATGCACTTAAATAATGTTTTGGCTTGGCAAGTCTAGAACGCCTGACTGAATGCATATCGCAACATGTAATCGACTTAGAAGTTGCTTGTCGCTAGTCTAGATTATACTGAAATTCCGTTTATTTTAAGTTCACACTAGTCATCACTATTGACCCGCCCCGGCTTTGCACAGGTGCAAAGTACTAAATATAAACCTTCCTCTTGAATCACTCTATATATTGCTGAAAACTGCATTAAAATACGTTAAGCGTACCTGCAAACCGCGGGAGCGACTTTATTTTGTTTTCTTTAACTACCTTTTGGCTTATTATTAATGTAAAAAAGAATAAATACGTAACATATTCGTTAGGTTACTAAATTATAAAATGGGCTATTCAAAGACCCAAAATAATTTCGAAAGTAAGGCAACAGCCGCGGGCATTCGCTTCCGCCTGAGCAGACTCGAATAGCAATAACGATCCGTTCGACAGGTTGCAGTGCCAAGCCTCGCTGTGATTGGATTTGTCGTTTATTTTCATATTTATAAGTAGTCTTTAGGGGTGTTTTTTGATTGCATCAAAGGAACTTTTTAGAGAGTAATCTTTTATATCAAATTTTACCAATCCATCACTCAGTAGACGTTAAGTTAAAATGTTGGATTAGCAAATAATTTGTATGCATTATCAGTTTAATTCCCAACTAGTTAATTTGTTTAGTCAAATCACTAAGTACCAACCTAGGAAGTGCCCCATTGGTCGAGTGGTCGCAAGCGCGACTGCTGCGTATGAGTCTGGACCTTATGTTTGGTTCGTTCCCAGGGTTGGGCAAAGTTTCATTGGCGTTTTCCATTAAGAATTTCTGCGTGGATTACAGGCGTGATAAACACAAACACTATTCAATTAACACGATTTCGATGTCCCTTCAAAATACATCCAAAGTTAGTCTACATCTACGTTTGGAACGCTGTTGAAGTTGTCAAGGACATTAAGACCACCTCGCTTTTGCGCTGTTTATAAATTGTAGGACATAATGTTACGTCTCGACTGGGAATTGCCGGCACTAGATGGTTCTTGGTTCGTAATCAAATTGGAGACGTGTAACTTGTTAGTGGGATTCTAATGAGATGGATCTTAGGTAGATCATGTCATCATCATCATCCAGAGCCCGACTTCACCACAGCAGTATATAATGATGTAGTTGTTGAGTTTATCTTTTTTTTTTGGGGGGTGGGAAATCATCAAATAACCCCTCCCGCTCTTGGGCAGAGCGAAAGGGAGTGTCAGACTTCTACTGACTAAAAACCACTCATGTTCCTTCTTAGCCCTTGTGCCGAGGCCCCGGTATCTCTTTCGAACAACCAGCAGCCCCGACGGGTGTTGAGTATATCTTAGGTATGATTTTTTCTTATGATGTGCAAGTTTCTCTTTAAAAAAAAGAAAATAAAGAAAGAAAATGTGTTCTCAACAAAGCTTTATCTGTTACATAAATTATTTTGATTTAGGCCCCATTTTATGAACCATAGGAACTTAACAGGTAGATAAATATTATCGCTCCGTAGTAGAGGTGGTACTACTTTACCACCCAGATTTTTGCAGTTGGGAAATACAACAACAAATAGTAAACTTACTTTATTGCTCGGTTCGATTCCCGGGTCGGGTAGTGCTATTGGATTTTTCATTAAGAATTTCTCAGTACCCGCTACGGAATCTAGATTTTTGTCGGGTTGATGGCAATAGGCTCGCCTCCTATTACGTGGGACTTAAAAAACATAACTGGTGAAATGTAACCCACATTTCACTAGTTATGTTTTTTAATGTTAGGAGCGGAGATCACAGGCGTGATGTAATGTCGATAAGAAACAAAATACGATAAACCACTGAAGTGATTGTTTCTTAAAATGAGGTAAGTTAAAAAAATATGCATGGTATGAAGTCTTGATCAGCTTACAGCTGAATAGATGAAAGTATAAAATTGTCATCTGACTGAAATTTATATTTATATTATTCCCAGCTGTCTCTCTTTGCAGTAAAACGCACATTATTACAATATTTATGGCGCCATATCTTTTCCTATCGTTATTATTGAGGCTATCGCTAAAATTAATGCTTCTGAATGCCTCGTGAAAACCACACCCAATGTTTTTATTACTGAAGACCTTATTTATTTTATCTATAACTTATGTTCAGGTCTACTTTATTTTTGTTTAGTGATTGCAAGTTCAACAGCTGACCTTGGGGTACTGGGTTCGATCCCCACCAATGCACTTCCATATTGATGATGATGATTTTTACATCGGACTTTAGAACTTTATGGTGAAAAACATAATAGTTTTGTTCTTTGGATTCTGGTGTAGTCATCCCAGCGTTTTATAAGTGTCAGGAACCCATCTGGAGGGTGTACTGGCAATATGTATGATGGGATGGCACATAAGCTCTATAAAACTGGGGTGGACTCAAATGCATTAACAGTCCCTCATCATCCATAAACGCCAGTTCCATCGGGGCGAGCAACATCGAAGAAACATGAAAATGGCGATCTTGTGGCTATGCCCCATATGTGCTTTGGTACAGAGTCCTTAACGTGAACTGCCCTTCAACAAATAAGGCGTATTGTAATGTTCCAATCTATGACCATGTGTAGTAGGTATCTTACCATCATCATTCACATTCTAAATGTACCCAAATTTATTTTTGGGTAAGTATATGCCTATCTTTTCTTGTGCTAATCTCCACGGTCCTGTGCCAGCTTCATCCAGGTTTTTTCTCCGATGACAACTGCGGTACCTATGTACCTAGCTACTTAGAGGGTAATCATATGCGATCCCACGTTCATCGAAATCCCGCTTCTGATTACATTATACCACTTAATCAGAACGTTATACACAAAACTGCATTTTTATCGACTGTTAATTAAAATTGGACATCCACATCACCATTACCTTATCAAGAATGTTAAAGAATTTTGGGACACAGCTGCTGCTTCTAAAATGTGTGACATGAGCTATTACTGTAAATTATAAGATTAGCATAATAGTTTTTGAATGCGACGACTTGTAGCGGCCATTTTTCTCACGTTTGATCTCACCGAGTCGATGAGAATCTACATTGTGTCAACCTAGAACTTTACTACTGTCGCATATTTGATTGTCCTACCGACGATGTTGTACCTACGTTTGCCGTGGCAGTTACGAGTTGGCACTGTTAGGGCCAAGGTTCTCTTCGGCTCCGCCAATAGCAGGAGGGGTCATTAAATAGTGTCCCATCCACAAAAAAAAGGTCAAGGTCAAAAGGGTCTTCTTTACGTAAGTATTGGTCTCATGGTGCTAAATGCATTACCATTAATAAAACAGTGCACTGAAGAATAAGAAAAATATCCACTTATCCTCACCAAATTGGTTCTCATTTACCCTTTCTCCCGCCAGGAATACAAGAGGAGGTCGGCCCTCCGGGACAGTTACACGGAGACGGAGGTGAACCTCCTCCGAGCGGCATCGGCAGCGTCAGTGGCCAGTGGAGCTACTGACAGGAGCGGGAATACTGACAACTGCGTCGAAGAGTACGTGTGCGATGTGCCTTTTGCTGGTAAGTGACTTTAATCCTTATTTCAAGAGCCATTATGTCGATTATTCGGGACTACTTTTAGATACGCTTGCAATAATCGTAAGATAACTACGATGTTTTGACACAATTTCAGGAATTTCTAAACATTTAGTTTTATTTTGGCGGATTCGACCCTTTGGTCCTAACTTTTGCGTACAGACAAACGAAGATTTTGAGTATCTTCTAATAATATGCATTTGAATAAACCTAAAGCTGATTCTACCATCACTTAATTCTAGGTGGGTATCTTATTACCTGATTCTATGTCATCCTGGCTAATTCGTTTTTGAAGCATTGCCAAAAGACGGTCTATCTGGCTTTAATCACAACCTTAAAACTCCAAATACCTGTTTTACTGTGCTATGAAGGCATGCCTCTGATCTTTCATTGAGTCATGTTCTACACTGCGCTTGTTTTGCTCAACATAGGGCTCTGGAAATAATCCGGGAGCGTACGTTACAGTAACAATTGTACACAACACGCCTTTACGATGTGTTCTGACGATTGTTGATCGTTACCAGAAATATCAAACGTTGCGAAAATTAGCTTTACTGTAGTTTTGGAGGGAAGGAGGAAGTTTGATACCACTGAAAAACGTTGAAAGGTTTAGTTTTAGCTACGGTTTTCTGATCATAATGGGATTAGAAGACTCCTTGAAGTCTGAAGTTCCTGTTAAAAGTTTTGGTGCATTAAAATGGGGAATTTAATAGAAGACGTCCCATTTGACATGGAAATATTGTAAAACCAAATCATTTTAAAAGAGTAACCATGGAGTTTATTGCCGGTTCTTCTCCACAAGAAACGACCAATTGAAACCTTTTCTCGGCGTTTTGCCTGTGTAAAATAAAATATTTAGATTTTCAGGTGAGGAAAACATTTGGAAACTAGTGAAATCCCTCCAATATTTCCGAACGGACTAGACCCTTAATTCAGTACACTGTTTGCACGCATTTCATTCCAAAAACGTTTAACGAAGTATCCCACGATGGCTGCTCACTACCTACCAACAAAAAGCTCTCAATAGCTTGAATTTCGTTACATCGGAGTACAGCTTTTTCCGCGTTTTTCACTATTTCTCGTTGTTTACAGTACAAATAGCAGTGGCACGCACCACTAGGCTCACAAACGGTAAACACACGTATTGTTCACCACACAACTGCAGGCAAACATTTCACCGATGCACTGTTTGCCCACACAAGTCGGTTTTTTGACATTTTTCGCTTCTGTATAAAGTTTTGTGGGTTTTCAACACTGTTTGATGGTTTGGAGTTGTGTGGCAGGAAATATGATTGGGATATGTGGATGTCTGAATATTTGTGTTTACGTAAGGTTTTGGACAGCTTTTTAGCATAGATAATAGTACATTATGGTATAAGTGTGTAACGTTGGTGATTACCGCTGAGGCGCCATTGAGGCCCGAGCCGTTAGGTGAGGGTCTTAAGAGAGCCGAGGACGGTAATCATCAATACACACGTGTATCATACGACGTTTTTCAACACACTTGTGAAGAAAATAACACAAAAAAATCATTTTCAACATGTTTTCAACAGTTAAAATGACGCATCTAACAATGGCGATCGGCCATAGACTAAAAGGATGAGGTTTCTTTTTTTTGCTTTTTGCGGATAGTGTTTTAGCCACGTAAAAAATGAGGATTTCAAAGTTTTTTTTATTACAGAGAAAACAAAAGTTTTATTTATTGAAAACGTATACACAAGTTGAAATTATCTATTTAAACTAATAAGTTTTTCTGAGCGCGCATCTAACAATGGCGATCGGCTATAGACTAAAAGATTAAGTTTTTTTTTTTGGCTTTCCGCGGATAGTGTTGCAGTCACGTACAAAATGGGGAATTCAAAGTTTTTTTTACTACAGAGAAAATAAAAGTTTTATTTATTAAAAACGTATGTACAAGTTGAAATTATCTATTTAAATTTGAAGTTGCATGAAATGAGCAAGGAATAGGTACATTAATTTATTTGTAGTATTGAACACAATCTTTTTAGTATCGAAACTTTTTTAAGAACAAAGCAACTCAACCAAATAATTAAAAAAAGACGTGTGGCACTCGGAGACTGCCGCGGTAAAGCTATTGCATAGCATTTTTTATCAACAGCAGTATTTAAATATAGTATTTATACGTACACTTTTACTAATCACCCTCATCTTTTATAAAATGTCCTTTTACGTCTCATGTCGCGCCTTGGCGACAACTATTTTTGTTGGCAGCCTTATAATCGATCTTATTCGATTTATTAACTTTGATTTTGCTGTTTTAAAATATTAAATCTAATAATTTTTCAATGTTTACTTTTCATCTGACATTACGTCAGTTGTCAAGATGTCATTTACTTTTTCTTTTATTTTGTGTCATAGTTTTTCTTAGTGGTTAGAGCTATGAAGGTTACATTTGATTTATATAATTTAATTTATTTTTATTAATATGTTAGCTCAAATAATGTAATTTATTGATAATTTCTATTAATAGTATCTTATCTTACGCTTATAAAATTAATTAACACGCTCACAGAAATTCTTTGAGGAAGTTTTTGACTGAATAATACAGGCCGTTTTAAATACAGGCAACTCACAATTTTTGATTTCAAGAAATTGTCAAGTGTCAATTTGTTAGGTTTTTATTTTCGTTACGGAATTTCTGGATTCGGTCCCCACGCTCAAGGCCCGCGATAGAAGCTATGCAATAGCTTAAAAGAACCTATAACTCACTTGTGAATAATGGTAATGAAAAATTCACAGTTTGATTACAGGTGTCATTATATGCCTAATTGCGGTGAAATTAGACCCACTTTATGAGCAAGTGTGCTGAAAATGATGTTTATTTTGCAAACAGGTTTTTACGAACACTTTTACACGTATTTGCAGATTAGTGTCTGAGATGGTCTTTTGAAGTAAGAGCCACACAGATTTGCTTGCTTTGCTACACCATGCAAAAGATTTTGATTTTAACTAATTAGATAGTTTCAACAGTTTTGAAGCCAACAATAGTAAGTAAATGTTTGGTGACAATCAACTCTCTCTTACGAGTACGTTGCTATACGCTACTTATTTTTTGATATTAGCAACTAAACAGAATGACAAAAATCCGAGCTCATACACCGAAATCCACAAAAGAAGACGTAGACATGTTCCTGTCTCTTTCTTTCCCTTGTAGATCAGCGAAACAAATAACTTTAAGTAAGTCATACCAAGAAACGCTCATTGATCTTGGTAGTTTATTAGCTTTGACATCCACCAGGTGTATTAATGTTAGTACCTACTTATATAAATATTATCTGTTGGCCATCCCACTCAATTATCATCTACAAATACGAAATAACACACGACTATGATAATTGGATGATAAAGGGCCATCATTGACCGTCCACACAGCACTGTCACACTTCCAAGAGAGAATCGTGGTCGGCTTTCACGAAATTGATTATGCACTAAACGGTATTATGCCATAGATGTGACCCTGCGGCTTTACGTTCCCATGGATATTATGTACCTTTTACAGTGCCTGTTCCATTCGTGGTAACGGTTCTTCTTATTAAATATGTAATATGAAATTATTCTGAAGCCATACTTAGACAATGTTGCAGAGATTGTTTATGGTTTAGATGCCCGTCGGGGATTGTTTTAGCCTTTAACGGGTACTTTTTGTTTTGATTTGGTCATAATAAATTGGTTCAAATAATAATTGGCGCATTCACAAAGTGACTACAGCAATCAAAGCCCTTTGATAGCTCCCTTCATTCAGCATGAATTGCACATAACCATTTTTCTGTTAGTATTTACACCGAGCACGAGGACCTGGGTTCGATTCCCGGGTCAGGCAAAGTGTTATTGATTTTTTCCATCAGCAATTTCTGAGAAATAGCTACGGAGTCTGGATTTGTACCCGGTTGATGGCAATAGGCTCGCCTCTCACTCTCACACGCACTCGATTACATGAGACTTAAACATAACTGGCAAAATGTGCGTAATATTTCTGACAGTAGTAGCATCGAGTCTTGCTGGCACTACCTAAAAATCATCAATAAATCATCTGTCATTTTAAACATCAACCAGAATTTAGAAATCTGAATTTTTAAATTCAAAGCTTCTTAACCTGCTTACAGACAACTTCACCTTCAAAACCACATCTCCCAAACACACATACAAACTGTTGCATTTCGAAACCTCAGCTACTATCCGTTGAATGATTACTATCGCCTCATTCCCATCGGTATGCATTAATAAATCGGCGTCTATGCCACGAAGGCAATTACTTTTTTACTTACCAATCAATCTATCGGGACAAGCCGCTAATGGCAATAAACGTGCGTAATACGAGGCTTGGTTGGGCAACCGGACACCAGCTACTGCAGGTACTTGGACACCGGTGTTGGAAAAAGTTAAAGCTAATGGTTCTGCGTGCTACGGGGTCACCCAGTATCTAAGACCGAAAGCGAAAAATAATAACATCGATAACAATTAGGGTTCTGATACTTCTGATGTGTGACTCTTCAATAAGCGCTGATGAACTAGAATACGGGGAAGAGAATAATGATGATGTGTGACACTTCAATAACTTGACTGCTTCTCGTGGTAAGGTTACGCTAATTGATAATTCTTCAACCACGAGTTTCTCAGGTTTGCCTGGCATCTGTACACACATTACTCAGGAATAGGTCTTAAAATCTCTTGTCCACTCTGTCCCTTGATCTAGATAGGTCACAGCTTGCTTATTCCCCCTAACCTGGTTGGTTGATGCAGACATGAAGGGCTTAATTTTTTTTTCAACGATCGACTGACCTTTGATTTATCGATTCAATAGAATTGCCTGCTTCAAAATTTATCAAGAAATTATGGATCAAAATTAATGTTTTTTAGAACATTTATAGGACAATAAAGACAGAGTTATATGCATTTATTCGTGGGATACGGTAGGTTCAAAGTAGTCAACTAAAAAAAATTGCATGGTTCATGGCATATTTGTTGCTAGACGCGTCCATATGACTATTTATATAACACTTGATAACCCATACAGTCATATACCCAAAATGTACGAAAAACATAACAAGTTTCACTTTGCCGAGTTCCCATAATCACAGGGCTCTGGGCCACGTATTTTTATTAAGTCTGACCTTTAGATTTCCATTATAACGTCCAATATAGGTGTAATAATGAAAGGTAATTGATATAATTTGCGTCCATACACCTCGGCGTTAGTTTGAACACGCCAGAACCAAGTAATTGGGTCTTTAATGTTGGAGGGAGTGATTTTACGTTACTACACAGTACATAGTATTTATGATGTTCGAGTTGATTTTGTTATGGTGGTGAAATATTAGCTATATTTTGAGTCAACGATGAAACTAGAAGAGGGACTCAATATTTACACCAGTAGATTCCTTTTATAGGCATTCTACATAATATTGACCGCCTCGTTGGTCTAGTGGTCGCAAGCGCAACTGCTGAGCATGAGGTCCTGAATTCGATTCCCAGGTCTGGCAAAGTGCCTGTCGGGGCTGCGGGAGATACCGCGGCCTCGACATGAACGGCTAAGAAGGAACATGGGTGGTTTTTAGTCAATGGAGGTCTGACACTCCCTTTCGCTCTGCCCAAGAACGGGAGGTTATTTAAAGATTTTCCACACGCCAAAAAAAAAAAAGTCTGGCAAAGTGTTATTGGGTTTTTATACAACTCTGCCTAAACTGCAGTTTCTTTCATTATAATATGTTATGTATGTCTAGGTACTTACATAATAGATATGACTCTCAAAACAATTACTACCAGTATCTATAGTTTAAGAGAGGTCAAATCCAACTCATCTTCCTACCCGTATGCTTATTCATTTGGTACGAGTAGATTGTGATGGGAACATGTTCATGGGAGCTCATCGACTGCTTATGTACCTTCCTATATACATACAGCCGCCACCGCATCAAAACAACGCAAGGAAACATATTCCACCACCTTCACAATTTTGTTTTTCTGCTGTAAGAGTATTTTTTTGCCCAAAAAATGCGTATTTCATATTCAGGACGCTAGATTGGTGTCAGTTTTTCAGTGGGAATCAGGGCAGTACCACATACCTTGTATTAAACGGACGTCAAAGTGGTTTCTACCTTTTTTTTTTGGCGGGTGGAAAATCATCAAATAACCTCTCCCGCTCCTGGGCAGAGCAAAAGGAAGTGTCAGACTTCTACTGACTAAAAACCACCCATGTTCCTTCTAAGCCCTTCATGTCGAGGCCGCGGTATCTCCCACAGCCCCGACGGGCACTTTGCCAGACCTGGGATTCGAATTCGGAACCTCATGCTCAGCAGTTGCGCTTGTCAATATTATGTAGAATGCATAGAAAAAACCCGCAGCCCCGCCGGGCAAGTGGTTTCTACCTCAATAACTGTGTACAAACATCAATTTCGAACACCACAGACATTCCTATGCGTCGTCAGTGTGGTTGGGTAGGCAGAAATGATTGCAAACATAGTTACATAGTCAAGTACGAAGCTAAGAGTTAATGATACTTGTAATTTTCAGGGTTCATAAGGTTCCACTTCGTTCTTATTCTTTATTGTACACTGCCTCTGTGGTCGAGTGCATGGTTTAGGCCTTTGCCTAGTGATCCGGAGGTCGTGGGTTCGATTCCCACGGGAAGCATACTTTGTAAAGTTGTTTCCAGTTTGACAGGACATTGCAGGCTTGAATCACCTGATTGTCTCATAAAAAAGATGATTCCGTGCTTCGGAAGGCACGTATAAGCCGGTGGTCCCGGCCGCCAAATGGCGGGCATCAAACCATGTCAGAGACGTTTGAGGCGGTTTAGAAAATCTGACACTAGGGTGTGTGGGGTCGTTAGACCTTACTGCCTACACGATAAGAAGAAGTAGAATTGTACACAAAAAAGTATAGATCAAAATTGCCATAATATAACTTATGCACATTGGCAAATTTATTCCTGAATTGGGTTTCCTTACAGCAAACTTAACCTCTGTATGTCATAAGGCTGCATCTTTTGAACCGTGTATCACTTTGGCCCTTATTACAAAAATAATAAAAATTAAAAATAAAAGAACAGTAAGTACAAGAAACGTATTTTTTTAACAATGTATTTATATAATAAAAACATTGTATTAATTGTCTGAAACCCTTCGCGTGCGAGGCCGACTCGCACTTTACCAGATTTTTCTCAATCAATTTTAAAAGGTAAGTACTTCATAGTCTGTAGGTATCAGCCTACTTTCTGTTTAACGAGTTTTTAACTTGCGCTATTATAATGCCCAATTATTTACGCTTTGGTATAATAAGATAGGAGTGATTAGCGTTTAAAAAGCGTGTGAGCTCTAAAATGACGCATCGGGGTTTTTCCTTTACTTCTTTTAGTTACGCTTCCATTTGTTTCGACCTTGAGTAGCGTGAACTGTCTGTTGTTGATACGTGACTGGAGAAAATCTGTGTCCTGTTGCTGGGTCTGGCAAATCTTTAAATTTCCAAGCTGAACTTTGTCTAGTTTCTTTGGTGGGATAAGTATACTCGGAACAAATTCTTTTGAATGATTTCTGATTCTTTGAATTTTTGCAAATACATAGCTACTAATAAAAAAAAACCTGAATATTTAGGTGAACACTGTTTGTTATGGTGTAAATTTTAAGTATTACAGATGCGAAATAACAGATGATTTGCGAACGATAACATAATGCCTGTAATCCCCGAAGGTGTATCTAGCACACCCACATCTCGAAAGTATGTTTTAGTAATAGGGGGCGAACCTATTCCCATCAACCATAACCACCAACAATTCGGGGTGGCTGCTACTGACCCTAGACAGCTAGACCAACGAGGTAGTGCTAGGTAATTTATTGAAAAAAAAACTGTTGTATGATTTGGTGATAGCGCTCGCCTCTCCTCCTCATTGTATTTATCTGCCATTACTTCTGTGCCAATCTACTGATTAGATCACCCAGAAACCGTAGGAATGCAAAAAAGTAGAAAACTCTAGATAATTTTCTCGTCCAGTAATTAATTATAACTAGAACATTCCTCACCGTAACCAATAAATAACTAACTAATAGCATTTCCAAGTAATCGTAGCGTCATTTTACCATTCCTACGGTGCACGGTGGTAACTTTATTACCATTTCTCGTGCGGACATTAGACAGGCGTCATTCATTGGTAAGACATACAAAATAGATAGATGCAGAAGCTTGGCTACATTAGTTACCGACCTAGTTTTTTCCTAAATATGTTAGGGTCAGTTTCCAATGTAACAGCTGAATACCAGTAATTTAGTTAGAGCGACTACTTATCGGATGCCAAGAACCCAGTTCATTCATTTGCCCAGCTAAAAAGCTGGGCCCAAACTATGTTGGGTTAGCCTTTTAATCTAATCGAATACAGCCTAGTCTATCAATATTTTACATGAAACGACTACGAATCTGACTTCCACAACCCAGTAACTAAGTAATACAATACCCGTGGTAAGACTGGATGTCGGACTTTCGGGTTCCGACTACTGGTAACGACTGTCAAAGACTTTCAAATGGCAGTCGGGACTAACGGCTTTGCTTGCTTTCCTATGCATGGAGCTAACTCGGCATATATTGATGATCACCCATCCACTTATCAACCTCAGCAAGCACGGCTTAACCTGATGGTCGACACGTGCTGATATTATTTAGCCACAAGCTCCACAACCCATTTGCTGGTTAATAATACGCTACCTCTCTTGGTAAAGGCTAGGGAGCGGCTGCGCTTTATGACACGTTTCACGTGCAGCGATCGCAAGTGCGTTCGAAACTGACATTCTACCGAAAAACCGAGATCACCGAACGTCTGCGGAAACGCAAGAATGCGCTTGTTAACACTCGTATGAAGTTGATTTTCTGATCTTACCTACCGATGGTTTTTGGGCCAACCATGCGCGTGAGACGCGGTAATATTACGAGAACACTGTAATTCTCGCTGTTGGAGATTATTACAGTTATTGTGAGGCCAGTTATGAAGCTGTTGAAATGTCTGATTAGAAGGTTTGTTTGAGAAATCTGTGAGTTACAAGTTTAGAAGGGCCATAAGTTCCTATGGAGGTTTTCTAACGTCGTATTCATGAACTATGTAGCTTCGAAAATATAAGCAGTGGTTTGTGCTCTCTATTTCTTTAGATATAAGTGGGATAATTACGAAACCATAGATTACAATATACATAAACAATAGTTTGATTTTCTCTCTTCACAAAGGTTCATATAGTTATAAATCCTTTTTTGCAAATTCCATAATATGTAGGTATATATTATGTCACTTCGTAAGACACTGGCGTCAGTATACAAGCGTATCCTGTGTGACGGATTCCCATTTTCTTACATAAAATATAATAGCTAATTTGCTTACGCAGACAAATGATTTATTGCAAAAGGAAAAAAGCAGACGTATTTAAAATGAAATAACGTGTAACATTTAAAATAAGATGAGGTGTAGTGTAATGCGTGTGGAGAGAAGAGTGCAGTGATAGATAGATTAATATTAAATTAATTATAAGTACGTACGGAAAAAAAGGATTAGGTCAGGTAACCTAGTAGAAATCTCTAATTAGGAAATAATATGTTATTCAGAATATTCTACCTATCTACAAACTAAACAATAGACCAATAACTCCAGTTCGGGTTCCTATAACCGTACAAATGCCGGAACACCGCAAGCCACACCGACTTCCTCATACTGTTAATAAAACCTGATTGGTTGAACATTGGCTACAACCGCAAATACATACCTTGCTTCTCGAATAACACACGATCTTTGATATTAGTAGGAAAAACCTTGGCTCGCCCCTATTACATCGGACTTAAACATTACTGACGAAATGTGGGTGTACTACACATAAGGTACACTCCTCTGCCTAACCCTTCGGATATTACAGGCGTGATGCTATGTTATGTTAACACCTTGGCTTTTCAAGTGGATGACATAAAGTGATAAAAAGACGAATCTTTAAGTGTACTTATCTATGAGATTTGATCGTCAGCGTCAAGGTTTTCGTGACGACCGTAGTTCTTAATTCGACATAAACACCTGTCCAGTTCAAAATGGACCTTTACATCCAGTTAAATCTTAAACATCAAAGACTGAAATCATTTTCAACAATAATTGTGAAATTCGAACAAGGCACAAGTTCATAATACTCATTGTATAAAGTCTTAATTAAGACCGCTTATGATTACACATCTGTTCAGCATTCATAATATAACCTATTAACATAATTATTTATACGGTTGATAATTGACCCTAATGACCGTAATAAATAAACAATAACTCTCATTATAAACCACAGTTACTCCACTGAAATATATTTTTAGCCTAATTAATTCACTTATTCGAGGAAATTATAATACAGTTATATGCAAATGCATATTATTATCACGGAAAACAGGTAGTTGCATTAACTGACGAAAGTCGGCCTTAGCGTGTGTATTACAAACATGCAATATCCTTGCAGCGGCGTCAACGGGTCGGAAAAGAAAGTGCACATAGAAGGTCCATTATTGAAAATACTTGAATAAAATAATTGGACAATTTTATCTGCGGTAGTTTTCGAGTCTGAAAAGATGCTGTGTAGAAGAAGATGTGTGTTTAAATAGAAAATACGTTATTTCAAAGGTGAATCTACTGCTCGTTACAAAAACCTCTACACTGTGAAGCCGCTAGTGCATCAAGTTACCACAACTGTAAAATTTTCTCATTTGATTTTGAACCATCTACATTTTATGGTTTAAAATTATTTGGAAAAACTAGACTGTCTGCTGGCGACTGTACAAAGAAATAGGTAGAGCCTGAAAAAGTACAGGCAACTGCAATAACAATTGCATTCCCAAAACTGTCTGTTTAACCGACTTCCGAAAAGGAGGAGGTTATCAATTCGTCTGTATGTTTTTTTTTCTACCACGGTAGGCTACACGGACTGTCGAAATCAAATAGTTGCCTGTACTGGTCAAAAGATCATGCGGTTGAATATTAAATAAAAATAATTTGTTAAAGAAGGTAAATTAAAGGAAATGGCAGACCTTCTGAATATCATTCTGTTTAGTGTTAAAAAGCGACCATGCGCAGGCGCCGACGCGACACCGGCGCCATCTGTTATCCTTTTTTATTTCCCCCCTTTTCATTCGTCTCTTGTCCAACGTTTATGTGCGCAACGATATATTGTTATGTCTCTTTTTTAAGTTTAAACGTAACTGAAGGTTGAAAGTTTATACCGTTGTTAATTTATTTCAGTTAAAAGTGGGTGAATTGTTCTATATGGGCTATTAAGTTGTGGTATTTATTGTTATGTGTTTTAGGTTTTGTTTAACTGAGAAATGTCTTAATGTTTACTAGGAATGATATTAGCAGGGCCTATAAGTGAGGTGACTGCTGAGATTACGAGCAATAGAGAAGAATGAAAGAAGAAGACATGCTTCGCCGACACTAAATAAATTGGGATTTGGGCAGGAGAATGACGATAAATTAGCAGGGCCTAAAATGGGTGGTGTAATTTTAATACCCATGTGTATTATCTGTTTTTAACTTATTAATCGTCCTTAATTTTGTTTACTGGTCTAAAAACAGCTGTAAATTTAGCGATCTGTCAGGATCTGTCACCAAAAGCATTAATATCCCGCAAATTCAACCATATGACATTTAGACATCTCGTGCGAATGAAAAACGTGGTTTGTATCGGATGTAGTATGTATGTTGCCCCACGCAAGCTTTAATCAGCTGTAGCTGCTGTAAGCAATAAATAGGTCATTGGCTTCAAGAGCTAAGGAGATTATACCATTATAATCTTTGTTAACCCACTCCTACGTCTTGTCGAGTTTAAATATAACATTTGTGTGCTAACGTAAGTTGTAAAGAAATAGATAATTATCATTGTTTTGATAAGAATGCTAGTTTTGCCTGTCAATAATGTCAAATACCTTGCGAGTGGCTGGTTTTTATTTAGCTGACAATTAATCCTGATCATCAAAGTTCTGAAAATTTCAAAAGCGGTAAGGGTCTGACGCCATAAAGTGGGTTGAAGAAGCCATGAAACAAAAATAACCAAGAGGAGGGTCTACAGCAACATCTGAAAATTTTAAGAGCTATTGACAAAGTATAGGATTTATGTTCACTCGTGAAATTGACACACTCTTATAACTGTGCCCTACTAAGAAGCCATCTAAAAGATATCCCAAGTAAATAATAAAAAAAACCACCAAGTAGCATCACAAAGTACATCAGATGTAACTCAAGCACCAAACCACGTTTTCTCCGCGTCTAGCGGTTACGACAGTTACTTAGTAAGAGGCGTGACCGAGCCCTTTCTATTGTTGACATACTAGCTGCGCTTGCGCCGGTTTGCTTGTCAAAACACTATGCTTTGCGGTCAGCTGTTGATGGGTGCGTGAAAGTAGCTATTGTTTGGTTGTCGTAAAATGGTAGGAGTGTAATGTGCGGCTGGTTTTTATGGGTTTTAAGTTGCTATGGGCCTTTGAAGGTGATAAGATTAGGCTTAGTGTTACCTGGAATCATTTAAACTGAAAGTTCTGTGTTAGGCAGCTAAGGCCCCTAGCTCACGCCGTATTTTAAGCGCAGATGACGCGCAGATGAAGCTCGTATACGCGCTTCAAACGAGATTTAAACGCGAACTTGTAAACGAAGCACACGGGGCGATCGTGACTATGTATTTGCAACCCTTTGTACGCGCTTCATTCGAGTTTCACACGCTCGTTTGTATCTATAAAAACGCAAAAATCGGCATCTACGGCGCCGTGTGCTAGGGGCCTAACAGTCATAAGTGTGCCATACCAAAATATCCAAAAGTCAAATTGTTTGGTAAAATACTGGTATTTAGTTACATTTGGTAATGTTGGAAGCACATTACCATCCCAGTTGATAGGGCGGAATGAAAGAAACGAACGGGTTACGCCGACGCCAAGTAACATGGCACAAGGGCGACCTCTCGCGTCCGGCCTTGGTGCAAGCCATGGTCCGGGGCGAGGAGGAATGGGACGCCGTCGCCTCCTTCTGCAAAGCAGTGATGCTAGCGAAGGACGTGGCGGAAAGTGAGAGGGAGAGAACCTCTAGTCGTAGTCAGTAGAAGTCTGACACTCCCTTTCGCTCTGCCCAAGAGCGGGAGGGGTTTTTTGATGATTTTGCACCCGCCAAAAAAAAAGGGCGGTAAGATGATGATAGCCCGCCCAAAATAATTGGGTTTTTTTTTTTCATTTTAAAAAAACGTTGCCCCACTCTAGGAATTTCTCCTATATCGTGGGTGCGTTTACAAACATTTAAACACACATACACAGAACACCCAGACCCGAAACAACTATCTGTAGGCCATACAAATATTTGTTTCGTGCGGGGATCGAACCCGAAACACGCAACGAAGCAGTCCAATCGCTCAGCCACTGCGCCAACCGTGCCGTCTAAATAATAGTATGCACATAAAAAATAGTATGCACATGACAATAACAAACTTGGGCTCAATTAATATCGTTCTCTGAACATTATCATCTATAGGCGAAAGATTCTAATAATTCGTTATTTTTCATTTATTTATTTTTTACTTTAAAAATGGTTGTATCTAACGATGTAAGTATAATTTTCCTCTAAGGTTTTAATCTGAACCTTACAATTATCTACACAAATCAACACTTCAATTTTGTTCCTAAGAATAATTCAATTATTACTTTAACTCCTATAATTACAACAAGCAATTTACGCTTGATCGACTATTCCAACTTAGGCAGGATAATAAGCACTTGTTCAGGCTATTTATTTTCTCACAGAAAACAGTTTACCTACACAAGACACGAAATTAAATAAATTCTGGTTTTACAATGAACTATCACGTGCATGACCTTTTTTCGCTTTAATTTTGGGGACACACCTGTAAATACAGCATGGTAAATATGTACCTATACCTTGAAAATCGGTTCGGTATACGTAAATATTCTGATATAGCCTGTATTTCTGATACTGCGAAGAACCAAGGGGCAAATAGCTTCAATGTTCTGACTTGATCAACTCCTCCAGTTTAAAAATGCCTGTAAATGATGCAAAGACTTTGATGAGGCCTATTTCTTCTTTTACAAGCAAATTGTTGTCTCTGACTTCGGAAAACCTTTCAATGTTTTATGTTCTTTTTTTTTTTTGGGGGGGTGGGAAATCATCAAATAACCCCTCCCGCTCTTGGGCCGAGCTAAAGGGAGTGTCAGACTTCTACTGACTAAAAACCACCCATGTTCCTCCTCGCCCCGGACCATGGGTTGCACCAGGGCCGGGCGCGAGAGGTCGCCGCCGCCGATCGCCGCTACGAGAACAATGTTTTATGTTCTCAATATCTGATTGATTGTTTGATTGGTGTTATTTCAGCAACCCATCCCATGAGCAAAGATCAAATTTTCAATTCAGCGATTGTTTACAGAATTAAATAAAATCAATTTAGGTTGTCTCACGCACACTATTTGGTAATCTTGTTAATTTCCCACTAGTGGCATAAGATACTGGCCTTACTATCATAAACGAAAGCAAAACAATTTTATTGCGTGCTTTTAAACGAGGTTAAGGTGCGACACCGTGAGAAAAAAGACAATAAAAGTTAAATAAAAGTTTAAAAAGAAATATACGGGTCATAGGTTAATTCGGTATAAACCGGTCTGTGGTGTAGATATAACCTGCGCTTGCACAGCTTAATCGTGAAGTAATCCAACCAGCAGTATATTTTAATTTTACTTTTTTGTAATTTATTATGCATTTGTCCTTTCTTAGTTTATCTTAGACATAATATCTGACATTGGTGTAGGAAAACAAAGTAAGGAAAACTAGAATTAAAATGAACATAAGTCTGAAATACCGAAGCCCTATATAGGAAGAGGCCTGGCAAAGGGACTGATGGTCTATTCGTCCTAGTCCGTTATTCATTAAATAATGGCCCTGGAGATGCTCTTGCTCAATCTCAAACTTCTGACTCCTAAACGAACAATAAGAAGTACTCCTGATTCAATAAAAATAAAATTAACAGCTTTCATATTTCCATATGTAGGTCTATTACAAAATTCAAGAATATCCGACGTCCACAAATCTGCATTGGACTCGTGTGGTGAATTACTCTCACTGAGAGGAAGACTATGCCCCAGCTATGGGAAAATTAAAGGTTGGTGGGACTATGTATTATATTTTGTGCTTTAAAACTGATAAGCTTAGTTCTGTCGACATGTTAGAACATCAACTAAAAAGCTTCAAGTAAGCCCCTTCGCACATGGCGTCGTATCGTAAGCGTATCGTAGAACGCGCGTAGTACGAGAGCAATACGAGCAGGAACATGTTCAAACAAGTCCGCACACGAGGCGGTGTTGCAGCGTATCGTATGAGGTGTTCATTCGTACGCGCGTTCTACGATACGCTTACAATACGACGCCATGTGCGAAGGGGCTAAGTATGTCAGGCGTAGAAAAACCTGCAATAGTCCATTTCAAACCGAAACGCCTAGTTATGTTTCTGACATTTTACTTTTGTACAACAATAACTGTAGCTAGAATGAAGGTCAAAGTCATACGATTCGATAAGGTTTTCGATTTATTCTCAATAACCGGTCGCACGATTGACGTGCACTCAAATTAGGAGAAAAAACGACACATACCTTGTACTGGTTATTGATCGATCACGTCTTATTTTAATTATACCGTCCTTTTAATTATAAGTTGTGCTATTTAATTGTTTCTGGATAAAATTGACGGCACTTTGTTTATTTTTAGGTCGAGTACAAAAATGCCATGTGGTATTGAAACTACTCTTCATTGATAACAGTATAGAGTGTCGATGATATAAATTGATATCGAATTGGCGCCATATAATGTATGTTATCATGAGATTTAGATAAGATACAGACCATGCAGTCAATAAAATAGAGATATTATTTCACATTTATTTATTAAAACTTCATATAATATACAATAGTGGTACATAAGTGAACTTAATGCCACAACAAGGCATTCTCTACCAGTCAACCTACCATACATTTGTATTTAAATTTTAATAAAAGATCAGTAAAACCATCGCTTTCGAGTTCGATCCCTGCCTCCTCGGTTACACTAAGTTCTTACTGACCATGTCTAGGACTAATACAACACCAATAAAATTACGATTCACTGAAATAATTATAGGAGTACCATCTCTACCTACCCGTTCAGACTACAGACATAAACTTGTATTATAAACAAACAGGTAAATCCAAAGGTTAAACATTAAAAACAATAATCACCTCATCGACAGTCAGACATTCGTCCTACAATAAACACTCGCGAGTGTCAAAATGTCAAAACGGTTTAAAATAAACTGTCGCCACGACCTAGCGCAACGACTCACTGTTGTCGCCTGTGTGTCGCGACTTTTATAGGGTCGCCACACGATTTTGTATGGATAGGTATTAACAATATTGTAAACAGTAGTGATTCATATACCAGTACAAAAGTACAATAAAATATTGTGTTTTAAAGTCCGCTTGGGCGCCTGCATTACAATTACTAAATTGTTTAACTGCGACAACGGTATAAAGTGTTGTTAAAATGTTGGTGAGTGTTGGTACAGACGCTAGCACATCAGGCTACTAAAATCTGTCAAATAGATTTTCAACTATATTGCTAGCCACATTCTGGTAACTTAATTTGTAAATTCTTGTTCACATTCTTGAAAATACATAACGCCACAAGTGACGGTCATAAGAAACTAGTTTTACTTCGTCCACATACAAAAAGAAACTACAATAGCTTGTGAAATGACCTAGCGCAATAATGTCTTTGGCATTGACTGAAAAGCTCGCATTTTGACCGGTGAGAGTCAATGCCCGCAGCCTGTCTTAAGTGAAAACTAGATTAACCAAATTTCCATATTCTTATTCAGCTGTTACTTTAAAAGCGTGTCGAATCATTTAACTGCTAAATTCTATGTCAGCCCTATACAGAACCCAAACAAAGACAATTTTGGAAGAACGCAAACTCTTCCAAATCGCACCTACTGACTCTAGCCTTAACGCTCAAAATCCAGCTCATGTATTTACAAAATGGTGACTGTCAGTCCATCTGTTCTGTTACCATACAAGTAGGAAACAGTATTGGTAGACAGTATAAATATTTATGTTATAATAATGTCCTGTGCAATGTCATGTGTGTTTGAAGAAACCATCAAGGGCAGTGGTTTTTGTAACTTGGTCGGATATGCGCTCAGGACGTTTTAAAATCCAATATGGGTCTGTTATAGAATGGGGGTGAATTTGATGCTAAAGAGGAGATCATGAGCAAGAACTAGGTACCACCTGAAGGTAGAAAAATGATGATAAGAATCGTGTTTCCCAAAAAATAAAATAAAAAGGAATTCCTAAATAATAAAAAAATACATATTAAAACAATGAATAATTTCCTATCTAACCTAACCTATGAACCATTTAACTAAGTAGGTCAGAACGATGACGATGACTAAACCCAACCTTCAACCGATCACTCCAATAAACAAACTTACTCCATTCATAAATTTTCCCAAACAAAGCTACCAGAAATTCCTTCCATAGTCAGACACTTTGCAATAAATACTTCTCAAGCTCTACCCAAAACAAATCTCAAATACATCGGGTCCGTAGTCTGTAGTATGACGCAGCGCCGGCGTCGTCTCGTCGACGTCACGCGCGTTAGTAGGCCGCTTCCGACAAAACTTGGAGATTTGCCCCCTGCCCCTTTAATGAGTCATTGAATTCAATTACCACTAGTTCTAATAGCTCATTGTGTTTAAGAATAGTTGTATGTGTGATTTTTTTTCTACATTGGTTTTGTTTAGCGTGAAAAAATTCTGCGTCATGTTTCGTTTGGTTCAGTATTGTTGAAAGTAATGTATGAAATGCTATCAAATATAACTTTGCATTTTTCGTTTAGTTCACTTTGTCACTTATCATGTTTTACCTCATCTGTGTTTAACAAATAAATAACGGCTTGATTCTAGTATTCCTTTTCAAATAAAGCTCTTTATTATTTATTAGCCGAAGTACAAATTATGCATTGACGCCTCCAGCGGATTCTATTTCATTACTTACAGCCAGGATCTTACAATATTTATGCATCATAATCCTAACCAGTTTCTATCCGATATTGATACTGTTAAGCAATACGTCGATATAAATATGTTAGCGCTTTCCAACGGAAAATTTTCTCCTTACTCAACTAAATACCGATGTTAAATTATCGTTTATGTTGCCTAAGGCTGTAGTTAATTCTGCCCAGCCGTAAAATAAATCCTTGTTAATGTCCACCTCCTGTGGAATTTGATATTCTAATGTTTTTATTTCTTGTGCGTGTAAAGTCACAAGTATGTTTTGTTTATTTTGCTTTATTTTAGTTTTGGTGATTTCGGAGTACAATGCCTGCTTTCGCAATATGACTACTTTTATTAAAGTCAGTAGTTAGGTATGTTGGTGGTCTACAATATTTGTCTACAGTCAACACAAAATGTATCGTTTATTTTCTTACCTTTGACAAATGTGTTTTGCAATCAAATATTTAAATAACTTTATTGACTTGTAACATTGTCGTCTAAAAGTACCTATGATGAATAGTCAACTTAGCGCCTACGGAAGCTTAAGTGAACCATCATTCTTAACTGACTTTAACAACTTGCGCAGGAAGATATATTTTAATGTCGCATTCATCAGAGGTATTCGATAAGGAACACGCAACCGATATGCTTTAAAGTTTGTTCAAGTTCTAAATAAGACATAATGTCAACTTAACCTATTTGATTCCACTGATAGACATGTCTCGAACTTAAAAGGAGATAGCACCTTCGTTCATGAAAGATCAATTCAATAAATGTCAGATTTCAAAATATCCAAGAATGACAGTTAAAAAACTATAATTATATCAGCAGCCTAATAAATGTCAGCCCACTTGACGGATTCGTAATTGGTCGCGTCGTCCTTAGCCGGCGCGGGCGCAGTGCGTTGACACCGCTACTGTTCCGTGTTATTGATCCAAATCGATCCGACCCGAACGATCCACGAAACTGACGAATATAGAACAGTCGAACGAATTGTGATGGATCGTGATTCTGTGTTCGTTCCATTCTGATTGATTTGATGATTTTATTAAGCCTGATAATGGGAGTCTTTCTTATTTGTTTTCTCATATCGTTGCAGTAAAACATGACGATTTTAAGCACTCAAAAATGTAACTTGAAATGGTTTAGTATGTTTGTTGCCATATTAAAATTACTATGTTGCAGATGAACTTATAACAGTTATTCAATTAAATGAAGTAAAGTCGGTGTAGCTGAAGAAAAGATGTTTTAAACGAAACAGCTATTTTAAAAGTTATGAGATTTTCAACTGTATGTCCAGCCACTATAAAGCCAGGTACTTCCATTTTTATAGCACTTTTTACTTGCATGATTCAAAAACAAATATTCTCTGTATCAGCGGCATTAGCATTTATAAAAAAACATAATTTATTCATTAAATTTTATATCTATTACATTACCAACAGTTTGGTAATGCCGTAGCGGAAAACTTATTATTAAAATCTAATCGAAATCTAAATAGTGAAACCAGTTTTGGTTTATTACTACAATTTCGATCGAGGCATCAGGTTTTATACGTAATACGGTAATAGTATACTCACGTTCCTGAGGTTTCCTTCCTTGAGTAACATTTTCTTTTGCTTTTCCTTCTTATACGTTACCATTTATGTTCTTATTCATATTTTAATTTTCAAGATTAATATTACCTAAAACTACTTTCGATTCTGTTGTAGGTTTATTACTATTTATTACTTTATCATCACTTCGAATCTAACCCCGTTGTTAATAACTAGTAACAATTCTAACCTCCGTCTATCGTCGTCGTCAACAAGTCGTCTATCTGCAAGTTCTAAGCAATGTGGTATAAAAACGCCAGACTTTTACAATCGAAGCCCTTGGCCCTACAGTAGTCGTTACCTGCCCTACGTATTTACTAAAAATACATTAGTTTCACGGTGAATAAACACGGACTAACCCAACCAGGTGAAAAGTCTCCTTTACCACTATGACTCTTCAAGTAAAGGTGGTCTTTTAAACTCGGTCGGTTAGTCTTGCGCCGGCGCATATGTCAGCGTTTCCTCTTGTCAGTTGCTCTCGGGCATCGATCGACGCTGCTACACGCGCATATTCTTCGATTATTATTGATCGTTCAAATAGATCCTTTTTGTGATTTAGTGTAACCAGATCTTTAAAAAGTGTCTTAGTAATATAGTGTAGTTTTGTTTAAGTGATCAACGTTTAATTTATTTAAAGGTTCGTATTTCACTTTAATATTATCTGACTTTACATTATAAAGTCATTATCTTATAGATAAACGCGATAGTGGTTTGGTTCACTTATTAATAGGTTCTATTTTTTTTATAATATTGATGAAATCCTTGGTTTCTTTGAAGCTTGTTAAAGTAAAAGACATGTGAATCATATTAGGTATAATAGCAACAAAAATAAACAGAATTTGAGTCATGATACTGCGAATGAACGTAACATTGTACCTTAATATGTACAAAGTGATACCATCGTAAACAATGTTATCGCATGTACTAATGTATCTTTAATTTACATTGGATTTAATGGTCATAATTTGATAATGACATTAATGAACTTGATAACTGAGGTCAAATTAACAACAGACTGCTCTTGTGTTTACTTATTTATCAATTTCATATTTGTTAAGAAGTTATCGTTTCTTGGGGTCATACAAAAATGATTAAATACTTCATTTGTAGATGATATTTATTCCATTGCATTTTAAGCTTCTTTGTCGTGTAGTTATTGCCCACACTGGTGTCAGAGTTTGCCGCATGTGATCCTCTGATTTGGTTTTCTCTTTGATCGATTTTAGGCAAATGATACTAAAAATACAAAAGAAATTTAAAATTGCGTCATCAACAAGATAAATGACAATTTTCTAGTGCCATTTGTAAAAGGAATAGTTAATTAAGGAAGTGAAATTAGCTGTCTCCATACTAACGAGGTCTACTCCAATTTTGTCTCTTTCTTCGTCATTAATAACGTTCTTATTAAAAACATTTTTATGTGCGAATGAATTTACTTTAAACTTTACTGAACAAAATGTGACTGCCTTGTTGGGCTAGCGGTCGCAAGCACAACTACTGAGCATGAGGTTCTGGATTCCATTCCCGGGTCGGGCAAGTTGTTATTGGATTTATCCATTTGGAATTTCTCAGTAACTGCCACGGAGTCTGGATTTGTGCTCGGTTGATGGCAATAGGCTATTAAATGGAACTTAAACTTAACTGGCGAAATGAGGGTGTATTATTATTAGGAACACCTCTGCCTCGAGAATTACAGGTGTGATGTTATGTTATGATCAAAATGATGGATCGGTTTTTCACAATTCAGTAATGAAGAATTTTGGGGTCAACTAAATTACTGAGTCAGAATATTTTGTGGGAAAAGAAAAACCTTCAACTTTTCCTTTAGATAACATAATCTGAGGTCCTTGTTGAATAATAATGTTACATAGCAAAATAATGTTACCTTGCATTTTATGCACCTGACATCACTATATTTGTTTATTTACATTTTTCCTGTTGCTCTTCCGAAACAGACTTATTGACAAAGTTCAAATGTAAATCTCGCGAAAACACGATTGCAACTTTAAGATATGACTTTGAGATATGGTTTCCCAAATATTAGTTTCGTTACGTAACACGAAAATGAAATCAAAATAGTGGCCGAAAATTGCTTCTAAACGTTCGAAGTGCATGTAGACATTTTTATTTATTTATTTATATTGGCGCAGCTGACTTTACCTGTCCATGAAAAAAAAAAAAAAAAAAAAGAAAAAAATAAAAAAAATCTTGGTAGGCCATAACATATCTGTTAGTATAGCAATAATAAGTGAAAGTTTATATGACAATTAAATTGACACTTCGTCCTACTGTCATTTCTCCTTTTACGGCAAAACCCTAGTTGATAACGAAATATCACAATAAAAGATTTATTTAGCTACAATATTACATTTTCTCTCATTATACAAAAACAGGATGTCTCGTTGGTCTAGTGGTCGCAAGCGTGACCGCTGATGATGTCCGTTCTGGGTTCGATTCCTCAGGTCGGGCAAAGTGTTATCCTTCTTCTATTAGAAATTTCTCAGTAGCAGCCACGGAGTTTGGATTTGTACCCGGTTGATGGCAATAGGTTCGAGGTTCGCCCGCTATTACATGGGCCTTAAGCATAATGGATGGAGGATGTTATGTTAGTAAGGATAGGTACCTCGTTAGCGTATAAAATGTTTGGATGAACCCAATTGAGTACTAAATACAATGTTCGAAAGAGAATGTTGAGAAGATGGAAATATAATCAATCATGTCTACGCATCTTGAGGAGTTAGATAGAAATGCATTTGTTAAACACATCACCTGTTTGCTAATAGCATCGCTGGTGCTTAATTTAAAAAGGTAAATAGGCTTTGACAAGCAAAATTCCAATCCTCTTCTTTGCGATGCTGGCACGACTGTATTTTAAATTTTGTTGTCTATGACAGTGTCTCATAATTGCATGTTTGAAGACACAGACGGCGTGTTCAGTGGAATCTAGTTGTATACCATAACATAACAGCACGCCTATTGACCCCCAAGGGTTAGGCTGAAGTGTACCTAATAGTATAGGTACCCATATTCAGCGAGTTATGTTCAAGTCCCATGTAGTAAAGCCTATTGAGCCGATTGCCGTCAACCGAGCACAAATCCAGTATACTAATACTTCATTAAATACTTCATGGCTGCTACTGAGAAATTCCTGAAGGAAAAGCCCAATTACACTTCGCCCGACCTGGGAACGATCCCAAGACCTCATGACCTCAGACTAACAAGGCAGTAGTTGGCGTAGTTATTATACTCCAGCAAAAATAACTTAAGATGAAAGATGAAGCCACCTAGAAACGTTACACGCAATTCTAGAATATTATCCAATCCCACACACTTATCGCTTCCTCCAAATCACGCAAATCAACAAGGTCTCTTCAACCATTATTGCACTAATAAAGAAACACCACTACATTTAAAATACCTTTTTGATCTACCCACAACAAATACAAAGATGAAATAATGAAACATTTCGATGCAGAACACATTTTTACCAAAACTTATGTAACAGCAGTAATATCAGTTCATATGGTAGCTATACTAACAATTGGTGACTCACTATTGGTTCTAGTCAATGTTTTGTTAAGTACCGTGTGCTGTGCAAACGTTAGTTTAATCCGAGATAGGCACATGGGCTACGTCGTGAGGTCACGTGGAGTATTTGACGTTATTTAGATATCAATAAACCAAATATAAATGTTCGAGTATTTCTTGCTTTTTATCGTAGCTTAGAATTTACTTTTCCTCCATGCATTCGGACTGGTCTTAAGCCTTTGACACAAATCTACAAACGAAGAAATCATGGAATCCAGTTCACTTTTAACCGATATAGTATTATTGTCGTCCGTAATCTTAGATGTAAGTGTTTCTATGTCTGTACTGACGCCCACATATACTTGATGACGGCATTTGTTCCCAATGTGATAGGGGGCGATTATATCTCCATTTATTAGACACCAATCCATACCTAGCATCTAGTTTAGTTGTTCTTATAGAAAGCCTTGAAGAGTCTTCGTCGATGCATTTAAACATCTTGCATTTAGAAGTCAGACTAGTGCGGAATCGTGCCTCTTGCCTCTAGACCCTTAGGTTAATATTGTTCCTATTCTTAAACCCATATACAACAACTTTTCCATTTGTATAAGAATAAGGCTATTCTGATCGTAATTGATCCTTATACGTACGTAAAACTTTGGCCAGAACTATTATGTTAAACTATAAAGTGTAGGAACCGAAGAGGAAAGTAGTAAAAAGTACCTATAATGTTTTGTGTACTTTCAATGCGCGTTATAAAAAGAAATGTCCATTGATCTGTCTTGACGGCGGCGTTAATGGTTCTTAAAACCATTAGGCATAGTTTAAAAGCGACTTTTACTATTACAGAGAATTGTTAGAGATGGCTGTAGTTGTAAACTTGGCTGATTAAAACAAATACACTGTTTGCATTGTAGAAGAGTTTTCTTTTAAAGAAAACTGGAATTTAGGCCGATTACAAAATATCACTATTACATTGAAAATAATAATGTGCAACATTTTCTTTTCTTTCGACATACCAATCAAGACTTCATATTCGTGCTTGTTATACTTCAAATTGTAAAAGTGTTACTTTTGACAAAAACTGCAGAATTTGACTTGAAATCTTCTAGAGAATCGTCCATAAAATACGTCCCAAGTACTTTTATTTCTAGCAAGTTACCTGCAGTACTTGATGTCAACGCACCTTAAAACACGTTTGCACCAAAGATTGCAAGAGCGTGCTCACAAAAAAGAAAAATAAATAAAATGTTCCTCGCGAGTAAAGTAAACCAGACCGTATCAGCTGTTTTAACTCCACTGCAGTTGAGGAAACATAATTCTTGTACATAGTACCTACTTACTTAATTTTACTTGTTCAGAAAGCGTTATATTGTAAATGCACTCGACGGTTGCTTTTCAAAGCATAATATTGTAAAATACACCACTATGACCCGTCTTCTCATCTTCTTTTAGCCTCTTGAGTTACGGTTTTTTCTTCATACTTCCTATATTGTATCAGTATCTATAATCATGGCTAAGGTTCGGTTTAAAATAAATGATGTAGTAATCATGATCTCGTTAACCAGTCCACGACCAGTTCCTTCAATCATGATATGAAGCCTTTCTGGTTCTTGTTGTATAATCTCTTTGCCTCCTACAGTCTCCATGGCAGCAACTGCCCTATATTTGACTCGAAATATATCGAAAAGAACAGTTTTGTGTGGATGTTCAACATCTACGTCTTTGAAATTAATCTAATTTCTTTGCCTTTTATCGTAAGTCAACATTTGAGATGTCTTCCTGCACCTTTTCTTCTGACGTCGATAGTTTAATGTCAAAGTGAGCCATCTGGCAATGATCAAAAAAGTTTCTATCCCCCATGAAGGATCCCTTGTTAGCAGTTTTTACAGATTTATAACTGTTTCCGGCACTCGAGACCATCTCCCGGATGGCACCGATATGTTTCGAGAGTGCAGGTTCCGTATAGCAAAAAAATCTTGAAAGATACATACGGAATATTTGATTTATGATAGGAAGGAGATAGGAGTTAAAACGGGAACAAAAAGTGAATTTTTAACTATGAAAGTGATAGCAAATATTTTATTTTAACCCTACGTTGTAACCGCAGTATTGTTAGTTGGGGGTGTTATTTCTTAAAAGTGCACACGAAAATTTTGCTTTCAACCATCTCTTCATCCTCCTTATCTTGTTACGGTTCTTTGATTCACCTTTTCTCCCATTGTCTAGCAGGTAAAAACACAAAATACTGAAAAACAACGTCAGGTGTACCGTATCAGCTATCACACCCGAAAGTTTGACTGGCAGATGTCAGGATTACCAAACTTGTTTCGAACGTGAAATCCAATACTTTTGTGAACATCGAAAAACAACACTGCGTAGCTAATAAATCTTTTCTCTATTTTTGATCAAAACTGAACTGGTTACTCAAGTTTCAAAAGCAAAAGATAACGGATTGTAAAAAATTAAGATAATATATGCACCGTGCATATCTTTTTTTACGATTCATTATATCACACACGCTTAAATTAATTGAACAGGTTTATTAATTGGTTATCAATTAACAGAAATCTTCGACAAATATGGACAGAGGAAGACTGGTAAAATATTCTTTATGTTTGCTTTTAATTAGTGCGACCCACATTTACATTTTAATGGAAAGAGATATAACAGTACAACAAAAGAAAGGAATGTATGTACCTATACGAAAATTGCAGTACAGACTTTATCCCATGTTGTTTTATTTACTTGATCCACGTGTATTTTAAATGTAAGACGAAGATTGAATCATGAGTGTTCTACTGTTAGTAAATTAAGATAAACATCAATGCAGTGCTTATCTTTATAGACAAGATTGCCGTAAACTGGGTCAGCTTGACGTCTATCAAAACGGAATTCAGAGCAGTCTTCCGAGTCTTGTTATTTAGGTATGTAGTTTCGTATGCTTATAGTTTTAGTAGAAATCGGCTGTCATGGTATCACGGTCTGATGCGGAAGACTGATACACATGTCGTGAGGAAAGTTTTGAATATGAATGCAAAGAAGAGGAGAAAGGGAAGACCATAGATGATATTGATTGTAAGAAAGGTGACATGGCAAGAAAGGAGGAATAATACTACTGATATGACGGCATGAAATGACGTTTAGAAAAGAGATATCATCCGGAAATGTGATAACCTTCTTCCTAAATAAACGTTATGTTTATAATAAAATAGCAAACTTGTCCTCTATACAAACTTTGTGATAGGTGGTCCAAAGATGTTTTCAAACGCTCCGAATGACATTTTATCTATCAGTCAATAATTATTTATTACATCCTTCTACGCTACAACGTCGTCGGTAGCAAACATAATACCTATCACAGTAAGTATTTCATAAATGTGGGTTGTCATTTACGATAATTAACGTAAATCAAATATTAATGATTTATTTATACTTTGCACTGGTTTTTAATGTGAGATTTATATTACATGTGTCTTTGCGTAGAGTATAAATAGGTATAACTTACGATGGAAAAATCTGGGCACGTCATAAATCAGTACCTATCTACTTAGTCTGACAAAGCTTTGTCACGGGCTTTAATATTTTTTTTTGTCTAAAATCATTGATACGGCTTTCTATCCCTATGTACTTACCGATGTTGTTACGTAGAAATGTATGTAAATATGATATAGCAATAAAATCGAATAGGTAAATGATGAGAAAATTTCAGTTCCGAAAGGTTTTTCCCCATTATGTGTGTTGTCACGATGCAATGACGATTGCGAAACCATCACTTAAATCGCAATTTCAAGTAAATCCATATGTGCATTGGTAACGACAGGCAATTCGTATGCAATTTGAATCGTTGCATTCCTATGAACACTTGCTAAATTGCCGTCATTTCAGAGTGTCAAATCACCTCTCACAATTTTTGACGTAGCTTTTTAAACACTAATGTGTACATTAAGGCCCATTTGCACTGCAAATCGGTACGTAAATAATCTGTGATGATTGTAAGATATAGAAAAAAAAATGTGATGATTTACAATCAAATAAATTAATACTGATTATTTTTACATTAACAACTGTTTCTCGATTGACTGTACTTCACTTGTACTTGAGTACATTAAAAAAAAGAAAGGGGATTAGAACGGAATGATAAATTACAGTGGATCAGAAAGAAATTAAAAAAAACATACCAGGGGATCGGTTTGGGGGATCAGACCGGAATAACTCGTATTTTTTATATAAAAAACATCGGTCGGTCAATGGTTTAAAGAAAGACAAGAGTGATAATGAATATATGTATTATCATTCTCTTTGCTAATTCATTTGGGATTGACGAAGCATTTCTTCCATACTTCTCTATTACCCGTAATCTCCTTTCTTGTCATTATCATCCTTTACACAGTCCATTCATAGTATATTGATGAATGAACATTTTATAACAATGTTTTTTATAATTTTAGCGCTAAGCACAGTTTTATGTAGAGCAAAAGCGACGTGACAGATTCTTGCTTTTAAAAAATCCTTAGTAAGGAGTTCATTGACAGTGAACTTTCGTCAAGCGATATTTAATGACCCATGCTTGCTCGAAGTGTCTACAGATAAGGAACAGATAAATGACCACGTGTCTTGTAGTGTGGGTGTGGTCGACGACCACAAATTACTTTATTAATAAACTTGTCTGTGTTCAACAATGTTGTTGATACAAAGGTAACAAGGAGTTGCAAATAAAGATACTGTGAGATGAGGAAGGAGTGAATTGCATGAACCAAAAAGGGACCACGTGCTTTTTGACGCACGGAGGTAACTCGAAATATGATGGTCATCCGTCCACAAACCGACCTTGGCAACCGCGGCTTAACCTTAAAGATCGACCCATCCGGTGTTTATTATTTAGCCACGAGCTTCTCAAGTTAACGTTCTTTATCACAGCTAGTATTATGTTTCGTGACTAACTCCTTCCTTGTTCTCAGCGTCGTTTTTCAACAAAATTGCGCAAATATTAATGGCTGTAATTTCTTTCTATTCTTGGACGAAACAGCGTTTAATATTTATAAGATACTAAAAGAGTTTCATAGTCTCCAGATCAAAGAAGATAAAATGACGACTATCAAAGCCGACAAAACCCGAAAATCTTTTATACTTCCAAGATTTTATTAATTCTCCAAATAATATGGCTATAACGCAATTCAACTGCTTCAGAGTTCCAGAAATTGGGCAAATATTACTACTGAAGATCTTTAATACCGCAGAGATGACTTTCAACCTAGATTTTTCTGGTCGATAAACTAGATTCAGGTAGAAAAATCTGGAGCATCTAAATCTGAAATAGAATTTGAACTGGAATCGACCTAATTTCATGCTAAGATCGATAGTATTATGACAAGTGCACGAATTGATAGCAAACTTCATTTCAATGAATTATCTGCTTGTATGTTTAACCTATCGTAAATCAAAATAGCTGGTTTTCTTAAGCTAAACACATACACACACACACATACATACTTTCATATCAGCACTAACCTCAACCTAGAAAATGTTATATTAACGACACCTACCTTATTATTCTAAGGCTACTTATGTTTGTTTTCATTCGAACCTAAGTTAATATTATTGTGTGGCCATCCACACCGCAGTTATTTTGTGTGGAGCAACATTTGCAAATCTTGTATGAATGTACAACAATGGATGACAGAAAGATAAACAATATTTCTTAAGATTTGCAAAATATTGCTCAATAAAAAGCAACTTCCGATGTACAACGCACATGGGTTCCATAGATCAAGTAGCAAACGGTGATACCTAACATACCGTTCTTATCTAAATTATCTCCTCGCCAAAGATAAGTGCATAGCTTTCGAAATCTCCGCATTTCCTAACAAGCTGATAAGGTACTTCGCAGTTTCTGACGTCATCTAAAGGAAGCTTGCATCTTTGGCCATTATTATGGTGGCTATAAGTGTAGAGGAAACACTCATATGCTACCTACGTAATTACACACAGTACTTGTAATTTTCAAAGTATGTTATTACTATTAGCACTGCGTAGATCTTGAGAAAATCCCAACGTTGTTTTTTACTTCGAAAACTTCTGCATGTTTATTTTTGTGTCACGTCTCATTGTGGCTATGAATGCCTTTAGGTAAATTATGAAAAGGTGTCAGTAATAACACATTGAATGGGCTAATTAAGTTTGCATAATAGCGTAAGTACTACTATCGCCCATGATGTTTGGAAATGGATCACCAAGATTGATGTTATACGTTGTTAAACTGTGATCACATTTTAGGCCCCCTTCCAGATCCTGTACAAAGTTATCTCAAGTGATTACACTCCTAACATTATGTTATTAGATGTTTTGGCAAACATATTACATATTTCTCATCTTCTGAGCTATACAAATAAATAATATTTAAGTGTCTACTTATAATTATTTTAACATAACAGGTATACGGTACCTACTTATAAAAAACAAACTTTTTGTCGGTTTGTCAGTCGGACTGTTTATTCCGGCTAATTTCCGAAACGGCTGGAGTGATTATAGCGGGTCCTTTACTGGCAGATAGCTGATTTTACAAGGAGTAGCTAAGGCTACTTTGATTTGAGGAAAAGGATAAGGGTTCTGTGCAAAAAAATTGCTGGCAAAATCCGATTCAAATATGAAACTAATATTTTTATACTAATTTTACGCAAACGAAGGTCACGAGCATCAGCTAGGACTTACTAAGAATAAACCGAACAGCAATTCTCACATACTTAAAATTATCTTTTCAATAAGTATCATTAGCATCCGTAACTGCGGCTCTTTCACAACGTTTCTCTCTTGCACCACAATTTATTACCTACGTGTATAGAATGAGGCAATGCGTTGCAGGCTTTATCAGTTTCGCCAGCGGATGCAGTCAGGTACCGGTGCGGAGGATGTACGCATCAATTGTCGAAAAAGTGGTACAATTCGCTGTGGGAATATTTTTTTGTGTGATAAGTGTATGAGAGAGCGGAAGTAGTTTTTGTAGAACCTGTCAGGAAATTAGTAATTGAAAAAGGTTTTTTGGAAGGATCTAAGAGCTCTTTTGGGTCTTTCTGTAAAGGCTGGTTGTGTGTGTGTGTGTCAGCCTTTTCTGACGAAAATATCTGTTTGACAAATAATGCATACAATTAATTTTACCTCCGTCATTAATGTTCCGCTTGGGTTTTACCATCTTGTGTCTACATCAAATATATTACCCGCGTCATCAAGCCACTTAAATATTCTCTTTTCGTGTCCATACTTAGGTACAGATGACGTACTTTAATCAAACAACACAAGTTGTTCTCTCATCATTCACAAATAAAGTCATCAGAGTAATAATTTTCCCTTTACATTTCGTCATTGCATTACCAAAAACTTCACTATACTGCCCCTGATCCAATTTACACCTCCGTGGGTCACGTTTCGTAGAACACAATATACAACAATGAGCAGTTTGTACGTTTATTCGCTCTTCATTTTATTGTTATCGTTGATGATTCAACTCTTGCTGTACCAGGATTGACAGACCTTCTACCTTCCCCTCTTTTGCATGAACGTCTGAATTAAAGGACGTAATTGTAGTATAAAGTATCGGTCATTTTATGTTGGTGACCTCCATTGGGTTGTACGTCGCATCAGTGATATCATCTATGCAGGTCGTGACCTCCAATGTAATCTGGATCTGTCATGGGAGTATTATGGACTAAACCATGGAAAATTATATTTGATAAGGTTAGTTAGACGGGATTAAGATTGATATTGGCCTTGACTGGTGTTCCTGCATTGATTTGGTAGTTGGCATGCGTAATAAGTAGTTTTATACCAACGAGTTTTTGCAATATTTATGCCAGACGTGGTTCTGACAAAGTTTTAGCATCCATTGTCACTTTATTTATACCGTTACGAATCATAATCGTTTTAATGTCTGTCTGTATTTTTATAGTTCTCAGAATTGTTATTATTACATTTGGTGTTTGCAGCTTTCTTAAATTCATTTCTTACAATGTTTCTCCTTGATACTTCTATATGGACCTACTTTCCAAATATGGGATATAATTAAAAATGTTACTGTAACATTACAAATGTTTGTAATTTACGAACTTCTTTCTAACATTAATAGTCTGCTATCAACGTAAAAAGTAACAATAATTTATCTCCTTGTAATGTGCGATCCTATCAAGTTTTTATCCACATAAATTGCTTTATAAGCGCCATTAAATTTTAAATGACTGTAATTTGTCTCCCTTCGTTAACTAGTCGAGTATTTACTTCAGTATCCTTTACTTATCACATTCCCTTAACAACGACATTTTCAACCTTATCTTTGGCATCGTTAGGTTATTTTTCAGTTGTGTTGTCGTATCTTCTATTATGATTGTTAATTTCAGCAATGTAATCCTCTTGACAATTGCTTGATTACTACAATTAATCGCAATTGAACGGAATTTTAACTTCCTGCTTTGGTATATCAAAAATGGTTATCATTGTGTTGGTTTTCTGTATTATTCATGTTTATAATATGATCAGAATTATTATAATAACCAGTATGCCCGAATGCCTGTTTGTTTTGGTATTGCTAAATATACCAATTGCACCAATACCATAGTTGCTACCTCTTATAGTAAATTGCTTATTTTCGTTATGACACCTGTTACGTAAAAGCACTACAGTTACTTATGATCATTACTTTTAGTGTTAAATGTATTATGATTTGTTTAACGATTTGTAGTAAGTAAACATATTGTAAGAATTGCGTAATCATTATTTTAACAAAGTATGTCCATTCTAAATGTACCTAGCTTTTAACTGTTGCAACCAATTGTTTTTAGGTCGAAACGTACTAGTCCTATTTCCCACCTAAGTTTTCCTTGTATTTCGATACCTAATGAGAATTCAGTAATGTTAAAATGCGTATGTTTCTGCGAATCGGCAGGAAGCGACCAAAACGATTCGACATCAACTTTCGGTACAACATTAACTCGTTTGCCTGTTCTAAATATAAATCTACGTGTAGTTGCTAAACTATTTGATGTTAGAAGGACATGTAAACGAAAACAAGATGAAAAAAGACGTGTAGCACTCGGAGACTGCCGCGGTAAAGCTATTGCATAGCATTTTTTATCAACTTATGCAATTATAATTATTTATTTATTTTATTAATGCGGTATTTTTTTTTCCTTTGTTTTTTTTTTAATAGTTAACATATTAATAAAAATGAATTAAATTATATAAATCAAATGTAACCTTCGTAGTTCTAACCACTAAGAAAAACTATGACACAAATTAAAAGAAAAAGTAAATGACATCTTGACAACTGACGTAATGTCAGATGAAAATTAAACATTGAAAAATTATAAGATTTAATATTTTATTTATTTATTTATTTAAACTTCATGCACAAACGTGGTACATAGGCGGACTTAATGCCACAAGGCATTCTCTACCAGTCAACCTTAGGGTCAAATAGGACAGCCCTGTGGTAGAGTACAAATATAAATAAATTAGGAGAATACTATTTAGTTAACATAAATCAATATACCTACATAAATGGTACATACTAATACATATATTTTATAAAAGATGAGGATGTTTAGTAAAAGTGTAAGTATAAATACTATATTTCCCCAACATTTTGGTTATCTTTATAGCAGTATTATATATAAATTAACAAAACAAAAAATAATACTGCATTTGTTATAATAATAATAAAATGAATGTATATAGAGTACTAACTCATTTTCTTTCACTATTTTTTCGTGACTTTCTTCATTAATAAATGCACTTTGTTTATTCATATTTAAAACACTTTGTACACAAATTATACGAGTACAGATATTCACTGTTGTACATAGATGATAAATACCTATACACCTATATACTTTCTCACAAACAGCTGATTACGGTAGTTTTCCAATACAACTAATGCCACCTAAAGGCGGGTTGCTGAACTAAAGAGACAAGCGTGATATTTCAAAAAGTCATTGTCAAGTGTCAATTCGTTAGGTTTTTTTTTCGTTACGGAATTTCTGGATTCGGTCCCCACGCTCAAGGCCCGCGATAGAAGCTATGCAATAGCTTAATATTTATGCCATTTAAAATTAATAGCCATTTATATAAAAAGTAAAATCTAAATGGGTTAGGCGAATGAAACATTCTAAACTGAAAACCCAATCGAGATGAGCATTTTCATTAGTTACTTTGATATCCTCTTGTACTCTCTTCCTTGAAATGTCATATCTATGAGTTCAACATCATCACTACGAGTACTTATGCTGCTTATAACATTAAAGCTTAATATTCTCGTCTCAAGAACAGAACCAAATAAAACCAAGTCTCTTAATAACAATACCCCTGACGATGCCTGTTAAAGATTCGCCAGGAAACTGACACTATTTATAAATTGATGCGATCTTCAAACTCGACACGTCATAATCGTACGTAACATCAAACGGTGGCTAACGTACTTGCTTCTGGCAATTTGTAATTCTGTGAGCATATGAAGCAAAACAACTGAAGATTGTTATATCAGAATTCTCTAAATTGGGGATGTCGATACGACAGTAAGAAAGAGACAAAGCCAAAGGTCCATCCAATTTTGACGATCAAAGTTCAATGTAAGTCATAATTTATCATAGTTTATACCACGTCGAAGAGAGTGAGAGAGAGAAAGTCGAGAGTATCTTAACTTTGTTCATCACTGATCCTTCAAGAAAGAACCTACGCTATTTCTTTGGCGAATCCTCAATGCTAAGGGTCACGGCCACATGCGACTCGTCTAAAGATCCTAGATACTCTAAAAATTGACAAACTTTTCCAGAGATAAGTAATTGTGGTTACAGAAAATAATTCTCCAAAAGAACAAACCACTGCTATCATTTTGATAGAACGAAAAGTCGTAAAGAATGTTGAATCGGTTATTATGCAAATAGTAAGTACGTGTAGCCACATTGACGCAACGATGGACGTGACGGCGTGCGCGGAACGTGCGCAGGCGCAATACTAGGGAAGTGCGCTAATCATCGGCTATTTATCAATTAGTTACTGTATAGAGGCCTCTTATAATAGACACACGTGGCCGAACATTTAGGAGCCGAATATCTGTGATGTAATAAAGCTACATATTTGCTACTGGCGAATTTGAACTGGTTACTATGTAATCGATGTAATCGTTGTGACTATCTCGTTAGTCTAATGGTTGCAACTACGACTGCTGCACATGAACTCTTGTAAGGTTTGCTTCCCAGGTCGAGCACGTGATATTGGGTTTTTCAAATTAGTATTACTCAGTAGAAGCCCGCTGTCTGAATTTGTGGCCAGTTGATAACAATGGAGTCGGCTTCTATTAAATGGGACTTTTAAAAATAACGGGCTAAATCTCTACCTAATCCTTCGGGGAATACAGACGTGATATTATGTGTTTATACAATAATAGTAGATAAGACAAATTACTCTAGTATTGAAACTTATTGCCTCATCTTACAAATGCCACTAGTTTTGTTATAATTGCGTTTTTGGGCAATGTGTTAAATGATAGAGTAGTAGTAGTACTGAGAGTTAATAACACATTACTCTATTGTTAGGTACTCAGCAATTTCTGAAAGCTTGTTGTAACAGTAGCCAATTAACTATTGTATAGAGCAACCTACCTCTAATTGCACACGTGTTAAATTGACGTACAAAACACATGATGTCATTCATAATGATGTAGTGGATCTAATCACATATTCTGCTAATATCAGTTTGTACCGACCTTGGTATCCTTACGTGGTGGGCATTAAAACCTTTTTTATCTCATAGGCTTTGTTTAGTAATGGTGCTTTGTGGACTAAATCAGGAAATCTACCAGACTTTGTTGTGTCCTGTCTGGGTTTTAGTGGATAAATTTTAAAGTTCTTTTAAAACTTTGATATTTTAGTGTCTATTACGAGTAGTAGACTCAAGCTTGTGGTAGGTTTTAAGTATACTTTAGTTCTAGGTCCTACTAGGACACAAGGACCCATGAAGGTAGAAAAAAACACCCACTGTCAAAAATCATCCATTTAAGGTAAAAAATGCTTGATTCGGAATACTGCTGCCAAATCCCACGACGGTAATCTCGAAATGAAAAACTTGTTCTCTTAAATAACAATCAAGCCTAAGTAAAAATCACGTGTTTAGCCACCGTTCAACTTATCTTCAAAAGAAAGATGACCGTTACAGATAAATTAAATTTCGAAGACGAGAAGGGACCGTGATCGTGTGTAACCTACCGTGATCGTTAACACGCGACTTCGTTTCATGACCGTGATACGGACGTTTCTCCAAACCAAACCAGTTCCAATAAAATTAAAACAGACGATTGGACATTTAGGGGTCAAGTCCCGTTAGAGATCCTGCCTTGCCCAATTAAAAAGGATTAAGGCGTCTTTCCACGAGGCTATGCAAGCATTGTGGACGATAGATTGCGTTGAATCTAGCAAGATTTGGAAGACTAACAGCATCAGAAGCCACTTTTGAATCTCGATTTTCTTAGCAAGAACTACAAAGTTTATAGCCATATATATATTTGTTGTGCTGAACAAGATGCTTAGAAGTGTGATTAGTGGTCATGCATGACATTTGCTTAGACTTCATACCGGTGTCCACACACACACACACACACATCATCAGACTGAGTTCCTATGACGTCAAATGTTTAGGCTTCAAACTATTATGATACATCTTTCTGCTCAACCCTAGTCGTATTATGTGTAAGCTCCTTTACGTCGAAGGGACGAACCATACCGTTGCCTTTTGTAGCAGTTTCTTTATTTTATTGTAATTTTTAAGTGAATTTACATGTGGTGTTAATTTCGTTTGCATGTTGTCTTGTAATTTACTTGTTTTTAATTTTTGCGATTTTGAACAGCTGCGATTTATTTATTTTTTTATTTATACAAGGAGGCCAGCTTTTTCATTTCTCGTAGGCTGTTTTGTAAGTATTTTGATGAAGACTCTGTTTAAGTTATTATTTATTACACGGTCGGTTGATCTACTTCATAGGGAAATCATAATAAATATTCCAAAGATATCAATTCTCCAAAGGCTCTATATTCATTCAAATCAAATACACTACTTCTGTAAGTTAAGCTGTTTAGAAAAAAACCATACAAAAACACAGTAGGAACCAAATATTGGACCACCGGTGTGCGTTCTACTCAAAAAATATTTGTACCTGTCATTCTTAAGAGGATTTTAAGCACCATTTCGGACACAAGTGGTGACACCCACCGGTATCAATGCTGATGGCGTTATTTATTCAAAAAACAGTTTTATAAAGAAGTTCGTGTTATGCAGCATGGTCTTTATGGTGTTATGTACATTGATTAGATCGTGTAAGGTCGCCCACTAAGATTAGAAATTGAGCCGGTTTAGCATTATGCTATGAAGTTTATTGTGACTGATAAGATTATGGAGATATTCGTATTGTTATGTATCTTTAAGTTGTGTTGTTGAGCTTCGGTCATCTGTTCTTTTGGTATTTTTATTTTATCGAATGGATATTTACATTCACAACTTCTACGATAAACTACGTGGTGTATTTTATTGTTGTTTCTTCGGCAACTTTTGTATTGTCATCTTCATTACATATTGTAGCGTCTCCATTGAAAAGTCAATATACTGCATCTGTATTGTAACGTATATCATTGCTGTACATCTTCTCAAAATACAAGTTTAAGAGTTTATTATATATATTCTATCCTTTGAATCATCATCATCTGCCTTGCCTTTTTCCCAAATGTCTTGGGGTCGGCTTCCTGTCTTAACGAAGTGTCTTTATTTTACATGGAGCAACAACCCATCTGTCCTCCACAAACCAGTCCTTCGAAAAAGTAGCCGAAATATATTATCACTTCATCAACTTAATAAAGTTTATGACTTACTGATACTAGCACAGTAATAGTATTTTTTTGTGTGCAGGATCAAATGAAGACATGAAAGTTATTAAAAATTGATTTATATCAGTAAACATCAGTGTCATTAGTTTTTTGTGACCATGAAACTGTCCCCATCATATGTCCTATCTCCCATTTTAATGGCCCGAGTCTGTTTTGTTTACATACAAAAATGTTTAACAAAAAATACGGTAGACTTTACTGTCGTTGGTTTTTTTGTTTATTTTACGATTGGGATATGAAAGTGAATCTTTCATAGGTTTTGGGCGTTTCTGTGTTCATTTAAACGGCGTTTTGTTTTTGTAAAGGTTGTTTGTTTAGTTCATACGAGTAGCTGTTTAAAGTAAGAACTATTAAGTTTTTTGTTTTAAATATTGCTTTAACTGTATAATATGTATCTGATACGGATTATCAGAACTAGCCCTTAGCCCATCTAGCTAGTCAGGCATTGTAAATTTAAAACCTCAACACTCTTTTTAGTGTTCCATGTAGTTTTTTTTTCGAATATCATATTTTTACGTGTTATTTTATTTGTAAAAATATTGCTATTTCATGGTGTTTAAATCCAACAATACAAAATACAATACAAGAAGCCAGACGATTGCGTAAACCTTCCACAAACAGTACCGTTTGGTGTCGCCAGACAAAATAAACATATTCCGACCAAAGTCAGTAACGTCTACTAAGTATAGGTAAAGGAAGATACAAAAAATAACCACTTCCAGTCTAAATTTACATGTAACAGACACCCGACAATTTCACAAACCATAAGGGGATCATTTCTTAACCGAAATTAGATAAAGAAGACTAATTTATTTAGACTCCTGACTTCAAACTATCTATTGCCACATAGAGTTCAGTTGACAATGGTCATCTAAAACAGTGGGCAGGATTTAGAAAACCAATTTGTCTGTCTGTCAACGTAATAGGGGATATTTAGCGTTGACTGTCTACGCACAAAGATTCGTCAGTTCTATATTTAAAACAATATATTTAACGCAGGAGAAAAATTGTCTTTTCAGGAAATGGAATTTTAGTGTTCTGTTCAAGAGTAATTACTATCGTAACTTAAAGAGTTCGTGGTGTTGATATATTTAGCTATAGCTTTTTCCCGCGACTTTGCCCACGAGAATGTTTTGTTGATCCACTTTTTGTGCTCCGGTAATTATTCCACAGGAACATACCATCCGGTATAAACACATTCTCACATTTTTCTACATCCATGTTCATGGTCTGTGTGCCTTTAATCCAGACCTGAGCATGAAAAGGTAAAAGACAGACAGAGTAAACCTTTACATTTATAATAAGTTATTAAATCGTGATGCGTTTAGTTGAGAGGAAACTTTATAACGAATGTCATTACAAAATCACAAGAGAAAATTAATATGACATTACGGTTTTACAACCGTCTACTGTTATTATTTTAAAGATTATTATGTTACTTTCTAAAGATAAAGCAGCCAGAATATATACATTATTGTTCGGAGATTCACTTCCTTTTGTTTAATATCATTCGCAAACATTGCGTCTGTTCCGTATGTAAACATTTTTGTAGAAATTACCGTTGTCCATACAAACCTGTGAAACGTACAGAAGCCAGTACATCAAGCTTATTAAAATCTGTCAAATTTCTTTTTTTACGGTTCGTTGATATGGAATTTTTTACATTATTGGTTAGCTAGATGTGGTGCGTTGCTAATACAAAATTGCGTATGTACAGTCGTAGAATGAATAGGTTCAGCATTTTATAGTCCACGTTTACTTGCACTGTACATAGTACATAGTACAAACATACTGTTTTTCATATTACCTAGTTTCTTTTCTTTTAGTTTCAACATTAAGTATAATGAAAATCACTTCGACAAAGTGACAAGTGCTTGACGTATTTTAAATTATTTGATGTTTTAGCTCCGACATTGTAATTTCAACTGTAGAGGTAATGGAAAGTATTTTCTGTTAGCTCACTTTAAAGGTAAACAAAGGATAACCATAGCTAGGTTACGATACCTACCTAGAACTAGGTATCTACATGTTATAGAATCCAATTAATAAAAACGCCCACATCATCCTTGATTGCATAGCAAGGCTAAAACGAAGTGCGTCTACAAATCTAATCAAAGACCTATATTCCACTTTGTTTACACAGCCATTACAATGGTAGCCATTTTGGTTTTAATTATCTGTTAAAAACAGATGTCAGCGATCTCTAGATGCCAGATGCTAAAAAAACTAATATTTTTTAAATCTTTATCAAACGGCCTTGAACGTGACAGAAACGTCAGGATTTAAATTTTAAAATCCCATTTTAATTTTAGAACTTGTGTTCCCGCGGCGCTTCACTAACGGCCAGTTTATATTTAGAACGAGTTCTATTCTCGAACGCTGAACTCGCGGCCGATGGCTTCTTATTGTTTTTGCTTGGTGGTTAGGGGCTGCTCAGATCTCAAGCAATAATGGCGATTTTAAGCTCTGGAATTTTTTTCTTATTTCTTAAGGGAAAAGATGCTATTGTTTCTTGCATTGTCTAAGAACAATGGGTGTTTTAAAGTACTCCGCAATACGGATGCTGGTGCAATGCATTTGCTCTCTACCATTTTTTTCTCGAATAGCCGTAATTCCTTAGCTATTATTTTTTTGTTATATGTACTACAATGCACATGGATAAAACCATTTTTCTGTTACAATATCTCTTTATATACAACAACAACTAAACCAAAATTGTGGATAAGGTTATATTCGTGATTTTTTATTTAATTTTCTATAGACTATTTCATAATAAACCATGTGTGAAAGCGCCTTAATGTGCATAGTATTTATGGTTCTCACCGAGCTGTTAATACGTTTAGTTATAGCTAAATTATTGCTAGTTTAGGCACTAATTTTAGTAATTTATGCGTTCATGGAACATTGTCCACAAGACAGAAGTGGAGATCTAAATTAAAATCTTATTTTAGTCTAGGGTCTTAGTTGTTGTTTTCTGTTATTTCCAGCTGTATAACTTTAAGAAAAGTATGACATTTTGGTAAAGTTTTTACGAATGTATGAAAAACATTAAATAGATACAAAAAATACGATAAAGTACGAACTTCCAATAAAAACTTTTTCCCTTTTAAATAGAATGTAAATACATTTACCTAGATACTTTTTTCCCGACTCATTTGGCATTCCAAATGTTATACTGAAGAAAGTAAAATATAAACAAACATTTTAAAGTAGTGTTGTGCCTACCGTCAGAAGTTGATTGAAACTGTAAAAGATAACATGCGGCTGTATGTTTTGTTATGTTATGGTGTTTTATGGCTCGTTATGATAACAAACTCATTCGTTTGTTATGAGACGCTTATTTTGAGTAGCTGATACGTAGTTTCAGTATTTATAAACCTATTAACAAGTTGTTAACCTATTTAGAGAGATCAACGGATTTTAAAGGGTTAAAAATTTCTGTTACACTAATTCGTTTTTGTAGAATTAAATAGTTTTACTCAATAACTTAATTGAACCACTATCACATTTATTTATAAAAAAATATTTATTTTATGTTTTTTCTTTTATTTTAATTTATTTTCTTTTTTCATTTCAAGGTTGATTCTACGAAGTGACAAAAATGAGTGCGAATGAAGTTTGACAAGTGAACTATGTTGTTATGTTAGTGTTTTTGTGTGAGAAGTTGTGTGATAGAGGCCCAACCATTCCGGACTACGTGACTACTGAGGGGCAAATGGGTATGTTTTCATTTTTATACAAAAGATAAATAAAAATAGAAAAAAGAAAAAAAAATATGGTCTTCTTTTATAATGCATTTTGATGAGTTCATTCAGACCCCAAAACTGATTTATTACCTAAATAATACAGTATCAATAGAGTTCCAAACACGATCTTTTTTTTTAATAAATAAACCATTAATAACTCAACAAACAATGCTGAGAGTATTCTTATCAAAAAGATACAAGAAACGCTATTATATTTTTAAAAGATAAGGTCTTGGACCATTTTAAAGAAAATTAAATACCCATACAAAATCGGAAGCATTTCAGACTTATAAAGTCCATTTATGTCAAGCTACATCGTGTCCAAAGGTGTACAATTGTATGGGTATTGTTTGTGTCGCCAAAATCTTACACATCCAAAAATAGACCTAACTCCTTTGAGATTAAATTCATATTACGAAATCTCAACTATTTTCCTGTTCGAATCCCATCAAAAAAACACAATTGAAATTATACTTTATATTTTAAGCAATAAAACATATTTTATAAGATTCGTGTCCAGCCAACTGTATTTCATTCGGTCAAAAACACCATTGAATTTTAAACTGTAAAGTACAGAATTATAAAGTTTATTTTTCTTTGGATATTTTTGATATAACAGAAGCCCATTATATCTTCCATTGTGATCTTAGGACGTGAGGTGAATGTTTACTTTTTCCCATAAATTGCTTTAAGGAAAGGTGTTTTTATGGTTACATGGCAATACAGAACAATAAGATTTTAATCAACCACGTAATGCGGGCTGAATGGAAGAATGGAATTTACTACCTACTTATCCCTTTTAATTTATTTCGTGTCATGGTGTTCTAAATAGTTTGAAAGTCACTGAGTTTTAATTTTTATAAGTACTGTTTATTTTATTTTAAGTCTTATTGGTCAGGAATATCTCAGTAGCAGCGTTGAAAAGCCGGAAAGATCCCCGTTTCTTTCCAATGCCGTTGTATTGAAGAATAGTAACTTTGAAGAATAGAACATTGGCCAGTATAAATTTCATATATTTTTCCAATAAAATGGAAAAAAATACGAAATAATCGGGAATCTCTCCGTTTTTTCCGTTTTATTGGGAATATATATGAAAATACTAGCCAATGTTCTTGAATCTTCCGAAAGTTACATTGAAAAAAAAAAAACGAATAAAAAACACAATATGTTTTTTCCAGAAAAATAAACAAATTGTAACGTTCGACATTTTCAACGCTAGTAGCAGCCACGGAGTCTGAATTTGTGCCCGGTTGGCGAGTTGGCAAAAAACAAACATTTGGGTATTACAGGCGTGATGTTATGTGAACAACTTTAACAAGTCCAAGATATACGCAGCAGTAGTTCTATAGATAGCAGACAAGTCCTTGAACTGATTGATAAATAACTGATATGAACTGTCACTGTAAATATACGATGGTGATTGCTTATCGATGTTATTGCTGCGTTTGGGCTGCATGGGGACGTTAGAGTTTTAATTATTATAACTTTTCAAAAATCTAAATCAAAATCAAAAGTTATCTATTCAAACTAGGCTGATAATCAGCACTTTTCGAACGTCAAAGTTTACTTTACTTTACTTATTTACAAGACACAGTACCACCCCCAAAACGCCCACCCTTCGACACTTCCTAGTGTTTTTGCTGGAAAGAAGAAGTGGCGGAACAAACTCCCCAGCAACACATCTGTCTGTTTGGTTAGAAGAACCAGACTCGATACAATAGTAAGGTGTAAGTTAATATTACGATTGACTACAGACACACATCAATAATAAAAAAAAGTATATAATAATAAAACATAAAAAATAAACTTCACAAGAAAAAGCAGCTTCTGAAGTCGGTGACATTTTGTTTGTTTGATTTCGTTTTCTTTGCCACCGACTTCAGAAGCTGCTTTTTCTTGTGAAGTTTATTTTTCACTTTTTTGTGTTTTTCACTTTTTTGTGTTTTTGAAGTCGGTTTTATTTTTGCAAAAAAGTTTTTTATTTTTCCATTTTTAGTTGTTCCCAAACAAATAATAGGTTTTATTTATCCCCAATAAATGGAACATTACATAATATCTTACTGTCCAAATCTGGGTGTACACATCTGCGTACCCCCTCAGATCATACAGGCGTGATGTTACGTCATGATGTTGTATAAACAATAAACATCCAAGCGATTGCAGCAATCACGACAGATTTGCCGTCTATTTTTCAAGAGTTCTATTGTATATCTCCGAAGATCAGCAGGATCAAATCTTCACCAAATTTAAATGGGACCACCTCAGGAGTATACTCTTTCAAATAAAAAAAGAATTTTGAGAATCGGTTCACAAATGGAGGAGAAATCAGGTAACATACATAAAAAAAAAAAAAAAAAAAAAATACATACACACGAACATATAACCTCCTCCTTTTTTGAAGTCGGTTAAAAAAGACATAACATATCACTAAACTAATTTTGAAAAAAGAACATAAATAACAAACATTGTCTTGTGTTCAACTTATTCAACTTCAACTCAACTTGACGGCACGGTTGGCGCAGTGGCTCAAGCAATGGACTGCTGCGTTGCGTGTCGCGGGTTCGATCCCCGCACAGAACAACTATTTGTAAGGCCTACAGATAGTTGTTCCGGGTCTGGGTATTTGTGTATGTGAGTTTAAATGTTTGTGAACGCACCCACAATACAGGAGAAATTTCTAGTGTGGGGCAACTGTATGTAATGGTCATCATTCCAGCCCCGTGAGTCGAACCGGGTACTTTATGCTCAGCAGTTGCCTTTGCGATCACTAGTCCAACGAACCAGTCTATTCCAAATTACTATTAAGAATGTCTATCTAATTCATTCATTATACAGTTGACTCGCACGAAACAATATTTTAAATAACCAATTCTGATTTTGGAGATAAGTTTAACACATTTTGAACTTTAACACTAAGCTACATAGTTAATTTTGCTCCAAATACCCGGGACTAGTAATTAAGCCTATTACTTTACCCGTACAAATGAGATGATAATTAAATTAGTCATGATTATTATATCACTGTTAAACTGTGGAGGCTAAAACAATGGCTGTTTCCGCCAAAATATTTGATTGGCGACCGTTCAATATTTTGGCCTTATAGAGGAATTCAATTTGATTGTATTTATTGGCTAATATTGGAGGTAGATTTGAGTATATGCTTTCATAATTGTTGAATTTATAAATAAACGATAAATAAATACGCACCCTTTTCCCATGGAGAAGCACAAATTGCTAAACGCCACCTGTTAATATTACAAACAAGCCTTTTGCTATGTCTACGTTCAGACATCTGGTCATACACAGTCGCTAATTGCAAGTACCCACTAGACACCTGTGTTTCCACCTTTAAGGTCAGTGTGTGTCATTCATAGGTAGCCCTCTCAGTATTTCCACTCCCATCTGCCTCTTACATACACCATTTGTTATCAATGCAATAGGGATGTTTACTGACTAAAAAAAATACGATTCTTATTATTCTGTCTGTTAGATTATCGAAAAATATTGGATACGTATTTTTTGTTTTATCAAATCAATAAAAATTGACGAAGATGAAATGCCTCAAAGATTTGAGTGGGGGGTTGTGACGTCAGTCACCGGTAAAAAATGTCATACTAATGTCATAGAATATGACGTCACACGAGTTTTCAAATCACTGTATCGTCTTTATTGTTTGTTTACATAAAAAAAGAAAAAATACGTGTCCAATATTTTTTGGAAATCTATCTGACGAACTAATTAATTTTTTTTAGTTAACTACCCTATTACGAAGCAAACCTTGAAAATACTACATATTGAGTAACCCCTTTTATCATCACATGACTCAATGCAATACGTCAGTACACCCGTAACCAAACACCAATACCACGGTTATCTACCATCAACCGTGGCAACCATGGTCGAGATTTGAATGCATCGTAACCGGAAGCGGTACCTGTGACTTCCGGCCCTTCCTGGCCACTCAATGGCGCTCTTTTAGCCCTTTTAAAGGGCTATTGTGATCCATGGGTTTATTGGCGTTTTATTGCAGCATTTATTACCATGGGTGTTATGGTATACCTTTTGTAGAGGGCGTTGACCTTGCTAATGTGTAGTTAAACTAATTTTTGTTGGTTTACGTTAGATTACGCCTGTAATCCCCATAGGGTTAGGTAGACCAATACCTAAAAAAACACTTTTTGCCAGGTATGATTAAGTCCCATGTAATAAGGGGCCAGCTTATTGCCATCAACTGGGCACAAAGCCAGACTCCAGGATTGGTATTGAGAAATTCCTGCTGAAAAACCCAAAAACACTTGGCCCGTCCTGAGAATCTACCCTGGGACCCCACGCTCAGCAGTCGCGTTTGTCATAATTCGGCCACAAATTCACTTTCGGTGTCAGTTACTGAGATACCCTTAATAGAAAACCCTAATAAGCTTTTGCTCGATCTGGGATTCGAACCCAGGACTTTATTATTCTCAGCATTCGCGGTTACAACCACTTGACCAACGATACAGTAAACTATTGTTTATTGTAGTGTATATTTATTTGATCAGTGCGTTTTGTTGCGTGTGCGCAGGTTTGTATGGCTTGTCGATTAACAGCCATTGTTACGTTGTTAAATGGGATCTTGTTAGCATGTCCTGTTTGGATAATGTGGTCATCATTGTTGCACCATAAAAGTGCATTCAAATGGGTTTCACGAGTAGGTAGGAGTATACAATCGTATTTAATTATAAGTACTCTGGGCAGTCACCTTGGTTTGCTTACGAATACTAGTGATTCGCTTGTAATCTTACCATGGCGCTGTTCGTGTTTTATTGTACAATGTTATGATTATGTAACACTCTTTTTTTGGGCAGGGCTATTAAATAATCATTAGATAGATAGGTATGTACTTTAATTAGCATTTGTTTTTTATAGTAGAAACAAGAGGAAACTATTTTCCTTTCACTACACTTTTTTAATTGTTTATTTAAACTTAATAACTTGACACCACAAATTAAAATGGCACTGCCTTATTTCTAAATTACCACTAGTTTGAATTTGCCTAAGTTTTCTCCCTATCCTAAAGGCATCAATGGAAGCTAAGGACTGGCTCTCCTCTTGCAGTCATCATCATCTTCATTTTCCTGCCCTTGTCCCATTCTATTTGGGGTCGGCGCAACACGTTTTCGTCTTCCATTCTAACTTAAATGTCGAACTTTCTAAAACATAAATCTTTAAGAACCTTTCAAGGGGTTCTCAGTACATATCTATTTATTACCTACAAAGCGTAATCCTCTTCCAAAACAGTTTGTTTAGTTATGGTTTGTGTAAACTGTTGGGCATAAGCAGGTTAGGTATGGTCGTAAACTTGTGACAAAACATAGTGTTTCTAAATGTTTACCTGAAATTAGGTGTTGAGAATGTGAACAGTATTATTACCTAGGAGCTTATGTAATGGAAGACATTAATGTTTATGGTGGCTTTATTACTTAACTAAGTATCCATGTTAGGACTTGTTTTGACGAATTATGCGACAATCTTCACAGTGTGGTTAGTAACAGCGAAATACTTAGACAAAGTAATATTATTTAAGCGATAACAATATCACAAAATACAAAAATGTATTCGATTGATATAAGCTACTGAAAACCTTTAAAGAAATAGGAAACTGTATGTAACACTTAAAAGAAAAAGAAAGAATGAAAACATTATTTATTTAGGACAAGTGCACACAACAAACAATAAAAACTTGACCACTTTCACTTGTACCTCTATGCCTTGTGATGAGAGTTTTCAAGAGATCGAGGAGGAAAAGGTATATGATGGTAGATGCCTATATCTAGCAGTGAACTGCTCTGGCTATAGGCTGATGACTGAAGAAGATTGTATTGCAGCAGTCAACTTAAACATTATGTCTAAACATGTAGGTATATCTTGCCCTGTCTAGGTTTAACCTCTTATTTTATCAGATTAGCTAACAAAGGGCCCACCTATGAAGCAACATTACCCACACATAAAACACTTTAATAAAAGGAACCTTGTGGACATATTACGCTGTCCTACAAACACACATAACGTGCTAACTACGGTGTTCTGCAGTTCATGCTATATACTGTACGTGTATCGCTAAATGTTCGTCAAACAACATGTTACATTATTATGCTGTAATGTTGGACGTGTACTTCTTGCGTTTGATGATTGCAAGTATATAGGTAAAGCAACAGGTACCTAGTTCACCGGTCAGGTGCATCTACATAAAATGGGCAGGGAAATCAGACCCATAGAGGACAATGTAAGTAGAGCTAGTTAAGTATATAGCAAATACTAGTGCTAGTAGAACGAGACAAAAAAAAATTATTTATTTAAATTAGGCTGATATCAGCAGTTTTAAGAAGTCAACGTTTACAAGTGACAGTCCCCCAAAACGCCCACCCTTCGATACTTCCTAGTATTTTGGCTGGGAAGAAGAAGTGGCGGAACAAACTCCCCAGCAACATATCTGTCTGTTAGGTTGAAATAACCAGATTCTATAGTGTGTAAGATTTCGATATACAATAAAGAGTATTCTATTCCATTCCTATCTATAAATACATGCTTTATGTAAACAATACAATTTCCGTCCTAAATACCCAGCAATCATCCGCACATAATCTGCGTGCGCGCATGTTTGTTGAACGGTTAGCAACGCACGTTCTATTGTGGATAGAACATTGTACAGACATTCCTTCTTGCTTTGGTTGGACGCATAGCATAATCGGCTTTTAATGTTCTCCTTACTGGAATACAGGCCCACTATCTGTGCTGTACGCATAACATGACAATACCTGTAACACCCGAGGGGTTAGGTAGAGGTGTACACCAATATTTCGCCAGTTACATTTAAGTATCGTAGGTACTATATCCGGCTCTAATCCGTGGTTAGGTTTTTGTGTACGGTCATTACCGGAACATTAACGACTTAATAAAATCAAAGACCAAATCAGGCTAGTATTACGCAAAACTTTTTTATTGTAGTCAGTGTCTCACAAGGTTGTATCACGGTTCCCATTCCGTTATCTTCTCAGAATAGTTTGTCATAGATTCTTTAAGAGTGTCACCTGTTCCAATCCACATACTTCGGTCAAATCATCGAACGTGTGTTTTTATTACGTCGATATTATTTCACTAAACATGAGTCACCTTCTTAGAAAATCACGCCAAGTGTGACCGTGACATGTGACGTCATACTATCGTGTCTACCTGTCCTTTGAATTGTATATGTAAATTAAATGATCGGGGCATGGTCAAACATATAGATTGGTTATAATTATTTGAAGTAACTTAATTAGGTAGGTTAAGTTTTATAGTTTGTTTTTTTTTCCGTTTTTTTCTTAACAGCCTGAGTTACTGTCGATTGGTTCGACATTTTCATAGGTCAAGTTTTTAAACGCCTTACCAATTTTGATGTACATAGATAGATGTAACACAAAGGTTAATAAAAGAACTTTATGAGTACCTATCCTCGATTTATCCTCATTATTGCGTACACTTGAATTTACATAACATAAAGTTTAGAAAGTCTTTGTTGCAATTGCAATAAGATATTTAGACACCAAATCGTGGTCATGGGGAAGTCCAAATAGAAATCTCATTATTCAAGGAAAATATTAAGTACATAATACAATGGCATCGTAAAAAAAACAAAGCCGCACTCTGTAAAACCCATTGTACTTTTTAAGGTAGAGTGTACCTGCACAGTCTAATGCATTCAAATATTTAGAACATAAGATCTCAGAAGAACCAATTAATACTTTTTGTCGGCCGAGGCATACCCTCGTCGATCCCAATGACGCTATCACCCTCCTCCAGAAGAGCAGTAGGAAAACTAGCACGCTCAAGAACCACAGACGCAAACAGCCGCCATTCCTCGGTATCGAGCCTGTCTCGACACCCCGTTCTTTGTCCTTCCAAACCAACTCGAGCCAACCCGCGAGGCTACCCCTTGCCAGCCAGCCCTAAACCAAGACTTGTACATCACAGGGGGTGCTTTTAACGTGTAGTCACTTAATTTGAAAGTTTTTTGCCCTGGCAGGAGGCTTTGCACTCAAGGCACCTACAGGATAGTCCGGTTAAGCAGACAACAACCTAGGTTGAACTGCGAGAACCCATTTAAAGAAAAAAAAACAATGTAAACTTCAGTGAGAGCGAGGCGAGGGAACAAGTACCTATGGCGATATTACTCGCCACGACCCGCAGCGGCTTACTATGCCCATAAAATAATAGTAAATAATAATAGACACAACCAAAGCCTCGGATAATAATAAACATGAAACAAGTTGTGTAACACAAACAAATCTTAGCGCTCGCGGCGTTGCAAGGTCAGCAGGTGCTATAGGGTCAGTGCATCGAGTGGATAGTGTGGTTCCATGGTTTTGTATGGCACGGTAAAGTTTTACAGTTATTCAGTGGGTACTAGATGTATGATACTGATGATATAATATTGATAAGGTACTTTTAGTGCTAAAATACAATTTTGGACTGCCACGTGGGTTTTGTGGTCGCAAGCGCCACTGCTAAGCTCAATGAAATGGGTTTGATACCCGGGTCGGGCAAAATTCTATTGTGTTTTTCTTAGTAGCAGTCAGGATTTGTGCCCGGATGGTGGCAATAGGTTAGCTCCCTGTTATAAGGGGCTTAAACATAATCGGTTTAGTGTGGGTGTACTTGTTAGGTTCATCTCTGCCCATGCATTCCTTCAGGGATAACTTGCATGATGGTATGTTATGTAAGATTTTTCTAGGTGGGTTATGATTGAATAATTTACTTGGCGGTGTTTTTGAGAGGACACAGGTCTTTTGCTTTACATCAAAAGAACCCGAAATCTCAAAGACAAGGAAACATTAAAAGAAAGTTTGTAGACACTTGAGATAGGTCCCTAACTGCTGTACTCAGAGATATTTAATGATTACTTAAGCGGTCATTTAGTAAAGATTTGACATACTTTTGTATGACAGAACTGTCAAAACCTTTACTAAGTGATGGTCTAAGAAATCATTAAAGCTCTCTGAGTGCGGCAGTAAGTGCTTAACTACCTGACATCACCAAACAAACCTTCAACCAGAATACTATGGAAACAAGCCCCGATCAAGTCATCGAACTCCCTTTGTCCACCCTTTATGGCCACCATAATATTTATTGCAATGCCTTTGTATCACCTATTAATAACTTAGTGCAGCACAAAATATAACCTCGAATATATTTATTTTGTTCCCAAAGTATTCTTATTATTATGCTAATTCTGTCTGTTTGTTCTATTCGTTTATTACCGGTAATAATGTTTTTATGAGACTTTTACAGGGAAAATGGCGTTGTTTTGTGTGAAGATTCATTTCGATTTTTAAAAGAATCTTCTAGATTTTGTCATGAGCAAAATCAGCTCATCAAACTACCCGCAACTGTAAAATTTTCTCAATAGACCTTGAATCTAATGCCATAGAGATAAAGCTGTAAATCTAGCAAAGAAATGGACAGGTTGGAGTAAGTTGTCTTTGCCTTTCATCAAGATTGTAACCTATGGAGGTGCTAATTGCGCTTACGACCGTCAAACGGTCAAAGTAGCACTTATCAGCAAGATAAAAACAGTTATTAACATTGCCTGTAGTTATAAGTAAATAGGGTTCAATTTTTTTTAATGCTTTAGCTATTTATAGTTTAAAATCCATTCAAGAAAGAGAGAATAACTTGCCGATGTAGGTACTGGCGTCTGTACAAGTGTACATGTACACTGCCTTTATTTCTCTAAACACAACTACTAAAATGTAGATAAAAATTATCCTCAATTAAATTAACAACATACATTAAAACAAAAAAACCGATAACGTTAATCTCCACTACCACATATCCTTTTAAATACAATTAAAATTATCACATCGTAACACGCGTCCGTTATCAAGGCCGTACATAAAACGAGAGCTGTTATCAAATACCCATAGTTTTACCGCGAATGAGTAAGATGAAGCTGAGTCACGAGGATCGCCCGTTGACTCAATGATTCACTTGTAATATCCAGTATAACTTGATACTTTGTTAAAACAGGGAAAGGAACTCAAACATATCTTTTTCGATTAAGTATGCGATGTTCAGGTGCATTTGAATTGTCAAAAAGTGAGTCAGTTAGAAAGTTGACTATTTGTTTGTTTTAAAGTGTAATAAATATTTTTATACTTATGTACTTACTTTTTATTACAAAAAAAAAAAAAGTTTTATCTATCAATACTGAACGCTTTTAAAAATTTCCAGGATTAAGTCATGTCTGTCATGAAAATGTATAATTGTCACCAGAACCAAAGGTGTAAGCAAAATTTTAGCTCAATCGGTTTAGTGTGTAAGATTTGACCAACACATACTAGAACTAACAAACTAACACGACAAGTCAATTTAAAGTTTATAAAAACATTAAATAAAAAAATATTCACTGGTTTTGTCTCAATAATTCATGGTTTCTCATTCAAAGAGGAACGATCCTTGATTACCACGCTTATTTTTAGGTGTTTGTGACTTGCATATTATTATGAATCCTGACTGTGTCTATTGAGAAGTCCCGGTTTCTTTACGATGTTTTTCTCCACACCACTGACAGTTGTTTAAACATTTTTCAGTGATTTCATACGACTTAAAAAGCCTTTAGAGCGTTTGCGGCAGCTCGATTAGTCTTCTGAATGTCAATGCTATACTTTGATTGCCCGTTTGTGCATTTCCTGTCTAATCTACTTGTTTTAGTAGGCAAGCAAATACCCACCGTGAGAACAATATCACTAAACACAGAATTTATTAGGTACATGCTTTACAAACGGCTCTACTATTAAAGGTCAGACTAAATTGGTTGATCTGGTCACACATCGATGATTTTCTATGATTCCGTTTGTATTTTCACCGTGGTGACTGTTTTCCGCAATGACGTCAGAGGAAGAGGAACATTTTGAATGTCATCTGCATGTCGTTATGGACACGTGTACATGTCCATGAGTAAATGGCATAGTTCGTGTGTTTGAGAGTCTATTTGTATACTTGCTAGGAGATACTTTTGTGCCTAAGCTACAATGTATGCTGAATTCAGGAGTGCAATTAAATAATATGTTTTGCTTCTATTTTCTTTGTGTTAACGAAATTATCCTGCTCAAACAGACGTGATAATAATCTTAAAATCAAGTTATTCATTCAAAATAGGGTTGCTTATGGGCACTTTTGAACGCCTTAAATACATAAACCAGTTTACGCCCCGTTTTTCACCAATTCCTGGTATTTGAACTGGAAATATAACTGGCGTAACACAGCAATCAATTCTTGCCTTTTAAGTAAGAAAAAAATCAACACATTGTTTGTTTCGATTAAAATCAAAGCATTTATTTCAAGTAGGCCAGTTACATGCAATTGAACTGTCGAAAGTTAACAGAGACAACAATGAAATGAAGCTACGGTTCCAGTAAAAGGGTATAAAACTGTGAAAGAAATGTAGTTATAAACTAAACTGTCATGGTCACTAACGTTGCAATTCGAAACAAACAGTAAACATGGTAAATATCCCGTTTTCAGTGCTAATAGTTACCTAATGTTACCTGATCCCAGATGTCAGTTTCTGCATGTTTTTGAAACTTTGAACTGACGACCTATCGCCTTAGCTTCAATCGTGTCCTGAATTATTTTGAACAAAAAAACTTGAGAGGTGTCAAGGAACACCCGGATGGAACGAAGTTATTGTTATTATTTTTTATTATGTAAAAAAAAAAAGAGAAGGCACAACACCAGGAGAGCTGGAAAGAAATGGGGGAGGCCTTTGCCCAGCAGTGGGACACAACAGGCTAATTAAAAAAAAAAAAAAAAAAATGTAGAAATGAAAATATCTGGCTTGCTTTCTATAAGAGAGAGAGAGAGACAGACAGAGAAACATGCGACGCCGCACAGCTTACAATAGCTTACTATAGCAAAAAGTGTCGTGACAACTTTTCGTAAGAATTTTTTCCGTCTAGCTCCCTTTCACAACGCGCGATAAGGAACTTCGTTCCAAAAAGTAAGTAGGTACCTAATCAAATAGCACTTCATATAAATGCCCCACACACAAAGTTGTTATTGTAAAATTATCAAATTAAATAACGAGCTGACCTAAAGACCCTAATTAGTAACAACAACAATTTATAATCGTTGTATCTTATAAGTTATTGATTTGCATCATGCCTACATAATTCTTGCGATAATACAGAAGTTTGTGATAAGACTTGCAACATGCCTTTATCTTCCTATTATCATGTGACATCATTGCAGCGGCGTCATTTCAGTTGGTATTATTTTTTATTAGGAAAAAAATGTGGGTCATACGATTTTTTAGGGAATTGCAATTTTCTGAATTGTTATCCGTTTTTGTTTAAATATTGCGCGTTTCATAGTTTTTTTTACCTTATATGAAACGGCAGTTTTAATGTTAAAAGTAACTTGAAATGATTCTAGGAAAACTAGATTTTTCTGAGTTCTCAGTGATTGTAAAACGTAAATAATTGTTGTAAATGAACTATGTGGGGTTCAATTTTCTCTAATCATTGTTGTTGCGTTATCGAATTCCACAACACATTACGATTTTTTAATTGCATAGTTTTGTACTCGACTGCAACGAAACCCAAAATTAGAGTACTATTTTCAGTTAGTACGTAAATGTTTTTCGATTTAAATTAAGCAAAGTTCACGCAGTCAAAGTCAATGTCAAGCTATATTTACAAAACAAATGATGAATGTCAACATTGCGTGGGAGTTTCGACTATTTTTTTATTTATATAGACTAGTCTATATTTATTTACGTCTAGGCACGCCATTTTAGTTGCTAATCTAACATCATAGAGGTTTTAAACATGTTGACTGATACGTCATAATTGTGTTTGTAAACATTTGTGGATGTCATCATTTTAAATTGATAATGTACATTATTTTATTATATTATGTGTTTACATACACGTTTATGTATGATTAAAATAATTAGATTTACACTATTATGTTTTTATAACGCCTGATATAATAGATTTAATAGAGCAAAAACTTGTGATTACTGAATTATACGTATATGTGGACAAAAGTCATGTTATTTTTAAAAGGATTTTTTTTCTTGGTGCAGTACTTATCTACATTACGACCTCAACATAATAATATAGAAGTTGATGCCAAAATGAAAACATGTGGCAAGTTTTTTAAATACAAAAAGACGGGAACTATCAGATTTCACTATTCAAAAATGATATCTTAATTTTCTCTAGAACAAGCCAAGTCAATATGAACTTTATTTCAACGGGTGTGAAGTAAGAGTACTATGGCCGTAACATCATATTTAATTTATAAAAAAGCTACGTTTTGTAAGACGTATGGATGAAGTTACCCGTTGTTTTAGGAACGGTATCTTCAACCCTTTTTTTTTGGTTAAAAATAATGGTGTTTCCTTTCAACTTATTTCTCGATTTTTATCACCTTTTTTTTATTTATGGTGAATGCCGATACTAATAAAAACTAGCTCCTTTAGTTCAGTTTATTTTCGGATTTAACACATAACTACGAAAGTGAATATTATTGCGGTAGTTTAATTATACGCTTGAAAACATCGTGAGGAAACCAGTATGCCTTTTTTTTTGGGGGGTTGGAAAATCTTCAAATGACTCCTCCCGCTCAGGTAGAGCAGAAGGGAGTGTCAGACTTCTACTGGCTAAAAACCACCCATGTTCCTTCTTAGCCCTTTGTGTCGAGGCCGCGGTATCTATTTCGAACAACCCGCAGCAAAACCAGTATGCCTTCGAAATATTTCTCGCCGCCGTGTAAAGTCATGTCTAAGACCCATAGGGCAGCTTAAACGTCGGGCACTGACCAAACGATACAGCACGTTTGCATTTAAAATAACATTAGAAGATTTGGATCTATCAAAATAATAAATTACCGTTTAATATTTGCTTACCCCACAAAATATGCGTAGAGATAAGCCATATTCAATGTGTATCCCTTTCTTAGAATATGTTGTCTTTATTCCATAGGGCTGCCTTAACTCCTGAAAAGAATTGTTTGAAATTTAGAGAAAAGGGTACAAAAAAATTTTTGTTTATTTATTTTAATAATTTTTATTTTCCACTGAATCTGGATTTATGCTCGGTAGATGGTAATAATAGGCTCACCACCTGTTACATGGAACTGAAACATAAATGGCGAAATGTGGGTGTACAATAGTATACCCACATTTCGACGGTCCTCTGCCTAACCCTTTGGAGATAGCACGTGTGATATTATGTAGTAGATTACCTAAGCTTGGTCTGATAAGATTAACTTCATAATCCTATGAAGCCATGTTTAGTTCAAAACCAAATTAATAGAAAATACACCTTTTCCTTCAGTCCAAGTAACTTTTTGAACTATACTTTTTCATAAATCCAAAAATCTACAGATCACAGTAGTCATTAGTAACAATTAAGTTAGAATTAATTATAGCGCATTGGGTTGTCATACATCATTATCAACCGCCTATTAATGTTCCCACTGCTGGGACACAGGCCTCCACTCTTTGAGAGGGAATAGGCTATAATTTACCACGCGGGCCCAGTGCGGATTGGTAGATGTCACAAGTCTTCGAATTTTTGGTTCTAGGACATGCCGGTTTCCTCACGATGTTTTCTTTCACCGTTTTTGAGAGCAGTGGTGATGAAATAAATTACACAAAGTAATGCGCCTGCCTGGGTTCGAACCCACGACTTACTGTTCGTAAGTCAGGGCCGCCACCACTGGGCCACCACTGCTCTCATCATCATCATACATTAGTAGAAGTAAGTTGATAAATAAATAACAAAAAAAAAAATTAAAATCTCAGTCTCCAAATCGAAGTTTCAACGTATCTAAAATTTCTGTGACAACCCTACCCCCGAAATACAATGTAACCTTGGCAGTGGGCACATGGCCGGCTTCAGTAAGTCGAAGTTAATCTATAACATGTGCTCGACTTTGTAACCGTGGTGTATAGGGGTTACATGTGGACCGAGTAGGATGACAGAGATGTTTCGATGTAATATAAAGAAGTTAGATTTTGGAGTTGCGTCAACAAATTATTTAAGGTTTATTTCTTTGGTGCTAAATGCTTCTCTATTGCTAAATGGGTCTGCTGCTCTGGATCACGCCTGATACACAAATATCTTGGATGAAAAGTAGCCCATGTAACTCTTATTATGTGTACCTACAATTTCATAAAGATCATCATCTGCCTAGCCTTTTCCTCTAGTCTAACCCTAGTCCAACCCTAGTCTAACCGGATGCAGCTGAATACCAGTATTTTACATGGAGCGACTGCCTATCTGACCTCCACAACCCAGTTAATACTAGGTAATACAGGTCACTGACTACCTGTAACGACTGCCAAAGATCTATATATGGCAGCCGGGACCAACAGCTTAACGTGCTTTCCGAGGCACGGAGGATCTCCATAATTTAATTTCCTCCTTAATTTCATAAAGATGTGTATTGCTTTTTGTTCGGCAGACTATTCTTTCGTTGGGTTTCAGATCCACTCCCGTCACAATACCCGAGCCTTTGGGCAAAGCAGGCGTAATGTATATAATACTAACAGGACGGTTTTATATCTAGGTATACTAACCCAAAGACTTGATTTCGAAGAAAGTTGTAGGCTTGATAGTAAATTAAATTAATATGACGCGCACACATAATATACAAACCATATAATTAAAATAGTCGATTGTGTGCAAATCAAGTGATTTATGATGTAACTTAAATCTAAACAATGGAATAAAAGAATTAGTAATGGTTTTTGAGTCCCAGTTAATAGGGGGCTAGCCTATTGCCGTCAACCGGTCACAAATCCAGAGTCCGTAGCTGTTAGTGACAAATTCTTGAAACTTAATTCACTTTGAACGATCCGGGAAACGAACCCAGGAACTCTTGCTCAGCAATCGCGCTTGCGACCACTAGATCAACAAGGCGGCCATGTTGGTTTACCTCTCTCTCTATCTCTCTCTATAATATACCTCTGCCCTTCGGAGATTATAGGCGTGTTATAATGTTTTATTGAATAATTTTGAAACCGCAATTGCAAAATATAAAATCCAGCTAAAAAACCATTGACCATAACAAACTAACCTAACCCAACAACTTTCACCTTTAATTAACGATACAATCTAAAAACAAATGTTATCGTTTGATAGTAATAAATATGATTTACGATGAAGACATCGTATTTGAAGATATTAGATCAAGATAAGTCTGATTTTGTCGGTCACGTCGATCTGCCATAAAAACATAAGATGTTCCAGTAGGTACCTATTCAATATTATAAATGGAAAAGTGACTCTAGTTGTCGGGTATTATGGCTTTAACGGCTAAACAGCATGGAAAAAAGTGGGGAAGGCTATTGGGGCTGCGGGTTGTTCGGGGCTGCGGGTTGTTCGGGGCTGCGGGTTGTTCGGGGCTGCGGGTTGTTCGGGGCTGCGTGTTGTTCGCAAGAGATACCGCGGCCTCGACATAAAGGGCTAAGAAGGAACATGGGTGGTTTTTAGTCAGTAGAAGTCTGACACTCCCTTTCGCTCTGCCCAGGAGCGGGAGGGGTTATTCGATGATTTTCCAACAGCCAAAAAAAAAAATGGGATGTAGTGAACAGGGTGTATTATAAGGTGGGGGGAAGCCACCAACGCTAAACGCGTTAAAATTGCATTTTCATGGATGAAGCATTTGTATCCCCACATACAAATGCTTCATCCATGAAAATGCATTTTAACGCGTACAGAATAGTTGTATTGAATACGTGGTAACCGTTTTAGCGTTGATGTCCTTCCACCTTGTATACTTTGCGTTACCCCGGCCAAAAGTTAGTGTTTATGTGTGTGTGTGTGTGTGTATTAACTTACTACGTGTTTAGCCTGGGTTAGGCCCAGCACAGACTAAACAAGTAAATAAATAATCGGTCAATAATTTAGTAACAAGAAAAACCGGTCAACACAGATCCGTTTTAGACCAAAATAAAAAATATACCTTCTTCAAGTATAATTTGTCAGTGATTTAAAATCTTGATATTCTTTTATTTTATGCACTTATCAAACATTTTAGATACCTACTCATTAATTATTTATCGTTTACATAACACGATATTATTTATTGATATTCCCAGTAATACGATATTTCGCTTACCAAATATTTAGCAACGAAAGTCCGGAACCATGTCTCCCAGTTTATCTCCTAATCTACAGACACACCTCTGTTATCAATTTGATGATGAACGACAATTCGCACAAACATTCCTTGTAGATAACGCTGTTTCCCGTCCGTCACCCAAACAGCGCCCTTTTTCCGATAATCTCCAGATAGCATCCTCTTTATCGGGAATTCCAACCGTGGAACCAACTTAAATATGCACTTTACTATGTTCACAAATCAATTTACAATATTGTAGTCAACTGCTTTTTTTTTGGCGGGTGGAAAATCATCAAATAACCCCTCTCGCTCTTAGGCAGAGCGAAAGGGAGTGTCAGACTTCTACTGACTAAAAACCACCCATGTTCCTTCTTAGCCCTTCATGTCGAAGCCGCGGTATCTCGGTATCTCGCAGCCCCGACGGGTGTAGTCAACTGCTTGACGTAAGCATTTCTTAAATAGCGCCACAAAACCCCTTCCTCCGCCTTCTGCATCCAGTCTGACCCAACCACCTTTTAAAAATTCATTGGTCCACCTAGCTAGGGGATACGCTACAGGTAGGAACAGGTTTTCAGGCTAGGAAACGGTTCTATCATCAACCTATGACAGTTCACACACTATTCAGATCTCACGCTACTAGACACTTTAGCCAATAGTGACCAATCTCATCCATCCATGTTTGAAATCCGTTTTAACAATACATTCTCGATCTACCTACCTAGCAGCACGCTACGTTTACCGATTTGCGGTCTCCATTCAACAACACGCAAAATGACGTGAAACATACCTATGTAATCAGCTAATGGTATGTGTCATTCATCGATTTTATGGTGGATAGTGTGATAGAGATGGAGATATATGTCCAAGTAAGTAGGGTCTTTGTGGTCTCTGGTCTCCCCCCATATCCTACGAAATCGTCGTCCAATTGTCTCCACGAACAAATTGATTCAGATTAATAAACTGCGGACGATAAGTGACGTCGCCTGTTATCAATATTGTTTCACTTGGTCGCTTCGACAGTTGCTCGGGAACCGGCTGATAGAACGATCGTTACTTCTGCATCATCAGACATCGCAAATTTCTTTGGATTTGCGTGTATTAGTAATAAATTCTTGATTATTGTGAATTAAGTAGTGGTTTTTAGTGCTGAAAGTGTGTTTAACAGTGGTATTTGAATTGTGAGTGATAAGTTAAAGGTGTTTCTTAAAATAAATCTGACTAATGAAGAGATGACGACGGTGCAGTTGTATGGAATGTTAAATGATTGCCACTCTGATGGGAAACTGTAAGATCTCATTCATTTTTAAATATTTTTAGTCAAAACTCAACAGTTTTGCTGGTTTCTACACGTTTTTTCATTAACTGTAATGCATTAGTCATTTACTACACCAGGATATGTAACGATAGAATATATTGCAGCAATGTTATTCTTGAGTCACTGCGATTTCTAGTGTGGTATCACATGTTGTAAGACTAAAATAATAATGAATGAATGCTATCGTTTGTCAATATTACTGTTATTGACAAACGATAGCATTTCATAAAATCGCTATTATTATCGTAAAAAAGTAATGGTATAAAAAATGGACTAGCTATTTTGGACGCAAACGAAATAAAGAGAATGCGAAGAAAGGGCGGGAAGCTTGTTCAAACTTGCAAAAGATATTGTTAAGTAGGTATATTTTACAAGGCACTGTATGGGATTTATGAATTGTATGTATGCAACAAAACATTGAAGACTAAACTTTTAATGATGTCATTCTTCGTGGATTCCTTTTGTTTATCTTACATTTTTATGTTTTTCCTTGCACAGCTCAAAACGAGATTGATTTAAAATGTATCATACTGCAAAGGGTTGTCATTGTCGAACAAAATGATTAATAAGTTTTTTTATATTGAACTGCACATCAATCACCAATTTGTTTGCAAGGTTGGTGATATGACATCACTCTCTTTTCGTTAATTATTTTGTTGTTAACGATCTATGAATAGATTTGTAATAAGAGCCTGTTTTAGTCAGGTTAATTGCTATGCTGCTGCTTCAATTTCGGTTCTGTTTACACTTGTTGTATTTTTTTTCGTTTCAAATATTACCTTGAGTCCACTGACGCTCCCGCGTGGTGGTTGGAAGTTAAATAATGTAAATGTTGATGGATGGAGAGGGATAGGAAGGCCAAAGTAATACTGGATGGATTGCGTGAGGAATGGTATGAAAGAGAAAGGAGTAAATATGCCACTGTGACGTTTAACAGGGAAGAATGGAAGAAGAAAACGTGTTGCGCCGACCCCAAATAGAATGGAATAAGGTTACCTGTGTGGCTATTTTTTGCCGGAATCCGTTCAGACGTGAAAAAAAAAGGACGGAGTTATTTCCGCATTTATGATATTATTATTGGCATGCATGTCTATTGCTTATCATGGGATTTAAAACTCATGGGACAATTAGGCGAGGTTGTTGAACGGAAGACAAATGACTTAAACAATATTTATATTCCGACGTATCGGAATACTCGTTTACAGTTCACATAAATTACAACAACATGCGTGGGATACTAAGTAGCTTATAAACATTTAACATTCCTCCATTCCCATGAAAACGTAAAAACATTACAATCATATAACCGCCGTGTAATCTTCCTGTTCATCAAACTAATAGTTCACAACACAGAGTATGAAGAAATGGAGAGTGTATACGCACTTTTCTAGGATGATCATGGTTATTTTTTAATGAAAGTACATGATTGGTCAATAACCTTCAAGATTAAATTAATAGTATCTAGTTTTTCTCTTTGTGGTATTTCACTAACCCAAGGCATGGTATAAAAGTGCGTAATCCTACATTCATCAGTGGGTGGAACAAGAGTGGCAATGTTGAGGATTGTAATCCCGTTCAATGATAACGTATACCATCAGAATAACTGTTCTTATGGTTACTTTAGCTCAAAGATCAACTTGTAACTACTGCATTGTCTACTTAGGTATATAGCTTTAGTTGCGGTTTCAGTCTCTACATTTGTTTTTTTTTTATCAAATAGAAGCAAGTAGCAGCTGCAATAGTTCTGACCAGTTGGCGACTGTCTAGGCATTCATCGTTAACGACGAATTCCTAGGCATTTTCGTACGAATTATTATGCGTAGTCACATTAGACGTTTCTTCACACATGAGCCTTCCTTTCCTTCCTACTCCATGGTTCACACCGATGCCTCAAAGGGTCACAATAGGCATTGTTTTCGAGCCCATTGTCTGTAGCTTGTCACTTTCATTTGCTACCTTTTAGTTGGGTAGACATGTTCCTAAGTAAAGCTCGAGCTAATGGGAGATATAATTGGTTTCCATTGTATGGTCTTGGCTTTACGGGGACCACCCAAACTTGTACCGTAGGTGGAAAGGTGATGCTACTGATCTTTAGGATATTAATTAGATGTTTTTTTGGAAATCTATGTTTGTAATACCTATACCGATCACGACCTTTGTATACAATGTAGCGAGAGTGCTAGATAATGGATTTGAGTGTAAGATGAAAAGACTAACAAGAAAGTTAGCGAGGTGACGACTTAAAAAGAAAAAGGTACAAGTTTGCTGTGCCGACCCTAAATAGATTGGGATTTGTCTTTTTTTAAGTGGGAATGGGAATGGTATCTACCTTGGTGGAATTTCCACCTGATAGTGGCTTATCTCTAGCTGTGTAGAAGACTTGTCCTGACTCAACAGTGAACTATGCCATTGATGATGAAATATTTAAATAAATATTGTCAAACTGCAGGCATACAAAGAAATCTGTCTCAAATGAAATACATTTATTTTGGAGACTAAACAATGCGACAGCTATTATGTAAAAGATATGTTCATGAATTATTTAAAAGCAGAAAATTCTTTATTGGACACTTTATGCAAATTTTTATTCTACGTCTTTATTTATTAAATATATTTCAATGTCACACACCTGATGCCATAGGTTCGTTTATTAATAGATGATTAGTGCTCACATAAACACGACTACTATTAGGTATTAATGTTGACCTTAAGGACCTGTCGTATTTCACATAACTTATGACGTTAGATTTTAATCATAATAAAGTGTTATGCACTTTATTAAAGTAATAATGTTTTTATAACGTTGCTCAAGCGCAGCACAATTTTATATCTCTGTGTAATTTAATGATGTCCTTGTCTTTATAATAATTCCCATATTCCCTTTTATTAAGCTACAGCCAAAATAATGGGCTCTGTTGGTTTTTCACTTGACTCACTTAGTGCCTGCAAAAACTGACAATACTTGCATATTAGGCAAACTATCGTCTACTTTACTTTAGAACTACTATACTTTAGAAACAATTTCTCTAATAAGTTATACAGTAATGTTCTTGTTCAATATATTAATAATATTAATTCTATACTCGCTTTTTTTAAGATTACCAGTCTTACTAAGGGGTATCGTATTACCCAATACTAGCTGCATCCGGTTAGACTGAAAAATGGCCCCAAAATAGTTGGAAGAAGGTTAGCCAGAGATGATGATGATTATATTTAAGAGCAGTGTAACAAAATTCGTATTTATTATAATTATTTTAATGCTAAACCCGCTTTAAAAAATAACAAAATGCAAGTGTCAGTTATAAGTGAACTTAAAATACTTTGCCCCGTAGCTTCAAAATAAATCACAGCATACATTCAAACAAGCAAACTATAATAATGAGCTTAAAATCGTTTTCACGCGTCCGTACTCAGAATAAATTGGCCTGAATTGTATGGCATGCGTGCGCGCCGGTCGTAGGTAAATATCCAGTGTCTGGATAATTTTACATTGTTCAATTAGTTTATAAACTAGACGACCTTTGTTTTCAATAGGGACTGGACATATCTAGCGTTTACTGTGATTGGTAGGTTACCTAGATGGTACCTATTTTCCTTGATGTTTTCGGTTTATGAGTAAAAGCAATATATTAAATATTTATTCAATTCGATGATAGATTTTGGTATTTGGATTGTTTTTTTATTCGGGGTTTTTAAAAGCTGTCCGCGGCGTTTGAATTTATACCTGGTTTAAGGTAATAAGCTCACTGCCTAATAATGAGACTTTAACATAAACTGGTGATGTACGGGTGTGGTGGTGGTAAACCGCGTCTAAACTCTTAGGGAAATGCAGGCGTTTGTTGCAATACTAACATCACGCCTGTAATCCCCGAAGGGTTAGGCAGAGGTGTACCTGAAAGTACACCCACATTTCGCTTAAGTCTCATGTTATAGGACTAGGTATTATGTTTAAGTCCCATGTAATAGGGTGCAAGCCTATTGCCATCAACCGGGCACAAATCCAGACTCATGGCTGCTACTGAGAAATTCCTGATGGAAAAACCTAATAACACTTTGATCTCACTAGGTAGACCGACGAGGCAGTATTTGCAACATGTTGCATTACTTGCCTGTTTCAAATCTTCGTTATTGAATCTAAATTATAGTTTACATTTTAAAGGGTGTAAAAGTACCCTTAACGAAGGCGAAAAACACTTGTTCCCTCCGTCACTGCGAATTTTTTTTTTTCAAAGTTTCAAATTTTTCACAGCGGTTTTTTTTTAATATTAGTTTACAGGTTTTTATCATTACCTCCATGACCCGTTTACTATTCAAAGCATCTACTAGCACAATGTTTTAGGAGTGCTACATTGAGTTTTTCCGTAAACAGTGATTTTTCACCCAAAAAAGAAAATCGTTTCACAGCAATCATTTTTGTTAAGGGGTATTTAGTTTGATGAACACTCACACACACACGTACTTGGTTGACGGCTTCCTGAATGGTTCGTTTACACCCTGTATATCTATACAATGTACGCTTATACACTCATAACACCATTAACAAATCACACATTCAAACAAAAAAAGGTGCATGTTATTATAAAAAGTGAAAACACGGTCGTTTGTCTATCGGTGCCAAGGCCCGGCTGGTTATCAAAACAACTGGTCTATCTAGCAAGGTCGGACAATTGATAGTCTACGCTCCGTTTAAGTGTTTATAGTATAAATTGCCTTGTAGGTGTCATGTAGATGAAATGATAGTTGAAGGCGAAGGAAGGGTTAAAGTTTTTTGAACTTTCAAGGATTTTATTATTTATATATATATTATATATTTATATTTGTTTGGGCTGATTATTATCAAAACTAACATATAGTAAAGGTAAACAAAAGTCAATGTTTTTTTATGATATTATTCTCTTATGAAAAAACAGAATTGCCGTTTTGCTGCTCTTTTCAGACTGGTTACCTTGGAAATCACACTTACAACGAATGCTAAAACATAGGAAAAAAATATTGGTATTAAAACGACTCTACCTTATAAGTCCAGGATAAATAAACTTCGTGTCCATGCAATTCTATGCAACATCTCATTTTCCTTGCCCCATGTTACTTGGGGTTGGCGCATCACGTTTTTTTCTTTCGTTCTCCCTAATCAATCGTCACGCAATCATTTACTCCTCATTCCTTCATATAATTCTTCACAAAATCCATCCAACTTGTATTTGGTCTTTCTTTCCCGCTCCATCCATCTTTAATATCGTTGGGATTCCTTTCCCTCTCCATTGGCTTTTAGTCACATGCGATTGGTCCCTCCTCATCATCAGCCACGACGTCGAAATATTTCACAATGTTAATTTTGTGTCTTGTGTCGGCTAAATGCAAGTCCACAGGCACTTTTATGTCCTGACAGGTTATTATCAATACATTACAATTAACTGTTTCCCCGCAACCAGCGGACAGTAAAACAGATAAAGTGTTGCATCACAGTTACACAGACAACAAATATACAGACAAACGTATTGCTCTTCGATCGCATAAATCTTAGTGTTGTGGGTCACAAGGAAATGTGTACTTACAATTAGTATCTAATGTTGTACTTGTTCTCTTTGTGTTTGTGAGTGCAAATTGATACAATCACAGACAAGAAAATAGAGTAACACGCAGTGTATGTAAAACGAGCATTCGTCACATTTCTACTAAAGAAAGCTTATCAAGTATTCAACTTCTGATGTGAAGTCATCAGAAGAGGGACGACCTGATACTTTCTTAAGATATTTCGGAAACACCATCTACCAATATTGCTATTGTAGATACTCCAACAGGCCATAGTTATTGTATTGTATAATAGGCTGGCTTCCGCAACTCTACGTTCATAATGCGTATTTTGTGTACGGGTGGGAAATTTATTCGATCCACTCCAACTCCCCGAGAAAGGTCAGCAGCCCCTTAGTGTTTCTTTCGATCTCGCGAAAAGTACCTGGGTTACCGAAGCACTTTACCCTGTATGGGGCTACCACTGAGAAGTGTAGAAGCACGTGTAATGCTGTCTCGTCTCCCTTCATGCAGGCTCGGCAGAGTCGGCTATCGTGGCTCTTATGACAAAAAGGTGTTTGTTTAAAGAGCCGTGTCCAGTGATGGCGGCCATAGCTATAATAACCATCAGGATTCACCAATTCTTGTCAGCATCATACAATTTCTGTATTCACAAACTAAACCAAACTCTTTCCTTGTCCACAGGCCTCTTCAAAGGCTCAACAACAACGCTAGACGGGATCGGTCTGCGGCCGATGCCAGCGGAACGACCGAAAACGTTGCGAAAACTAAAGTCAGTGTACGACGCGTCCCCGACTGAGCCACCACCTCCACCGCCGACTATCTTGAGCAGCAATGGACAGGCAACAGACAGGAATATCAATGGGGTCGAGGATGAAGTCAGGAGACGCAGTAACACCACCAGCTCGACGCAGAGCGGGGAGAAGTCGCTGTCTATACTTAGTCCGTTTGATGAGCAGGTGAGGTTCTTGTTTATTTAAATTTGTCTGTAGAAGAAGCAGTTGCTCTATGTAAAATACTAGGTATTCAACTGCATCCAGTTAAATTGGAAGCTGACCCAACATACCTGGTGAAAGGCTACGGAGGTGATGATGATGTCTAAAAGCAAATAGCATAATAAATGATCTTAGGTACAGTTGAGAGAGTGCTTGTTGGGAGATTGACTATTGAGTCTTCCTCGAGATATGCATAATTCTAGCACAAACAGTATCCAAGTTTCTTTGCAAGTTTTCGCACAACTGCCAAATTAATGTAAAGCGTAATTTAAAACTAGAGAAAAGATATGGGAACATTTCTAAGTCAAAGTACGAGCTAAGTAGCGTTTGACTAACATATTATATGTCTTGGCAGTAAAGCTCTTGACTCGCATTATGCTAAAGGATAGCTGACGAAAGGTTGATTTTATTGCGGTGATTGGTGGTGTCGTCTAGACGTAATACAGGAAAATTAAATATAATCATGCGTAGTAAGCTATTACAAAATAATACCATATAACCCCAACGAGGAAGTGTTTACAATAATAAAGTACTTGAATATAACTGTATGCAAAATAATGACTAAAAACGGTTTTCAACATACTCATTTTTAATAAAAACAATTTGTATTCTCCACGCAACAGATTTTATATACCCATGAGCGTAGAAATTACATCATTTCTCTATCCATATTTCCATCCATAGCAATAATATGAATGCTAAAGTAAATAAGTTTCTGTCTGTCAGTTACCTTTTAAAGGCGTAACGGCTAAACTAATTTTCAAGAAATTTGGTACATTGGTAAACCTGACTGCCTCGTTGGTACAAGTGACAGCAATCGCGACTGCTTAATATGATTGAGGTCCTGGGTTCAAATCCTAAGTCGTGTAAATTGTTATTGGATTTTTTTCTATCAGGAATGTCGCAGTACCACCCAGTCTGGATTTGTGATGGCAATATGCTCTATACATGGTACTAAACATAACTGGCGAAATGTAGGTGTACCATTAGGTAGACCTCTGCCTGGCCCTTTGGGTATTACAGGCGCGATGTAAACCTGTGCCTTGTAAACTAGGGCTAGGAAAGGGGATGCTTTTTATCCGAACAGTAATATTCCCGTCGGTTAGTTTTGACCGCTACACGGGCGGACCCGTGTCCAAAAGCTATTATGTATTTTTTATGATTTTCAATATATTCCGTGACTGTATCTGCATTTGGTCATTGGATATTAAGTGGCCATTAGAAATAACAACCATTTTCAATTATAACTCGTAACATTCTGTGGGTAATAACTAAAATGGAATTAATTAACGTAGAGGTCAGATCTTCTTGGGTCAAATGAAGTAAATTACGTCATAATTATTACAATCACGACGCGTGTTAGAATTTTGTATCTATGTAAAATAGCTTTTCTTGAGCTTTACGTAAGTCTAGTAAAACCTTGTTTTAAATTCTAAGCTGGTAGTCAATCATCACTACATATTTTAAAACAAAATCCTCTGCCGCGTCTGTCTGTCTGTTCGTGATTAACTCAGAAACTACTGCACCCATTTTCATGCTGTTTCACCAATGGATAGAGTGGTTGTCGAGGAAGGTTTTAGTAAATGCATACCGACATCAAGCGTGTGAAGCCGCGAGCATCAGATAGTAAATAATAATAATACGGCTGCTATTGGCATTACTGTAATATGATAGTGGTGTAACCTTCGGACTACCAAGTAGTCATCCCCCCATCTCACTGTTGGTCCAGCTAATACTCCTACCGTCTCGTCGAACATTAAACTTTATTACTATGATCATAGAGGTGACAAAGTGGTCGACAGCCGTCGTACCTGATGATTCTAACAGTACTATCGCAAACAATGGCGGTTGACCACTTTTAGTACATAACAACCAAGTAAGTACTCCACAAAATAACGGTTTTTTCAAAATTCTGCGTACACCAACCACCAACTGTAAAACCAAATGCTGCATAATAACATGGGGTGCGTTAAACCACAGGTGTTTAACATCAAAAGATAATTTCCTCACTTCCTGCCTTTGTTAGATGCGTCACCATGTTTCGAACCTATTGTTATGCCAAATTGTATGGCTGTCTGTCATGGTTCATGGGTTCAGGCGGTTGGTTAGCTAAGCGATGGACTTGGATTCGGAGGACGGTTGGACGGTTAAAAGGGTGGAGTGTCTTCAGATCTGTATTACTTTGTGCTTACTGGTTCTACTGTACTTCTGCCTTGAAAGAGAATTGAAGGTTACTTGTTCTGGTACGGGCTGTTCGAAAGAGATACCGCGGCCTCGACGCAAAGGGCTAAGAAGGACCATGGGTGATTTTTAGTCAGTAGAAGTCTGACACTACCGCTCTGTTTAGAGAGGGAAGAGTCATTTGATGATTTCCCACACTCCAAAAAAAAAAAGGTTACTTGTTCTTAATTAATTTAGTCCAATCATTTAGATGAATTTAATGTCTTAGAGTAGGCCTGTTGTTTGTATAATGGAATTCGCATAAGTTTTGTCAACGGGTAGAGTTCAAACCCACGTCCTCTTGTTCGGTAGTCTGGTGCCTCAGCCTTTGGGTTAGTGCCCCATGTAAAAATACCTCATTGACATTTCATTTTATTAATCATACGCTGTCATTGTGACAGATAAGATTTATAGAGTGTTATTTATCTGTCATGTATATTAATCGATTTTCATGTTAATTAATACGTATTCTGTCGTTGCAAGGTAAAGCTCTTATATTTATGTTTTTACTTAATTCAATTGAAAGAAGTTACTTTAACTTAGCCATGACATACTCGTAAAAATAAGCATTTGAAATGCTAATGTCGATGATACCGTTTTGTTCCATAAATTAAAATCCACTTAAATTCATGTGTTTTGCATTTAAAGTGCTCATTTGTGAATGTATCGCTAAACGTTTTTCCTGATAATTTTAGAAACTTCTGATGAGTACCTACATGAATAACTACATGTCCTTTTATTGTTTCCGGTTTCGAAAGGGGTAACCCTTTCGAAACTTTTCTTTCACACAATAACTACGAGATAGTGAAAAATTTTATTCAGATTTTTCCTAATGATATTTACAAAGATATCATGACACACCTTTTATAGATTTTTACGAAAAAACTATTTATATTTTATTTTGGAATGTTAAAGGTTAGGAATAAAAGGAATTTCATATATAATAGCTTTAATTGAATACATTAATGACTTCAATAGTATCTCTCGTTGAAAAGAATTTATAAAATCAGTAAATCTTTTCTCCTGTAAAATTTTGATTATTCGATTACCGGGTTATTGCCTAGGAGCGTCGAATTATAGGTACAGTGTGATACTTTTATGTGCAATAGTATAGAAAAAACTGAATACGGTTGCCATATTCTGGGTTCCTTACAGAGCGAGGAATGATATTGACGATCTTTAACACTTTGCAACTGTTTTTCGTTAGGCATTTTTGTTTTTAAACGTTACCCCACACTAGGAATTTCTCCTGTATCGTGGGAGCGTTCACAAACATATAAACTCACATACACAAATACCCAGACCCGAAACAACTATCTGCAGGCCATACAAATATTAGTTCCGTGCGGGGATCGTACCCGCGACACGCAGCGCAGCAGTCGCTCAGCCACTGCGCCAACCTAGCCGTCATTTAATTATGAAATAAATGATATTTTTTTCTGGTCAATTACGAGTAGTCTATAAAAAAAAACGAAAAACGTGACTCACTTGTGTTATGATATGCTAAATGGTTTTCATTAATATTGGTGCTCGAGGCAGTACTCCGACACCCACAGAAAGACAGGCAGGTGAGCGCTGCATCTGAATATGACACGTTATACACGCCTGAGCCTGCGTGTCCGATGGACAGCTGTTGTGGAATACTTCACAATTATGCGGATTAAATGCAAAGCAGCCATTTAATGTTCAGTTTGTACAATATGGTGCGAGCATCTGTTTTGTGGCTTTTTAATATTCTGGACACGTAGAGTAAAGTGGTACAACGTCTTTCTGTAGTTACTTTTTTTCTTACTTGATCTAAGTGTATTTTTCTATTGCTTACATAATATGTTTTGTCAAATAATCAGATATTGTAGGTTTACCATCTTCATTCGAGCATATTAATTTGTTGAGTCTGGTATTGAACCAGTTCCCCACTGAGATAGATAACGTATATAAGCAAACTGGCGACATAGTAAATCTCTACTTAAGTAGGTACATCGAAAAACTCACTTAAAAGTACCTATGATACGTTATAACATAATCATAAGTCGATTACAACATACTCAAGCCACACTGATATCTTCTAAAGTCACCCCAGTACATCATTCTTCCACAAAAAGTTGAACAAAAACTCTTCACAAAAAACTGTCACATGTATGCGGGCGATACCCACATATCGAGACTTGGCCACATTACGCGCTGATCTCGATAACGTTACGTCGTACGCACAAGAGTAGATAGCCATTGGAATACGAACTTGTATAAGCAAGCTGGGTGATAAAGTACGGCGTGTCTGTGTGTGAATTCTCAGTGAAACGTTATATGCAATCAAAATAAGAGTCAGTCAGTAGGATCAGTTATTTACTAATCGTATCTAATGTGATGGAATTTAAGTTTTTTTGACTTGCTTAAAGCATAATCAATTCACAGGTTTGCTTTCTGTGAGAGGGATTGGGCCACAGTCCCAACAATAAAACTTACGGGTCCAGTACTGTTTAGTCCAGTACTGTCTGTATGTCAGATGTCTTTAAATGCTTGATATTAGAAATACAGGCTTCCTCACGAAGCTTTTTATTTTACTGATTTAACAAACATAACAACACCATAGTAGTGTAGTTTGAAGTTAGTTAGTTTTAAGTCGCGGCCGATACCAATAGGCATAGCATATGATTGATACGACGAGTAGACACTTGTATTTTTTATTTCCTTTCATAGCCATGCAATTTATTAACTTTGCATTGTCACTGCGCTCTTGCACAATGTTAGGCTTCTGTTGTATACTATACTCATGTTGTGTTCAGGTAGGCAGGTGGCAAACTGAGCAGATGTTTGAACGTCGCGTGAAAGCGACCCGATGCTTCCCATGATAATGTTTGTTGATAAAATTGAAGAGCAATTTCAGTTTGATGTGGTACTCATTTTTTATTCGTTTTTAAAAGGTCGTCTGTTCCACTGCAGGTTGCTTTAGTATTGAGACATTTTGTGTGAATAGCATTATTACTGGCATAATTAAAGGAGTTAAATTTTCTGTAACTACATACATGTAATTCTACACAGTGTCTTTACATAATTTATTCAGCCATTTTTTTTTCAATACGTTTACTTAAACATATTTTAACAACGATTGGATGAAGTCCTACGTAGACTAATCTCTTAACTACCGAACATGATAAATGTTTTGATACCTCAATGTTAGCTTAGTATCTTGATGTTGAATTGCTGTAGCCAGCCTGTTCTGTACCTTTCCAGGGCAAAGGCCTGCCCCTAGTCTTCCTACATCTCACGAATCCACGCGTTCTCTTTCCAGTTCTGACGGAACCAAACCAGTTCCACTTAGTCTTGAAATAATATGTTATTCGTACCGAAAAAACTTTACAAAAAGTTACTTCTTGCAATAACAACTGTAGAACCTCACTACTTGAACACCTGCTAATCAACACGTCAATTCACACGGTAGACGTAACAAAAATATAGTTCTTTGCATACTGTCTTGAGAATCAGTGTAAAAAACATAGATTGTATCATCGTGATTCGTTGCTACTTGGTATACAACTATTACAAAAATCGTTCACTTGTGTCTTAAGACCCTATCAATCAAATAAGCATTAATTAGCGAAGCCTTCTTGCTGGTCAAGGTTATTATCTTACTTTTGTCTTGACTACCTCGTTGGTTTAGTAGTAGCAATCATGACTGTCATGCATGAGGTCCTGGGCTTGATTCCCAAGTCCGGTAAAGTGTTATTGGGTATATTTCCATCAGAAATATATCAATAGCAGCCACGAAGTATGGATTTATGCCCGATTCATGGCACTAAGCTCGCCCCTCTTACATTGGATTTCAACATACCCGGCGAAATGTGGGTGTACTTATGGGTACACCACTGCCTAACCATTCGGGGATTACAGGCGTGATGTTATGTTACTGGATTGTCGATCTATTAAAATGTTATTTACTCAGCAAAGTAATCCTTAAATCCTACATTTGATATATCCATCATCAAGCCATCAAGCTTAGCAAGTTTTGTTTCTATTTCAACAAGATTTACCTTAAATATTTTGTAATTCCTATAAAATTAAAAGCCAATCTTATTTACAGTTTCCATTTTTCCAACAGGAGGAATGGGCCAAGATCTCGGAGATAATGGCCTCGTTCGGCAGTAAGCTCGTCCGGGAGTCGGTCTTCGTGTCTGAGCTTGAGCAGGAGTTCACCTCACGGCTTGGGTTGAGCTGTTCCGAATCCAGTCTGAGTCCCTCTGTGGCTTCCAACCTTGGACTATGGCTTTCTGGCATGGGACTGCATGACTATGAGACCTTGTTCTTGGAAAGCGGCTATGATGATATCGAATTTGTTGTAAGTATATCTTTTGTTGCTAATTTTAAATTAATGTCTATGCATGTTACGCAGCTGATTTGGTAACAGTTAATCTACAATCAATGACATTGTAAAACAACAGTGACAGTTTAACATAAAAATGCATATCATGTAAATACATGAGCACACAACATTAACATAAGATCACCTAAGAACCAGAACTAAAACCGTCGTAATAATGTAACGCTATAATTGTAAAAATACACTCTCAACAAAAGAACTAACAATAAACATTTGTTTCAGAACGGTATCCTAGACGAAAACGATCTCCGAGAGATGGGCATAGAAGAGAACGATAGACAAAAAATTCTAGAATCAGCTAAACAATTACCTCTTAAAATAACTGAAATAAGCAATAATCATAACAATAACAATATAAGTAAAAGCCAAAACGAATCCGTAGAAGAATGGCTAAAACATATAAACTTAGAACAGTATTGTGATACCTTTAGGAAACATTTATATGTAGATATGGATAGAGTGAAAAGAATTTGGGAAGTTGAACTGACTGCTGTACTGGAAATTCAGAAGGCTGGACATAGGAAAAGGATCCTGGCTTCGGTGTCTGGACAGCACAATGGACCTGTCAATCATATGGAAGATATTAATGCTGATCTCAATACTTTGGTAAGTGATATTTATGTTCTTGAATATTACTGAGCTAGGTATATCTAAAGGGCGATTACGTCAATAATCACTGTGCTAATAAATTTCCAAATCCTTAGGTTGATTAGCACTGCGATTTTGTGGCGCGGTCACCAACTCAGTTGTGTCAAATGATATGTCGTTAATATCAAAGGGCGTTGTACGTAATTATTATATCAACAGGACCCTTATACCTTTTGCTAAAAATCCACATCATGGAAAGAACAAAGGACAATAGGATGATATTAACATAATTAGTACTTTGCGGATTATTTCATGCTAATAAAGCAATTACTCATTTATTTCTGAGAAATCATCTCTTTGATCTCTTGTCTGGTCTCAAGTTGGTCTTGTAGTTTTATAACTGTTTTAATTTTGTCTTTATTAGTATTCACATTGGCAACCAAAGCTATAAGTACATCTATTTATAAATGATAGTTTTTCTATCAAAACCAGATTTCTTTTAATAATAGAATCACGTCGTGACCAAGACAATTACCTTGCGGAAACCCGTCGTCGCGCCGTTGGGTATCGACGCCTCGAAAGCGTACACCAAGTGCATACAGATACCAAGCAATCTATTTGTCCAAAAACGTATCAATTATCACCATTAACCAATCATTAAGGCCGACGAATCCGTTCTTTCTTTACCCAAAGAATACGTTGAGTGACATACAATCAAAGGTCTCAACTACATTTAAAAACATCAAATATAATAATAATGCATAGTTAATAGGTAAATGTTCATGGGTGTCACGAATGTCGGTGTCAACATCATGCATACTAATGCATGACTTCCCATACACCATGGTTGATCAACAAGAGAAAGCTATTACCACACCGATAGAGGTAGTAAAGATGTGCTATAAAGTGTTGTAAAAATATCACGTAACAGATTTTGGAGACGGGCAGTTGACGAATTTTAAGTAGATTGATAGATTGAGTTGACGAAATGAGGGCAACGGCTTGGGCGTGTTATGTTTTAATTATATAGTGAGAAAGTGAGCTGATTTTGATGAATGGGATGTAATGAAAGTAAAAGTACCAGGTGTAGAGTTTTTGTTTGATTGGACTGAATGTTAGTTTTGTTAATAAATCGTATATGTTATTAATTGTTCAATTTAGAGCTTCGGTTAATCAAGCAGCTTTTGTATACAGCATACAGAAACTCATGTTGCAATATGTTGAAATCAAATTACATTTAAAACATTGATTGATTGAAAGAACATATATCAAACGACTGGACCCAACTACAAAATAAGCATCATCTAAATCCAATTCACCCAATCACGGTTAAGACCTTTTTCCTTTGACACGATACAGTTCTTAAGAAACAGACACCAACTTACATCAATAAATCAAACACAAATGCCCCAGGAAGGTTCAATCTGAGCAATGAAGTGAGCAATTCGCTCAATCAAAAAGCTTGTAAAAAGGATATCCTTGCAGTAGAGCGACAATTGACGGCGGCAGAGGGCGTTGCTATGATATCGGGTTGAATGAGATCGGTGATGCGATTGATGGTAATCGAAAGGGTGAAAGAGGAATGGTTGTTCGGACTGCATCTACTGATGCATATCTAATTGGACTAGTACTTAAAATACTCACAGATCGCTTCACCTGAAAATGATTAGATATAAGTTGAACTGAAAAAAAAAAGTAGGTAGTAGTATGGAGCTACAGATGTTATTCGCGTGATTGCAACGTCAATTAAAGAAAAAAAAATGAGAACGATACTTGAAATGTTTTCTGATAGTAGAATGGTCTAACGATTGCCATAGAATTAATATTTACGATGAAGACAATAATTACAAGAATTCAGGAGAAAAGTAATAACTGCGCTATATAGAATACCGCATAAAAGTGGTAGATACTAAAATGATTAAATTGCTTTATTATCTCAAAAGTCGCATCAGAATCACCCTACTAAATAAAAAATCAACCAAGTGAGCACAGCTTAAGCCTCGTTTAAACCCCAAATTGTTATCGAATAAGGCTTAATACACACGCACGGTAGACAGGTGCATACTCATTGTGCGTCGATTGCCAATTTATTTGGCGAGGATATCCTTTCGCCTTAACTGGTTTAATATTATATTATGGTACCCACCTGCTGTACTTAGCTTTATTGCTTTCCGATCATGTGTTTTGGACTTATTGGATTTACGTTTTTATTGCATCGTAATAAGGCATCTAAATTGTTTTATTGTACTGCTTTAAATACTAGAGCTTTTTGAGACTCTCAATTGAGGAAACATCTGTTAAACAATCTTTATAGTAGGATTTTCATGATTAGAATTTCTATCAAATTATGTAATTTTCCTTACTTTTCTTTTTTCCTAATGTTCGGGATTTGCTGCTTGCTGCTTTTAGAAGACACATGGTTCCATCATCAGCGACTATTCGAAGGTATTTCAGGCGATCTAATGCAAAATTATATTATATTTAACTATTGCTACATTTTTAAATAGTTTCATAAAACACACTTACCAAAATCTACGTCGATAGTCATCTCCCCGCCTGTATTCAAACACCATCAATAAAATCCAAATTCATTTCTACATTCCACCTCACTGTATCGCGACACCTGTGAGGGCGTTGCCTGGCTACCCCCCTGTGGCACGTGCGTGATTATAATTAGCAGCCAGATGAGCAATTTAACGAGGATTAGCAGGTTTAATCTCGTCATATGTAAGTAAGTGACGTAGTGAGGTGGTGAGATGAGTTTTAAATAATGTGTTGGCGTTAAGTCTTTAGAAGACTGTTGAATTTTGTAGGGGAGTATATAATAAAAATATGGGGATGCGTGATTGTCGTATTAGGGAGACGTAATTTTATATTTTAACTAGCTTTCGCTCGCGTCTTCGCTCCTGTAATGTACGGAATGTACTCGCGCGGGAACGTTGCAAATGTAGTCCATAACACTCCGGGATAATTATGTAGCTTCTCGCTTGAGCAAGAATTCGTCTCCATTTTCTGATAGGTAACACTGGTACTGGTGGTAGGCATAACTGGCGAAATGTGGGTGTACTATTAGGTACACCTCTGCCTAACCCTTCGGGGATTATAGGCGTGATGTTATGTGATGTTATGTTATGTTTCTGATAGGTGGAACTTACATCTCTTATAAGGTTCTGATGCAGCCAGCCCCTTAGTACATATATCCAATTTCGGTAATGTCACACGGGCATGGTTTTTAAACAGATAAATAGATTTTTGAGTAATGTGACTGTCTCGTGGTTCCTGGTCCTGACCAGGAACCACTGGGAATCGAAGCCAGGACCTCTCCTGGCTTCGATTCCCAAGTCGGGCAAAGTGCTATTAAGGTTTTTTTCAGTAGCAGCCACGGGGGTTAGATTTGTGCCCGGTTAATGGTGTTAGGCTCGCTTCCTATTACGTGGGACTTAAACATAAATGGCGAAATGTGGGTGTACTAATGGGGCCTCTGCCTAACTCTTTGAGGAGTACAGGCATGATGTTATGTGATGTGTTAAGTATAAGATCACTGTAACTTGTGATAAAGTTTAATACTCAAAATTAACCTTCACCAACAAATTATATAAATAACACCACAATCTAAAACAAAATGTAAAGTACCATCGACTAGTGCTAGACTATTTTACATAAGTATTTGGCACATGGGTACTAACTCGCATAATTTTAGCTTCTCGTCTAGTTTCAGATTCGTGCAGGTTTTGTGTAGTACCTTAATGTTTGTATATGGTTATTTAGAGCAGTTTATATAATTTTCTTAGATAGAGCTATATTAAGAATCTGATAGAAACAATCTTTACAATATTCTTCGTCTTACTTACAAAGAACTTCAGGACTTTTATACAGGAATACTTATTTTGTTGTTGAACTTCGTAGAGAAAACGTTAACAAATAGATACGAAAAATAATAAAGTTAAGTTCATGTGAGAAGTATTTATAATACAGTCATTAAATGAGAAACCACGAAGACACAAAAAAGAACTTTATTTATGTTTCAGATTATTATCTCTAAAACGTTTATATATGTAAGCATTCGTAGACTTGATACAAGATTGCTATATACAATTCAAAACCTCACTTAAAAAATACCGTAGCTATTAATTTCACATCCACTCATCTGACCATACATCCACAACATCCTATTCATTCACAAGCATCGCTAATTCAGCCTACATGTAGCATCTAACTTCATATAATTATTGCTCGCTAATTCAGCCTACATGTACAGTCAGCATCCGAAGTAGCTTAACTTTTCAAAATTTTAATTATTCGATGTACAGTACCTACACCCGATATTAATTTTAATGTTCTAGATGACTAGTTTTTAAAATATTCCTTACTCTTCAATAACTTGTTAGTAACTAAAATATCTAACAAGTTATTATTATAAAACCTGCTTTGAAACTTGGAGTAGTGTAAATCTACTTCTGATGCTGACTGTACCACCTACCTTCATATATTGCTGCCTTTTTTTTTAATTTCACACGTCGGCAAGCCTGTATAGGTAATTAGTGCTCAATTCGTCGTCTATTCAACTCCGATGAGAGTGCCCCACTCGGAGGGAAATGTAAGCGCAACATGCATGGCCCTTACTATGGATGCGTTGGGTTTTTTTATTAGGATGGATTTTTTATTTATTATGGTGAATTTGCTAGATTTATATTTTGATTTACCTACTAGTGGGTTTTCTGTACCTACAAACAATGCAATACAACAGTGTTATTTTTGTATTGATTTGTTTAATCATCAGGTGTTATCAACCTTTTCTAGTTGAAAAATTAAAATGTTAGTGCTGATGATAAATGCTAGGAGCTCTTTTTATATTGGTCTACGTTCAAGTGATAGCTTAAGTTTTATAACTTATTCACGTATTAGGTAGTTACAATATATTATTGCGTTAGTAAATAACATTTTCCTGGAGAAAACATAAACGTAAGGAAGGATTTTTAGTGTATCAGCTTGATATAGGTAACTTGTAATCACTCATGTTTCCATGATCCACTGTGTAGAATTACTGGATAAGTAGGATTCATAAATTATTGTTGGGTTAAGTTTAATGCTGTTTCAATATTCCAAGCATAATTTCAACATAGCCCTTGTTTTCGTCACCCACATAGCCTTCAGACACTGCTCACCCAGTTTTCCGGTCAATTAACTTAGAAAAACTCACAGCACTCAATGTCAAAACAAAAACAGTAGCCATTTTGTCCATATTTAATCTTGTTTATCTACAAATAAATTTAATATGATTCGATACGGCCCGCTTGGTCTTATTATAATGATTGATAAAGATAATCTGATAGGATTAATAGAGAAATGACATTATTTGTGAGTCATATTCTTTAGAAAAACATGTGATGTGGGATTTGATAGTATGTTTAGTAGCTAGGTCTACTTGTACAAAGGGCCATTTCTATCTCCAATCCTTCTACGATATAAGATTAGTTTTCCTAGAATTCTTAACCGTTTAGGAAACCTTTGATAAAAGGTAGGGTATATATTAATAAAAAATAATAAAACGTTAATTTCGGAACAATAACACAAGTACTTACAACAAGTAATTTATAAAAGCTGCAAAAGTATTAACTGTAGCGCAGGTAACATGTTTTGGATAATGTAATAAAATCCTGTTGCAAATAAATGGATAACGTCATTTTAATATAGAACTTCTAAATGAAACTTTATTTAAAGTAGTTACCGAGATCTTATACAAACTTTATCCAAGCCAAACCATTAGTAGTTCGCAAGTTCCTCTAATAAAGTAGTCACAATATTTTGCTACGACACAACCTACATCAAAATTATTATCATTAACTTTATCTTGCAACTTCGAAAACCGGTCTTCAGTAACTTCGGAAAATATTGGGCAAGGCAAGGTTTAGAAAAAATCTGCCATAGAGGAATGAGTGAAAAAGATCCTTTTCAAAGTCAAAAAGTATTTCTAACTCAGCGTTGCGTATTTACGCGCTGGGTACTGTAGTAACCACAGGTCCATACTATGCCGCACCATTCAGGTTTATTCTAACGGAACAGCCCTTTCATTCCCGCCGTAGTTTTTCACCAATGACACCATGAAATCAGATGATTCAATTATTTACTTGTGTACCTTTCATTGCCTTCATTAAAATTTTACGCCTACTGGCGATGTTTTTTTAATTTTCCCCCATCGCGTTTTGTTTTGCACCTCTGAAGTGTGAATCTGTGTATGAGTGTCACTTTACGTTTTGTTGCGTATTGTGCTTTGTTGCCAGCTTTTTTTATTTAATTAGAGTTTTCGAGGGGCGATGTTTGTGTCTATTTCTGTCGTGGAGGTTTTTAAACAATACTTTTTAGGAGCAAATAATAAGACAAAAAAAATGTTTTTAGATAAAAGTTACTGGATAGTAACAATGAAAGAACAAATACGATTGTCACTATAGTGTCCTTATAGTAATAGGTCCTAAACTCTAGACTTAACAATTATTAATAACAACTAATTCCTTCTAGAAGAGCAACATACAGCAGCTGAAAGAAGAAATCAAAGAGAAGTTACCTTCAGAAAACCTCAAACCGGTTCCACCTCCCGTAGTCCCTACCTTGGCGCCCCCTGGTGGAGAGACCTTGAAGCGCAGCAAAAAGAACAGACCAGCTCCTCAACCCCCCAGACCCTCAGATCTAGAGATCAGGGCTCCTTCCGAACTGCTGGTTGGAGTGCCAGGAGCGCTGAAGACTCAGTGGAAGCATCAACCGTTCGTACTAGTTACTGGGGCCGTGACTTATGTAGCTAATGTAAGTATTTCAGAATTGTTTATCCGTTTCTGTGTTTTCGTTTTCAGAAATATTGTTTTGTAAGTTCATCGTGACTAGTTCTTTTGAGTAAATTTAAAATTAACAGTGAATAAATTGTTTTCTAAACGAGCTTAATCGCAAACAATGTCGACAAAATCGCAAGAATCAATGTAGCTAAGATTGATTGTTGCAAAAACTACAGTTTTCGAATCATCAATGCACATCTCGAGTTTCTGACATTGGTGACTCGGTGACATTTATAAAATTGGTGACTTATTTCAATATTTTACAGTACCTAGGATCAACAGTGGTGAAAGAGCTCCGAGGTACAGAGTCAACGAAGAAATCGATACAGAAGCTGAAGAAGTCTACCAAAGAACCGAGGGACTCTCCTGACATCATCCTCTCCATCAGCTATAGAGGAGTCAAGTTCCTTAACACCATTACCAGGGTAAGTGGAATCAACTTCATTATGTGCTAGTTCTAGCTGCAGTTACTTTTTTTTCATCTTGAATAGAAATACACACATCAAAAGTGTGTAGGGATCAACATATATTTTTGCAATAACTTTTCTCCTGATTGATATTAATTAAAATTTTCTTTAAGGATTCATCAAATAAAGTGTTTTCGTTTGTCACAGTAACGATAAACCAAGTCACCTTTGCATTAATAAAGAAATTTGCCATTTTCCTAATAAAGGGATTTTTGACATTTGAACCACTAACATTAAAGTTCGAAAAAAAGACTGAAATAACAGTTTTCTTTAAAATTTTATTGGGTAACTTAAACAATTAATAATCCGTGTTTCTACCGCGAACACTAACAACACAAGAACATCGGTTTGGCATACTCAAAATGAGTTCATCCAAATCACGCTGTGGAATGGCCGCCCATGTTCGTTGCAACAACAAAAAAGGTCTTCTTGCGACTGGATACCCTCCATATTCGGTAGAGCTCTTCTCTGTAGCATATCCCATGCAAGCTCAATCGGGTTCAAGTCTGGCGACTGAGCAGGCCAGGGCAGGACATTGATGTTAGCTGCGGCGAGAGTCTGTCTTACAACTCTTGCGGTGTGCGGTCGTGCATTATCATGCATTAACTGAAATAAGGGACCGATTTGCACTTGTAGAGGAACGATGACGTCTGATACAATCGTCTCAGCATAAATTTGAGCGTTGAGGTTGCCTCTGATCCAAATCAACTCAGTTCTTCCGCCGATCCAAATACCCGCCCATACCATGATGGTTCCACCACTATAAGGATGGACTTCCTGGCAGGATTTTAATCGCTGTTGGCGTCCAGGGGTTCTCCAGTGTCGTATACGTCTTGTATCCGGTCTCATACCAAAACGAGACTCATCAGAAAAGCACACGAAACGCCATTGTTCTTCTGCCCAATTTCTGTGTTCAAGAGCCCATTGATATCGAATCCTACGATTGTGCATTGCTATAGGTGGTACCCGTAGCGGTCTTCGGGAATGAAGGTTCACTTCATGCAAGCGGTTTCTGACTGTTTGGTCGCTAATTAAGTTCCCTGAAGAGTGATGAAGCCTCACGGCTAACATCATGGCGGTTATTGTTGGAGCTCTTCGAGTTAAGATTTGAATGTATCGGTCTTGTCTCCGTGTGGTGCAGCGATACCGTCCTCCATGGCGCTCAGCCACGGTACCAGTGCTTCGGTAACGTGTCCAAAGTCGACTGATAACACTCTGACTTGTATTCAGAGCTAAAGCCACAGTACGTTGCCGGGAACCAGCTTCTATCATTCCCACGGCTCTGAGCATTTCTTCCCTGCTTAAATGACGTCGCCGCTCCATAATAACGTTGGTTTTAATCAGTAGTAGGGAAACAGTAGCACTAATAATGTCTTCAATGCGTTGTATGTTTTTATAGGGAAAATATTGACAGCTGATTTTCATCTTTTACTCGAATTTGATTCACAGTTCCTGATTCAAATTATGAAATGCACCAAAAAGGATCCATATAAATTTATAAAATCATATATTTATTACAAAGCCACATCTCAATCTCAAGAAATCCGCATAAAAATGCTTGATCCCTAGACACTTTTGATGTGTGTATTTACGATATCTACTCCACATGTTTTTATTTCGTCAGTTAAAAATCTTTATTGTTAATAATATTCCATCTTAATATATATGTATTAGTATGTACCATTTATGTAGGTATATTGATTTATGTTAACAAAATAGTATTCTCCTAATTTATTTATATTTGTACTCTACCACAGTGCTGTCCTATTTGACCCTAAGGTTGACTGGTAGAGAATGCCTTGTGGCATTAAGTCCGCCTATGTACCACGTTTGTGCATGAAGTTTAAATAAATAAATAAATAATATTTAATTCAAGCAAGAATAACTTCTGACAATAGCCAGCTTGACCTTTCTGTGTAGTCCAACATTTTCTTTTGATATTCACTGGAACGAAAAAGTTAAAAAGAAAAACCATATCTTGTATCTTTTTTCTCAGCTACGTTGTTCCCCAAGTTTGTAGTTTCAATCCTTGACAGGGCAAACTTCGGAGACTGTTAGAGGTCTTTGAAGATCATCCGAGTGTAAGACGGCAAACATCCCGGGGTCCGTAACAAAGGACCAACGAAGACCCTGATTCTTGCCTGATTTTTAATTACGGTTCATTCCTCACACTTGATCGGACCGATGACCAATCTCTTCTTTGTGTTTCTTAAAAAAAGGATTGTTTTTTCTCTCTTCCCCTTTTTGTACAATGAGTTTTTATGTTAGAACCCTTCACGGTTAGTTAAGTGGGATAATTAGTGTTTTTTCAATGTTATGCTTGCGAAGCACGACTGAAATTTAATTTGGCTTGTTTTTTTACGTCAAAAATGAGTGAAATATTATTTGGGACAGCATTCGTTAAAAAACTGTAGCCTTTTTTAAATGGCGTCGGGTATAAAATGTTTTCGGCCGGTAAACGATAGTTTCACTGTATGTACATTTTTAAGGACCGAAAGTCACAATCTGTAAATGTTTTTAATTGGAGTCTGTGTAAAAAAAAGGCGTTTTCATTTTACTGGATTTTTCAGATTTCTTTTTACACCCTGGTTATGTTTCGATTTCATTTTATTTGTGAATTTGGATATATAAAGGCCCCTTATTGTGATAAACAGTGTAGGCTTTCAAAAGGAACTATTGATGATAATATGTTATGTTATAGTTTTCTTTCTTTTTAGACTCTTTTTTTCACTGACATATTATTATTTTTTCTTAGGAGTTGGTCTGCGAGCACGAAATCCGCAATATCCACTGCGCATGCCAGGACGCCGACGACCTCACTCACTTCGCGTACATCACTAAGGACCATACCAGCCGCAGTCACTACTGTCATGTCTTCAGAGTTGCTACCATGGTGAGCTGGTCTTTTATTTGTCGTACTTCATTTGTTCTTTTCATTCCAGGACTATGGTTAATTGGGTACGACCTCTTCAATAGGAAGGCCATCTATAATTGCACTGCATTTGAGATGTTTTCGGCGGGAGTTTTGAATACCTTTTTGTTTTCATTTGAAGAAAGAGGAGCAAATGAAACATGGACAGGAAAATGATGATGAATAACATCATCATTTTCCTGTCCATGTTTCATTTGCTCCTCTTTTACATCATTTTTTCACTCAAACCATCTATCTTATTTTTGGTCTTCCTCTCCCTCTCCATCCATTTATTTAACACTAACGAAACCGGATAATTAATATTCATTTTGATTTATTTTCCTTTTCCAGGATCAAGCGACAGAAGTAATCCTAACACTAGGCGAGGCTTTCGAAGTAGCTTACCAAATGGCACTAAGGGAACAATCGAACCGGACCAGAGTGACCCAATCCATAGCCAAGACCCCGACACACGACCCCATGACCTCATCCAACAAGGATAAACCTAATGTAAACCACGGGAGATCACATTCCATTACCGAGATCAAGTTGAATGGACACCAACTGAAGATAGCACCGTTACCTGCTTCGCTGTCTAATGAAGACTTCCAAGCTCCTACCAGAAATACTGATGGCTCTAAAAGTCCTAGAACACCACTTCTGAAAGCTCCTATAGCTTCTACCGAAGAATTGTGAAAGGTAATGTTAACTATGTCGTAGATTGTTACAGTCAGTTTCCAGATCTTTAAGTCAGGTTACACAGATAACTTCGTGCAAACGACATTAATGTGAAACCCAATTTTTTTTGCACAAATTTTTTGGTGCAAATTTCAATTTGTTCAAGAAACATAGAACGTGGGGCCTGACCATGCAAATGAATGAAATTGATTTAGTAATAGTAATTATTGACGTAAATTTTGAAGTTTTTGATGTTGATTAATTTGGCTAAAATGTTCATGGAATTGTCTTCCCGGAAGATAAGCTTCCTATTATAATGGAAATATTAAATGTAATAAACGAAAATATTATAAAAAAATAAATCTGAAAATGTCTTGTCTGTAATTGATGCTTTTGGAAATTGAGTCAGACATTTTAGATTTGTGTAAAAACCAAAAAGTATTGTAAGTGTCTATTATTCTATAGCATGTTTTGTACTAACATAATTTCTTTGGGAATGCAGTTGATAAATTAAAGGAAAGCCGAAAAAATATAGTTGGAAATAATTTTTTGCAATGTTTTAATGATATTACTCGAATTTTGAATCGATATTTTAAAATAGGTTTCGATATTAGTATTAATTTAAGGTTGGCACACATTATTGTTAGGTGTAGTAAAAATAAGGTACTAAAATTAAAAAAATAGCAAGAAAAATATTGTTTTAAGAATTATTGTGTTCATTTGGAATTGTAAGGAGCGCGTTCATTTATTCTGTAAGGACAATTTTATATTTGCTAGTTTTTTTCTTAATAATAAATTGGTAAACATATTATTCTGCTTTAAAGTGAATTAAAAGTCTGTCGTAATGTGTGACAACCTTTTTGGACCAGCATCAAAATTACCAAAATTGCTGGTCCCAAACTATACTAAAGGACTTTTTGTATTTCAATTTCGACACTGCTTTTACGTACCATAATCTTATTTATATGAACTATTGTATAAAATAGTTAATGAACAATTTTACTATTGAATAGTAAAATTCTAGGGGCTGTTATATTTATACATAGTAGGTTTTTATTGATTGTATATTTTTGTTTCTGTTAGTATTATGCGATTGTAAAATAAGTGCAGCTGTGTAAATGTTTTGTTCAAGAATGCGTTAAATTATACATTTTTAAAAAGTATTTTGTTTTTTTCGTGAAATTTTGATGTTACTGTAAGCTTGTATTGTTTCACGCGTTTTGGAAATTCATATTTGGATATTTGGGTAGGCCTAACTATATAATCTCGATTAGAATAGTCTTACGTTACCATTTTCGGTGTCGTATATTTATAGTAATTTGTATATAGTTTAAATATAAGGGTTTCCATATATTATGAAGATGGGTTGTTGAAATTAACACAATCTTATGACGAAAATAAAGCGAAAACGCCTAAAATAACATATAGTACATAAAACATATCAAACTGATGTTACATGTTATTTAAAAGCCAGTTTAGCTAGATCTCTACTATATATGATTTACGAAGCAAAGTTTTGTGATTCGCTTGCATGTAGAGGCCTATTTAAAATGGTCGGCAGTAATTTAAAAATTGAGCTTCCGATGTTAATTTTGCAAGTAGTTTTATGGAGTTAAAGTACATACAATAAAAGTGTCTCAAAATGACGAAAAAAAAAAGTTTGGAAAAAATATTTTTCATGAGTTCTTCAATTATGGCAACTGTTTGCTCAAGCCTGTGGCGTTTTGCAAATGTTTTAAAGAAATGTTCGCTAATTTTAATATTTTGAAACTACTCTCTTTCGTTCTTGTATGACGTTGTACTCGTCGATTTTTTGATGTCATCATGTAGTATGATAGACGTTACTACAGTTTGACGTCACTTAATCAACTTTATACTACACGTTGACGTCAAATTGTTGACGCCTTGAAGTCTGATTATTTGATTTGAGATTTGTGTAATCCATGTGATAAAAAAGTAAAAAAATATACAAATTATTTTTGTTTTTTTTCATTTATTATCTACCTTCTGCTTTTTAATTTATTTGTATGTATATGTGACACGGCTTTTATAAATGTTAAATAATTATGGAGTTATATTGTCATATAGCTAAATATATCTATCGATGTTCGGTTTTATAATGTAGATTATATCAATATTTATATAATAATATAGTATAATAGTATATAATATAGCGATATAAAATGTGCCAAAATGCAATACTACAGGTAATAACGCCAATATACAACCCCATTATATTTTCCCTTAAAATCGAAAATGCTCATTAGAAACACCAATTTTTGTAACACATTTTCTTGTTTTACATTTTTTATTACCATTACCGTCCTTTTTTATTAAAATTTGTAGAAAAAACATAGCTCATGTAGTTTTTTTAAAGGCTTAATTTAAATAAATCATTTTTTAATTACTTACGTAAGTATTTATATTTTTTACATTTTGAAGTATTTTTTTAAAGTAATACAAAAAGTAAGTGTTACCATGATTAAAAAAGTAAATATAAATGTGAGCAAGACGAATAATGTGGTACTGAAAATAAGGCCGATATAAATTAATTAAAATGACCTCAATTTAATAAATGAACCACGCAATAAGTTAACTAGAAATAGTTTAATAAAACACTGGATGTATACCAAAGAGTTATATAAAATACTATATACTAGTAACATAGACCGCAACTCAATAATATACATTAGTATTATAAGTACCTGTTATCCCGAGAAAAAATAAAAATAATCACTGCCGCAAAAAACGAAATGTTTTCATAATAAATTAGAGCTTCTACTTTTATAAATTTATATGTTCTTCAATGTACATACGACTTTATTTTCTAAACCCCGTTTCATTTAACTCAAACACGTGTTCATTTAATTCAAGAGCTCTTATAAATGAAGTCAAATGAAACGCTTTCTGAAATACCTAACTATATCTATGTATGGTAGAAGTTTATTGGTTGTGTACTATTATTTATTTAAATGTAGTATTACGAAAATATGATTATTGTAGTTCAGAACATTCGAATACTATTGTAAATACATACCTATCTATAATGATATTATATTCAAAATTCAATAAACAGTGAAATATATATTTGGCTTGTTATTTACTTGCTTTTCCAGACAATTATTTATATTATAGTGCTTTTGGTTTTTATAATGAAGTAAAAAAAGCTCCCATTTCCTTGGAATTTCTTCTGCATTGTGCGTTTACAGACGATTAAAACTCTCATACACAAGGAGCCAGACTGGTACACCATATTTATCAAATAATTTTATTGTCAGGCTACTGAGACCCATAGATATACTACATACAATTATCTTATAAAATAATAAACTTATACATATTAGCGATTCTTAAATTATTTATACTTTAACTATACCTACACGTAACGATGCCGCGTCATGTTTCTCTGCGTGGTGTAACGTATTCGACCTATGAAACGTCGAAATAGGACACCTGTCATCCAAAAGTCCTCTTTTAAGAAGGTCTGAAGATGGTGAGTTGGAACACGTATAACAAACGACGTAAAGTTGGTGTTGTGACGCGACTCGAACCTTTCAACCCTCAGAGGCCAGTTGGTCTTCACTTTCATGTACTGCACAACTTCCTCAATCTTTGTGGAGTGATGCAGACGCGAAATGTACAGGGCTCAGCAGCATGGTAGGTCCGGTCGATGCAGTACCGCACAGGTTCCGAGAACAAGGCTTCTTCTTCTTCCTTTCTACTTTAGTGAAGCCCTCTTCATCAATTTGGCCCATACTTGGCATGGAGTTATAAACCTCAGTCAGGGCAGGTTGAGCACTCTTTTTTCCCCCTATTTTGGCAATTGGCCAAAATAGGAGGATGTGTCGTAGCTTATATTTCTTTCCAAGAAGTGCTGTTTACAATGTATCTCAGTTCATTTGAATATTCGGTAACATTTTTTTGAAAATTTAATATTGTTTTTAATACATCGGGTACTTCAAGAAAAACTGTCAGATACGACTACGACACATCCGTTTTGACGGTGTTAGCGTAGCTACGTTTAGGGGTCGATAAATATCCGTTCCGTGTGGGAATCGAACCTCCGACAAGCAGCGCAGCAGTCGATTTTTTTTCATCTGTATTTTTATAAATCGGTTGTTCTATACAGTTTGACCGTGTTCTTGTACCTATAGGTAATGCAGTCTTGTGAAAACTTGTGGAAACAGTAGATTTTTTATAAACTACCGATAAAACATTTTTCAGAATGATGTAGGTATTTAATACGTGGTAACCGTTATCATCGATGCCCCTTGCACCCTGTATACAGAATTTAAACACTGATAATTATACAATAGGTAGGTAACACAGACAGTCCCCTGACTAGTCAGCCTCGCTGCGTAAAATTTTCTCTCTAATACGTCAGCGAAGAAACAACAACAACAAGTTCACTAACTACGGAAAATTGCTCAGCACAAACAGACTACAGCATTATCATAATTCTTCTGCTTTTATCCCAATTCATTTGGGGTCGACCCATCTCTCACTCGTCATCTCATCAAACACCTCCTTTCTTGCGATATCATCCTTTACACAGTCCATCCATCCATGACTCAGACTACAGCATTATCCTGAATATCTGTGTAGGTATATACCTAGCTACATACTCGTCCGAGCTATCGTCAATACGGAATATTAGTGCCTCAAGCCAATTCCATAGCACGTTGATGGATTAGCACTTCGATTAATTGATTTGAAGGGAGGTAGGCTGACTACAGATATAGGTACTTAGGTTTACATTCAGCTAGGTAGTGTTGATGTTATTAGAAATGCATCAATGAGTGTACCATAGTATCATAGATATCCTATCAACTATTATAGATGTAGTGTGAACATGATATAGAACATCTTTCTCGTGTGGTTAGTAGGTACCCTGCCTTTTTTTTTGGCGGTTGGAAAATCATCGAATAACCCCTCCCACTCTTGGGCAGAGCGAAAGGGAGTGACAGACTTCTACTGATTAAAAACCACCCTTGTTCCTTCTTAGCCCTTTATATCGAGGTCGCGGTATCTCTTACGAATAAACCGTGGGCCCGTGGGTCTCTGACTTCGCTTTACATGCCTTCGAGAAATATCTCTGAGGCATGCTGGTATCCTCACCACGTTTTCCGTCACGGAAGCAAGTGATAATTATACGATACGCACTTGAATCCAAAAATTAGAGGTCCGTGTCTTGGTTTCGAACTCGAGAACTATGATTTGGCAGTCAGACGCGCTTTATAAACAACGTGAATTTCAGACATGAAGAATATTAATTACGTTCAAAATTATGATAAATGTTACAAAAATCGTAGCAATATTTTATTGTTAAGATTGCATTGAATGATGCCTAGTCTTAAAGTCCATTTCACGAAAGAAGTCCCGCGGACAATTGTGGAACTAAATTTAACAGATCGGCCATGTTGTCGTTTGTCGATGTTATCAAGGTGCGTTTGTTGTGGTAGATATTTTGTGAGTTTATTATTGGATTAGTGCGTTATAAGGTTTATTTACAATGCCAAAAGTTGTGAAATAACATTATGTCGCGCGACATACAGCGCTGCGTCTGCGGGACTTCTTTCGTGAAATGGACTTTATCATCGTCATTATTATTAACATTCTTTTAAACATAAGTAGGTGCATTATAATCTGGGTGTATTGCAATTTGGTAAACCTCTACCTTACCCTTCGGAGATTAGGTACAGGTTTGATGTTATGTTATATTATTTTAAATTGACTTTGTAGTGGCTTAAGCTTTCTTATCTGCTATGAGAATCATGAATTTAGCACAATTCTTGTTTCTACTCTTTCAACATTTTTATCAATGGCCGAAGCTTTAAAATAATTTAATTCAAAACAAAACAAACCTACATAAAAAAATAAACAAAATCATAACTCATTCGCACACCAAACACAAAAAAAACAACGAGAAAATCCAATAATAAATTTCGCTCCCGTTAGAATCGGCTATAAAAAACGGCTAATTATTTTTGCGCCATTAGCTTAGCCGAAAAAAGGTTGAATTTTAAGCGTCATTTATTAATCTTGGTTTGGCACGGTTCGGCACGGTCGATTAGTTGTGAGGGATGGATCGGGCCGGCTCGTAACCGGTACGTGGCCGGACACTTTAGATCGCAGATAAATAGCAGGTTGTGTACCGATACTGCTTCGTCATTGTGTAAGGGCTTTGCTAAATGAACGGGTGAAAGAAGAACGTGTCGGTTTTGGAAAAATTGAGGCGTATCTTTTATTGGGACATTAAAATTACAGACAGATGTGTTGCTGGGGGTGTTCCGCCACTTCTTTTTTCCAGCTAAAACACTAGGAAATGTCGAAGGGTGGGTGTTTCGGGGGACTGTCTCTTGTAAATAAGTAAAGTAAATTATCACGTTCGAAAAGTGCTGATTATCAGCCTAGTTTGAATAAATGACTTTTGATTTTGAATAAACGGCTGGTTTAATGAGGCAGCGGTTGTTGTCCAATACATTGAAGAGCTCACGGCTATAAACCAACAATCTGCTTAAGACCACTTGCCTAGTTGATCCGCGGCTGCGTGACCACTTATCTAATACCAAGTTTCCTCCGTGCATCAGAAAGCACGGTCAGCCGTTGGTTCCAGGCTCCCAAATGTCATTTACAGATCTTTGACAGCCTATACAAGTAATAAGTGGCCCGAAAGTTTGACAACCAGTCTTACCAAGGGGTATCGTATTACCCAGTACTAACTGGGTTGTGGAAGTCAGGCAGCTTAGTCGCTCTATGTAAACCACTCTAGGTGGTCACTCATCCACAGACCAACCTAGGTAAGTGCAGCTTAACCTGTAGATTAATCCGAGAGGCTATTATAATCAAGCCACAAGCTCCTCTGACTGCTACATATACCAGTCTCCTTAAAAGAACTTATTTAACATAAACAAAAATGTTAGTACCTAGACACATTCCGTCTCCATTGTGCACAAGCCTTTACAATGATTAGTACAAGAGCTAATGAGGCATAACATCGAAGCTCACCATCTCACCCCAGGAGCAAGCAAGTTAATTTAAGGATTATTCAACGATTCTTAGCTCTTCGGAACTTCCGAGCAAGATTCATGTTTTTGGTAGGTTTTTTTGGGAAGTGATTTTGTTAAACAAGTGTTCTTTGGAATACGTTTTATAAAGACATCGTTAATATTCTCGGCTCTTGGATTAGGATAATGATTACGAATTTTTTTGATACATTTTCATTTAACTATCAAAAACGTTTGCGTGAACGTTTATAATAAACTTATCCAGTGGCAAAAAACGTAATTCTTTTCGAACGTTCATACCCTGTTGAACTCGTTACGTAGATGCAGTATAAAAAAATATTTCCTTAGAAGTCACAATCGGTACTTATAGAATGTGAGTGCAAAATTCCAACCTTCTAGCTTCTATACCGGCTTCAAACTTCTAGTAAACTGTGGATTGCCTTTCAGAGAATCATCATTTATCATCATTTCATCCGAAAGACGTCCACTGCTGGACATAGGCCTCCCCCAAGTGTCGCTACATTGACTGATCTCGTGTGTCTCGTAGCCAACGGATCCCCACAACCTTCACCAGGTCATCCGTCCAATGTAGTGGGAGATCTTCCAACGCAACATCTTCCTGTTCACAGTCGCCACTCCAGAACTTTTCGGCCCCATCGGCCCCATCGGCCATCTGTTTTACGAATATAAGATTGTTATGCATCATATCTTTTCAGCCCTTGGTTTCAAAATGTCTATTAACTTTTGTATGGAAAAAGTGCTACTTCTGTTTAACAAAACGTGATAACAACCAGTCATCCGTTTAATTTCATATCGGATTATAATAGTTTACAACAATAAAGAACACTTAACAACATAATTGTGACTACAATAGTTTCACCCCCATGCCGAGCCTAGGGGGTGAAATAGAGACGTTCTTGAGATAAGTGGAACATTTGTTACTAAATATTATACACTTAAGTACACAAATGTTGTAGTTTTATTGAATGCATCTGTTAATTTGAGTATGCACATTGAGAAATGTTCTGTTGAAGATTTGGATTGAATTCATTTATTATAGGCATATTATAGGCAGTATGTTTTCAACGTCAGACCGTAAACAACAAAATCATGAAATTGAGGAGTATTTAGTGTTATATAATAGAAAGGAGGTTTTATGTAAGAAGAAGACATGTTGCGCCGACCCCAAATAAATTGGGATAAGGGCAGGGATGATGATGATGATAATAATATGTACTTGTAGTTAAGTTCTGAGATAGTCCCATATCATTCCGTGGGTGTCGTAAGAGGCGACTAAGGGACTTAACAGAGAATGGGCAGTAGCGTTCTCTGTGCCTTCGCAACAACCATACTGCGATCGCCAACCCGCTTGCCAAGCGTGGCGATTATGGCAAATCCCGCCCTTCTGAGGGAGGCCTATGTCCAGCAGTGGACGTCTTATGGTTGAAATGATGATGATGATGAGACTGCCATTGAGACGAATAAAATTAAGAAATATTAGCTTGTCAAGCAGCGATAGTCTAGTGATGTGACCGTCGGATTGCCAAGTCATAGGTCTCGTGTCGAACCCAAAATAAACAACTCTGATTTTTCGTGCACCGTGATGAAACTAGCACGCCGGAGACATATTTCTCGATGTCATGTGAATCCAAGTCATGAGTCCTGGGGCGACATAAAAGTCTGACACCAGGTTAGCCAACACGATAAAAAAGAATAAAGCTTGTCCTGAGAAACCTTATTTCACATCATTTTAACCCAACTGCCACAGACTACAAGTAATCGTCCCTGAACTATAAAATCCTCCCCACTAACCACACGAATCTAAAAATGTAAACTTTCCAAATTGAAAAATCTTCAGACCCGACCTCAATCTTGCGAAATTTAACATCAATTTTAAACCGACTAACCTATCCGTTGGTCGGGCGGCAAATTTCTCATCAGCCGCCGATATCGGTGACTCGCATGATCAGCTGATCGTTTCGGAGACCAATATGGCGGCGTAATTGCACTGCAGATGGGTTAGTAAGCGTCGGTGCAATGGGTAAAGGTGTTGGGGTATGCGATGAGCTTGTTACGTCATATTTCAGGGGTGAATTTCGTTAGACTGATACTAATAGTTCAGTTGGCTCATATGGAGATATTGTTTGGTTTTTGTTGAGAGTAAATTAAGGCTGATGATTTATCGCTTGCTTGCATTATTGGAATTTAAAATTATTGCAGATTTGACATTTTTCCCATTGTGTAGGTAAATTGGCGGTTTCGACATTTGGATGACGTTTACTAGAGAATCAACCAATCAGAAAGAAGCAACGTCTCCATCAAATTTGAAGATAACACAACTTATAAAATGGTATTGTATCAATGTACTATTTTACATTACCTAGGTATAATAATGTTGAGAGTTATTTCACTATCCTGTAAAGTTGGCATTTCTTGACTTAAAATGTGTTAGAATTAAGTTGTTTTAAAATTAAGAATAATCAGTTTTCTTAATGTTTACACTGAACATTAACACTTAGTGCAGAACCCATAAACAAAAAATATCATAGATGTAAACTAAAAAATTCCACTCGTATACCTGTTTGCAATTTCTAATATAAGGCTGTCCCTAGGGATTCATAATTTCCCACTCAATCACCCACTTAAATCACCACATCATAAAGACTTCATTCTCCACACAAATATTATTTAAAATAAAGCTCGCAACAAATAAAGATTTGATTCGTACACGACGTGAGTTCCGACTCTCACGTCGCGTCACATCGCGTCTCACTAATTGCGCACGCTCGCTGCTTCACGTAATTAGCACGTAATTACTACGCAGCTACTGTCGACATGTTGGCGTGGCTTAGAGAATTGACGTGCGAACTTTTCAGCTTGGAATCCTAGAATTTATTGCGAAGTTTTTAAGTAGTTCTCTGCAGAAGTGTCTTTCTCTATATGGTCGGATTTTGCTTTAATTTGGTGGCATACATACACGTCCAAGTTACTAAGTAATGCATTGATGTGTGTTCGAGTAATCCTCAGACTTGATTCATTGAACTGGTGGACTGCAGCTGAAAATCAGCGTCAGGTGGAGGTCACCAATACGTACGACGAATGTATTTATGTACACGCAGCGAAGTAGAGTGAATTCACCTACTGTGTTGAATAACGAACATGACATTATAGAAGTCATCGAGTCATCGTTGTACGAAATAGGTCTTAACTCCAAGTAGAAACCGTTAATTCCCAAGAAAATAGTAAAAAAATAGGTATGGGTGTGTAAATTGTATGCGTCTTATATTCAACTCAATGTAAATTGTTTTATGACTAAGTGAAATGAATGAATGAATGGACCTTGGTCTTGATATGAATAACTGATAGCATTAAATTATCACTGTTTAACGTTTTTTTAAGAAAGAGGTGGCAGAACGTTCTGGCCGCGTACCGCGAGGGTTGTTTCGAGGAGGCACGGGAATAGATCACATGGAAGGAATAGGGGATGGCTATACCCAGTAGTGAGATAGTTCAAACTTTTAAAAGTAATTATGAAGAAAGAAAGAAAGTTAGTAAGTAAATTTGGCTGAAAATAAATAAATGTAGGTAACGTTATGTTAATTTTTTTTATGATTTCACAATTTATGTCGCATTTAATAAGTTAAACCTGAATCTCCAAATACCGTAAAGTAAAGTATTAAAATCCCGCCTACCTTAATAATGATCTAAAACATAATAATTATAATTACACCCCCAAACTGATGTACACCCTACCTCGTAAGCATCACGTATTGAGGTCGTATTAACGTAATTAAGTTTATTGCGACACCCCAGGGGGTGAAGGGGTGAAGGGGTGATGAAAGCTCTTTGACTTTATATCTTGAAAATTGTATTACCTACTTAGGGTATCACAAATTATATTTTCTATGTGTGAGGGGGATCTTTTTAATTATGGTTTTTGTGAGGTTTTTGTATACCTGTCTTTTGTGGTAAAAGTGGTTTTTGAGTTACTTATATTTTCTTTGTGTATGGAAAGAGGATTATGGTTTATTGTTGCGCGTAGTTTGGCTCGACAAGTACCTTGTAAATTAAGTTTAATTTTTTGGTTTTCTTGTTCTTTTTCATGTGTTTAGTGCCTACGTTGATGTCAGAGTTTTTTGTCGCTTTTGGGCCTCTGAATTGGCTTTACATGCCACCGTAAAATATCTTTTAGGCATGCTGGTTTGGCTGCGGGTTGTTTGAAACGCTGCGGGTTATTCGAAAGTGATACCGTGGTTGCGACACAAAGGGCTAAGAAGGAACATGGTGGGTTTTTACTCAGTAGAAGTCTGAAACCCCCTACCGCTCTGATGAATTCCCACGCCCCAAAAAAAAAAGACGTACTGGTTTTCTCACATTGGTTTCCTTTGTCGAAGCAAATGAGAATTATACAATGTGTAGGTAATAATAGTGATAGCGTCGTGGTGTGACCTCTGATTTTCGGTTTTTTTTCGTTCAAATATGTCACTATTGATGTCAGGTAGACAACAGAGCAACAAATGTGATTCTTATGCCGCACTCAGAGACGTTTAATGATTACTTAAGCCATCACTTAGTAAAGATTTTGACAAATTGAAGGTTTTGACAGTTTTGTCATACAAAAGTATATCAAATCTTTACTTAGTGATGGCTTAAGTAAGTAATCATTAAATATCTCTGAGTACCGCAGTTAGTGACATTTCTAATAAAGGTATCTTATAGTGAATTAAATATTACATTGCCATAATGTACTATTTAATACATACATAAATCCATAGGCAGCTAAACCAAATCAGTCAGTCAGAATTGACACCACCTTGAACCTATTGTCACTGTAACCACATACCTACTAAACCTCACCGTTACCGTACAATAGAGGCTCATATTGGTAACAAAAGGCCTGTCCATGTAAGAGTGTCCATGTGTGTCCTTACATAGTGTAAGTACATTATATACTCACGTTATATACTCAAGGTAACTGACGTGAAGCTTTACGAGTCGTGACCAATACTGCGTGATAACCTCACGTTCTGATTTTCTTTCGATGTCTTCCAAGATTTTCTAGGTTTTGGATAAGAAAGAATGATCTGAATTGTCGTGGTGAGGATGCCAATCTATAAGACTTTTTAAAGCACTTCCTACACTATGATTACAAAATTCATAATCGTACTGTTTCACTACCTTGTTCACCTGAGTTATTCCGGTCTGATCCCCCAAACCGATTCACTGCCAATTATTTATTTTTTTAATTCCTTTCTGATCCACTGTAATTTATCATTCCGTTCTGATCCCCTTTCTTTTTTTTATGGACACAAGTACAAGTGAAGTACAGTCAATCGAAAAACAGTTGTTAATGTAAAATGTGGATGTACTACGATGTGCAACTCTGTCTTACCCTTCGGCGATTATTGCAAATAATAATAATAATATTTTTTTATTTCGAACAACCAGGTCCTAGTAATACTATACAAAAAATAGTTTGGCAGGAGTAATCACTACATAGTATAAAACAAAGTCGCTGTCTGCCTGTATTTCGGTTTCCAGTGCCGTTTCCCTCGATATTTAAACAGTATGCCAACAAAACAAAAAATATAGTTGGTTGTAATAGTAATAGTTTTTGAATGACTGAAAACTAACCCAATGATACATTTTTATAATACTTTTATGTTTATTACGTGAGTGAAGTGTTTATGAGCGTGTGTGTAGTGTAAATACACAATTCACATCCAAAAAAAAATATGGACTAACTAAAGTAATTTCGTATCCTAAACAGCATCATCTAAGTACCCCGTGAGGTCTACCGAGGCAGCTGAATACAAACCGCGGTGATCTCAAATCTTATTGCGGAGATCAGGCGCGCTGCCTACCGAACCTCGCCTAAATTTTTACAGATTTCGGCATGTTTCCAGTTCGACACTACTTGTTTTCTATCGAAAGTACGTCTTCATGTATTCTTTGGCACAAAAATACGATGAACAGTATAAGATTTATAGAATGTGTAGAATAATTTTAGGAAATATCATACTTGGTATAAGAGAAAGTCTGTGATGGAACTGGCCGATATTTAAGTTATAATTAGAACATTCTGGTTGTTACAATTACAGCTACTTACGTAATAAGGTGGAAAACTGGTCGAGCGTCAGTGAAATTGGTAGGACGTAAGAAGCTGAAGGTTTCACAGCGAGCTCAATTTTAAATCTACTTGCATATTTCAATATTTATGTACCAGTTCACCAGCACCAAGAACGCCAATTCAACGCCAACAGCTAATGATCAACGCTCTCTCTATAGAAGCAAATTCCTCTTATTCGGTACCCACACCAGTAGCTAAACAGTAACAGTTAACAGTAGTAGTTCGGTATACACCAGTTGCTAAACTCGACCTTTGGAATACAATATATATAAATATATGTATGTATATTATGTTGTTACTGATTCACAGGTGAGTACTAGAGTACTATTGCGGGATGCCCAGTTATGTATACAGCCTATTGTATGTTGTAGTTTGGCTGGTACCTAATTACGAGCGCGAGGTGAACTGTACAATTGTTAATGCACATTGTTGGTGCAGTGGCTTGAGCAATTGACTGCTGCGCTGCGTGTCACGGGTTAGGTCCCCCACGAAACAAATATTTGTATGACCTACAGATAGTTATTTCGGGTCTGGGTATTTGTGTATGCGAGTTTATATGTTTGTAAACGCACGCACGATACAGGAGAAATTCCTAGTGTGGGGCAAAGTTTATATAATAAAAAAACTAGTTATGATATATAAGTTCATCATCCTCTGACTAGCCTTTTCATAAATATGTTGGGGTCGGCTTCCAGTCTAACCGGATGCAGCTGAATACCAGTGTTTTACATGATGCGACTGCCTATCTGACCTCCACAACCCAGTTAGTATTGGGTAATACAATAACATAACATCACCACGCCTGTAATTCCCAAAGGATTAGGCACAGGTGTACCAAATAATATACCTACGTTTCGCCATATGTTTAAGTACCATGGGGTGAGCCTATTGCCATAAACGAGAAATTCCTAATTGAAAAGCCCAATACAATAATAACAATACTGGGTAAAAACTACTGGGCGACGCCATGTTAATTTTTATGGGACCAAATGGCAAATAAGAGAAACAAAACTAAAGAAGAATCACGTAAATCGGATCATAAATCTCAGCATAATCGGTGTACATACATAAACAAACAAATACTAATCAAATTAAGAACCTCCCTTTTTGAAGTCGGTTAAAAAAATAGGTGTGCACAATGTAAATTGTCCGCGATACCATACAGGACCATACCAAACTTCGTCATATTTCTCTTATATAATATTAAGTAAAAAGCGGGGATCTAGCCTCACCGCCACACAATGTGACCATTGTGTGCGGATTAAATTATATTTCTAAGCGAATATACCAAGATATTGTCCTCGAGGAAATTGTTTATGTGGCCACTGAGGCTTTGGACTTAGGACCGCGACCGTAAGTTTTTTTTTAAATAAAACTACATAAAGTTACACAAAAAAAATATTTCCCGCTTTCCCCCCAGGTGAGCTATGGACAAAAATAATTTCCCGAGGTCCACCTAGGTGTAGTAGGGAGTGGACCATAGGCAACATAGGAACTCTAAACCACCTTATCGTTATAATTGATTTCTAACCCTAACCCTTCAGGGGTTACAAGCGTGATGTTATGTTATGATTCTTTACGATCAAGAAAATCCGAGAAGAGTTGAACATATTTTTTACGAGTCAAATGCAAGTGGCCCGACCTATACATGAATTATTCATCTTCTTAGAAAACTGCGTAATTGCGTATCTCATTTACTCGGGGTTGACCTTGCAACATTAACAGTGGTAAAACATGAATATCATGGTGTTTTTTTATCATACGGGCCGCGTATGATAAAAAATGGCGTGCAGTTCACTGTACGCGATCCAGAGCTATACCTAGCCTGCATAAAACAACAACCTGTATATTAAAACTATAGGAAATGAAATACTGCTTAAAAAAATAGCCAGAAAATATCTACACGAATGACACATGAACACAACATTAAAAAAAATCGTTTTGTTGTACTACAAAGCAACGTTTTAATTTATAAAAGGTTTAAGTTCGTGGTTTCAGTACGTTTCAGGAAGGGCTGTTTAAGGAGAAATGAGGTTCTGATTACGAGAGGACGGTTGATTCGTTCACAATCCCCGCACGGTACGATGAACACTATTTCTTAAACATATTCCGGTATAGATAAATGTAAGTACCTACATATGAGGTTAATAAAAAGTGAGTTTTGGTTAGTAGAGAAAATTTAAATTTGATTTTTACACCCGTATAGTCAAGTTTAAGTAATTACTTAGGCAAACATTTTTATGCGTTAGACAAGAATATAACCGAGAAGTAAGAACCGTTAAAGAAATCAAAGCTCAGAACTCTAACTTTGACAGTTCTAACTTTAAGCAATCACTAAACTACACAATAAAAATCGTATCTTAAATAATACATTCTACTTAAGTAAACCCTTGACATGTTTATCGATACAGGTCTTAGTATCACCAGTTTTCATTTTTTTGGGATACACGACACATCAAGTTACACATTTCCAGTATAACATAAAACAAATAGCTTTACTTAGCGTAGATTTTCTGTAAAACGAGAGATCCGATAAACAATTTTTGCACTAGTTTTCTTAGGACGCCAATGACACGTGTTTGTATTTAAAAAAGTGAATTTGTAAAACTAAATCGAGTTATATTTAACTGCAGATTAGGAACCTGTAAACAGTATACAAATAACAAGAAATAGGTAAAATAAAACGCGATGATGATTCTTGTTCTAGAACTAAATACACTAGTTCATATGATATTCTATGCCTGCCTCCTGTTGCACAGACTGGAATCGTGTGCAAAATACGAAATAAATAAAAAACGGTTCCTGCGACATTCTCTATTGTGAACGAAAATTGTCACGTACGAACTATCTACGCTTCCTGCACTTTTATTAGGTGGATAGAAGTTTTATATCAGAAGCAACGATTTTATAACCTTCTACGCTCTTGTATTAGCTAGCTGTGGTTTCTAAGGAAAAAGTTGAAGCCCCTTTTTTTTTAGTGTGTCGATGGCAATCTAAATTGGGTCGCCCCAGAACTGAACTAATGTTTGACGGTTTCGGTGACGTCCATCAGACTCTGTAGTGAAGAAAAAATACGCAGGACACCATATCATGTGCCCCATCGTTTGTAGAACAGCACCACATTTACACTCCATGTTGAAATGAAAATGAATGAATCCGTGTTTATGTTGAAGCTTAAATCTGTTTATGAGTAAACAACATCTCAATTTATTGGGGTCGCCGCAGCGTGTTGTCTTCATACACATATCACCATGACACCAACACATCACCAGTTATATCCTATTGCCATCATCATCATCATCAGCCTATAATGTTCCCACTGCAGGGAGGCCTCCTCTCTAGGAGAGAGATGGGCTATAATCCATCACGCGAGCCCAGTGCGGGTCGGTAGATGTCACATATGTCTTGGAATTTTTTGGTTCTAAGACATGTCGGGTTCCGGTTTGCCATCAACCGGGCATAAATTCAAAATCCGGAACTAAGAAATTCGCAATGGAAAAGGAAATGCACATCGCATGTCTTCATACTTAAACTTCAAGTATTTCTTAAATAAGGCAAAGTGCAGTACCCGACGTTCCCCTACCCAATGCTATACCTCATATACAAAGGTTGTAAGTAAATATAAAGGTAAGTGAAATGGCAAACGCGTGATATCGGCGTCTCGCCGCCGCGGTGGAGTCGACTCGACGCCTGTTATACGGTACGGTGCGTCCCCGCGATTTGATTTTATGTGCATGTGTATAGAGCTGATAAATTGGTTGGTTAAAATGAGAAAGAGGATTATTATCATGCTTTTTAAAGAACCCAAAATAACCGTGGGTCTAACACAACAGCAAAACGTAACGAAACTACGATCGTTTTTAATACGCTTTAATTGGCTTTATCAGTAACTACGTAAATCATTTTAGAAGTTTTTGTCCCACTTCCCGGTTTCCGATTAGGTTAAAATTTCACACACATGTTTATTTTGGATGACAATGCATGGTTAGCCAACTGACGTCACTCTAAATCAAAATCGTGAGGAAACCAGCGTACCATTGAGATATTTCTTGGCGGCATGTAAACCTAAGTCAGAGGCCTATGGACGGCATTAAAACTCTGACACCAGGTTAGTCACTACGCGAACAAAAAAACTATCCTATTGCATTTGAGTTAATATTTTGGTTACCAGCAAAATTCATAGAAGAAGAATACATGCCGTGCCGACACTAAATAAATTGAAATAAGATATATATATGTTATATATTATTATATATATATATATTATTATTATTATAAGATATATATATGTTATATATTATTATATATATATATATTATTATTATTATATAGATATATATATATATATTTCAATATATTTGGTGTCGGCACGGCATGTATTCTTCTTCTATGAATTTTGCTGGTAACCAAAATATTAACTAAAATGCAATAGGATAGTTTTTTAGAATGTATTCTTCTTCCATACTTCTCTATTACTTGTAATCTCAGCAGTCATCTTCTTTCTAACCATATCATCTTTCACACACTATCCATTGTTTCTTTGGTATTCAATGCAAAACAAGCAGTTACGATTAAAAAAATGATCGAATTTTTCCGCGTGTTCGGTCTTGCGACCCAAGATACAATATTTAAAAACATATTATTTTCTTTTAACTTAAAGTCTATAACGGCTTCATATTCCTACGTCTGCAATCAGAACAGGTCGGTTTAATCATTTCGTTCAAAAACCTGTTAATCATGGTGTTATCATCTCTATAAAATATCTCGCAATCTTCAGTAGATGGTGCTAGTCTCAGTCGCGTGTCAGTCCGGATCAGTTGAGGTACTTAACACGCCGCTGAGATCTGCTTTGTGTGACTACTAAACTTGCTTCCGACACCCAACCTTTGAGAGAAGAGCTGGTATGGAACTTCTGATGCTCCCCGTGAAAATATGTTTAGAATGTGATCAATAAACGTTTGATTATTATGAAAGAGTTGCTTTCAAGACTTTTTACTTCTGGACTCCGAGAAGCTACGTAAGATAATTGAGTATCATTATCAGCCTAGCCTTTTCCCAACGACTATGTGGTCGGCTTCCAATCAAAGTGGATGCAGCTAAATACCAGTACTTTACATTGAGCAACTACCTATCTGCCCTAAGATAATTAAGCATTAACTCTATAATGTCCAGCTTAATATCATTAACCATATGAGTTACTAAATAATTCTAGCCAATTTTACTCTAAGACTTCAAGACGTCATTGCTACATTGATGTTCGCTTTGCAAAGAAACAAAATCTTTTTAAATGAATAATTACGTAAACACAAATTCCAAACAATTAACACTAACTCAATAATCCAATAACACAAATTATAACAGGCGACTAAAAGATTGCTCCGAAAATCCACGCAATCCTTTAACAAATCTTATAATACGATCTATGCTGGTGCGCGGACGCAGCGGGGCGGAAAGAGCCGACGACTCGCGAAGACGCGGTGACGTCGACCGAGAAATACCGAATACGTAAGTCGGGGGGCGTAGCGAAGTCGGGGACGAAGCTACGAAGCTTCGTAGCGATGTAGCACGGCGTAGACGCGTAGCAAGTAGCTTCACTCAAGAAAATAACTGATATCATGGTTTTCTTGAAGCAGATTTTGTAATAGACTATTTTTAGATTTTTGTTTGTAAGATGTGAAGTTTATGACTGTGTGAATTAGTAAGAATTCGTGATTTTTCTGAAACAAGAATTATGACGATGACATGATCTTTGTAACAACATTAACTCATGCAATATAATCGGTATACACGTGTGTATTAACTGATCCAATCAGTTAAGTAACACTTTTCTTTTGATTGATTAAAATAAAATCATCAATTATAAATTAACAACATTGTTTTATAGCTATTTTTATTTATGAAGAAACTAAAATTACTTTAGTAAATCAGTGTAAATTTAAAAAATGTGATACCTATCCAGAATCAAACGCCAACCTACCTCATCCTTCCAACCACTTAACCTAACAGCGATAAAATCTGGAAATCGGAATAAATCGCATTTTGTGCGCTATACAGAGTTCCTAATTATTAATACTGAAATATGCAAAGTTAGTTGTCTTCAGCGAAACAATTCGACTAGGTTCCGTACAATTATAAAGTCAGATTGAAATTTTCCATATTCCTTGTGTGTTAATGAAATTTTGGATTTTGTTAATTTAAATGAATGTAGATTTGAGTCTTTGGGGTTTAATATTATTATAACTTATTTAGATCATGATCTACCTAAATCTTGCTAGGTTTAAAGTCCTCTCTATGCTTATAATTATCAAGAAAATACGATTTGAATTTATGCGAGAATAGCTTTCGTGTTGATGCGATATAGCATCCCCAATTTGTACAATGGTTATTATTAAGGTTTCGTGACTTTTTTTTTCCGGGTGGAAAATCATCAAATAATCATCCCGCTATTGGGCAGAGCGAAAGGGAGTGTCAGACTTCTACTGACTAAAAACCACCCATGTTCCTTCTTAGCCCTTCATGTCGAGGCCGCGGTATCTCTTGCGAACAGCCCGCAGCCCCGACGGGAAGGTTTCGTGCCTCATTTTTAGATCATTAACAGTGGTTACAGGTAGTCAGTCAGAAAGTCTGACAACCAGTCTGACCAATTGGTTTTATTTGGTACTAACTGGGTTGTGGAGTTCAGAAAGGTCAAAGTCAAAGTCAAGTCAAAACATTTATTATAAGTGTATAATGTGGTGTTAGGTATATTTTGGTTAGTAGGTAGGTACTTATAACTTCCTCGTTGTCGTCGTTCTTCTTCGATCCTCGTTGGTCTAGTGGTCGCAAGCACGACTGCTGAGCATAAGGTCCTGGGTTTGATTCCCGGATTGGGCAAAGTGTTATTGGCTTTTTCCATCAAGAATTTATCAGTAACAGCCACGGAGTCTGGATTTGTGACTGGTTGATGGCAATAGGCTCGCCCCCTATTACATGGGACTTAAACATAACTGGCGAAATGTGGGTGTACTATTAGATACACCTCTGCCTAACCCTTCGGGGATTAGAGGCGTGATGTTATGTTATGTGTTATGTTATGTTACTTATAACTTAGCAGCCTTTTACAAGCATTGCAATCTATTATTCGCCTGTCCCTAACATCCTATTTTGCATGCATTAAACATTACTCTGAGTTATTTATTTTTATATTATGTAGTACAATTAAATAAAGAAATTATAGTTATGTCAAAATTAAGTGTCAATGATAGTGGATGTAATACAATTATTAGGCAATATTAATGTAATTTTTCTCAGTTACCTACAATTTTTTATTTTAAGGCAGTCGCTCCATGTAAAATACTGTTATTCTGCTGCATTTGGTTAGAATGGAAGCCGACACCAACATAGTTGAGAAAAGGCTAGGCAGATGGAGGGTGGTGTATTATTAAGTTATATATAAACAGAGAGCATGGTGTTTATTCTCCCTGTTAATGGTAGGCTACGGTATTTTAATTTGATTCTTATTTTCTTAAAAGAAGTTTAGATTATAAAAACATGTTAATATAAAAAAAATACCAATCCATATAACAAAATAGGACGTCCAATCTTCCACCACTTATTTTCGTCACATTCACATAAACCCAATCAAAACACGCACCACTCAAATTCTAATCAACAATCGACTTAATATTCAATAACTCTCTCTTCCATCGGAAGACAAAAGGTCCGATACACCATAAAAACCCCATCGACTCCCAATTTGTTGGCAGAGTTGTGCCTGCGACTGATCGACGTTGATTAATGTCTGTCCGTCTGTCTGTCGATTAAAAAAACTTTGTGTTTCAGTGATACAGCCAGGGTTTGGGATGGAATGGAGAGGCTGGGGGATTTCTGTGAGAAAGGGTGTTTTAAAATTGCCTTTTTTGTAGTCACTTATATTTAATTCTAAAGGGAAGATTGATTGATTTGGATTCCATGGGAAGGCTAATTACTGTAATGTTAAATAAGATTTTGATGTGCTTTATTGATTTGTATTACTGAATTTTTACACTGAAATTATCGTTTGATTTTGAAGATAAATCTCGAGTACTGAGCATGAGGTCCGGGATTCGATTTTCGGGTCGGGCAAAGTGTTGTTGGGTTTTTTTTTTATGTGTGCCCAGTTGATGGCAATAGGCTCGCCCTAATGTGGGTGTACTATAAGGTACACAATCATCTGCCTAACCTTTTGGGTATTACACGCGTGTTGTTATTATGTTATATTTGAAGATAAATTTAATGAAGTAAACATCAGATAACACGATCTCTCCGGCTCCACGCCACTCTTGTGCTAGCGACATTTGATTCCAGTGACATCTGGCGGAAGTAATGGATTTTTTCAGTTAGCTGAAGGTGAAAATTTAATCTATGATGATAAGTGACGACCGAAAAAAAGATTTTACGAATATTCTTTGCGGATTTTGTACGAAACTTTGTCACATTCGGGTAATTTTGGAAAATCTGCGTATCGGCTTGTGTTAACAAAAGGGTATATTCATAATCAGGCATTTATCAAATAACTCAAAAGTCTTTTCGACTTACTTAGCCTGTTTAGAATGTATTCTTCCTTTTTAGAGTGTACCTGTTGTCAGAGTTTTATGCCGCCCTGGAGCCTCTGAGTTGTCTTGAAAGAAAAAGAAATATTTACTGGTTTCCTCAGGTATCCCGGTTTCTTCATGATGTTTTCCTTCACCGAAACAAGTGATAGTTTTGCAATACGCAGATGAATCCGAAAGATCAGAGGCGTGTATTGGCTTCGAACTTGAGATCTATGACTTGGCAGTTCGACGGTCACACTACACTGCTATCACAGCAATTCGGGTATATCACACTATCACACTTCACACTAATATTATAAAGGCGAAAGTTTGTGTGTGAGTGTGTATGATTGTTACTCTTTCACGCAAAGACTACTTAACGGATTTGGATAAAATTTGGACACAGATAATTTATAACCTGAATTAACACATAGGATAGCTTTTATCCAGATTTTATCTTCCGTGGGATAATTTTCGAGTTATAGCGGGCGAAGCTGCTGGCAACAGCTAGTTTAAAATAAATCAGTTGAATTCTACGCCAACACACAAGCCCAACGCGTACTACCTAACTGTTCCCCAATTACAAATAAAATGAATCTTCAAAACAAATAGATGTATTTGTTTTAAAGATTCATTTTGTTTGTGCCAGCATCTACATACCCTAGTACACAACCTAATCTTGAAAATCAGTCCCTGGCGTACAACAGAACGTGTCAGTGCGGTTCAAGTTTCAGGACTTGCAGGAGACAGTAAGAAACTAAGTTATAGTTCAATTTGCGGACTATTTTGAACGCACGCGTCATTGTTATGTGGCCCCCAGGCAGGATGGCGAAGTGGCGACGAGCATTCTGATCCGAATGTCAAAACTGATCGAGATTTTTGCGATTATTTTATCGAATGGTTTCCAGAACTTTTGTCTTGGTATTTCTTCACTTACTTTTAACGCGAAAGAATAAAATAAGGAATGAGTACATAAGATCGAAGTCTGAAAGTGATGCCAGTGTCTGAAAAGTTGTGTGGTATTCGGTTATCGTATTATGGATATGTGATGCAGAGGAACACGGAACAGTTCACTTCACTGTCACTGTGTCCATGTGGCACTTGCACGTGGAAGCGACGGAACATCTCTCCCTACGGCCAGAAGTCAAAGGTACCTACTTAAGGCGAGGTGCAGATAACACATTGGTATTCGCACGACGTTGCGGTGCAATTCCGCCCGTTCGTAATCTTTATGGCACATACGTTCTGACTTCCCCATCATTCTTCATTTCACACTTAGAACCAATATCTCTTTTCCGCGAAAATATTGAGTCTTTTCCTACTATATATTTGAAACACAACTAGAATAGTCCCCCGAAAACTTACACGGAGGCAAACTCGTCGGTACCCGGCACTGCGTGATGCGGGCTAACTGCTCAAGTATTCGCTAACTGCTCTTAGATGACTTGTTGGCTGCAACTTGAGCACTGTGTCTCATAGTTTGGTACATAACTTGTATAGGTTATTGATTTTTATATTATGGATAAGGTGAAGAGTTTTGGATGCTATGATTTGGTATGCATTTTGCTAGCTTTAAACATTTTGTTTGCGTCTTAAATGATTGTAGAGTGTTATTTATTTCGAGACCAGAAAACCAACCAAAAATAATTATAATAACGTACCTGATGTATTGAAAATTATTACTGTATGAAACTCAGAAAAGTTATTACAGAATTATTAATGACTTCCTTAATGATAAATCGCTGTACTGATTGACAAACTGTTATAATTTATGTTAATATTTTGACATTTTGTTCTCTTTTGATTGATATAGAAGTTGTCATTCCTTTTTGCGATTATTGTTAAAATTTGTCTACTGCTGTCGGTCGGACTTTTTTAACTTTTTGTAGTTCCAATTATTTGACATTTATTCATTTGGTATCAATAGATTTTCATACGATATCTCTTTTATTTTTAATCTGAATATTATTTGCATGTTGATGTGGAGGCAGAATATGGAGGACTATGTTGTATGTATAACAAAACATGTATGTACCAATGACCAATGTTTGCAAAGAAATAAATGATTAAATTTGAATATAGATAAAACAAAATAAAGAATTTTGCGGAGCGACGGCGTTCAAGCGATGGAAACAAATGATGAGCGCTAGTGCCTTTCGACGCCCGTCTCTTAGCCTGAGGCTGAGAACAGAGCCTTCATATTCAAATCAGACTTAAAATCTGACCATCCACTAACAACTTAAACCTATAACATCACGCCTGTAATCCTCTAAGGGTTACACAGAGGTGAACTCATTAGTACACGCAAATTTCGCCAGTTATGTTTAAGTCGGTAGGCGGTAGGCGAGCCCATGGCCATCAACTGGGCATAAATCGAGACTCCGTGTGTGCTACTGAAAAATTCTCAATAACAATTGGCCGACCTGGAAACCAAACCGATTTAAAATCGGACCATCCACCACCATCACACCTTTCACCTTTTTTTACCATCAGCTTAAACACTCAGTATCTCCAAAAACTTTAACCGGAACTTTAATTGGAGCCTCCCCAAGAGCCTCATGCACAACTTACCCAAGGTTTCAGCCCCACTGCAAACAGCTCCAACGGATAAGGTTCGTATATAAAGGTAGTTAGTATATCCATTATGTTCAAGTACCATGTAATAGGGGGAGAGCCTATAGTCATCAACCTACCTACGAAATTCCTGATGGAAAAACCCAAAAACACTTTTCCCGACTTTGCTGGGAATCGAACTAAGTACAGCAGTCGCGCTTACCACCACTACACCAACGAGGCAGTCCAAAAGTCAAGTCATAGATTTAAACATGACTCAAAATCTGACCATCTACTAACAACACCTTTCACGAAACCACCAACCAGCTTAAACACTCAATATCCGAAACTTTAACCGATTAGATACGTAACAGGCCTGAAACAAATTGGAGCCTCCCCAAGAGGCTCATGCGCAACTAACCCAAGGTTTCAGCTCCACTGCAAGTTTCAGCTCCAACGGATAAGGTTCGTATATAAAGGTTGGATGGAGGGAACTGGCACCAGTATGTAAGTTACCGTGATGTTTGGTGTTTGAGTTTGGGAATGAAAAGTGTAGTTTGGTGTGTGTTTTTGTGTGTTTTTATAATACGTGAATGGTTGGAGGAGAATGGCTATGGTAAGATTAATATTAATTTTAAGCAAAGGAGATGATAAGAATATTACGTAGTACGGATGTTATGATATTAAAAGTCAATACTAAGCCATGAAAGTGGTGGACAATAGTGTCATTTATAAAATAAAAAGACAGACAGGTTGCCATTGTTTTATCCCATCCTTGTATTGTTATTTTACAAAAGGTACCATTGGGTACACCTCTGCCCAACCAATTTTTTTTTTGGGGTTGGGTAATCATCAAATAACCCCTCCCGCTCTTGGGCAGAAACGGAGTGTCAGACTTCTACTGACTAAAAACCACCCAAGTTCCTTGTTAGCCCTTCATGTCGAGGCACCGGTATCTCTTGCGAACAACCGGACGCCCCGACGGGCATCGACGGGCATCCTTCGGGTATAAGGCGTGATGTAATTTTATCTTATAATATTACAACTTTGAATAACTGCACAGAAATCAAAGCCACCAATTTCGGTAACAAGCAAGTATTTTGACTCCATTTACAGCATTAGCTTAAACAAATCAACTCATCCCTTCAAATAACCCCACCTCTAGTCAATAACCCATCATTCCTCCCATTACATAACCATAAAACTCATTTCACCATACCATACCATACCTGTAATAACTGTAGGTATACCGGTACAGTTAGCATCAGAAGTAGATTAACACTACTCACTTTCAAAGCAGGTTTTTTATATAATTTAATTTTATTTTTAGGTTATTTTATATAATAAAAACTTGTTGGATATTACTCGTTACTAAAAAGTTATTGAAGAGTAAGGAATATTTTGAAGAATAATCTTCTGCAACATTAAAAACAATAACTAGAGTCTTGTACATCAAATAATTAAAATTCCGAAATGTTAAGCTACTTCTGTTGCTGGCCGTACTTCGGTCCGTACCGACAGGGCAGACGTCCATTCATTGCGGGAGTCACGTAGGGTAATGTATATTCTAATATATTTGAACTGGGAACGACTTTTCGTGCCTACCGGCCCGTGCGGTCTGCGGTCGCTCTAGGGATGGGGTGGTGTCGATGGTTCTCGTTTTTGCATATTTTTGTACAGATGACATAAACACATCTTTTTGGTGACGTTCTTCAGAAAAGTTAGACCGCAAGACCGTTGCCGTCGGCGCAACGTGTTTTGTCCTATTCCTCTCCACACAGATCTGCGGTTTGGAATGGGCAACTACAGTACTTTCACAAGTTATTATTCCTTGTGTTTATGGCTGTAGCTTGGCTTTCTTTGTCCTGTCAGTCAAAAGTGCATGTAATGGTCTAATTGTGTAATGGTACAATGTCTTTGGGTTTGAGCACAGAAGTCACTTTCTTTTTCAGTCATAACATCTTAAACATTATCTTGTCTTATTCAAATTCATTCTCAACGCTTTCCTCACATTTTCCTAATTTTTTCTAATTTCTTTACTTATTTATTTATTTATTTATGAAAGGTAGCTTCACAGCTTACAGTAAAATAACTTAAAATTATTACAAAAACAATACGCCAATTACGAAGTACACAGAAAAGTTAAACAAGGTAAGGTGGCCAAGAGTGACTCTAAATGTATTGTGTGTGCGTGTATGTGTGCGGGTGTTTGTGCGGTGTGGGTGTCTGTGAATGTGTGCTAATCACATGAACTTTGAACATGTTATGAGCAATTGGGCATAACATGTTCTCTAACTGATCAACTTAGTACTTTGCTTTTGCTTTAACGATTCCAGGGGCCGACAACGTCTTATTGGGTATTTCCATGAGGAATTTAGAAATCAGTAGCCAACTACGGAGTCTGGATTTGTGTCCGTTTGGTGGCAATAGGCTCGCCCAATATTATAGGACATGGGACTTAAACATAATCAGCGTAATATGGATGTGCTTACTATAAGATACACTGCCAAATTGGGGATTACAGGCGTGATGTTATGTAATGTCGTAAGCTTTTCACCACATTTTCCATTGTATCGATAATATTACAAAAACTTTATCCCATCCCTAGCACCCCGTATTTACTCCGCACCTCGGCAGTTCATCTTCATTTTTTATCTCTTTCAGCGGAAAAAGGGCAAAAAAGCAGGAAACCGTTCTAGTAATGAGTAAAATAAAAACTAAACGAAAGATATAGGTACCTTTACTGTTTGGTTTCGTACCTGTACACTGGCCTACAAAGTAGAGGAGTTATTTTTACCAGTGGTTTGTGTAGCGCGACATATTAAAATCTAGTTTTGGATCTGTTTTTTTTGTTATTTGTTTTTGAGTTTCCTCATTTTAGTTTTTGCTGTGGATCTGGTAGGTAAACATTAGTGGAGAGTTAAAAAATAAAATTCCAAAAAACAATAAAAAAATCGTTTGCAGTTTCCTAAAGCTGTCTTCTTTGAGATTAACACTGAAAACCTGATATTTAACATGTTTACTACTTGTTTTGAGTTCCTAATTTTAACCCCAGTATTAATTATAATGTTAGTGACCATGTCAGTTTAAAGACTTATTTATATTAGTTAGAAATAAACTACTACTCGTAAATTAATAGAAACTCGCGTTTTTAGTGAAAATCATTCAGTGCTCTTATTTGCTAGGAAGCCGACGGTAACGGCATTGCATGAAAACTAGGTAGGTGCTACCGGAAAACCTAAAACAGCAAAGGTCTCCAGGTTAATGGCATTTTTTTTTATTAAAAGGCCGTTTACAAGTTTCTTGAGGGTTTGCTTCATTCTGATTTCGCAAAGTTTTTACCGTACATGCTCGGGATCTCAGAGCTCATCTATGTGCTGGTGAGTCTGTCTAATATTCTTAAATGCATACTATGCTTTATAAATTCATTTTCTGTTTTATAAGACATACTCAGAACATGACTAACAGAAAATCGCAATCGACTAACTAGAAAACAGATCATAAATCCCGAAACATTAAAGTAAAACGAGCAGAAAGTCACACAAAACAGGTAATATCGAGCAACAAACACACATAATTGAACGAGCCCTGAAATACTGAATGTAAGACAATTGGGACAATTGGAGCCTTCACATCAATTGGTCCCTTTTAACTAAATATCTTGTAAATTGGAGGGCTGGGGATGCCAGCCCTTCGTTTGATAGGGATATTTATAGATGGGAATGGGACCGGGATGGGTGGAAATTATGATGTTTGGAGTATTTTAATGTTGCACATATTTCTGAATATGGAATCGGACTGAGTCAAAAGAATATGATTTTAATTAGTCCGTCAGTTAGATTGTCGAAAAATATTGGATACGTGTTTTTTGTTTTATCAAATTAATAAAAATTGACTAAGATAAAACGCGTCAAAGATCATGAGTGGGGTTGCGTTGTGACATCATTTGTAGGTAAAAATGTACTGACATGTGACGTTTTCGAGGAGTTCACGAGTTTTCGAAGCACTGTATCGTCTTAATTTTTTGTGAAAAAAGAAAACCACGTGTGTCCAATATTTTCTGGTAATCTATCTGACGGACTAATTAGCTTTTTTTTTGTCCGATCCCCTATTAGGACTTAAGCGAAAATATTGTCGTCGATAGACGCTAGTAAAAGTAAAAAAAACACTGGTTCTGAGAACATTGCTGCTGTATTGAAATAACAAAAGCAGCAGCAATTTTTAAATAATTTTAATTATATAATTTTTATACATCAACTTATTAATACTTACACAGAATAACAGTATAAGTACCTACTTTCTCAAATATACGTTAAAATCAACAATATCCTTTTACCGAAAAACAAATCAAACACCGTTCGCAGAATTGAATTTATAACTCATTACAATTCAAAATAACATACTAATTAATTCTAATTAGTCCACATTACCAACCTCCAATAATTAGCTAAAATCATTTAAGGTTTAACGTATTTCATTTCCAATTCTAAATTAAAATACATTGCCAAAATCAGAACCGATCAAAACACGATCATTCATCCAATGGCGAATTAACTAATAATAACACAATAAACTATTGTGAATTATGTCCAAATTAGACGTACATTTTGTCGCAAAATAATAATTATTTGGTACAAAACGTGTATATTTGAGAATTAATTAAATCGTGTAACAGGGCGTGGTTGATTTACGCGCGCGCCTGACATACCTGCTATGCGCGTGACGGCACAAGTCGTAATGTGTTGCGTATGTAGGTATGTGTGACTATGTGATATTGGTTGTGGAGATTCTGTGTGTTGTTTGGCTTTAGAGTTGACTCAAATTTTATGTTACGTTTTTGCAATTTGCCGGCCAGTGTCAGGTTTTATATTGATCCCGTCGGGGCTGCAGGTTGTTCGGAAGAGAAACTGCTGCCTCGGCGCAATGGCTAAGAAGGAACATGGGTGGTTTTTAGTCAGTAGAAGCCTGACACTCCCTTTTGCTCTGCCCAAGAGTGGGAGGGGTTATTTGATGATTTTCCACCAGCCAAAAAAAAAAGGTTTTATATTGATCAAAATATTTTTATGTTTCGCAGCAGCTTCGTGGGTTACCCTGGCGATTTCACCTTGTCTTTATAACTTTACCTTCTCCGTATCTTTGCTATGAGATATAATCACCTAACACATTTTCAATACATTACTTCATGTTCTACTAAACCCTTCATGAGACGTATATCTAATAATTGCAACTCCTTTGATGAAGCTCTCGATAACAGAAATTCTTGTGTTCTGATGTTATCCTCTGTGATCTCCGTCTAATTGTTGTTTAGTTCTGTGGTACAATAAAAGTATATTCTATCAATAGAAATCAAGATGGTGATTTTTCATTATAATGTAGTACCTACTACCTAAGAAGGTAGGTAGGTACAGATGCGATGTCGGCACATCCAGCTACTTCAATTTGTGTTTATCTAATGGATAAGTGGTAGTTTGATATTATTATGCTGGCACCAGTACGTAAATTGTATTAATTGTAATATGATACCTTGTAGGTGCTCCTACTCCAGTTTTTTTCGCGTCATGATAGCTACAATTCTTAGAACGATAGTTTACAATCAAGGACAATAAAAGTAACAACCAAGCCATTACAAACACTCCACTAACCAACAACCCTCATCAACCACTTCAAAACAACAGACAATCGACCCTCTAATCAATCACCAAACACTAACATATTACAACAATAACTTCGATGTAATAAAGAGCGTTTTCCAATGCCCCCGACACACGACTCGCGAACGCAAATCGTCGGCTGCAGGGAACGACAAGACATTTGTAGGCAATGATTTATTGGCGCCTGTTATCGACACGCACAGCCTACCCTTCTCCTGAACGGAGTCGATGGAATAGTGTCATGTGGAAAATAACTTGCGGTTATAGTCGACGGGTATTTATGAGGAGTTTTTGACAGGGTTTTGTGAAGAAGGGTCTGATTTTTGTCTAAGATTTGGAACCTAAAAAAATCGCAAATTGTGAGAGATTGTTTGATAGAACGTACAACTTGAATGAAACCGAGAAAAAATCAAAGTCGACGTTCCAAAAATCATCTTTAGCTGTACTTTTAGCCCGTGGCAACCCAGTACCGGGCAAAGGCCTCTTCCCCATGATTTCCCGTCGTTTTGATCCAGGGTTATTGTGGACCACCGGTCGTTGATTTCGTCCGATTTGTCCCACCATCCAGGACTTCAGAAAGCACTAGTTAACAATGAATAAATCTAATTTTTTACCTGCGATCTAAACCACGACCAAAAGCGGTTAGTATCATAACAACCACCGATTTTTTCACGGATAGCTCTTAAACACCATTTATTCAGTTTCATTTGCGCAATTCGTCCTTATTTCACAATCAAGGAAGGAAATCTATATAGATATTTTCACCCAAAAAATGTCGGCAATTGAATGAACGTAGATCTAATAAACGACTCCCAACTATCGACTCCACGGCATCAGTTTCCCGCGTCTAAATCGCATGTCCGTTAGTGCGTAAAGCCCCGGCGCTCACCGCCCGCGATTTTTTGTAAGATTTTCCGCGCGAATGCGCTTTGCTGTGCGCTGCGACTGATTAATCGCATATTGATTGGAACCGACGGATACAGGGGTTAGTTGTGGATTTGGGTCTTTCTCGGAAACTAGGTTAGGTTGGATTTGTGAAGTTTGCGGGTCGCTTTTTCTTGCAAGATCGTGATCTTGTTCTGAAAAGGCTTAAAATAGACCTTAACATATGGGTTCTTACATGTAACCGTGACATGGAATAATTGAATAATGTGGATGTAGACATTAATAATAAATCATTCTGTTGCTTTGTACCTTTATTAGTGAATTTTGGCCCACCAAATTTTTTTCACTGTCGTGCTAGCAACTCAAAGAAGAAGACGAAATAGTTAGGTATTCACTGACTGAAACTAAAATTAAGGCGGTACTAATGTTTGTAAGTGAATTGCAGTGTACCAATCAAAATCCCGTTAAACACTCGCACTGTGCAAATTAGCAAAGCTAACACACCTTATATCACAAAAAAAAACAAACTACATTCGCAAATCAACTTCACAGTAAAATAAATCCAAACCTTCCGCTTCCATAAACAGTCGAACTAAACAAAATCGAAACAGAACAGAACTACACAACTAAATATTTAACTAAAATTTCATTTAGCCGGAATGTGACGGCCATTGGTGCGTGAACGCGTCGCCGACACGCGCGACTCGCGTCAAAAGCAACGGTCGCGTCGCGGCGCGGCTGCACGTGTGAGGGGGCACTTATAGATAGTCATTTTGTTGTAAATAGAGGAGTTTGTATGTAATGGGATCGTCAGTTGTTACTGATTTATTATTTACAAACGAAATCAGTTTATCGATTTTACTAAGAAGAAAAAAACGTGTTGTGTCGATCTCAAATAACAGGAACTAGGATAGGAAGATGATGATTGCTGACCCGAATATATGTGAAAATATATTTCGTAAGTTGCAATGAAGCTTCCAGAAATGTTTAGACCTATTAACCTAGCATTTACAATAAAAGGATTTCTTCAGTTAGAGTTTTAGTAAGATTTAAAATCTCTAATGCGAGAAAATGAAATCGTAGTTTTAAAGAAAAACTTATCTAGATTCCCTTAACCAAATCGCTTTCGCCAGACGACAATAATTATAAAATCATCAGGTCGTCTGAAAGTCGTTATAGGTACCTACTTCAAGTAAAGTAAGTACAGTAAAGTAAAACGAACACAAGTAAGTCATACTTCACAAACAAACTTAAATAAAATACTTATATTACTAAGATCTCTTATAAATACTAAGATTCTCACAAATTCTTACATAATTATTATACCACCTCCAAACCCACCTTCAACTCCCTCACCTACATAGTACCTACATACCTACCTAGAACTCACACAGGTTCATACAACATAGTTTCCATCTCGTCTTGATCTCCGTTCATGTGGATAGTGACGTCGGCGCCACAAACCGCCAATTTGACTCGCGAGCGTGGTCAAAGATGGCGCGTGTCTGAATTTGCTCTAAGTCTCACGATATTTGATAGAGAAATAGTTAGGTTACACCTTGGTATGATTAGTTGAACTTAGTTTGAGTGATGATCTTCGTTTAAAGGGCCTAGATGACAGAAGCATGCATGAGTGGCAGAAGCTTTTTAAGTGTTTGTTTGTACAAACATTTCGGTACCTTTTTTATCATCGTCATCGCTGCTTGAATGTTATTTTCTCTAGGCCTTCGGGTGTCTCACGGCAGAACCACCGGCTGACATTTAATTCGACTATTGATTATTATTATCGACCGACAGATGGGAAGAATGATAATGTTGGTGATTATGACGATTTCTTTTTTGACTGCGTGTTATACAAATAATTTCAGACGTTATGTAGCTTAGCAAGTTACAGAAATCTGGATAAACGGGTAAGTATTTTTTTTATTTCTACACATTTGAATGGTCACAAAAATATTAGTAGTGAATTAAATACATTGTTGGATAAAACGTTACATTTAACCAGCGATTAAAACCCCAATTAATAACCCGCCGTTTACCGAATCGTGCCACCCGTCGGCAACTCTTCCCGACACGTAATGTGGTGAAACTATATAGATATTAACGTAAACTTACACTTTAATATATAGCTCAGCGAGGCACAAGTAAGCACCGCATACTGCCAGGATCACGTTTGATGTTAAAATATTAATTAACAGTAGCTACTGAACTTCAGTTTGCGGTTCAAGTTATGGGTTGAAAGTTTTATGAATACGACATATTGCTATATTTCTTGGGAATAAGTAATGTGGAAAGATAGTCTCAGTTTGTTATTAGTTATTTTCCAAGAAGGTACGGAGCCTCATATTACAGACGTCTCTTGCGTATCCAATTAAAGATGTTATTAATGTACGTAGGTACGAACATATATGTCTCTTGAAACTGATGCCTCTATATATGTATATATTATTATTATGTCAGTCTCAGTAACAGCCACAGAGTCTGGATTTTTGGCGGTTGATGGCAAAAGGCTCGCCCCACTACATGGGACTTTTTTTTTTTGGGTTTTTAAAGTCATCAAATAACCCCCCACTCTTGGGCAGAGCAAAAGGGAGTGTCAGACTTCTACTGACTAAAAACCACCCATGTTCCTTCTTAGCCCTTGCGCCGAGGCCACGGTATCTCTTTCGAACAACCCGCAGCCCCGACGGGACTACATGAGACTTCAAAATAACTAGCGGAATGTGGGTGTATTAATGGATAAACCTCTGCCTAACCCTTCTGGGATTACAGGAATGATGTTATGCTAATGCTGTTTATATATTTGTTTTCATTATTTCCCATTTCTGCATTGAACCAAAAGAATACGTTAGCCTACTTAGTTTTTAACTGGCTTTTCATAAAACAATATGTCAGCAAATAAGTGAACGAATTTCAATATCATCATAATTCTCCTGCCGTTATCCCAATTTATTTGTGGTCGGCGCAACATGTCTTCTTCTTCCATACTTGTCCATTTCTCGTCATGTCAGCAGTCACTTCCTTTCTAGCCATGTAATCCAATCATTCATCAACTTCAATATCGCATATATTTTACAGCAAGTTATTAAATCCGCACTTTCCAATCAATATTTCATATAAATTATCTTCGCAATATTCCCGTAAGCCCCCAATTCCATACTCGTATGATTTTAGTAGGTTCAGTACATTACTCACGTAGGAGCTCACGTCGACTAGTTGGCGCGATCCCAAACGTTTGCAATCACGCTCTACACGCCCGACTGTTCACCCACGCCCTGATCACTATTATATCATAGTTTGAGCGGTTATATAGTTATTACAAAGTGACTTACTTGCTAAACACAACAAAATTACGCTTCATTTATGGAGATAGTCGGGAGTCGGGGGTATGTGTCTGACCAGATGTATGAATGTGGACGAGGTAAAAGGAATTTAAAAAAACAAGATTTTAGCAGGTGGTGTTCTGCCGAACCCCCATTGGGAAAGGGGGTGACCTTATGTATGTGAAGGTGTGGTCAGGAAAAAAGTATTAAACGAATTGCTTCTGGCAGCAGCTATTAGAAGAGATTTTTGCTCTTGAGCTTATTGCGATTGACATAAAAATGCTCTAGTAGATTGTACAGCGAGTGGCCATGTCATCAAAAAATAATCCAGGGGTTATTTGTAAATGCTCACAAAAACACATGTATAAACGTGGAGGCAAAAGGAGTATATAAGGATCGCAGGAGGTGGCGTTCTGTGGTTTCTGCCTTTTTTTTTTTTTTGGGGGTGTGAAATCATCAAATAACCCCTCCCGCTCTTGGGCAGAGCGAAAGGGAGTGTCAGACTTCTACTCACTAAAAACCACCCATGTTTCTTCTTAGCCCTTCATGTCGAGGCCGCGGTATCTGCTAACAACCCGCAGCCCCGACAGGACCCGCAGCCCCGACGGGTGTGGTTTCTGTCTACAATGAGAAAAAGGCGTGAGTTTATGTATGTTCACAAACACACCTGAAACGAATTCGTATCATGTACCAGTATATTTAAATGTATGTACCTAACCTAATGTTATCACACAAACTTATACAAAACAAAATAAAATACCGAATCCAATTTGTGGCTCGAAACCATAAAAAACCTAATTCTAATTTATTTCGCTACACATTTTCCAATTTCGCACAAAAAAATATCAAAATTCAAATCAACTAAAAGCTACGGACAACACTGCAATAATCTGAACTGTTTTAAAAATATTTTTCATGTTAGAAAAATGTTTTTTTCAAATATAAACTGGGTATAAATTCGGAGAACCGGCGAAATCACATGGGCGGAAAAATCATGCGCGGCCGGGTATGCCCGGGTATACCTACGTGTCTACCCCGCTAGTGTACGTAATACCGGGTTATTTTTAAAGGGTTTCCAGAGGGTAATGTGTGCGGTGTATTTTAGATTTTTCACGTGTATCCGTTTTTGTGAGAAAAGGGATGAAGTTTAAATTGATTTGTCGGCTGAAAAGTCTAGTTCTCGTTCATTTCGAAATGAAAAGAATCTTTTTATGACTTATCCTACTTATGGTTCAAAAGATTAGCCTAAACTTGTGATTTTCTGTTACAACTTACTGTTATCCTTTATTATGACCCTACCAATCCAACCAAGGAGGAATGAGGATAATGTTGAGTTCATATTCATTATAATAATAATCATTTATTTGTAAGAAAGGGCACATTTACAATAAAATAATAACAGTTACAGTATAGAGCACAGTTGTTTTTTTTGCCTGAACTAGGTTGAACCTCATGTGTTTCAAGCTACAAGGACTACATTGTGGATGGTTTTAAGAAAGAAACGATGGATGGACTGTGTGTAAGATAATATGGTTAGAAAGGAGGTGACTGCTGAGATTAAGAATAATAGAGAAGTAGAAGTATGGAAGATGAAGACATGCTGCGCCGACCCAACATAAATTGGGATTAGAGCAGAAGGATGATGATATGCGTCCGTTAAATTTCCACAGTAAATCATCATCTGCCTAGCCTTTTCCCAACTATGTTAGGGTCGGCTTCCAGTCTTACCGGATACACCTAAATACCAATATTTTACATGGAGCGACTGCCTACCTGACCTCCACAACCCAGTTAATACTAGGTAATACGATACTCTTTGGTAAGACTGGATGTCAGAATTTCTGGTCACTACCTGTAACGACTGCCATAGATCTATATATGGCAGCGGGACCAACAGCTTAACGTGCTTTCCGAGGCACGGAGGAAACTCGGTATGTCGGGCAGTCACCCATCCACAGACCGACCTAGGCAAGCACAGCTTTACCAAAAGATCGACCCGAGTGGAAGTTCTTATTAAGCCACGAGCTCCTCCAAATTTTCACAATAAATACACGTCCCATTACTTTAAATAAAAAAGTGGTCCCCACCACAAAACCAATACCAAAATTAACAGCCTCAGCCAACCAATAACCCAACTACCCTACTCTCAGTAAAATCCATTCCAAGCAATTCTCGTTTAAATAGCTATTTCTCAACATTTCCATACCGAGCGGCAGGCGGCGTCGGGCGGCATTGTGTAGCCAACAGACGTGCATCGGCTGCCGAATGATTCGGTGCCTGCATCTGTGACGTAGACGAGGGAACGGCGAGATAAGGGTTGAACTTATTACTGGTGGAAATCTGAAGGGTTGTGAAAATTCTGAGATTTTTCTGAGGATTGTGATAGCGGTTTATGTGTTTGGCTATTTTTAGCTTTTCATTTATACTGTTTCTTTTTGAAAGCAAATAATATAAAACACCCGAAGTGTTTTATATTATATGATAGATTTATCACTAGCGTTTAGTAGGCATTACTGTAGTTTCATGCTTTTAAAAACTTTGGTCTGGAGTACGGTAAGTTTGAAGTCTCTCAGTTTTCATGATGTCGAAGAAAAAGGATTTGGTTAGGCTCACTAGTAAGTGAAAAAGTCGATCCCAATAAAAACACATACCACCAATGAAACAAAACCGTTTTACTTGGCTAAACGGTGTTCAAGAGCCTATTCCGACATAATTTTTGTGGATCATTAACCTTTACAGTTCTTGAACATGGTTTAGAAGTGCTGACTGCCAATCGCGTTTGATGAAATCAGTCCATAAATGTTGACATGGAGACGAGCCTCTGCTGGACATAGGCCTCCCGCAGAAGGGGGGGATTTTCCATAATCGCCACGCTTAGCAGGCGGGTTGGCGATCGCAGTATGGTTGTTACAAAGGCACAGAGAACGCTGCTGCCCATTCTCTGGTAAGTCCCTTAGTCGCCTCTTACGACACCCACGGGAAGATACGGGATGTTGCTATTCTTTACGTCCACCATACGGAACGAGCCTCATCCCTAATTATTCTCGGAAAATGAAATTCATTAATTTCTTTATTAATTTGACTGCCTCGTTGGTCTAGTGGTTGCAAGCGCGACTGTTGAGCATGACGAGGTCCTGGGTTCGGTTCCCGGGTCGGGTAAAGTGTTATTAGATTTTATCATCAGGAATTGCTCAGTAGCAAACCACGGCGTCTGTATTTGTGCCCGGTTAACGGTAATAGGCTTAAATATTATATTACTGGTCCAATGTGTGTGCTCCATTAGATACACTTCTGCCAAACCCTCCGGAGATTACAAGTGTAATCTTATGCTATGTAAAATATAAATTTGCCAATTCTACGCGCAACATGAGTCTGAAGTCAATCCACTGACCACGACACGTGTTTCGTGGTGTCCTGCGTTCACAAGAGCCCCCTTCGTGCAATGGCTGCCTGGCTTTTATACACGGGATGTAGGCAGAGATTAGTGTTTTACCTACATATATATATAGGTGTATTGTTTGCTTATGTTTATGGGAAACATTTATGATTGCCTGCTGCTGCAAATTAACATGAGGATTCTTTTCGTTGGAGTAATATTAAGTTATTTTACCCAAACCTATGTCCTGTTGAAATTATTATAAAAAATACTAATAAAGTGTTTGTATTTAGATAATTCAATCATGAATCGAAAGACACGTTGCGCCATCTATTTATTATAATGAACGATATTGTTGTCTTCCTTGGGAACAGCACTTTTTGGGATCACAGACTTTTTTCAGGTGTACAGAAACGGACATAAAGTGCTCAGAATTTAATTTATATTTTTTTTAATGAGACAATCCTTCCACACTATTCTCAAACCAATGTAACTCCTGTAAGCCAGAATCAATACGGCGACCACCCAAAAAGCGCCGAGACAATGAAGCTCAACAAAGTTCCAGAGAAACGATTTAACTGTCTTGGATCCCGCAACGAAATAAATCAGAAAAGAATAGCGGAGGAGTAGGAAAAACATAATTAATTTACACTATGTTGTCTCTTATGAGCGACAATATAAAATTGACCTCCACTATTATTACACAAATTTTCCACAACAACCATTCAGACACTTTTCATAAAACCTAAAACCATCACTTTTGCCTATTCACCTCAATTCCGGATTCACATCGTAAAAGAAATCGTTTGACCGCAGGACATACGTTTTGTGGTGGGCTGCCTTCACAAGAGGCCTCCAATGGCCTCCATTGTATGCCAGGCCTTTTGTGTAGGCCTCGGAGCAGACATAACAGGCCAACTATGTAGGTAGGAAACTATTTGAATAGAGGTGCAGTGTTTTGGTGCTGTTCCGCATTTTGAGATAAAGGGTACAGATTCTGTATACGTTTCCGTGTATTTGCTGTCTACGTATAATAAAAACATTAAAATAAGTTTGTTAGTTATAATGATAGACGGGGCAACGCTAATAGCATTGCAATGAAAAGATTTAGTTATAAACTTACAATTTGTTTAGTGTCGGACTGTCGGTAGGAGTTCAATATGTTCGTCTCTTTAGCGTATCGATGGCAAAAAGTTCAGATGTTTAAAGCCCAAAACTCAGCTACGCGAACACCACTCACTGATGCATTAGGTAAATAGATCATCAAGTGTGTAGGTAACAGGGCATGCGGTGCAAATATAAATAAAGTTATATATCGAACTTGTAATTATGCAACTTTGCTTTAAAGCGTCAGGAATAGCAATCACAGCTGCCAGTATTTTCCTAAAGATTACTGCAAGGATTCGTGATAACCATAGTTATCCATTTCGAATCACAAGGTTAGGTACTTTAAAATCATTTAAAATTTAACTTGAAAGTTTAAAATTATCAATATTACCGCCAATTGACTTTCACATACCCAGATTATGTTTAAATATACAAGTGTACGCTCATACAATCGATAGCAGCCGTAAAACAACAAACAAACCAACATAATCACTGACCTTAACATAATTTCCAACAACCTCCGAACATCATAACCTAAAAATTATCAAATGATGGCACATACAAAATGCATGAACCTCTTTAATTGCCTATTCTCCAGTCCGGCACGAGTCAAATTATACATTCACGCCCCGAGCAGACCGCGGTGAACATAACTAGTGTAGCTTGATACAAAGCAAACATTAGTCCAGCCATGCATTATTGTCAAGCACAGGAGCAAACCATACTGTATAAGCCATACCTTATATCTAAAACACAACCCACTGAAATTTACACTCTAAATTCTAAAGCTCAAAGTTTGAATTCGGCTGTGTAATCTCTGACATTTATGTGTTTCCACACTAGTCGCTTTTGCACATGCATCGAGCTGGCAAGTTGTACACGCGCCGATGGTTAGAGGCAGCTATGACAAAGATTGGAAGCAACCATAGTTGGCTTTATTAATAACAGCACGTTTTCCGGTTGTGTGGATCGTTCACGCCCTGTGGTGTAGTGGGCAAAATGGATGACGTGTGAGGTTCGATATTGTGGAGGTTTCAGATTGATTGCGTGTTGTCGCCTTTAACATAACCGAACATCACGCCTGTAGTCCCCGAAGCGTTACGCAGAGGTTTACCTATTTGTACACCCTGCCTACCGGAGAGCAGCGCAGCTGTCCCAGTGGTGTCGGCCCCGACTTACGAACAGTAGGTCGTAGGTTCAAATTCATGCAGGCGCATTACTTTGTGTAATTTATTTCATCACCGCTGCTCTCAAAACGGTGAAGGAAACCGGAATGTCTTAGAACCAAAAACTCGAAGACATGTGACATCTGCCAACCCGCACTGGGCCCGCGTGGTGGATTATAGCTCATCCCTCTCCTAGAGAGGAGGCCTGAGTCCCTGCAGTGGGAACATTATAGGCTGATAATGATGACACGCTACCTATAAGTAAGAAAAAAGTAAAGTTGTGAAACCTTTTCAAAAGGTAAAGCCGGAAAAGTCGAGTAAAAACTGACACGGAAAATCTGTGTTTACGATTATTTGTTATCAGTGTTCAGCCTCAGCTTGACCGCCGACAACTCCGAATTTTATAAAAATAAGAAATGAAAACTGACTGAAAGCAAAGCTGTAACATGTTTCGCAAAATATAGTATTAATATACACCTACAAAGAAACAAATTCTTTAAGTTACGAATTGAAAATTTGAAACATCTAGCACCAAGTTTATTAATTAAATAACCAACCTTTTTTTTCATTATGTGGTACTTGTTATTAAACGGTTACTCATACAATTACAATCTAGACCTTTTTTTTTCTGGTTGGAAAATCATCAAATAATCACTCGTGTGTCAGACTTCTACCGACTAAAAACCACCCATGTTCCTACTAAGCCCTTCATGTCGAAGCCGCGGTATCTCTTGCGAACAACCCGCAGCCCCGACGGGACAATCTAGACCTTGAGGCTAATAAGTAATTTAAATTTAACCTAATTTACTAAAACTTACAAAATTAAGAATGTGGACACATTCTTAATTGGCACTTTTCTTATAGTCTCTATTAAGTTGAAGACACATTGTTCTCGTGTTCTTTAAGCGTAGCGAAACACTCACTGCACTGCATTACGCTAACTAACTAAATAACCAACTGAACCCATAATTTATTCCACAGAAATTAAAACCTAAAATGCCAATCATCCCTCAATTCCCCCAACCCTTAATCGAGACTAATTTTAAAGGCAAACAGCCAGTTTCCTGGTGATTACTTTCCCATCAACTGACCATCACACCTGCCTACCCCACAGGCGACAAGGCGTAGCCAGTGAGCTAGACGATTTGTGTTTACGCCTGTTAGGCCTATTACACAGCCTTTGTACGGCCGTTGACTTTGTGAAGGCTTTTTTTAGATCCGGCTGCTGTAAACATGTAGATCGGAGGTAGAGTTTTTGATGGTTCGTTAGGTGTGGCTTAAATACTGAGGTTGTTACAAGATTCCTCGTTTTAGAAAGTCCAATATGTATGCAAAACCATTTTGTAAATTGACAGTGTCTGTCACTTAACATAACTATTTGGATAAACTCATTTGGGACTTGGTAGAGTAATTTCTGTCACATGTATCAATTATTACGTCAGAATTTTTGTATCTACAACTCAGCAATCTAATTTATTACTAGTTGAGGCATTGGCAAAAACGCGTGTCATGAATGTAACCTAATTGTAATTATATTTTGCGACATAATTAAAGATGAAAAAAACTGAAATCGAAATCGAACCGAACCACAAGCCGAACTCGAAGTCCCGAAGTCGTTTACATAAATAAAGTCGCGAATCATAATTTTGATTTCAATTTAATATCATTCCGGTTCACTGTACGTTTACACGATAGTTTACTAACGTAACAATCAAAAGTAAACGTAGCAACCACAACACTCCTACAAAAAATAAATAATAATAATAATCACACGTTAACTAGAGCACAACAAAATCTTCACCATAACAGAATTAACACGGAGATATCCACGTTTTCAATACTGAATATTCAACATGTACTAACAGGCAGTATCAACCCGTCAGCGCGCATACATAAATCCAATCAGCGGGTCGAAGAGACCGGAGGCGATGTTTATGCCTCCCGTGTGTTTGTAGCGTGCCGGGTGCAGCGGTGCACTGCTGGCGGAGGTAGGGTTGACACTTCTACTTTACAGACTAGATACTAATATCTGGCATAACGATATTTTCCGGGTTAAACCTTATCGTGGTTCGACGGTAAATACAAGTCAGAGGCATTAACCACACGATAAGGAAGAAGGATACTGCAAACCAGAATCAAGAGTGGTGACCATAAGAAATGTGCTGAGGCAATGAAGCTCGACAGTCCCAGAAAATCAATTTGACTGTCTTGGATACCGCAACGAAATTAATGAAAAAAGATTAGCGAAAGAAGAGGAAAAACATAAATTTTACTTTCCTCCATACCAGCAGGAAAATTCCGTAAACTTTCTTGTCAGATGATTTCAAACAAATATTAATTAATTTTTGAATTAATTCAGTAAGTATTGGCTATTCGGACATCTAGAAAAAGGCCCTCGGTCACTTTCAAAATATAAATTTAAAAAGTCACTTCTAAATCACCCGAGACCTTGTGCCAACCCTAAAACGCGAGGCAGGCAGCGTGGCGAAGTCATTAGCAGTAATGGCTGATCCAGTCCCGTCAGGTTTAGTGCGGTTATCCGTATGTACTGCGCTTTACATACCCGGGTACATGGGCATTGTAAGAGGTGCAGTGGAGTGATTGGGATCTGAGAGGGTGGTGGTGTCAGTTGGAGTGGCGGAGATGGCCTTTTAGTGTGTTTTTAGGGATATCTTGCGACGGAATAAAGATCATTTGATTGGTTTGTTACACTGCTAGAAGAAAAGATTTTCGGATTCTAAAGTTTTTCAGATTTAGATGTTGTTACTTTTGTTACTAGGGACTGCAGGAAAAGGTATGTAAAGAATGCGCTGTAGTTTTATTTTTAACTTCAACCAACAGCCTTTTTGCAACGAGCTCTTCGAAAAATCGGCCAAAGGTTGGGAAAACAGTTTAACGGTAATGAATCCACTACATTTTTACCTTTACTCTCGCCGCTACTGCTAAAATATGACTTTGACTACGCTGTCTTAAACATTTTCAGAACTATTCACATTTATATTTGTTTTGGAGCATTTCTAATAAAATACGGTTTTTATTTCCAGAAAAAAAGTCTAATTATTTTGCATCTCAGCCAAAATACATTATAATAAGTACGCACACACAAAGCCATAGTCATCGGAAACAACTGAAGACAATTATCAGAAGATCGGTCACACCAATCACTTAAATAATCAACATACACTACCCACATATTTACCTGTACCAACTACCAATTTATATTAAGTCCCTCCACCATAACCACCTATACACTAAGTTATATATACCGAAAATTGCAGCACCGTATAGTGGCCATTACCGGTAATGAGACCGTATTGAAACCGGTACAATGTGGTGGCAATGCCGACAATTACTGAAATTGCTTTCGTATATGCAAACTGCTCGCAAACAGTATGTTGTAATGATTTTCTTGTGTGTGAACGTTGGTGGAAACTAGGATTTTGATGATGATTGCGTTTTAGTGTAGTCTGACAACCAGTCTTATCAAGGGATGTATTACCCAGTATTATCTGGGTTATGGAGGTCAGATAGGTAGGCGCTTCAGGAAAAAATCCGAGCCGATTCCACCATAGTTGGGAAAAGTTTTAGTGATGATTAGGTATAAGGATTTTTTTGTTTTTGAATGTTGGTCCGAAATAAATGATTTAATTTATAATCATTATGATTTATTGAAGCACATTGAGTTGATTTAAGAAGTACAATTTTTTACTTTCACTGACTAAATTGATTCGGTAACAGAGACACTTTTCAAAAACGATTACTTAGAATGCGCTAAATAGCTACCTCTGCCTAACTTTTCGGTGATTACCGGCGTGATGTAATATTATGTTTCGTCAATTACTAAATGTTGTTGTCGTAAAGATAGTTCAAACTGTTTTAAACCCTTGTTTGTGTAGTGATACAATTATCTCTAACGTCCAGATCATCATAAAAGTATATGCTTAAAAACGTACCACAAAATAAAAATACCGACGTCGTACTTGCAAAACAATAGGATTTAAGAGGGTCCAAATCTCCATACGGGTTGAACCCTCCTTAAACTCAGCAGGGGAGAGTTGGGAAACTCGGCCCATAACCGTATTTCACCCGTGTCATAAAAACTAAGAAACATTTTGCCGCAAAAGTATTATAATAAGATTCTGCGATATACTACCTTTGGTTGGAAGCGGTTGGAGATTTTTTTTTTTGTTATTTATACTGTAAGTTATGCCTAGGTGAAGTAAAACATGGTGAGGAAACCGGCATGTCTTAGAATCAAAAAATTCGATGACATGTGACATCTACCAACCCGCTCTGGGCCCGCGTAGTGGATTATAATCCACCTCCACATTATAGCCCTTCCTTCTCCTAGAGAGAAGGCCTGAGTCCCTGCAGCGGGAACATTATACAAACTGTATCTCCTACGTTATATTCTTTAAAGGAACGACTTTCGTTATAACGAGAAGAGTTACGAGCATGAACAATATGAAGGGCTATCTGAACTTTATCGAAAATTGCAGATAATAAACCTATGTTAGTAGCATAGATGTCCCTAGGTAGAAAAACGATTTCATCAAGATTATTAGTTGGCGTATAAAGTGAGCCAGTAGTAACTGTCTCTCGTCCAAAGAGTAAAAAGTTAGGTGAGAAACCAGTGGTAGCATTAGTTGTGCTGTTCATAACGTATTGGACTTTAGGAAGGTGGGTGTCCCAAGATCTATGGTCATCACCAACCAAAGATGACAAAGCTGTGATTATGGTACGATTGTATCTATACAATCGATTGTACGATTGTATGATGATGATGTGCCTAGGTTCGTCTGTAAACGGATGACATCACAGTTTCTAATAGTGCCCTAAGAGATACTCCATCGCATAGATAAGTGCGGTATGTCCCCGGTTAATGACAACAGGTCCGCCCTCTATTATATGGAACTTAAACATACTCGTAACTGGCAAAATGTGGTTGTACTAATGTGTACACCTCTGCCTTACCTATCGGGGATACTGGTGAGATGTTATTTGTATGCTTTGTTAAGATACTAATGTCCTGTATGCATGTCGTGTAATTTCAATTTATGAAAATTAACTTTAGGGCCAAGATGAAATATCTAATGAATTTATAACTAAGTAAACAAATGTATGACCATCATAAAGCAGTACACGTTAAAACATCTTTTGCACCATCTTTTGTACCACATTTGTTGCAAATAAATAATTTTGACTTTGACTTTGACTTTTGACTTTGTATACCAAAACAACTCCTTCACCACCGCAGACATAAATCTCAAGACATGACACAACATAAGAAAAACTCGACTAAACAGACCTAAGAACGAAATTCAATTTGTATCGATATTCCGTCGTATCAAAGCCACCTTGCCCGAATAGTTGAGAGTTTTCACTTAATCCTCCACCCCCTTCACCCCATACATGCAAATCACCCCACTCTCCCCCTTTTACGATCGTTATAAAGAATGTAAGACGGATTCCTTAGGAGTATAGTTCATGAATTATGTCCTTTTTATTCTCCACAGATTTTTGGTTTAAAATGTAATGTAGAAAGGGGATATTTTTTTTTTGTTTTAAGGTACTTATGAAGTCTCGTGAGCAAGTCTTACGTAGATGGCATTATGTTGCATTATGAGAGTAAAATAATTAAAGGTTGTGGAGGTCAAATAGGCGGTATCTCCTTGTAAAGAACTGGTATTGCTGTATCTGGTCAGACTGAAGGCGTCCCAACATTGTTGAAAAAAAGGCAAGGCAGATGATGATGGTGATGATGATGGAGACTAGTAATTGGTGTTTGTATAGGACCCGGTGAAGGTTATGATAGCGGAATCGTTTAATTGATTAATATCATTCGACACTGATTTCATTTTATTACTAACTTTTTTGTCTGATTGCACACTTTAGTCCTGGATCGGAAAAAACTAGGAGTTAGAAAGAGGCCTTCGCCCAGCAGTGGAGTTATACAGGCTAACAGTATCATCAGTATCAGTATATTATCAGTATCAGAATGAAAGTTTTCTCAAAAGTTGGTTTTATTTAATTTTGAATGTTTCTGTTAAAAAAAAATATTTACATTTGTCCGAATTCACTGACTGTAATCTGCTTTAGTTTAGTGTTTGTAATAAAATGTACAATGGTATTGGTTTTAGACGCTGGCTTATTTACCATCTTTTGCCTGTATTGGGTTTCCACAGGTTCAACGGTTTTACATGACCACATTACGAAGAGATGTACCTTATACAGCTTGAACATGATTCCACCAGTTCTCTTAAAATCCCACATTATTGAGGCAAACTTATTGCTACTACTACCCTTTAACTAATTAACATAATACCCATACTTCAACAAACTAGCTAGATCTTTACATTTACTGAAATCCGTAGACCCTGCCCTCTACGTGCGTAGCGGCCTACGACGTGTCTACGACTTTAATTATAAGTCTAGATCAGAATGTTGTACTAATTATGACATTGTTTAATTTAATTATATAGACATATTTTTGTGTTGCTGTGTGTTGCCATCATTTCTTGGTAGCTTTACATAACTATAAGAAAATGTTAGGTACGTTATGGTTCAGAGAGTAAGTGTGTGTCGTGAAATAATTTTCGTGTATATTGTACCTACGGAGAGAAGTCGTATCGATGTTATTTGTGACTAACAAAACAGTATGTAAATCAATAACCTCCACGCGCGTAAAATCAAGGTAAGTAATATCCTCTAGTTATTTTCAATATAGAATGGAAACCATATTAAGTTTCCACATATATTCACACGGTGACATCAATTTGTGAGTCTACATCAAATCATAAATAACGTTCTCATTTACATAAGAACACTTTGTTAGCCTGAGTCTATGTACAACAATGTCGTCTTATATAAGCCAACTATCTTTAAGAAAAGTCGCCACTGTCCCTCTCTAATTTATATAGCTTAACTCTTCTAACATATAGGGAAAATCAACGGAGCGCGCAGATGGGCGGAGTTTCAAACGTAACCATTGCAAAAAGAGCTTCGAAAATATACAATGTTACTCCTCTGGCTTCAATATACCATGGACGGCAGGAGGTGAGGTAGGTCTAGGAAAACTGGATGTACTATATATCGCCTGACTGCACATTGGCTGATTCAAACCACGCCTACATGGAAAATGCATTTCCAAGATTGCTATGCAGATGGTATTTTGTAAGAATGGCGGATGCGAAGTTTCGCGTTCGGATTTCGGATTCGAACGCTGTAGTTTTTAGGCTAATGGTATGGCTTTGTGAATAGCCGGTCTGGATGTAGGCTTCGAAAAACAGTTATATTCTTTGCTTTCTCAAGATTGTACACATTTCTTGTTTTTGGGATATCGGAAAACTCGCCAAAAGTAAAAAGGTACTCTTAACCAATACACCTAAGTACGCTATTACGCTACAATTATAAATGTGTATATGTTAGTAACTTATAATCACGCCTGTAATCCCCGAAAGCTTAGGCAGAGGTTTTCCATAAAGTACATCCATAAATATCCATAATAAGCGTGGGTGTGTGTGTAATTAATTAAATGAAATGAAATTGTTTATTTCAGACACATGATAAAGGTCCATTATGTTAGTAGGTACTTATAGCTATGCTAGTTACATTTTAAACAGTTATTATTTTACATGACATATTGTTAGTAAGTACTTATAGCTATGTTAGTAAAATTTAAAATATTTATTATTTTGGACATGAGTGTGTGACCAATGCCTTAAAATCTGACTGTCCACTCTGCTTGACAGCACGCTCAGAAGCGTGTTAGTTCTACCTCTGACCCGAGGCCACAGGGATGCCGTTCTTTTACAAAGCACTGCCTGGAAGCCGTCCGTGCTGTGGTCTGCGAACATGCCGGAAGCACTGCGCTGCCATGGGAGCCCCAAACAAACCCCTGAACGCGTTGTTAGATTGGACGCGCAGAGCATTGCAGGCTTTCTTAGTGTAATTGCTCCACAGGTTGCACGTGTATAATGTTTGGCAATAACTTTTGTATAGTTAGTACTTTGCGTGTATATGTTTTTAAATTCTAATTAATAAACGTGTAGAAACATGTGTATCAGATTTGAAACGATTTTATCAAAGGTCCCACTTTAAGTTCGTAAATGTGAAATAGACAGCATTCAAAGTTAGTTTAATATAAATCTATCCAGTAAAAGCACTAAACAGAGAGGCTCACTGAAAACACGTTTTCCACGGCAATGCTCAAAGTATGACTTAACTTTTTAAGTAACGTAAACTACGTTTGCATCAAAACTATAAAAATAATTACCAATTGTTTGCATATAAACTTAACGTACGTATGTAAATAAATAAAAAAATAAAAAAAATGAATGAATGAATAAATATGTATATGGAAGTAACTTGGCAGTATACCGGTCAGTAACCTATCAGGATAAGTAAGGACATGAGCAGCCTGACTGACTACCGTAAAAGCCTTCTAACCTTGACCGGACCCGTTTAACGGACCCCATCTTGGCCAAGAAATGGACAGACCCGACAGTTTGCCACTTGAGAAAATTAGATTAAAGTCGGAACATGGCCTGTCTCAGTTTGAATTAATAACCAGCGTTTGTATCTATATACAGATATGACAAATAAAAGTTAAGTGTTTGTAATGTACATACCTACTAGCTAATGCTAGAAAGGACGTTTATAAAGCTTTAAGCTGATTTCTTTAAAGATAAAGCTTGTATGTTATTTTTATTTCATCATACATACATACATAATTTAGGTATCAATGTGAATACAAATGAAAATTTGAGGTACCTATTGTTGATTTTATATGGAGCATTTATTTTAACTGCAGTACTTTCACAAGTTATTATGACTTGTGATTGCAGCTTCACTGTCTTGGTTTTCTGACATTCAAAATTACCTGTGACCACCAAATTGAAATTCATACTTTGAGTTTGATTTAAAAGTGGGGCATTAATGACAAAATACGCCAAAGCATGTGGTACTTTGGTATTCATCTTTGTAGTTTCAGCTCACCAAAATCCCCGCAGTAAAATAAACAACAAGCTCATCACCACTTCAATATTAATACGCAAAACAATGCCCATCTACATAACTACATAACATAACGCTATATCAATAAGGGGCTTACTGGCGTGTGTAACGAAGTGTGCGCACAAATCGCATCAGTACAGCGTGCTGGAGTTGCACATGTGCTTACCAGCTTATGAACTTAACTGCCCACAGTAGTTATGTAGCTAGGAAGGTATTATTGTAATGTACATTAGAGTTTCAAGAGTTTCAGCAAACAGGGAGATAGAAGAATTTGAATGTAACATTGCCGGCTCAGGTGTGCTAATAAAAAAATAAAATAAAATGTATTTATTTCATTATCATTTATCCATATTTTATTAGTAACAAATTATCTTAAGACTAAGTTAGTGGCAATTTCTGTATTAATAAAGATATGATGAATACTAATTAATAAAATTAAAATAACATGATTAAGAATAAATTGAAATGGACAAGATTAAACGCAAATAAATAATAAATTGAATTTAAAATTGTGCTTGAATAACCGATCGTTGGCAATATCTATATTATCTCATAATTGACAGGCGTCATTGAACACTAGATTCGAGCTTTCGGTTATGTTCTGTAACTTTGGCCATTGACAATCTACTTGGCTGATGGCATTTTTTACGGTTACGTATTTCAAGATTTAAAAAAATTGTTCGCTATCTAGCGACCATTATTAATTTATGAAAATATATATAGAAACCATTGACTTTCACTGAAATCTTTGAATTCTTCGACACTTGCATTGGATAACAAAATAACAGTAATTAACGTAAATATTGAAAAGTTATGGTTAAAGTTGTCTTTTTTTTTAAAACAACTAGGGCATTTCAAAAGTATTCGCAAGTTCATCGTTTACATAATGAATATTAGATGAAACGGCTGTATCATCAATATTTTTAACTCCAAAAATCAAGCATAACCAGCCTAAAAAGCTTAGGCAGAGGTTTTCCATAAAGTACATCCATAAATATCCATAATAAGCGTGGGTGTGTGTGTAATTAATTAAATGAAATGAAATTGTTTATTTCAGACACATGATAAAGGTCCATTATGTTAGTAGGTACTTATAGCTATGCTAGTTACATTTTAAACAGTTATTATTTTACATGACATATTGTTAGTAAGTACTTATAGCTATGTTAGTAAAATTTAAAATATTTATTATTTTGGACATGAGTGTGTGACCAATGCCTTAAAATCTGACTGTCCACTCTGCTTGACAGCACGCTCAGAAGCGTGTTAGTTCTACCTCTGACCCGAGGCCACAGGGATGCCGTTCTTTTACAAAGCACTGCCTGGAAGCCGTCCGTGCTGTGGTCTGCGAACATGCCGGAAGCACTGCGCTGCCATGGGAGCCCCAAACAAACCCCTGAACGCGTTGTTAGATTGGACGCGCAGAGCATTGCAGGCTTTCTTAGTGTAATTGCTCCACAGGTTGCACGTGTATAATGTTTGGCAATAACTTTTGTATAGTTAGTACTTTGCGTGTATATGTTTTTAAATTCTAATTAATAAACGTGTAGAAACATGTGTATCAGATTTGAAACGATTTTATCAAAGGTCCCACTTTAAGTTCGTAAATGTGAAATAGACAGCATTCAAAGTTAGTTTAATATAAATCTATCCAGTAAAAGCACTAAACAGAGAGGCTCACTGAAAACACGTTTTCCACGGCAATGCTCAAAGTATGACTTAACTTTTTAAGTAACGTAAACTACGTTTGCATCAAAACTATAAAAATAATTACCAATTGTTTGCATATAAACTTAACGTACGTATGTAAATAAATAAAAAAATAAAAAAAATGAATGAATGAATAAATATGTATATGGAAGTAACTTGGCAGTATACCGGTCAGTAACCTATCAGGATAAGTAAGGACATGAGCAGCCTGACTGACTACCGTAAAAGCCTTCTAACCTTGACCGGACCCGTTTAACGGACCCCATCTTGGCCAAGAAATGGACAGACCCGACAGTTTGCCACTTGAGAAAATTAGATTAAAGTCGGAACATGGCCTGTCTCAGTTTGAATTAATAACCAGCGTTTGTATCTATATACAGATATGACAAATAAAAGTTAAGTGTTTGTAATGTACATACCTACTAGCTAATGCTAGAAAGGACGTTTATAAAGCTTTAAGCTGATTTCTTTAAAGATAAAGCTTGTATGTTATTTTTATTTCATCATACATACATACATAATTTAGGTATCAATGTGAATACAAATGAAAATTTGAGGTACCTATTGTTGATTTTATATGGAGCATTTATTTTAACTGCAGTACTTTCACAAGTTATTATGACTTGTGATTGCAGCTTCACTGTCTTGGTTTTCTGACATTCAAAATTACCTGTGACCACCAAATTGAAATTCATACTTTGAGTTTGATTTAAAAGTGGGGCATTAATGACAAAATACGCCAAAGCATGTGGTACTTTGGTATTCATCTTTGTAGTTTCAGCTCACCAAAATCCCCGCAGTAAAATAAACAACAAGCTCATCACCACTTCAATATTAATACGCAAAACAATGCCCATCTACATAACTACATAACATAACGCTATATCAATAAGGGGCTTACTGGCGTGTGTAACGAAGTGTGCGCACAAATCGCATCAGTACAGCGTGCTGGAGTTGCACATGTGCTTACCAGCTTATGAACTTAACTGCCCACAGTAGTTATGTAGCTAGGAAGGTATTATTGTAATGTACATTAGAGTTTCAAGAGTTTCAGCAAACAGGGAGATAGAAGAATTTGAATGTAACATTGCCGGCTCAGGTGTGCTAATAAAAAAATAAAATAAAATGTATTTATTTCATTATCATTTATCCATATTTTATTAGTAACAAATTATCTTAAGACTAAGTTAGTGGCAATTTCTGTATTAATAAAGATATGATGAATACTAATTAATAAAATTAAAATAACATGATTAAGAATAAATTGAAATGGACAAGATTAAACGCAAATAAATAATAAATTGAATTTAAAATTGTGCTTGAATAACCGATCGTTGGCAATATCTATATTATCTCATAATTGACAGGCGTCATTGAACACTAGATTCGAGCTTTCGGTTATGTTCTGTAACTTTGGCCATTGACAATCTACTTGGCTGATGGCATTTTTTACGGTTACGTATTTCAAGATTTAAAAAAATTGTTCGCTATCTAGCGACCATTATTAATTTATGAAAATATATATAGAAACCATTGACTTTCACTGAAATCTTTGAATTCTTCGACACTTGCATTGGATAACAAAATAACAGTAATTAACGTAAATATTGAAAAGTTATGGTTAAAGTTGTCTTTTTTTTTAAAACAACTAGGGCATTTCAAAAGTATTCGCAAGTTCATCGTTTACATAATGAATATTAGATGAAACGGCTGTATCATCAATATTTTTAACTCCAAAAATCAAGCATAACCAGCCTAATCAGACGAATCAAACCGCATATGTCGTATAATACCACAATTTTAATAACAATACTGATCTATAGCACAATGCTCGCCGCCCGGGTTTGTCCGCTCCGATGGGTTTCAATCCCGTACAGCACGTTTTTACCCCCATTCTATTCACTTTCCACCCGACGTAATCTAGGAAATGAAAAGATTTCTTTTTTTTCTTTCTCGGTAAGATTAGTTCCGTGGTCCTTCGAGCCGGATTCTTTTTCTTTTTTGCTTATTAAATACTTTTTTCTTTTCTCGTTTTGTGCCAGTCTGGGAATGTAGGTTAATCTAGGTCTGGCTTGAAAGCTTTTAGTAATAGTTTGAAGATCTTTTTCTCATTATAGTGAGTGGAGCTTTTAAGTCGATTCGGGTTGCACCGGTGAGTGTTTTTCTGCTTTTGATACGGTTTTTCGTTCTTAAACTTTGATTAATGTTATAGCCATTAAGTTAATGAGGAAATGCTCGCCTGATTTTCTACTGACTTCTGACTTTTTTGATACTGATGGCTTGCTACAATTTTGATAAACATCACGCCTCTAGTCTCGGAAGGGTTAGGCAGAAGTGTATCCATTAGTAGACCCACATTTCAACATTATTTATCGCAGGACTTTTATCGTTATTTCTAAATTGGCAATAGAATTTCAATCAGCCTTAGAAGGTCATTAAGCAAAAGTAGTAATGTAAAATTTCGACTGGTGGATACTTGAATAACGTCGTATGGGACATTGAGGTCGTTGTTGTATTTGTAACGTTCGGCATAGCGTCGTAAGTCTAAAGTTTAATGCAACCAGCATTTAAATATCCACGAAATTTTAAACCGGGGCCACGTGTCATGTCGGAAACGGCCCGGACGAACAGACGGACGGACGGACGTCATCTATTACACGCACGTATCGAGTTTATAATCTAAAGTTAGAGGGGATGTAATGATGTTGTTAGATTAGGAGGTTGGAACTTTAAATGTTAGAAAATATTTAGTTACTGCTCAAACCATATGCGTCTTGTGACAGCAAAAGTGTCATGCGTCGTGTAAAGAAATCAAAATCAAAGAAAACTAATAAAATGTTTTTTGAGGCTTATGCCACGATCAGCGGAAATAGATGACACGCGACTGTTTCACTGCCTCGTTGGTGTAGTGGTTGCAAGCGCGATTGTTGTGCCCATCTGGGTTAGATTCCCAGGTCGAGCAAAATGTTTCTGGGTTTTATATCAGGAATTTCCGCCACGGATTCGGGATTTGTTCTAAGTTGACGGTAATAGGCTTGCACCCTATTAAATGGGACTTAAACATAACTGGTGAAAACTGAGTGTACTAATGGGTACACCTCTGCCTAACCCTTCGGGGATTACAGGCGTAATGTTTTGTTATGCTTTCGTTACATCGCTTGAAGCCTTAATAAGTTCTAACCACAGATTGGCGAATAAAAATGAAATTAATTATGATGATTTTCTTGACCATTAAAACAATTTCTCCCAAGTCGTTTGTGGTTTTCCGAGGGTGATGTTGCTTTAGGAACGAAACAAGACATTGCATGTTACATAACATCACGCCTGTGATCCCTGAAGGATTAGGCAGAGGTGTACCTATTAGTCCCCCAAATTTCGCCAATTATGACCAAAGAATACATAATTTAACAAATTGACTGATGCTTTCGTATGAATTCTAATACTGTAGGACGTACGAGTAGTTATATTAGATGAGATTAGGCGTCAGTCCCTAAAATACCGATAAATGTCAGTTTCATCATCGAGTTTACTCCACCACTTCTTCTTTCGAGCTAAACTAGCAAGCACTAGGAAGTATCGTTTTGGAGGAATGTCTTTTGTAACTTTGACGTTCTTAAGGTACTGATTAATTAATTATCAGCATAATTTGAACAAATGCATTATGATTTTGATTGATTTGTATAATTAACATGGTTACTTGACCTGACAAGACATAACCGTAACATCACTTTAGACCACATTATGCAGAAAGGAACAACCAAAAAAAAAATTTAACAGGATTCCAAAAACACATCTTCCCCAAAGTTAGGCACATAAAAATTTTAAAGTTGAAAATAAATCGACAAAGTAGGGTAGTTTGGACCCCTCGCCCACATCCGAATAGGCTGGGCCATTGTCATTTAAATGCGGGTCGCACATCCCGACACTTTGCAACGGAAAATTTAAATAATAATCACACTGAATATTATGTTTTACTGTAGGTATTTTTGGGGTTTTCCTCTCTTTCGAGTGTTTATGTACTTTTAAGTAAAAGTGAAGAATATTTCCGCAATTGGTATAAAATTTTCAGATTTGAATCCCGATAAAGATAGGTAAAAGTAATAATAAATGTTTATTGATCCAAAAACTAAGTTACACGAGAAGAACTAAGAATTAAAAATAGTATTATCTAGAAGTAAGTACAATCGTGAATCCGTGATAAAATACTTGTGTACAAAATTATTGTGTTTTGATTTATGCGTGAATTATATTTAGTTGAGACCTTACCCCAAACTAGGCAAGATATGCCTGTATTTTGGGAGTCTATTGATTCCTCCTCATTTATAATGTATATATTGATACAAGTTGGATCTTAATCTTTAACCTTAATTTACAATAAAACAGCGATGAAGTTACTTGGTAGTCTACTTATAAATATGTCATGGTATTTTGAATCAAAATATTGAGTTATGATGGTGGTAATGGAATATCATTGTGTTATTCAAGCCTTGGTTTAAAATGGTACAGACAAGGCACATCAAGCTACTACAAACTGTCAAATTTCTTTAAAAGATTTTCAACATTAATTTAGAAACCTGAAGGTTCAAAGTTGATTAGGTAACTTTGTCGGTTTCTGGTAGTTTGATGAAATTCACATAACTTACATAATTTAAACTTATTTCACTATGTTAAAGGGATACAGGTTGAGCATCATACCAAGAAACGACTTAGTAGAAGTAGACAGACATGACATCGTCATCAACATGGCGGTAATCTCCAAAGGGATAAGCAGAGCTGGTGTAACTAATAGTACCTACACCCATATGTTGCCCGTCATGTTAAAATCTCATGTAAATGGAGACCAACCTATTGCCATCAATCGGGAATAGATGAGGCTCAGCAGTCCCTCTTGCGACCACTAGATTAGGCACTCAAAAAATTATTCTTTTTAAAGTCACTTAATATTCCAACTACATATAATCGTAAACGATAGTGTATCAAAACTTTTTATCACCATATTAATATTTATGGCACTTTAAAACACAATAAAATGTACAAAATGCACCCCTTCAGAAAGCGCTTTAGGGCCCAATTCAAAATATGTATTTTGTATCTCTATGACTGATATGACACATTGAAGGCGTTGCGAATTATTATAGTTTATTTTAACAACTTTAATTTTCACCCCCAAATTACAAAAACTACTCTTACATCACAAGAAATAGGGTTGTATTTTGATTAAAATTTAGTTTTTTCTTCGTAAAACTTGTGTGTTTGATGTGTATTATATCTTATTGTGTTTTTAACACTTCGCCCCCGCTGCAGTGGGGTGTAACTTGGGGTAGTTTGCACCCTCGTTGATTAGCGTCCTTAATCTATGGGGGATTTTTGAATGGTGTCATTCAAAAGTGATGCACTGTGAAGAGAATGATGTGTCGCTCATTATTGTAACTTTATCTTCTATTTACACCTGTTTATGGAAAAAAGTGAAACGAAACAGACAGGTAGATGGAAAGAGGAATTTTAATTGATGGTGTTAGGAAGAGGTGTTACAGACTTCTGAATAAATGTAGTGATTGCCATCGTTCAATCAGTAATTTATTAACTATTGTTTATCACATTGTCACAGTGTCATTTTTAATATGACACTGTATTAAGCTTTCGAGGTTAAGAACTAAACTTATACTGCCTCTACTTCCGTGGTTATTCATTATTTCATATAGGCTCCCGATAGGTAACTTGCACCATGATCAACGTCGAAATCCCGTAGATGACAGTTTATTTTTTAGTATACCTTTTTCTCTATTTCGTGTTTTTATGCTTAAGTTTTTTTTTTGTCACACGTCACATTTAGTGTAAATAAATGAATTTTCTTTATTTTTCTAGCGTGCACCAAATCGGTCTTACCTTAATTTTACAAAATGTCTAACAACAATTTGAAAATCTATGTACAATAAAATTATAACCTTTATTTTCAACTGCATGTCTTACCAAGAGGAACCTACTACGAGGGAGTACTCAGTGCCTACTAACTGGGTTGTGGAGGTCAGACAGGTAGCCGCTCCATGTAAAAATACTGGTAGCTGCATCCGGCAAGACTCGAAGCTGGCCTCAATAATTTGGAAAAAAAGGCTAAGTGGATGAAGACTTTGAACTCCGTGGCACTCTCTCACATAACCCCATCCAGTTATCCAATAATATTTCGTATGTTTACTTAACATCTTAAACTGCTGCTTAATGAACTACTGTTTAAGCTTGTTGTGCAACATGTTCGTTTGCCTGTCTGTCTGTCTGTCTGTACAAGACAGGATTTGTATTGTGTTGTGTGTAAATACATGTCAGTGTGGTAATGGTTTAAAGTTGTGATGTTTAAGGATGAATTAATGTCTGGCTGGACATATTGTCTATTTAATATTGTTATCGGATTTACGTACTTGGTTTACCTACTTCTATTTGTGGCATAAACGATGTGAATACTAAAATTGAATGGGGTACATGAAAATGAAATTACTTATTGTAAATTTGTACCAGTTACTAAAAATATCAGAAACTCTATTGTCACTAAGTATTTGACGCCATAATACCCATTGAATACGATGAATAATACCTATTCTAGCAAATCTAAAATAGAAAAAGTTTATTAAAAATAGATATTCCACGATGACAAGTTTTGTTCTTCTCAGAAACCTATCAATATAGTAGTGAGTATCCTACTCATAAAAACCTAAATACTGCACTAAAAGATCATTAGGTAATGTCACAACATTATAATTATGTCCTAAAGTACCCCTTTATTACCACAATTTATAACCCCTAGTTCCCATTACCAAAATATCGTGCAGAAGCACAATAACACTAAAGACTCGCACCGCACTCATTAACCGCTATATTTTCGGTAAAGCCGCTAAATTGCATTCGGATATATCCGCGAGACGCTCGGATATATCCGCGACATTAGGTCGGCCGGAAGCGGTGCGCGCGCGCCGGATACCGGGGCCCATCTATTGTGATCTGACGTCACTTCCGCCCTGCATGAGGTTTGCTGGCTGCATAACTGCAAAGTGAGGAGTAATATACTGGGAGTAACTGGGCTATGTGTGGAAAAGGAATTTTGAATTAAATCCTAGTTTGACTTGTAGTAAAACATAAACGGAATTTCGCCAAAGAGCGTTTAACTTAATAAAAGAATAACGTTTATTTGGAAACATTTTATTCACAAATTAGATACGACATGAAAAAAAGTCTGCCACTTGGTTGCTCCAAAAAGGTCCATTTCAACGATAGTGCCAAACAGCTGATGATTTTCGTTTCGTTCGATGTCCAAAATTTTAATGAATTACGAATTTTATGATGCATTTATTTTGCGAGACCGATAATAACTTTACGATTTTTTTTCATTCATACACATTATCACCAATGTTTAGAATCAACCACATTATCACTGCCTGTCATATCAAACCATCATTAACAAAAATGATTTACAGACATAACCACACTCTTTTAACTAAAAATTATCGCATCCTATTCATACAGCCGTATCTATTCGACAACTAAACAATACGATCTCATCATTCGACACGGCTACCGAAAAATTCGATTCATTAGACGAAATTGTAAAAACCGCGAATTTGACACGCACCGACCGTATTCGCACCCACGACAAGTGCAACAATGACGTCATTAGAAACTTTATACGTAATACAAAAGACTCTTATAATCATGAAAATAAAGTTGAGAATAGATTTGATGAATAAAATGAAATATTTTGGAGTGTGTATGAATTTGAAAGTAATAATACGTCAGCGGTCCCTCAGTCTTTTGGGTCTATCGTTGCGTATGTTACGGTTGTACGTTGATTTTGATGGGTAGGTTATCATTGTTGGTGGCGATACGAGAAAAATGGCAAGCAGTATATTTTCGTTTTTTTTTTCTGAAACCTGGCTAACAAGATACATGAAGGTAGGCTTACTCACTTGCCGGAAGCTGAATTTTGTCAGAATTTGTATTTAGTAACAACCGGTTAAGTCCAGCTTTCGTAAGTTTTCCACAAAATTACTTAGGTACCTACATATCGCAATCCATATTTTTCAGTTTAGCTAAATACACAACTATTATTTTAAAACACATGCCCTTTTTCCATGGTGCTCCACAAACTCACGCCCTTTTTCCATGGTGATGGGGGTAGGCAGAAACCACAGAACGCCACCTGCACCGATTCTTACATACTTCTTTTGTCTCGTCCACATTCATACACGCACGCCAGTTGCGAGTTCTACACATCTGTCCTTTCTGAAGAACGTATTATTTTAAAAATACCTAGATAAACCATTCCTAAACCACACACAACGAAAACAGAGACCCAGAACCCAATGGCTACACTCGCGTGAATTTAAATCTCGCCCCGGGTGTTAGGAAGCCGTGATTTGTGGTTATTTACCACACTTGTTAAGTTTCCATTTTCGCTGACAACTCGTGCGGAACCCGCGACGATTTCGATTCGAATTTCGTTTTTAATTTTCCAGAATAGGTCCCCGGGAATGTATTGTTGTGAGACTAAATAATGGATGCAGATTACATACACCGATGATTCCGAATTCGAATGGCTTCGAATGTGGTCGGATTTGAATTTTTACTTTTTATATTTTTGTGCATCGGTGGCTGTGAATGTGACTATTGAAATGGGTCAATTATGTTGGGGTTGCGTGTTACAATTGGTTGAATGTATTATTTTATTGTACTCTGTGTAACTGATGGAATATTTAATCCGATGTCAGTTTTTTCATTGATATTGGTTGTTAAATTGATAGCATAGGTAGAACGTTATTTTCCTATTCCTACTGTTCCACTGGCCAAGCGCTACCTCCATTTCTTTCATCAGTTAAGATGAGGGTGTGCTTTGCAGAAACCACTTATTGAGTGAGCATCAATTATGCCTACATTAAGAAAATAGGCAGTAGGTTACATAGGTTCATTTACATCTTTCTGGAAGAAATTCTTCTATCTTATCAAATACAAATTAATAAACAAATTACGAAAATACTTAAAACTCCTGATTGTTTATCAAACAACTTATATTTCGTTCCATAACCCGTTTAACTTAAACCTTATTAATTTGCCAAAACCCCTCAAAATTCAAATTCAAGTAGGTAATCTAATCAGGAAAATCGTGAAATTCGTTGCAAGAATTCAGTTGAGTTTTCCGTCGACGGGCGCGGGGCAAAAACCCCTTTTGTCCAAACAACTCGGTGGCAGGAGCAAATGTCACCCGGTGAAAGGCTGTGACATCCTCATTGAAAATTCAGTTGGTACCCGCGTTGGGATTGCGCACTGAGGGACGAAAACGTTGCGGTTTTGGATCTGTGGCAATGTAAAGTCTGTGGGAAGTATGACACATGAACAGTACTGATGAAATGTTTTGGAGCTGTGGCAATGTAAAGTCTGTGGGAAGTATGACACATGAACATTACTGAGGAAATGTTTTGGAGCTGTGGCAATGTAAAGTCTGTGGGAAGTATGACACATGAACATTACTGATGGAATGTGGGTATACTACTACGGTACATCTCTGTGTAACTTTTTCGGGTATAACAGGTGTGATCTTATGTAAACATTAACATAGTTTTAACGGTTTTCTTTTTCAGCAGTTCCACAGTACATTGGTTCATCATCAACATATCTTCCTGCCGTTGTCCCGTGTTACTTGGGGTCCTCTGTTAAGGGTCCTCTCTCGAAAAAGCTTAAAAACAGCGTGCAGATGAAGCGGTTTTTCACCGGCACTTACAGAGAAATTACATCTAAGATTTTTTTTTAGTAATCTACATAATATGACACGTAATTTGGTTTAGCCACAATTTTTGTATCGGTATCACATAATAAGAAAAAAAATCCACAAAATCACCTCCAAATCGTTGAATGGAACCATTTTACTCCTTCATTTTTTAACAAAATAATATAAAAAAAATATCTACTGCTTTGAAATACAAAGGAAAATAATTTGGTTTTGTTACTTTTTAAAAATATGTATTATTTTAATTATAATAAATGAAAAACGCGTCCGTTTAGAGTCCGTATCTACGACCGAGAGAGGTAGTTTGTATGCACAAGGTCATTGGCGTGAATACAAGCCTTAACCGTCACGCTATCATTTACTCCTTGTTCTTTCATCAAATCATCATCAAAAAGTTCCCTATCAGTTCATATTGTGTAATATTTTGCAAACTTAAATCACAATAACTTACCTACCACTTACGCCAAATTCCTTCAAAAGACTGATCGTGATTCGCAGAAAAAATGCTGTCACCAATTAATAAAATGTTCGAAAACGCTGCGAGCATCTCACCTAGTGCGAACATGAGTAAAATTTGCATAGCGCTCCCCAAGAAACCAGCAGACTTTAAATCTAGTGAATTTACTAAATCTAGGCTTGAACTGATTCTACGTTGGGCCCAGACGGTGCTCCGTGCCAAAGACTAACAATTTTCAGACTTGGTGTTTTAAAGACAAGAAAGATTTTCTCTTTTCTGCGATATTGATGCCTAAGTTATAAGATTTTTGGTTGGGCAGATATTTTTTTCTGATTTTGTACATACTATAGTTTCAAAACTGGCGTGCTTACGTACATATGACTACAATGGGATCGTAGCAGATGATATTCTGTCATTTCAGGCTACCATCATTATATTTCCCAATCATGTTGGGGTCGGCTTCCAGTCTAACCGGATATAGCTAAATGCCAGTCTTTTACATGGAGCGACTGCCTATCTGATCTTCACAACCCAACAGTTACTTGTATTAACTGTATATAATTGGGCTTTAGGATGAAAGAATAAGAATAAGAAAATTTATTTGCTTAAACATGTGTTTACATACAGAATTGAAATAAAATAATGCATGCATGCAAGATAATAAAGAATAGTGGCTCACGACATGTCTGCCAGTTCTCATGGCGTGCAAATATCTTGTGTACATAAAATTACAATTATTATTATTAAATTAATGATTTTAAACCACTTGGTAAGACTGGTTGCTGGACTATCGGGCCTCTGAAAAGCTATAACTACTGTCAAAAATCTTATGACAGCCGAGAACAACGCCTAAACTTGCTTTCCAAGGCACGTAGGAAACTCGGTATGTAATGGGCGGTCACTCATCTACAGACCAACCTATGCAAGCGCGGCTTAACCTAGAGCTTGATCAGAGCTGCTGTTTTTTTATTATTTAGGCACGAGCTCCACATGCGCCTTTTTCTCATGGGGCCTGAGAAATCGTGTCTTTTAATGCAGGTAGAGCAGGCTGGACGTCAGCTACACTTTAACCATGAGTTGTATACACAAACATTCCACGAAACCTCAAATAAGCTAGAAAACCTCAAGTCAGGTAAAACCAAAGCAACATAACCTCCCAGCAATAATATTATTCTTTGTAATCCTCTCAACATTTTATCTGAATATTTGTTCTTTGCGGCGATACACAAATTGATTCCTGAATCCGATTTGCGTTTGACGAGTTGTACCAATAGTTTGTAGCTAGTCTGTTTTGTTTTGTCATCATAGATTCATGAGATTTCCCTGCTTGTGGCAAAGTAATCTTATTGGTTTAGTTCGTATTTTAATTGGATCTGTAGTTCTTTGTTTGTTTCTGTACGGATATAGAAACACGTATGGGAAACACTGTATTTATTCTTAGATCCATACTGGATGATATATATCATTATAGTATATAAAATATAATTGTAATTGTAATCACACTAATATTATAAATATGTATATAAGTTTGTGTGTGAGTGTGTATGTTTGTTACTCTTTCACGCAAAAACTACTGAACGAAAAAATTTGGATAAAATTTGGTACACAGATAGTTTATAACCTGGATTAACACATAGGATAATAATCCAGGTTAGTTTTTATCCCGATTTTATCTTCCCGTGGGATAATTTTCGAGTTGTAGCGGGCGAAGCCGCTGGCAACAGCTAGTCAATATCTAGCACATAACATTTAAAAATAAGACTGACTGGTTTGGGAACGTACGAGCGATACAAATGACATAGGTGTGAGTTTTTCTGCCCACTGCTAATTTTATTGCTATTCAACACACATCTCGATCTTTCGGTTTCGCGGTCGCCACTCCAAAACTTTTCGGCCATTGCCACAAGTTTGACAAATCTTCAGGCTACGTCAGTAACCTTGGTTCTCTTGCGGATGTCTTATATCTGATTCGATCACGCAAGACAACTATGAGGATAGCCCTCTCCAAAAAATCGTTCATAAACTTCAATATAATAATTTTCCCATTTTGATTCTTGTACATGATATTTTATATCTTTTTGTAGTTTGTAATTAATAATGTATAATAGACTGAATTCAAATAAAGATATAATTTGAACATTATCAAATATAACGACGCACATTCAAAATAATAGAGTACTTCAATGTTCTTTACATGCTGCGGTACAAAGTAAAATTAATTTGTGTATTTTTCATATCTCATATACATACAACCCTCCACATGAGTCCCTTTTAAACCACAAAACTGACACACCCTTACGCACTCAAGAATAGAGATGAATATCCTGTTTTGTTTTTGAAGGGTTTGTAACGAATGTGTTGGTTGTCTGTATATCGTTTGAGTCTACGAGTGTCTCCCATTTCAAAGCTCGTTGTTTTTAAATAACAAAGAAATGGCAGTGTTTGTTACGTATGTTATTTGCTTGTAAATTTTAATTTTTCCCTTGTTTTTTATACTTTTCATTTTCTTTTTGTATTGGAACTGTGTTTGTCTGTTAGATCATTAATTTGCAGGTTGAAGTGATGGGGTGTTAATTTGTAGGTTGTTTGTGAATAGCCGACAGAGATGATGCTTCGGGAGAGTGGACAAAAGTTTGGCGTTAGTTTAAATTTTCTATACAGATAAATAAAATTGAAGTGTGTGTTTGTCGGAGCTGCGGGTTGTTCGGAAGAGATACCGCGGCCTCGACATGAAGGGCTAAGAAGGAACATGGGTGGTTTTTAGTCAGTAGAAGTCTGACACTCCCTTTCGCTCTGCCCAAGAGCGGGAGGGGTTATTTGATGATTTTCCAACCGCCAAAAAAAAAATGTGTGTTTCAAAATTACAGTTTTTTTTAATGCGTATGAAAGTATATACCACTACTGTCAAATGGTCCAAACGCAACTGCTGAGCGTAACATCATAAGTTGGATTCCCGATCAGGAATTTCTCAGTAGCAACCACACGGAGGCTGGCGTTGTGCTCGGTTGATGGCTATAGGCTCACCCCCTATTACATGGGACTTAAACAACATTGGCCAAATGTGGGTTTACTATTAAGTACCCTATTTTTTTTTTTGGAAAATCATCGAATAACCCCTCCCGCTCTTGGGCAGAGCAAAAGGGAGTGTCAGACTTCTACCGACTAAAAACCACCCATGTTCCTTCTTAGCCTTTTATGTCGAGGCCGCGGTATCCCTTGCGAACAACCCGCAGCCCCGATGGGTCCTTCTTAGCCCTTTATGTCGACGCCGCGGTATCTCTTGCGAACAACCCGCAGCCCCGACGGGTCCTTCTTAGCCCTTGCGCCGAGCACGCGGTATCTCTTGCGAACAACCCGCAGCCCCGACGGGACTATTAAGTACCCTTTGGGGATTACATCATGCGTGACGTTATGTTACTATTCTTACTTACTACGGACAAACATAAAACAATTACAACAAAACCCAAAAAAACGCTAGTCACCATTCTTCCAAGTAACCATACTTGCCTCGGGCAAGGGGCAATCAAACCGTCGTCGCCAAACGAGATCAAAATAAAAATCAAATTAAGAGACGCAGTTATTGCATAAAGGGACCCCTGCTTACCCCTTATTGCGTTAGCCGTGAGGGCCCGGCCTACTAATTATAATCGCCTGGATATCTGTATTTGCTGTGTGAACTTATATGTAGGTAACTATATGTTGCAACGAGGTGGGCTGGTTTTTTTGTTTTTGTACTGGGTTTAAAATTGGCTTTTCTAGGATAGTTACATGAGCCATATATAAGAAAAGGTCGTAGAGTCCATTTCACGAAAGAAGTCCCGCGGACAATTGTGGAAGTAAATTTAACAGATCGGCCATGTTGTCGTTCGTCGATGTTATCAAGGTGCGTTTGTTGTGGTAGATATTTTGTGAGTTTATTATTGGATTAGTGCGTTATAAGGTTTATTTACGATGCAAAAACTTGTGAAACAACATTATGTCGAGCGACATACAGCGCTGCGTCTGCGGGACTTCTTTCGTGAAATGGACTTTATTATTGAATTGACAGTTATATACTTAAGTTTTTTTCCACCTAACCGCTGAATACTTAAAATATGTTCCTTATTTTCAGCTACGGTAGGAATTTAGGTATTTAGGTGTCATTCGTTTAAAATTAAGTTATTAAATTATGTTTTCCTTGTTAAAATCAAATTAATTGTATTAAGAACTGATTAATAATAGTCTATGAATTATTCTTCTCATTGCAAGTTATCTTACTTCCATAGATTGTTTCATGTTCCTGTACTGCTAACGCCATCTAGTTATTATCTCGAACACTTTTTTTTTTTTTTTAATCCGTCGAATTATCTAAATTTGTTTACAAAGCCCAAAATAGTCGTCAAAATGATTGTTTTACACCATTTTTGTGAACATCTTCATATTAGGTACGGCTAAAACAATCAAGTGACAATCCCTGATCAAAATAATACCACATTTCCCCAAGTTATAAAGGTTCACTATCAAAAAACGAAATCAACTTTGGAGAAGCAGACCGCACACAAATTGTATTACCAAAAACGCATTGCGGCCCCATTGAAATATAATGAATTTATACAGAAATTTGATGGTTTATAGCCTACACAATGAAATATTGTGGCTGGAAGGGAATGGAAATATGAATAGGTTATTGAAGACCTCTATTGTAAGTTCCAGTAATACGAGTACGTACATTGCATAATTTTAAGAAAACTTATTTATGGTTTACCCATTAGAATTCGTAAAAAAAATATAAAATCTCAAAAGTCTCAAAAGTTACTTAATATGCATGAGTTGAGACAGCCCCAGTAAGTAATTAAAATACTCGTGTTGGGGCTGACTCGCTACTTTCCTTGTTTGACACAGTATTGAACTAAATTATTACAAAATAAAGTAAAATAAAACAAGATAAAACAAAACCCAGCCGATAAGCAACAAAGCTGGTGAAAATATGCGATTCTTAGATTCTATGAACTTATTCTATGCATGCGTGTTTGTGTGTAAAATAACTTACGTTACCTACTTTAAAAAGGAGGTGTCTGACAAGATGGCGAGTAAAAAAAAAAGAAGTACTTAAAAAAGACATGCTGACAAGCATGCAAGAAAATGATGATGAACGTACGTTATGCGAACTGAAGAAATTGCCTAAGACCAATTGATTTTATGGGTTGTTCGAAAGAAATACCGCGGCCTCGACACAAAGAGCTAAGAAGGAACATGGGTGGTTTTTAGTCAGTAGAAGTCTGACACTCCCTACCACTCTGCCCAGAGCGGGAGGAGTCATTTGATGGTTTCCTACCGTTCAAAAAAGAAACAAATGGAGATGGATTAAAATTTTAACAAGATGCTGAAACAATAATGTCCTAACAGGAACGGGTTGTCTGGGTTGAAAAGATACTGCCTTCATTAACTTAACTTTACATAATAATCCCTGCCTTTGTCCACTGTTACTTGAGCTCGGTTCAACACGTCATTTTCTTCCAACCTCCCCAACAAACACGCGTCAACCGTCACGCTGTCATTTACTCCTTTTTCAGAAATAACTATATCCCACGACACAGGGTACCCTAGTGTGGGGTCTAGCGCTACTTTGTTGTACTATATCTTAAATATTTTATTTTTATTTTACTGTATTTTATTAATTGTGCTAAGCATGTCATCAAAATGTGTCTAAATAAATTATTATTATTTTTCTTCTGCTTCTACTTCAAAAAATAAAAATATGTACTTATAAAATGAGAAAGTAAGAAGAGTCCTTCCAGCAAAGTTCCACAGATGTGCCCAGTAGCCCAGTGGGTGGGATAGGGAGGCAAAGACAATGTAGAACTAGCAGTAGTAATCAGTTTAGTGAACAATTTGCGTCTCCAGCGATGCGTGGTATATGCCCGCGTAATCTGCCCGTGCCCTGGACCGGCCATCTGCATGTATGTATTGTTTTTAAAAGCTACCATAGTTTGTACGATTGCTTTATAGTTTCGAATTGAATTGAAAGGTTTTCTGTGTTTGTTTTTTACTGTGATGGAGGCATGTTTTTGTGTATTGGATTTGAGAATTGATTGTAACTGTAATTTTGTCTGAATCGATTTTTAATGTAATGTCACGGTACATACCTAGTAGTATGGGTTGTGGAGGTCAGATAGGCAGTCTCTCCATGTAAAATACTGTTATTCTGAAGGTTAGACTGAAAGCTGACCTCAACATAGTTGAGAAAAGGCTAGGCAGATGATATTACGGTGCGTCTTTTGTGCGTAACGTTCTAACTTATAATGGTTCATTAGAGGTTCATGAAATTTAAGTTCTATAATTATGTACATATATCCATATGTGATAGAAGGGCTGAAACGTTTTGCAGCCTGGGAGAGACCTACGGTAAGTCGAGGAATGCGATATGCTGACTAAGTTGATTTGATTGATTTTGTAATACTAATTTGCTGTAAAATTACTTTAGTAAGTTAAGTTAGTTGACTTTTGTTGTCCAAATTACGAGTTGTGTTAGCAAATGTTTTACTCTAAACAATTAAGTAAGATACATAATAGGGTAGTTAACTAAAAACATCTAATAAGTCCGTCAGATAGATTTCCAAAAAATATTGGACACGTATTTTTTCTTTTTTTACGTAAACAAACAATGAAGACGATAAAGTGCTTTGAAAACTCGTGTGACGTCATATTCTCGTCACAACCGGTACTCAAATCTTTGACGCGTTTTATCTTCGTCAATTTTTATTGATTTGATAAAGCAAAAAATACGTATCCAATATTTTTCGATAGTCTAACAGACGGACTAATTACAATCAAATTTTTATTAGTCAGTAAACATATTTGCGTTTTGAATATGTATTATACAAAATGATATATCTATAACAATCTACCCAAATATCACAACAATACCCAACAACGACTCTAAAAAAATAAGACATGTCATACCTCATTACTGCCAACAGAATCCGAATTGAGTCGTCATACCAGCGCGGCTGTACGATTGTGACCAATCGCGTTGATCCGTCGCGCGTGGCTGACGCGTGGCCGCCGCGTGTCGCGACTGTTGCGCGTCTGACGCAGGCGCAACATCGTTAATTATTGCGAATAAGATGAGACGCGTTTTCCTAGTGTATTGAGAAATTGACGTGTAATTGGTCGCGTTTTGTCGAAGTTGGGTGAATTTGATGTTGTTAGTTTATGGGATGTGTAATGGTTTTGTGTCAGCTCAGGTGATTTAATGTTATGTTTATTTATGTAATAGCACTTCACCCGCGACTTTGCTTGTAAAAATTGTGATAACTCAGGCTCGGCAACATGCATGACATAGATATAATTTATAGCCTATAGCACTCACAAGACATTAATGTAGCATTCTGCCAGTGAAAGAATTTTTAGAATTGATTTATGAGTCCGTTAGTAATGGAGATTACCTCCCGCATACTTTACAAACCAATTTTACCTCTTCTAATGTTTATGATAGAGATACATGAGTATACCGTGTTTGCACGTGTTTCTCGCTGATGGTGGTTCGACGGCTAGTTCTATATTTCAATCGTGTACCATGAGGGCTAAAGTTTCTGCACATCCTCTTATGTAAATAAATGTGCTAGATTTTGCAGTCGGGAAAGCTATTCACACAGCTGATATATTATAGAAAGGTTTTAGTAGTTCAAAAGTACATAAATAGCATAACACTTTCATAGTATAAAAGTGCAATATCACATCACAGTATCATCACAGTCACGACATGCAACCTGTTAACATTTTTTGTTCCATCCTGTTGTCATCATCATGATTCTCTTGCCCTTATCCCAATTAATTTGGGGTTGGCGAAGCATGTCTTCCTCTTCCATACCTCTCTGTTTTTCGTCATCTCATGAAACACTTCCTTTCCAACCATTATATCATTCTTAACACAGTCCATCCATCGTTTCTTTCCTCTACTCTTATCTAAGTACCTACTCTTGTTGTATTTATAAATATTTGTTATGCGATGTGTTCGTCATGTATCTGCGACAAATATATATTTTTCTTTCTTTCTATCTATCGACAATGATTAACAGCATGGAAATATGATAACTTAATCACCTATCTCATACTTTCAGTTTTTAAGGACATTTGGACTTTTTAAAGCCAATCGATTGCATCAAACAAAAATCAGCAAATTAAATCTCAATACTACTAATCCAATAAAAAACCCTATTCTCACAAAAAAACCTAACATTAATAACAACAATGATTTTATTATACGTGTGAAATATCAAATAATGTCGCCACGCGACTTTTAATGGGTTAATATGTGTATTAACGAACAAAAGGCATAAAAAACCCTGCGAATACGACTGGGTGACATTGATATCATAATCAAAATATGAAATGATATTTCTGGGGTCGATTGTACCCTTGAGAGAGATTAGTCAGCGCCCTAGTGTTTGTTTGTTTTTAATGATATTTTATTTAAATTGATAGTTTTATTTGACCGTGTTTGTTAAAGGATTACATGTGTAGCTTTGAAGTTGTTTGCTTTTTAAATTGTAATAAAATGATTAAACATTGGGGAGTTCATTTCTTTTTTTTATTTATGTTTATCGAAGCTATATTTTTGTTAGATCAAATTAAATTAAAATAGTTTCTGATACCTACAGTATCTTACAAATCTTATAAATACATAGGTGACGCAGAGACTTCATCATTTCCTACTGCAGAGTTTTTTTATAGAATTTATGGCTGAATAAACTTAAAAACGGTACCACCGCAGCAGCGTATTGAACAAATGTCCAACAAAACGGATCTTTAAACTACTGTCAGAAACATACTTCAAGCCTTCTTTTTCCCAACAAAAGTCCACACACAATGCCATACTACCCATCGTCACCCATTGTAAGGCCAGTCCACACCAGACCACTTCGTTCGCACGAAAATAACCGATAAAAAACGAACAACGCCACGTGTCAATGCATTATACGATAACCGTCGGGGGCGGTATTAGGAATCGGGGACAGCCCTAATTTTAATCTGCGTTAGAATTATGGAAATTTGACTGTCGTATAAAAGAGATAAGGTTGATATTTGAATGGCGGTGTTTGATAAGTCGTGGTGCTTAGTAGTGAAGGGAAATAAGACTTTGTGGTGATGCAGGGAAGGTTGTGTTTTCGCTGAATTGTGATCATAATTTTTCATTACAGGGTTGTCAGAAGATTTCTCTATTTATTGGTGGGAAAGGACGCGTGTCAGATCTAACACCAGTTTTAATATTTTAGGTCGCGTGGCCGCCACGCGTTGCGCTTTGGTAAAAAACTGGAGAAACGTAATTCGCGTTTTATTGTCGCATTCTTCTTGTTAAATGTTATGGCGATTTTTTGTCGCATTATGCGATTTTTTTGCGGTCGGACGTCGGTCGGTTATGTCATTAGTCGCAAATTGACTGATCTCGAATGGACGGTGAATGAGTTGTAATGAGTTAAATTTTAACTAAGTAGTTTCATTGTCAGTTTTTTTTTTAATTGGGGGCAAAAATTAAAATCCTTAGCCAAGATTACACTAGTAAAATATTAAAGGGTAGTAAAGTTGTTTAAACGTACAAATTCTGAATATTACACGTAGGTATTCTGTTTCAGAAAAAGTCATCATACAAGTCATTTACTTATTAGTATTACTTGCAAAATGTTCGGTAGGCACGCTGACCCATCGCACTGATCTAGATCTCTCTCCCTGAATACTTAATTCAGGGAAAGAGATCTAGATTAAGTATAAAGATTAAAAAGCTGTTTTTAATTGAACTTCCCTGGAACATGAATAGGAATGTTTCCTGACAAAAAAAATATGATTTTGTTTAGTCCGTTTGTTGTTGTTTTATCAAATTATTAAAAAACTGCGAAAATAAAACGTGTCAAAGATCATGAGTGGGGGCTTTTGACGTCACTTTCTGGTAAAAAATGTACCACGCTGTGACGTCACACGAGTTTTCGAAGCACTGCATCGTCTTTTACCTAATTGTTGGTTCACGAGAGAAAAGAAAAAAAATTCTTAGAAATCTATCTGACGGACTAATTCGTTTTTTTTTGTCAAGTACCCTATTAATTGATCTTAGATATATCTCAAATCAGGTATTATCAAAAATGCAATCTGCGAAGTCTTTATTTAAATTTAATAAACAGGTTAATGTTTTGCAATATCGCTTTTGCAAATAACAAAGCTCGATGCAATGCAAGTAGCGCCATCTATCGCCAATACGAGGAAAGTTATTTTTAGTGTTACTTACCTACCTACCTTTATTTATTACAACGACTGGTTTGCTACTGTTATTTCATTATTAATTTCATTTGGTTAGTTTTGTTTTCATGTACAACATTCAGAAATAAGCCTGAAGAAGCCGATGTTGTAACAAAAAAAGGACTTGTTGTTCTACTGTAACACTTTTCTACACATCTCATGACAATTGACAATATACCAGATAGCTAAACTGTAGAAGACTAATTACTGCCAAATTAAAATTAAAACTAACTTATAAATCTGATTTCAGCACAATATTAATTCTTCTTTTCGTATCGATTCTAATTCCATCTCATACGGTTTGGGCCCAGTAGGTAGCTACGTTTATTGCAGCGGCAAAGGTGCTGTTCAGGTCGTCAAGGGTGCATGTGTAAGGACATCTAGGACACTCCAGCAGGTGGGGCATTGTTTGATCCGGAGCGCCGCACTTGCACTCGGTGTTGGAGGAACCACTTTGCCAAATATTAATTGATTATTGAATTATGATTGCTGAAACACAATAATGATATTGTTTATTAAAATTCTATTCTATTCTAAATATAAAAAAAAACTACCTGAATTGATTTGAATTTTATTAATATTTCAATAAACATTTAAAACCTGCCACGTTGGTCTAGTGGGCCCAAGCGCGACTGCTGGGCATGAGGTCCTGGGTTCGACTCCCAGGTTTTCTCACCAGGAATTTCTTAGTGGCACCCATGGAGTCTGAATTCTTGCCCGGTTGATGGCAATAGGCATGGGACTTAAACATAAGTGGCGAAACGTGGGTGCACTAATGGGTACCTCTGCCAAACCCTTCGAGAATTACAGGCGTGATGCTATGTTATTAAAAATCAATTTTTGCGCTGTTTTTTAGTTAATCACATCATATTACTAGTAGATGTTTGTGAAATAACCAACAAGAATCTTATTCATTTTAACGAGGAGATACGTACAAATTCTGATAACAAAAATTCCTATCTTCAATCCCCTTTTTCGCAACACCTAACGCCATCTACCGCCCGCATTCTGCACTAAATCTCGGTAAGGGTGGCTCCACACTCCGAAAGGGCCTATTTCCGTCCACGTGCCGACAACAATGCGATACTCCGACGATATCGAGACGATATCATACACGTCATCGCTACGTCATAATAATATCCCGGATTATTTACATTGACGACAGGAAATTGCCTTTTTTGGCCCTTATTGTATTGTGTAGGCATTTTTATTGATAGATTTTGTTATTAAATTGTAATGAGCAGTTATGGGGATCTTTTGTTATTAATGTGATAAGTCGAAAATATTTTGGAATGTTACCATTGGAATTATAAATATTCGAATTGTTTGATGACATTGAGATTTGGGAATAGGAGCTTGTACCATAAAAAAAAATATGAACGTGGACGTAGTAAAAGGAAATGGCGTGAGCTTGGGATTTTAAAAGAAAAACTAAATGTCACATGCTCAGTAAAATATAATGTATTTACAATTTCGCTTAACACTAAATCAATACCTCATCGCTTTTAATTGCAATGCAAAAATTAAAACAAAAAATAACTAAATAAACTATGTTCAATTTCTTCATTCGGAATCTGTCAAGTTGATGCCATTCTGAAAAGAAATTATCAGATTATAATTTCATTATACTTGTTAGACGTCTGAGGGGACTCTTGTTTGCCTGGATCAAATCAGTACTTGTGGGCACGGCACGCATTGTTAGGAAGTTCCTTTCTCAAAATAGCCCTGACCACCGGTACCTCGGCAGCTGTTCCAAATGCGATACTATTTTTATTTAATATTTTAAATGTTTTTTTTCAAGCAATTTTACAAAGAAAATAATTATCCTGTGATTAATGCAGATTTGTTTGCGGTATTATTACGGCTACCTAAATTAATTAAGGAGTCCATATTCAGCAGTATTCATATTAATTGTATGTACTTATGTGGTGATTTACTAACCTTTGGCTCCATAGCGATAGGTTAGTAAACCTTATTAATTATATTCATGCGTTAGGCGCGTTCCTCCTCAATATTGTGGTTTAGACTTAAAAAAATGATACTTCTTGTTTCTCCAATACAAAATGGTTTATTCCAATGATGATTAGTAACTTTGTACAATAGAAATAACGGATCAAAATTGAACGGTTTAAAGACTTTAAAGTGAAGCTATACAGAGCAAGGCTGAAATTCGAATGTAGCCCCATGCTAGCTATGCTTCAAAGCTAGTATTAAAGGCGAAGTATTTTCTTTACGAGAAATATTAGTGGTTTCAAAGGAGAGGCGGTTTTCAGCAACTTACAGAAGTTTCGTGACTTGGGACAGTCGTTCCTTCTGAAATGAGCTACCACTAGCTCGAGGAATACTTTGATGTGTAAAAAGTAGGGTAAGCAGAATCGGGTATTTACCTAAATCTTGGTCTGGCATAGCAATTGCAACGTCCAGTTATGTTTTGAGTATCCCAGGGTTATAGCGCCGCTGTCTGGTGATGGGATTTTATTATGTATGAGAGAGAATAAAAAAAAAAATACCGCTGAACGTGGACCCTAGAAAGTTTATTTAGTTACCAATCCGATACAATGACGAGGATGAAACCCCTATGTACTAAATAGCCACAATAATAATCATTATCACAATAGGGATGTTTTCTGACTAAAAAAAATATGATTATAATTTAAATTTATCGATTTAAAATTATCGAAAAATATTGGATACGATTTTTTTGTTTTATCAAATCAATAAAAATTGACGAAGATAGAACGCGTCAAAGATTTAAGTGGCGGGTTCACTCACCGGTAAAAAATGTCATACTAATGTCTTAGAATATGACGTCACACGAGTTTTCAAAGCACTGTATCGTCTTCATTGTTTGTTAACGTGAAAAAAGAAAAAATACGTGTCCAATATTTTTAGAAAATCTATCTCACGATTTTTTTGTTAACTACCCTACTGGGAAAAGATACTGCGATCCATAATATTATATGTAAGCCTCGTTTCGGCCGGCCCAAACAGTGAAGTTTAGTGCCTCGTTGGACTGGCCAAATCGTAGCTCGACAATAAACGAAAAGCTTGATCGTGTGTGCGTATGTGCCGATATACCTAATTAAAATCAAGTTACTGGATCTTTGCGATGACAACGTTGTTTCTTAAATTTAATCGGTGGGTGGGTATACCTACCTAAAACTATTCCAATAATTCAGTGGAAAAACAAAACTTACTTCAAACTCTCCAATAAAGATGTCAGAGTCGTCTGAAGGTGGTGCCTGGTCGATGTTGTCGACTGCAGTGATTTGAGGTCCTGAAACACAAGACATTATTTTGTAATTACGTACCTACATAGTTATGACTGCAAAACAATCCAACTGAAACTATGGAGCACAAAGACAGCAACAAAAGACGGAAAGGCGATCCCAACATAGATGAAAATAAAAGAGAAAGAGATTTATCAAACTTGGAAGATAAAATAAAAGGTCACATACGCCATTACTATTAATTCATAACACAATCTTTTTAACCGAATTCAAAAATTATGTCGGATCTCTTTTTTATTATTTTTTATATAATGTTCTTCACAACGCAAGGCATTTAGATGCACCGAGAATAATATAACTCTGTTTGACAGTAATAGCGCCATCTATTGACAATTCTAGTAATTAATAATGACAGTGATCTTCAAGTCGCTGTACCCACCTAGCCTTTTCCCAACTATGTTGGGGTTGGCTTCCCGTCTAACCAGATGCAGCTGAATACCAGTATTTTACATGGAGCGACTGTCAATCTGACCTCCACAACCCAATTAAGAGGTACTAGGTAATACGATACCCTTTTTTTTTTGGGGGGCTTGAGAAATCATCAAATAACCCCTCCCGCTCTTGGGCAGAGCAAAAGGGAGTGTCAGACTTCTACTGACTAAAAACCACCCATGTTCCTTCTTAGCCCTTCATGTCGAGGCCGCGGTATCTCTTGCGAACAACCCGCAGCCCCGACGGGGAATACGATACCCTTTGGTAAGACTGGTTGTCAGACTTTCATGTCACTGACTAACTGTAACGACTGCCAAAGATCTAGATATGGCAGCCGGGACCAACAGCTTAACGTGCTTTCCCAGACACGGAGGAAACTCGGTATGTAATGGGCGGTCACCCATCCACAGGCCAACCTAGGCAAGCGCGGCTTAACCTAAAGATCGAATAATAGTGTGGAGGGCTATGTTTTTAAATATTTGCGGATTTGTTTCGGACTGAATTAGTTCAGATTTTAGCCAGACGCCAAAGATTGGTGAACCTACGAGTACACTCATTCATAATTACTCTTTATTGTACCTACTAATTTCTCTACTACTTTTCCCTTGAACCTAATGTTAAATAGCGATAAAGTTGAAAATCTATTAAAGTTTGACTGATTATAGAAACTTGATGTGTATTTTGTTTTTTTTTTTTAATTTTTAGCTCTTGTACAAAAGGCGAGCACCCAAAATAGGGTTGTACCTACTCAGAAAAGAAAAAGATGTAACATAGATAAATAATTACCTAATGGTATGCATTCCATCGGTTCGAACAGGTCCAAGGAGATGAGGTCCAGTGGAGGAGACGGTGCAGGAGGTGGCAACGTGCAGGTAGATGACAATCGAGTACCTGAAGATAGGGAGAAAATACTGATTAACTAGCGGTAGAGTATGTAGTTAAGTTTCATAATAATTAAAGTTTGGCTTTTTTTTTAAATTCAGTGACTACAGAATGTAAACATAATTATATTTTACATGGACATGTTGTTCTTTGAGATCCTGGAAATTTAGATTTTCTAATACTCCCCAGTATGTGACAGCTGTCAAAACAAAAGTAAACATCGCCCGCGTATTTAAAACTCGAAATAAATAGTAAACCATAGTACAAGTGATGTGTATTGTAGCGAATCTTAATAAACGTATCGAACTACATAAGTGAAATTGTTAGTGACTTCTATAAACCAAGACATGTAATAAAAACATTGTGTTTAATATTTGGACTTTTAAACGTTATTGTGCTTCAAAACGTGTAAATCACGGACAAAAGCAAGTGTATTGGACCTATACAAATGTACTCTCAACAATAATTCATTTAAAAACATAATATGTGGTGAATTAATTAATAGTAAATGTATATAAACGGTTAAGTATAATGTTTTGTTTTAAAAAGTGAACTTTGTACCATAAGTGGCGCCCCTAGTAGTGAGTAGCGAAACAAATATTGACATTGACATATAAAAATTGACATTAACGTTAGGGTTGCTACTACAAATAACAAATACTTCATGCCAAACAGCGCCATCTAGTATCAAGGAGCGGAAATAAAATTGACATACTGGCCAATGTTGCCATTATAAAAAAAATAGAAAAGTGTTGCTACAAAAAAACTTGTGATACCAGAATATGAAAATTAAGTTTTTAGTAGAAAATAAAAATATTTACTGAAAAGAAAATACAAAAACATGGAACCCGAGAAAAATATTACTATACGCAAAAGAAAAACTCATCTCACTCTCTCCTTAAATGATGTTTCGAACACAGACACAAATCTATTCGATGCTACTATGACAAGTTTACCGAACACGTCATTAAATGATAGCCAAACTCTTTATGACCTAAGAGAAAAGATAGATAGTATAAGTAGAGAATTAGAGATTGCACATAAAGAAATTGAGAATTTAAACTTGGAAAACTATCGCTTAAAATGTGATTTGAACAAAAGCTTGCAAACAACTCAAGCTTATAAAAATCTTGCTCTATCAGATGGCCGATGCATGACTCCATTATCATCGCGTGCTAATAAACTTAAAGGACGCTGCTCCACACCAACTCAATCTCATACACTTTCTAAACTAAACACAAGTGATAATGACAAGAAATTACCGACGGCAAACCTCCTTCTAAGCAGGGCACTGAAAATCAAGTATTGGAATCCTGTCTAAACTCCACTGAGCAACAAACCCTCGATGCCTTCGGTCAACCCTTCGAGACTGACGACGTGCAAGTAATGAGTAAAGATACTTCTGTCAACAATTCAAGCACCACCCAAACAAGTCAACCTAAACTGAATCTAAATAAAAACTTAAACCAAACAAATAACTTGACACCGAAAAAGAAGAACACTACGAGACCAAGAGTTCACGATGATACCAAGCAAAGAAAACTATGCGTATTAAGTAATAGTACATATACAGGCATATTACAAGCGATTGAAGATTTTATTTCTTATGACTTTAAGTATTGTAGCTATTTAATGCCCAACTCAAAAATAAGACATCTGTTAACTAATATTAAAACAAAATTGGAAGGATTCACTATAAATGACTATTGTATAATTTTATTAGGCGATTCAGATATCAAAACTGACAATAACTATATTGACCTCGTGAAAGTAATTAATGAAAGCTTGAGACAAATGACCCACACAAATATCATAATATGTACACCTACGTACGTACGGGGATCCCCTATATATAACTATAAAGTTGATATATTTAATAACCTACTTTACATGAACCTAGAATATCATAAATACGCATACTTTTTTGACTCAAATAATGACCTGGAATTTAAATTTGATATGTTTTCAGATAGATCAGGGAAACTAAATAAATGTGGAATAAATTTCATATTTAAAAATATTATGGAGAGGATCAAAATTGACTTAAGATTATTTCCTTACGTAGATACTAACGAAAATAAGCAAAACTCACAGTTTTTTCTTTTATAATAATATACACATTTTACACCAGAACATTGCTGGTCTGCAAACCAAAGCTGACATTCTCACAGTACATTTAGAAGAATTGGAACTAAAGAATATACCCATCGATGTAATATGTATAACTGAACATTTTATGACACCAGAACAAGAGGCTACAATTAATTTACCCAAATTTCGCTTGGCAGCAAGTTTTTCAAGATACGTAAATAGGGGAGGTGCCTGTATATTAACCAGATTAGGACACCCATACGCTGTACTTAATAATACATTTTCAAGTAAAGGTATCATAGAGTATAGTGCAATAGAACTAACTGAACATAAGTTGATAATAGTTTGTGTGTACAGAGTACCCAACTCATGTATGTCTACATTTTTTAATAATTTAGAAAAGTTACTGCACCAAATATGTGATAACACTAGTAAGAAAGTTGTTGTATGCGGGGATTTCAATATCAATACATTAAAAAGAAACCGACAAACTTTAGATTTTGAACAAATTCTAGAAAGTCATAACTTAAAATTAGAAATTAAGGTTCCCACTAGACTCATCAGTAGCACTTGCATTGACAACTTTGCTCACAACATTCATAAATGCAAAAGCCAAATAATTGAATTAGGATTATCAGATCATACTGCCCAATTATTGCATTTTCCAGTCAAAAAATCCTGTGTATTAAAATCTTGGCGTATTAAAGTACGCGATTATAGTGAGGAAAATTTGACAAAATTTAAAACTTGCATGAACAACTTGACATTCTCTGACATTTACCTGACAAATAATTCAAACGAAGCCTACAATCGTTTCTTGGAGCTTTTCCTGTGTTTCTATAACTTGTGTTTTCCTTACAAATTAATAAAAAAATCGTTATACAAAAAAACTAAATGGGTTTCAAAGGGTATCAAAATTTGTAGCAAAATGAAAAGAAAATTACTATGGCAATATAGAACACACCGGACGGAAAAAAACAAACATAAATTTAAGCAATACGCTACGAAATTTAAAAAAATTATTTGTCTTACGCAGAAGGCACAAAATAACCATCGCATCAACACAGCTCAAAATAAGTCGAAAGCCACTTGGTCACTTATAAATAACTCTAAATTTAAATTTCCCAGGGAACCAATTAGGGAAATATTAAAAGATAATGTAAGCATTACAGATCCAACGTCGATTGCGAATAACTTTAATGACTATTTTATTGACCAAGCTGCAAAATCGATGCGTACAAATAATTATAATAATAAAGCACCTTCGAATCAAAACATGTACACTAACCTAAACTCAATTTTCCTTACCCCCACAACCCCAATAGAAGTGGACAGAGAAATCAGGCAACTTAAAAATACATCGAGTGAAGGTTACGATGGCGTCTGTACTAAAGTGATAAAACAAGTGTCGCAATCAATTGCAGCTCATCTAAGTTACATAATAAATTTATGCATATCTACTGGAACTTACCCAGAAAAACTTAAAACATCGGTAGTTATTCCTCTCCACAAAAAAGATGACAAAAGCAATATGGGAAATTATAGACCTATAGCTTTGATACCCATCTTCTCAAAGATATTCGAAAAAGCCATTCATGGTCGTCTTTATAATTTTTTAGAAAAATATAGTATCTTGTCTAGAGAACAAAAAGGATTTCGCAAGGGTAAGTCCATTAACGCTGCAATATATGAACTTACTAACATTGTTTTGACTAATATGGACAAAAGAAATCCAATATGTGCTATTTTCATGGATATGAGTAAAGCCTTTGACAGTGTTGACCATAACATACTGCTTCAAAAATTAGATTCATATGGCATAAGAGGAAAGGCACTAGACCTCATTCGCTCATATCTATGTGATAGAAAGCAGTTAACACAAATAACTAGAATATGCCTTAAAACGCGGGATGAGAAGACATATAGATCCCAAACTAGAACCATAAAACTAGGTGTTCCACAAGGTAGTGTCTTAGGTCCCTTGCTTTTTCTAATTTACATTAATGATCTCCCTAGACACATAAAGCATCCCATGGTACTTTTTGCAGATGACAGCACTGTAGTAATAAAATGTGACAGTCAAGATGACTATGAAAATGAAATTAATGAAACACTAAGAACTATAATTAAATGGTTAATTGAAAACAATCTGAAAATAAATTTAGAAAAAACAAATATAATGCACTTTCACCAGAGAACTCAACCGAAAAGTATTAATGTAAATTATAACGGGCACACAGTAGAATCTGTAACAAATACAAAATTTCTAGGAATAAATATTGATTACAGACTTTCATGGACAACCCATATAGACAATCTCTGCAAAAGAATCAACAAATCCTCATTCGCTCTTTACAAGCTCTCCAAAATAGTTAACAAAGAAGCGATATTAACGGCCTATCACGGACTGGTGGCACCATTACTGAGATACGGCATTATATTTTGGGGAAATTCGGTAGACAAGGAATTTATATTTAAAGCTCAAAAGAAGTGCATTAGAGCAATGTCCCAAATAAATAGTACAATTAGCTGTCAACCCTACTTTAAAAATCTAAAAATTCTAACATTGCCTTCCCTATACATTTACGAATCAAATATTTTTGTGAAATCAAATCTAAGCTACTATAAGACTGCTGTCAAAAGCTATTATCGAAAATTAAGGGATAAAAAAAGTTTAGAGGTACAAATACCTTATGGTAAAACGGCACTATTAAATAAAAGTATTTTATGCATGACATCATTAATCTATAATAAATTGCCTGATGACATTAAACAATTACCAATGCTCCAGTTTAAAAAGAAACTACATTCATTATTATTAGAAAAATGTTACTATGATGTCAAAGATTACTTGTGTGACAAAAATATTGTATTCCAATGACAAGAAAGGAAAAATAATTATCATTTTTTCCCACATAATAATATGTATATTGTGAATTGTATTTGAATGCCATTTAAATTGCTTGTGTCTTTCCTCTTTTTTTTAAAAAAAATTTTTTGAATATTTATGTAAGAATATAATTTGCAATATTGTAATAAGGAATTATGACTAATATGACTTGGAATTGAATTTGTATGTATTAATAATTTGGAATATTTTAATAATGTATCGAGACTAATATGACTAATTGTGTTTTAAATTCTGATTTATATTTTATTATTGTATGCCTCAACGGCGGGACATAGCTGAACTTATTTTAATTATTTAAGACCTGCATTTATGTGTGTACCTATAGTCCACAATAAAGATTATTTGATTTGATTTGATTTGATTTGATTTGTATACCATTGTTCTAATACCTAGAAGTCTTAAAAACTGTTTTTTATGAGGGTGATTTTCCAATAAAGTTCAAATTCAAAATCGATAGAACACGTCTCCATGATTATGCTGTCATTTATGACCTCACTGATAATGAGCCTCACTGGTTTCTTTCACACGTTATATCTGAAACATTAAAGTGTGTACATGGAGTTTCTTCCTCGTTCTTATCCATAGAGATCTACGCTTTGGAATGGGCAACTACAGTGCTTTCACAGATTTTATGCCTTGTGAAGTTGTGACTGGGACTGTAGTTGCATTTCCTTGTTGTTTTTGTTTCGACAATTCAAAAGTGCCAGTAACTGGCCTACTTGAATAAAAGCTTTGATTTTTCATTTCACACATCAGTGCCCTGAAACAAGTTGATTCTTTCCAGATAACTTATAGCTCACCAGTCCTCAATCCGTCACCGAACTCTGCACAGGACTCCAGATGTCGCGGTGGGTCGGTGAGGGCGGGGCCAGCGCGCGGCTCGTCACGAGATGTGCACGGAGCTGCGTTCACTTCACCCACTGAAAATTCAAAATTGAATACCAGTAAGAATGAAGGGTCAAAATCGGGAAAGACATGCAGCTGAAAGAAGAATGCTAATAGACCTGTGTTTGACGATATGCGAAAACCGAAGACTATTGCTCTATCCAGTATTATTACATCTATGCAAGGGAAAATTCGTAGCTTCGTTCGTGACGGCACGGTTGGCACAGTGGCTATTGAGATTGGACTGCTACGCCGCGTGTCGCGGGTTCGATCCCCGCACAGAACAAATATTTGTATGGCCTACAGATAGTTGTTTCGGGTCTGGGTGTGTTTGTGTATGTGAGTTTAAATGTTTGTAAACGCACCCACGATACAGGAGAAATTTCTAGAGTGGGGCAATGTTTAAAAAAAAAAATAACACCAAAACAGCCACTCGAGCAGATCCTCAGGTTAAGCTATGCTTGCCTAGGTTGGTCCGTGGATGGGTGGCCACCCATTACATACTGAGTTTCTTCCTTTGCTTGTAAAGCACGTTAACGCGTTGGTCTCGGCTATCAATTGTAGAGCTTTGGCGGTCGTTAAGTAGTCAGTGGCCAGAAAGTGTGCCAACCAGTCTTACTAAAAAACTATCACGCTAGGTTAAAATTAGTTTTCTCTAATATCACCTGAGTCGAGCTCGATCGCCCAGGTACTAAATTAGGGTAAGAACTGTTCCTGTGGGATCATGGAGGCGAAGCTTATACTAAAACAATGAATAAGGTCTTACAGTCAGCAGACAAGGCGGTGTGGTAAGCATGATGCGGTTCCTCCACGGTAAGATGCAGTCTGCCACTGGCTTGGATCCTGGGCACCACGGTCGCCACAACGGGGACCCTGATCTGAACGGCGCCGTTGGGTTCCAGACTAGGTTTAATGGGACCGTGCTGGAATACAAGACATTTATTTATTTAAACTTCGTGAACAATAGTGCATAGTGGACTTAGGCCCGGTTTCCACCAATACGGAGACTAGTAGAACAGAGAGATGTGCCAAATTCGAACAATCACAGGAAGGGCGAAATACCAGATTTAAATTTTAACTAATGAAATTGGTCGATTTCCGCACATCTCCTCTCGTCTCCGCTCCTCTCCGCTTTGGCGGAAATCGGGCCTTAACCTTTCGTATCGAACGTAGATCCACGTGAGACACAATGGCCTTTTAATTGTGTCTAATAGGGTAGTTAACAAAAATAATCATATTTTTTTTAGTCTGTAAACATCCCTATTACACGACATACGAAAGGTTAATGCCACAGGGCAATCTTTTCCAGTCAACCTTTGGGTCAAATGGGACAGCATTATGGAAGGGTACAAAAAAAAATAACATAAATTATATTTACACATTCCATTTTCATTTATAAATATTGTTCTTGTAATTCAACAGAAGAAATAAATTAAGGGTGGGTTGCACCATATTACTATAACGATAACCAAACCGTAACAAGCAATAAAAGCATTAAAAAAGTATAATTTGATGGCTTGTTACGGTTTGGTTATCGTTATAGTAATATGGTGCAACCCACCCTAAGAGTTTAGTAGGTATTACAGAATCTGGTGAAGATGGTTTAAGCCAAGGAGTCGGCTTCATGTAAAATACTGATATTCAGCAGCATCCAGTCCGAGAGTTGAAGTCGACTCCAATATAGAATCCCCAGAATCTGGTGGATTATGGTGGACATGCAAAGAGCTGTAATGATTAAATGAATGACACCTTTTATTATTAGATTTTTTCTTTAAACGCCTCTCTTGTCCTAATTATTGTTTGTGTTGGTTATTGCAAAATGGGTGTTCTTCTGGCATATTTTTCAGTCTTCTAAGAAACTACAAGTTTCGATATAACAATTATTTTAACAAATCGTTTGACTATTACCTGTGCAACGCCGTCTTCATCTTCATTATTTAAAACGATTTTGCCGCCGACTCTCAAATCTTCAGCTGTTGCAGGTACTAACATCTGAAAATGATAAAGGAACATTTTGAAAAAACTTTTTATTAGACCATGATAATTTTAAATGAATGACGAAAAGCTCCAAGTACAATTTTGTACAGAAAATGTACTGTAACGTTGATTTTTTACTCTCGGTGCTGAGTTGAACGGTGAAAATGCAACGTTAATTTTAAGTGTCACCTAGAGCCTATAGCATAAATGCACAATAAACAGAATGTTGGGCCCTCAACGCGAGGTGCAGACTTTACTCGATCAGGTTGCGGTTGGGATCACGTCATCGTAATCCTTACTTAATAAATGCGAAAGTAACTCTGTCTGTCTGTCGCGCTGTCACGCCAATACTACTGAACCGTTTATGAGGATGGATGGATGTTTGTTACTCTTTCACGCAAAAACTACTGATCAGATTTGGATGGAAGGGGATAGAACCGATGTGGCATATCAACATGCCCGCCATTTTGTTTTTTTTTCGAAATCGTGGCCCATGATGAAAGTGGTATGTATGAATAGAGGACATAATATAGACTAACAAAAAATGTCCAATAAGCACGGTACCCCAAAGTGTCACATTACCGAGATATTTGAAGGTAAAGTTCGATATGCCAGCTTCCATATAAAAAAGTTCAAATCCCTTGGTACACAGATTGTTTATAACTTAAGTTTACACATAAGATACTTTTTATCCCGTGGGACAATTACCAAACACATGCGGGTGAAGCCGCGGGCATGAGCTAGTATAATATAAAAGCCTAAAATTCTTTGCGAGTATAACTTCCTTACCTAAACATGTTAGTAGCTATTTATCATCAGTAATGTTACCTGTTGCCCACCCGGCAGCTTCGTATCCACCACCTTCACCAACACAGGAGTTCCATTCTCAGGCTTCAGCAACGCAAACGGGGTCTGTCTAGTAGCCAACGCGACCTCCATATGGTACGTCTTTATGGGGTCCACAATCACCCCGTTGCTCATGGAACCCCATGGACCCTCGTTCCAAACATCTCCTAGTTCAAGGAAAAACTTAGAAGTCTCCCCCCAGATGTCTGGAAGTTGGGTGGAGGTGGGTTTGTTAGACCAGTCTGATGTTGGAGCGGCTCCTACGGACGGTAAGTATGGTCCTACAGAGGAGGTTACTTCGCAATGTTCTGCTTGAGGTCTGAAATTGAAGACTTGAATTAGTTTTGACTGTTTCGCTTTTACCGATTTGCAATCGAGTAGGAAATGTATTTTGAGCTACACAAGAATATAGGTTCAAGATCAAATCAATGCTGACGGCACGGTTGGCGCAGTGGTCTGCTGGGCTGCGTGTCGCGGGTTCGATCCCCGCACGGAAAAAATATTTGTATGACCTACAGAATAGATGTTCCGGGTCTGGGTATTTGTGTATGTGAGTTTAAATGTTTGTGAACGCACCCATGATACAGAAGATATTCCTAGTGTGGGGCAACGTTTTTCTAAAAAAAAAAATGCTACAGGGACGACCAAAGTATCTAAATACTTTTATTGAAAACTTTCTTCTTGCTCTTAGCAGCGAAACGTATTATTTGAATTAAACTGACATTTCCGTAAACCTTCATATTTCATTTTATAAAGTAAAAAGTGAGTAGCTACTAAGAATCTGTCTCTAACAAGATAAACCAAGATTAGAATGTTTAAATGCAGCGTGATTAATTCGTAGGAACTCGTTAAAAGTTTTTTGGTTACTTGTGAATCTGAGCGTGCAACTTGTTAAAGGAACTTTAACATAAATTATACTTATAACGTTAGACAAGTTAACAGTTAACATTTTAGTTCATCATTATCTTTGCTTACCTTTTCTCAACTACGATGGGATCGGCTTCCAGTATATATCCAGATACATATATTTACATGGAGCGACTGTCTATCTGAGTAACCCGTTAGTCAGACAAGTCATATCAAGGGATACCATAATACATTACCTAGTACTAACTCGGTTGTGGAGGTCAGATAGCCAATCGCTCTATGAAAATACTGTTCAGCTGCAACGGATAAGACTGAACGTCGACTGATAATAAGAACTAAGACGCTTTATGCCCAACAGTTTGGGGTTTTTAGATGAAAAGATGAATGTACAAAAGTGATTATTTGAATAACATACCTAGTAGAATCGGGCTGTGTCTCTGTAGATGATCGAGGAAGGCGCGGAGTGGTTGATCTACCTCGAACGGGTACCGTCGGGCAGGTCGACGTGTCCTCTGGGTGAGCCTGGATTACACACAGTTACAGGTAGTTCCTATGGCGCGCAATACTTTTAGGAACTCCGATGAAATCTCGTATTATCTTAGTTAAATATTGATACAATAATTAAAGACTTAATTGTTTTACACTATAAGGTCGCTCTGTAACTAGAATTATATAATATATAGAGAGAATATTATTCTCTCTAAAATAATAATACGAGTATACTGGGAAAAAAATCAAACTCAAAGTCTGCCAACGTACAATGGAGCGCAGTATTGTAGGCGTCAAAATAACGTAGTAGTAACACCAAATTGCGGCCCAGAATATAAATTATTGACGTTTTTCAAAAAGCCGCTAAGTCGAAGCTGAAGTGGGACTGGACTTTCAACTTCAGGCGCATGCTCAATGAGCTGTAGGCCAAAATCTAACTACTAACTAACTTTCAGGAGCCCTGACCAAAGCTAGAAGGCGTTGCGGTAGAACTCGTAGAAGATGGCGGGACGATTTGGCCAAAACCAAAGACCAATGGTCCACATTAGCCCCAGATCGAAACAACTGGAAGTCTTGCCCTAAAAGCCTCTCCCGCTTTTGCCCAGCAGTAGGATCCGGGCTAACAATATTAGTATCGGAGGGAAAAAGAAAGACTTTTACGTTATTTATACTCTCGTAGCTTACCTTGTTTTTATGGCAGACCAAGTTGGATTGTTGGTTGAATCCCTTCAAGCAGATATTGCAGCGGTAAGGACGCTCGTTGGTGTGTGTGAACAAATGGTTGCGGAGGTTGCCTGAACAAATCAAACGTTAGAAGATTGTTCTATGAATTTTACTAGTTAGTATCATGACACATGAACAACCTACTTAATAAAATCACTCCGTTCTAGAAAAAATATTATTTTGTGTTTCCTTCTCCTTTTTCGTGTGGTTAGTGCCTAGTCTGGTGTCAGAATTTTTATGGCGTCCATGTACCTTTTACTTGGTTTTATATGTCGTCGAGAAATACCGCATGCTGGTTTCCCCACGATGTTTTCCTTCACCGAAGCAGGTGATAAATACTCGTAGTTACGAACTCAAGACCACCAGACCAGCACTGTTATTAATGAAGTCCCTAAAGAGGATGAATGTGGATGTGGAGAATTTAGTAATTCCTGCTTGATGGAAAATCCTGTCCTGTCTTGATTTAAGGCGCTCCCTCATACGGAGTCTTGCCTATAATATACAGGGTGGTTCCGACAATACGACAATAAATGAAACCTCTGATAGTTCTAGTTCATAGGAACATTTTTAAACTATCAAATAAACCCTAACACCTTCGTGGTGCCGACGATACGACAACAACCTACCTAAATGTCTTTGCCAAATTCTTTTGTTACATTTTATTTCCACTCGTTAATCGGTGCAAATTATTCCTAAGGTTAGTAAACCAATATTTGTTTGTAAATTGTAATGTATTTCGTTAACAGTTTTATCATTCTTAGTTTTATTGTTTTTTTTTCAATTTTTTTATTCTGGTGTTAAAACTTTTTTGATAGAATAATAATGTTCCTATGGACTAGAACTACCAGTGGTTTCATTTATTGTCGTATTGTCGGCACCAACCTGTATAACTGTTCAGATTTACTTGTTTCTGTACAACATCAATCTTGGATTACTTCATCACATGCAAATGCTCCCGGTGATGGGAGCACCATAAGGTTTAAGTTCCATAAAGTAGAGGAGAAAACGGAACGGACAAAGAAAGGTAACCTTTTTGATGGAATCCTTTGGGACAGATGTGACATTTGTATGGCTTCTCATCGGAATGGGTCTTGCGATGGGATATCAGAGTAGAAACACGGTTGAAGGTTTTGTTGCATACCTGCGTGGAGTAAGGAATCAAGGATTAATGATGGCCATCACTATGGGTGGGATCATGGACCAGTCGCTACAGGTCATCAGTGGCCCAAAAGTCTGACAACCAGTCTTACCAAAGAGTATCTATTTACCCAGTAGGTACTAACTGGGTTGTGGAGGCCAGATATGCAGTCGCTCCTTGTGAAATACTGATATTTAGCTGCAGACTGGAACCTATATTGTTGGAAAAAATTAGGCAGATGATTGATGGTGGGAGCAAGCGATGCCTAGATTCCGCAAGCAATGCCTGCCGAGGACGCTCCGATGTACGAGTGCCGACTGGCGATCCATTATATACCAAGACCACTCCAGCTGTTGATTCCGGCTGATATTTGTATATCTTTGACAGTCAGATGTTGCTTAGGAGTTTGTTTCACCTCTTCTTCTTTCCAGCTAAAACACTGAGAAGTGTCGAAACGCGGGCGTTTTGGGGGAGTGTCACTTGTAAACTTTGAAGTGCTGATTAAAAAAAAATGACTTTTCATTTTGTTTTCTTTTTGAGTCATTACCGGTAAGTCGAAAGACGGATAACCGTTCTTACCGAAGTGTACCGTATTACCCCGTGGAGTTAAGATAGGTAGTCGCTCCATGTAAATATATATTCAGCTGCATCATTTCTAGTAATGATGATGATTGCAGGTGACGCTTAAGCTTACCCGTTTTCATTGTTAATGATAGTGTTAGTGACCATATCAGTTTAAAAACTTATGACGCATAAACTTGTATGGTGTCTTACCTCGCAAGCATAAGGTCTCTCAGCAGAATGTATGGCGCGATGCTGGCTCAGAGTGGACAGTTGTCTGAAGCTCTTGCCACAAGCCGAGCAGTGGAAGTTCCTCTCGTCTGTGTGTGTTGGCAAGTGACGCATCAATGTGTATTGGTGTTGGAACTCGCGACTACCTGGAAGGAAAAAAAATACGTTTATCCAAATTCAATAAAACGCCGTTGCCAACAGGTTTTTCTATAAGTTGAGTCTTTAGTGACGTTCTGTATTAGTGGACCTAGAAACTTGGATAAATGAGAACAACATTCGAACAATAAGTCAGAATGTTTGCCAATATTCTGGTAAGCATAAAGAGTACAGAGCAACAACACATTCAGAACAAAATAATATCATCCCTTCAGTTATATATGGGACTGAGGACTTTATTCTGCAGCCAGAAAAAAATATATTTCCATGCCATGATGTAACTAAGGTTTTGTAACTATATTCTGATTTGAATGAAAAAAAGGGGGAAAAAGAAGGGTAGGAAACTCCATGGACTCTTCCATGGAGTTTCCTACCCCTTCTTCTCCATAGAAATCTACGCTTTCGAATCAAATGGTCGGCTACAGTACTTTCACAGTTTTTATGACTTTTGACTGAGACTACGACAATTCGTAAGTGCCTGTAACTGGCTTACTTGAAATAAATCCTTTAATTTGATACCTAGTAAAAGCAGGAAGTGGGCGGTGGCACAATAACGTGGTGCTTGGCATATTCGACGAGAGGCCTATGCCCAGCAGTGGGTAAGTCAGGCTGTGGATGTAATGGTGAAAAGCGGAGAATATTAACCGATACTTACAGATGCCACACTCCCATAGCTTGACGGTTCGTCCATGTCTCTTCACGTACTTGACATAGTGGAACCTGGAGCGGGGATCTGCCTTGTCCACCTTGCACGTCTTCTGACCCTTTGAATTCTCTGTACCTGTTGCAGATGCAAAAAGTAATAAATAATTTATTTTATTTTCTTAAAACTGGGGCGATTTAAGAGTCACACAGAAAATTGATAGCGGTTTCTACTAAAACTAGGTGAAACCTGAATTAATCCCGAGATAAAACAATGTGTTAGATTTTCAAGGTTCTTCTTCGGGGTAGAAGGGACACCGACGCATAAACGGTTTCTTTTTTTGACGGTGACATCATCAAATGACTCCTCCCGCTTTGGGCGAAGCGAAAGGGAGTATCAGACTTCTACGACTGACTAAAAACCACCCATGTTCCTTCTTAGCCGTTTGTGTCCGGGGCCGCGGTATCCGATGGCCTGCTGCTGCTCCAGGTCATTGGAGAAGAATCCATCCCGGAATATAGAACGGTGACACAGTCCAGCTGGTGGTGGAGGTTATGAAGACTTGAAAACTTAAGTTACATTGAATGCCTTTTTTTTGGAGGGTGGGAAATCATCAAATGACTCCTTGCACTCTGGACGGAGCGGAAGAGAGTGTCAAACTTCTACTGACTAAAAACCACCAATGTTCCTTCTTAGCCCTTATACAGGGTGTAAATCAACCCATCACACACCCGTCAACCAAGCATTCAGTACATCAAACTAAGTACCCCTACGCAAAAAATTTTGATGGGAAACGATTTTTTTTTTTGGTCAAAAATCACATTTTACGGTAAAACTCAATGTAGCACTGTTAAAACATTGTGTTAGTGGATGCTTTGAATAGTAAACGGGTCATGGAGGTAATTTAAGTAAAGTTATAACCTGAAAAACTAGTATTTACAAAAACAGCTGTGAAAAATTTGGAACTTTGACCCCCAATATCTCCGTAACTAAGAGGTCCCCAGGCATGGTCTGGAACAAAAAAATGATCGCAGTGATGGGGAGAACCAGTGCCGTTCGTTTGCGTTAAGGGTACTTTTACACCCTATATAGTGTCCGGGGCCGCAATATCTCTTTCAAACAACCCGCACCCCCGGCAGGACGTATTAAGAACTTCATTCTGACTTAGCAGACTAGACTAATCTAAGGCACAAAATGAAAGTCAAAACTCGTCTTACCTGAACCAGAACCTGCAGAACTTGGACCAGCTGAAGTAGAAGACACGAGGTGGGGCTCTCCGTACATGTTCTTTTTACTAAATGTGATGCCATTTCTGTTACTAGGGTGCAGCACCGCACTTGACGTATCAGCTTCCTGTGACAAGACCACCGTTATATAGCAAATAGATAATATTGTAAGGAAGAAAGGGAGAATTGAAAATGAGTGAGAGGAAGTCTGGAAGTGTCTCTGGTGACAGATAATATGTATGGAAGTCGAATGGGTTTGATAAGTTTTGTGGATGAACGTGGATGGCTATAAGAATTTTAGAGCGTAGAAGAATTGTGTGAAATAAGAGGCTTAAAGGAAGATGATATAATTAGAGAAATCTGAAAAATGCGCCCCCTCTGAGCGGAGCGAAAGGGAGTGTGAGACTTGTACTGACTAAAATCCACCCATGTTCCTTCTTAGCCCTTTTTGATTCGGGGCCGCCGTATCTCTTTCGAACAGTCCCGCAGAGCTGCGGCAGGCGTCGGCCCCTCGGTCGCAACGAAGAGCGAATGTTCAAGGTAAGCGCAGATTGAACCAGGCAAGATGAGCAGACGATATAGTTATAATCGAGGGAAAAACCTGGATGAGGCTGGCACAGGAACGTAAAGATTGGCTCAAGAAAAGAGAGGCCTATACCCAGCAGTGGGTGAATTCTTGAAAGCAGTCGACGACGCATTCATTCCAAATACCTTCCTGCGTCACATTCGTAGGTACAATATTCTATGAACCAGCGCACACTACAATCACCGCGATTTTTTTGGTTTGAAATGCAATGATCGTTGCGGCTGTATGCATGTATACTTTGCTTTACTGGCAGAAATGGCCATAACTGACCTTTTTTTTTTGGCGGGTGGAAAATCATCGAATAAGCCCTCCCGCTCTTCTTGGGCAGAGCGAAAGGGAGTGTCAGACTTCTACTGACTAAAAACCAACCATGTTCCTTCTTAGCCCTTTATGTCGAGGCCGCGGTATCTCTTGCGAACAACCCGCAGCCCTACGGGCGTGCAATAACTGACCTTCATTTCACTTTTAAGCGCGGCATCCAAATCTTTTCCAAAGGTAGTCTGGCCAGTGGTGCCAAACCCTGGTTCGGAGACCAGAGACGCGATGTTGCCGTCTTCCTCAGTCCATGCGAACCTGGCCTGCTGCTGCTCCAGGCCATCGGAGAAGAAACCGTCCCGGAATATAGAACGGTGGCAGTCGAGCTGTGGTTATGAGATTTTGAAAATATAAGTTTTAAGCATTTAGTGCTCTCAATCGAGTTCTCGTCGAACAGATCAGTCTTATGGGACTGTTGTTGACTATTGGTACACATGGTGACACATTAAGCTATGCATTTCTAGTATAACATGGCCTCGCTTTTTAGTAGATTTTCCGTAGGTACATTGAGGGATCCGCGTAAACTGGTTTTGCATAGCTTGATTGGTCCTAGTGTGTACTGGATGGATTAGTTCCTGTAGTCAAGTATTGGGTGTAATGTGACGGTTAAAGGAAGTTAACGGTCTCCTAATATGACATGGGATCATGTGGTCCCATTGAGGCTAAGTTAAGAATTAAATATATATAACCAAAATGTAAGAAAATGAGAATGGACTATTAAACCTCTGCCTACCCTTTGTAAATACAGGCATGATTCGTAAACCCCCGTGCCTCTTATCCATTTTAACGGAAGCAAAACACTTTCCTATTTGTGTTCTAAATTAATTTACCCGATAGTGCCAGAAGGAGGGTTATAGGGTTATACCAATGCAACTGCCGAAAGCTCGTCAAAGGTAACGCGATACAAAAGTCCGTAGCGCCGCGACGCGACGCTTGTTCACAGATAGCGTTGCTGCAGGAAACACCATCACTCACAAATTATCAGCATGATAATTAAGCCACAGACAAAGGTACGAGCAATATATTAGTCTATGCCAGCTACTAGCGTCTACGGAGGTTTTGATATAGATCTTTGGTTTAAGATTTTTTTCTGTATTTTACAATATTGTGACATGAACTTGTGTTTATTTACTTGTAAAGAAACGTCAATTAGACATTTAAAAGTCAAATAAAGGACAATTCGGCAGACGTTTCTCTGGCAGGTCAAAATATGACAAACCCTGTCAATCAAACTATCCTTTTGCGAAAAGAAATGATGAGATTTTCATCACAACAACTCATGATGAATATTCCCCTCACTAAATTAAAACTATAAAACATTTTTCTACGTACATCGTTTCTGTTGGAATTCGATAGCAGCGGTTCACCATTGAATCCTAAATCCTTCTTATCAAACTTATCATTCAGACACACTTCACGTATGCTGAAACAACGAAATTAACATAAAACAAAAATAAAACAAACGTAATACAAATCAGGATGGCCGCGTTTCAACTATTTATCTAAAAAAAATCGAAGATCGCACCTTATAATCTCATCACCCGGCCGCATGAAACCACTCTCCGGCATTTCTTCTTTTATTTCTTCATCGGAAAACATCATTTATTTTTGCAATATTCAATTATTTTTCAGACAAAAAACAACACGACGTCAACGTCAAACAGTCGGTTTTTTCTCTACGAGATTTTTGTTTCTATGACGATCAGCGTTCTGCATTTGAAAGTTTAATTTTTTAAATATTTTTTTTATAAGTTGCGAGTGGCATTTTTGAACTGTCAGTTGCAATGTGACCTCTTTTGAACTGTTTGAGGTTGGTGCCCTATTTATTAGTATAGTTTCTATCTTGCGGGTTTGCGTGTTTAATTATTTTTAATTGTGATTATTCTTTTTAAATAAAGATTTGTTTTTATAAGAGAACTATTGTTTTCTTTTATTAATCCATTAGTTTACACCCTGTGGAAATGACACTTTTTTTGAGGTCTACCTACTCAATATTGCTCACATAGAGAAATTATTATTAAAACACATTTCGAGCTATTGTCCTGCAATTTTCATTAGTAATTTTGAAGGCATCTTGTTTACAAAAATATGAGTGAATAAAGTTATTCCGTGTATTTTCGAGTGGTTTGTTACAACGTCTAAGTGGTCTGCTCATTTCGTTGCGAAGCCCACTCGAATGAGTGAAGAATACTTCAGGACCAACTCACGAGAAGAAAAAATATCTTTTGAGTAAAGAATAACTTTTCTGTCTAATTCAAGGGGCGAAATTTCAAAATTGCTCGTATTTTTGCAAACCACAATCAAGCTTGTCTCAAATATTTTGTTACAAGGGTCAAGGATATAATTCATTGAAGGCATAGACGTCATGTTGATATTATATGACCTGGGTTAGGACATTTTAAGATAGGTACTCTTTTATAGCAGTAGTGAGTTCCAATGAGATCCCGATCACCAAGCGGTAGAACCAGTGGAGAACGCCCTAGGCAAATCAACTAGGTGTAGGTAACACAGGGAACCAGGGCGTGTGACCTTGACCCTCGAGGAAGTCTAGACATTTTTATCATTTTCCTTAATTTCAGAATAAAATTACTTTATAGTTTTTGGTATTAAGAGATAAGAAGTACCTAATATTAAAAAAAAATTAAGATTCTTATAATAATATAGGGTGTAAAAGTACCTTTAACCCAAACGAAGGGCACTTGTTCTCTCCACCACTGCGATCATTTTTTTGTTCTAGACCATACCTGGGTACCCCCTAGTTACGGAGATATTGGGGGTCAAAGTTCCAAATTTTTCACAGCTGTTTTTGTAAATACTAGTTTTTGAGGTTATGACTTTCCTTAAATTACCTCCATGGCCCGTTTACTATTCAAAGCATCCAATAGCACAATGATTTAAGAGTGCTACATTGAGTTTTACAGTAAAATGTGATTTTTGACCCCAAAAAAAAAATCGTTTCCCAGCAAAATTGTTTGCGTAGGTACTTAGTTTGATGTGCAGAATGCTTGGTTAACGGCTGTGTGATGGGTTGATTTACACCCTGTATATCTATACATGCGATTTTTAGTGCCCCCCCCCCCCCACTAAAAAGTACGTGGTAAAAATGCTCCAAAACCTCACGTGATTAATGGACGACTCCTAAGCAAGTAAGTTGGTACCTAACTAACTACCTACCTATCTAGATGGGTTGGTACCCAAAAAATCAATACCTTAAAAGTAATACGGAGGATATGATTGCTTTACAAACGTTAAGACGTTCACAGACCGTTGGAAATGAAACCGACACTCACCGGAATGCCTTTGATTGGAACACCATGTGATTTGATTGAAATACCTTCCATGTGTTTGACTGTCTGGGTAGGTACCTACTTAGCCACTTATCAAGGTATTAATCTTCTGAACCTTTCTTGATTAAATAGGTAATAGGTACACAACAAAGTAACTATAAATGTATATGTTATTGTAAATAAGGTACCATACTTCTTTACTTATACCTACTTACATAGGCAGGTACTTACTGAATAAAAAGTTATTGTTACCCATAGTTGTTTTGCCCCCTGGCAGGTGGTTGTTGGGCAAGGTAACCCTAAAACATCCCGGATCTGATGGTGTTACCAGGGTGGTAACACTACGGACATCATCGTCCACGATAAAGAGACCTACTTCAAAACTATGTTTGTTGCCTCTAACAGAATAAATGTATAGTACCTAGAACAATACCTTTTTATTTTACACACAAGTAAAAAATGTAAGTAAGTAGTACTAAAATTAAAATCTAAACTTGGTAAGGACCAGGATCAGATTTTAATTAAAAAAAAAAATAGACATTCAGTCAAAACTATGAAATGAAGTTTTCTATAATATACTCGTAACTCCCTCTGTCATCAAAAGTGAGTAATTAATATGCGCCATCTATGATTTTTATGCAGAACTAAGAGGTAAGTTTCGCACTGATGGGAGACGAAACTTGAAATAGCGCCATCTCGACTCACGCTGTTGTACCAATAACGAGAGGAAAACGTTTGGTACATCACAGTTCTTTCATTCGTGTTAGTTCTAGTAGGTTCCTTTAGATGGCGCAAAATTAAATTAATAGTTTACTTACATGTACTTACTTCATTAAATAATTACAATAATAATCTATGCTGATACTGCGAAGTAGTAAAAATAAAATGTAGACAGGTTTTTTTTTAATTTTTCTGTTGCTCGAACTTCTCAATTTACACACGCAGTCAACTTTTACGTTTGGTTTAGTTACTTTCAATAGTTTTAATATCTATCGTCAATAGTAGACGTAGGTACCCGAGTAGGTATGTTAGAAAAAAATATATGCAGATATAACAAAGGATTACGCAGAGGTACCTAGGTATTTAGTAACTACCCAACCACCTACCCACATTTCGCCAAAATGTACGTAGATATAATAGGAAAAGGAGAATTATTATAATTATGGACTTTTAGTGAATTTTATGAAAAACTTTTAAAATAGTGTACAGTCAGTATAGATAGTCTCGAGTGACTGTCTCGTTGGTCGAGTGGTCGCAAGCGCGGCTACTGAGCATTCTTGGTCTTGGGTTCGATTCCCGTGTCGAGCAAAGTGTTATTTGGTTCCCTTCGTTAAGGGTACTATTACACCCTTTTTTCGGCGGGTGGAAAATCATCAAATAACGGGTCCCGCTCTTGGGCAGAGCGAAAGGGAGTGTCAGACTTCTACTGACTAAAACCACCCATGTTCCTTCTTAGCCCTTTATGTCGAGGCTGCGGTATCTCTTGCGAACAACCCGCAGCCCCGACGGGGACTTTTACACCCTTTAGATTGCCCGTACAATGAGAGATCCGCATAAATTGTAAAGCATAGTTGGTCGTCGTGCGTACGTGCTAATCGTTTGTGTATCGGCGTCCCTTCATCATCATCATCATCAGCCTATAATGTTCCCACTGTAGGGACTCGGGCCTCATCTCTAGGAGAGGGATGGGCTATAAATCCACCACGCGTGCCCTGTGCTGTTAGGTAGATGTCACATATCTTCGAAATTTTTTGTTCTGGAGACATGCTGGTTTCCTTACGATATTTTCCTTCACCGTTTTGAGAGCAGTGGTGATGAAATAAATTACACAAAGTTTTGTGCCTGACTGGGTTCGTACCCACGACTTACTCTTCGTAAGTCGGAGCCGCCACCGCTGGACCACCACTCCACTCCCTTTTTTTTTTCTGGCTGGTGGAAAATCATCAAATACCCCTCCCGCTCTTGGGCAGAGCGAAAACGAGTGTCACACATCTACTGACTAAAAACCACCCATGTTCCTTCTTAGCACTTCATGTCGAGGCCGCGGTATCTCTTGCGAACAACCCGCTGCCCCGACGGGACCACTCCACTCCCTTCTACTTACTTTGTATAATTGCAAACTACTAATAAATAAAAGAAAACCGACACATTCCAACTATGTATATCTCGTTTAGTCACCACGCTAAAACATATCTCCTTCTTATTAAAACATCGAAGAGGCCACTCGATCATAGTCTATGTGACAGAACGCCTTGCCGAAACCTGTTCTGTGATGCCTAACATAGATTATAATATGCACAATCATTCCTGCACTGTATTTGCACTTGAATAACTTTATTTACAATGGATATTGCGGTATTAATCGCATGTTAAAGATGTATGTCGTACACAAGACGGGTGCTGTGATGCTGTGCTATGTTTAATTGCAATCGTAGATGGAGTGTCTTGTCTTGAGTAAGTTGTGTGTTTTGATTGCGAATGGTTTACGATCTTTCTCTATTTCTTGACGGCACAGTGACTGAGCGTTTGGTAGCTGCGCTGCGCGTCTCGCGTTCGAATCCCGCATGGAACAAAATTAAATATTTGTATGGCCTACTGGCAGTTGTTCCGGGTCTGGATGTTTCTGTATGTGAGGTTAACTGTTTGTAAACGCACCCACAATACAGGGGAAAATTCTAGTGAGGGGCGACGTTATTTTTAAAAAAACGTCAGTTGGGTCGGCTGTAAGTCTCACCGGATACAGCTGAATACCAGTATTTTACATGAGGAGACGATCTAAATGGCCTCGACAACCCAGTTAGTACTGGGTAATACGGCACACCTTGATATGACTGGTTGTCAGATTTTCAGGGTTAATGGTAGTCAGTGGACTACCATTAACGACTTTCAAAGACCTATAAATGATAGCTGAAGCCAGGAGCGTAAGTTGATAGCGCTAGGGTGACCCGCGAAATACAAATTTCTTACGCCTTTTGCAATTTTCAGGTCAGATTCAGGTTTTATGTTGGGTTCGGAACTAGCATTCCTTGATTCGGCCAACCAGTGAGTTTTTATAAAGATAGGTATGAACAAAAAAAGTAATGGTGTCATTCCGTGTTCATCATTCATCGTTTCAGCCAAAAGACGTCCACTGCTTTCGGGGCTGCGGGTGTTCGCAAGAGATACCGCGGCCTCGATGAAGGGCTAAGAAGGAACTTGGGTGGTTTTTAGTCAGTAGAAGTCTGACACTCCCTTTCGCTCTGCCCAAGAGCGGGAGTCATTTGATGATTTTCCACCCACAATAAAAAAAAAAAAAAAAAAAGACGTCCACTGCTGGATATAGGCCTCCCCTAGAAAGGGGGGATTTGCCATAATCGCCACGCTTGGCAGGCGGGTTGGCGATGGCAGGATGGTTGTTACAAAGGCACAGAGAACGCTGCTGCCCATTCTCTGGTAAGTCCTTTAGTCGCCTCTTACGATACCCTCGAGAAGATATGGGATGGTGCTATTCTTTACGTTCGATACCATACGGAACATTCCGTTTTATTTGGATCGATTTGATTACTTATTTCACTGCCTTGATCCGCTATAATGTTATAATATATTATATTCTGCTCTAAAATATTCGACACATAGCAAAGAAGTATAATATACCTAGATACCGTAAGCTTGGGAACTATGTACGAGATAGGCATCAAGCAAACGCAATATTATATATGTTATTAGGCTGAGCTGATAGAATCCTATGATTTTCTTAATACAAGATTCCCCAAGTACCCACCAATATCATTGAATCAAAGTGTGACCATTATACTTCAATTTCAACGAGAAATGACAATCTCTTCATACTTATATTTACGGCAATAGTTTCAGCAAAATATTTCCCATACAAGTTTCAATCGTTTGACAAATCAGAGCTAAGTTGGACAAAATGGCCGCTGATGACGTCACGGACCAATAATGCCTGTGATTGGTTCGCACGTGACGTTCGGTTACGTCAGTACACTTCGGTGCAAAAGAAAGGATACAGTGAAAAATTTTGTAATTTGGACTATATCCTTTTAAAAACTAGAAAAGTGGAAGGTATTTTATATTATACGTTAAGATATCTCTGATATCATTCAACAAAGAGTACCTACGTCTACGTCGTGAGAAAATTTGGACTTACACTGCAATTCAGTCTGCATGATATTACTTTGCCAAGATAAAAAGTCATCCATGATGAAAATTCTCTGTGTGCCAAATTTCCTCCAAATCCGTTCAGCCCTTTTTTTGCCTGATTGAGTTACAAACATCGAAACGCAAAAAAAGGAATAAGGCTGAAGAGTCTGTTCACACCGACCGGCTTGGAGAGGAGAGCAGATTTTATAACACAGTTTTGAATTCATTTTTACATGTCACTTTTTTGTTCTTGAGAGCAATTTGTTATTTCGTTTTTAAACGTAGTGACATGTCAAAATAAATCTAATTACAATGATTCAAAACTCTGTTTTAAACGTGATAAAAATCTACTCTTCTCTCCGAGCCGGTCGGGGTAAACGGACCCTAAGTCTGAAATCGCTAGCCTTTGAACAAGTGTAACGCCGTACAGTTAATAATATTATTATATCGTTTTGACACAGATGTTTTTGTGTAAAGGTCTGTTGAAATTACAATATTATTCTAAAACAGATTAAGTAAGAGGTGAATCGACGACTAGCAAGAACAAGCCACGATGATAGATTGTCACGAAATCTATGTAACAGAAGTGCATAATTAGCACATTATAGTGAATGAACGCAGTAAATTATGTCAGTTTCATACACCGTTACTATTTGTAATGGACTTAATTAAATCCTTAACCAGATTAACGAGCTACGTGAGAAGATAGCCTCTGACACGTTTTAGATTATTGCTAGATACGGGATACTTATCTCAATTTATATTAAACTTACTGATTTTATTGCTAACTCTGAGAGGAGCATAACATTTACCTCACGCCAGTTCCTTATGAATCTTGTTTAGATGTCCAGTTTCATGGCAATGATAATACTAAAAGACCTTGCAGTGCAGAACGGTATTATTTCCTTTTCAGATAATGTTCCGGGCTCATGTTTAAAATAAAACATAAAGACAGTAACTTTAGTTACTACTTATTTTCAGGGTCAGTCTTCAAGCACCACAAAATAATAAAAATTGAGAATGTTGCAGTGTTTCATCTCAGAAAAGTCAGATAGGATTCACCAGCATCGTTTAGTTTTTTGTATAGGTATATCTGTTTTTAACTTGTAAATTTTTACTCTACAAAAATTCTCTAAAGATATTTTTTTTAGCTTGGAAAACGATGCGTAATGAAGACAGTAACGATGCAAGCAAGTAAAAAAAAAAATATAATTCAACAAAAAATCTAGTCACATAAATATAAACAGCATCCATATATTTTCCGGCGTTACCATCTCTCTGCACTGCAGTGTACGTACACCGCATATTGTACGGCTATGAGAAAGCGTCACCTCCATTATCCGCGGCTGACAATAATTCCGCATCGCACTACGACAAGACATTTGCTGGATTTGTCTCCGCTTGTCAATGTGGACGGTGTTATGTGAAAGGTGTTCGGGAGTGTGCAGTTAATTTGTGTTGAACTTGATATTAAATAATGTTTGAGGTTTAATGTTGGTGTTGGCTAGATGGATCTTCGATAGGATGACGCTGATGCCGCTTTCTCTCATCTCGTTCATAGCCTCTGGTTCATTTGTAAATTAATCAAAAGTTCGGTGTGGCTAGGTAGCTAGTCCGAAGGTCGAGCCATGGGTGTATTTTTTTCAGTTAATCATTTCTTAGCTAAAATATTTCCCCGAAAATTATTTGTTTTCCTCAAAATATCAAAAACGATAAATTCTAAGAGTTGATGTAAGACCAAATTCACTTCCGATTTACTACACTAAAAGTTACCTCTATAATGCCCTGTCTCCATCCCACATAAACCCAACCACCTGCCTGATCCAATCTAGTTAGTAAAACGCTAGCGATACGATTACTATACGATTACGATTACGGAGCTGTTCCACAATGGTGTCACGTCAGCATAACAGCCTCAATCATCGCGAATAAGACGTGCCTTCAAGATGCATCAAATTGTTTAGAAGTATTCTGTAATGGTTCGGTTCTATAGTGTGTGATGCTGTCGTTGTAATATTTTTATTTTGTTGAGAGATACTTGGTTTAACAATATCAGCCAGTTCGGGCTAAGTGTTATTAGGATTTTCCATAGAATCCTTGCCCGTCTTGCTTGAGGGTCTCACTTCCCCTTAGACCTTCGGAAATTTTAAGCATGATGTATTTTATTCAGTAAAAGTAACTATTGATTCACAAAATCCGACTTTGGAAACATTCCCAGCTTATTTGATTTAGGCTTGATTTAAACGAAGAGAGCTTATCATCAGCTCTTGTACTAATGTAATAAATTGGCGTCTAAGTTTTGTATGGAAAAATATGGTTTAGTTTCAGAACTAATAAAAGTTTTGTTCAACCATAATCTGTTATCAAGGCGGCCTGAGAGTGTCCTGTAGTGTGAATCTGGTGTTATTTGGGACATTTGATATCATGTCCTGCCCTGTTGTTTACAAATACCAGGAGCTCATGGGCGCTACAGAAATGGTCAAACTTGTCACTAAATTTTCTGCTGAATCTATTTCATCAGCACGCTAAGCAGACGAAGGCAACCTGTCTACAGAAAGCAGACCTCGTAGATGACCGTGGGACGATCTAGGTAAGACTAGCGACCAGTGTCCACATTGGCCTTGGATCGAATCAACTGGAAACCATGGGATGATAAAGGCTAACAGCATCAGTTGCAAAATAATTGTTCAGGTTTTCGTGAATAAATTCTTGCCTGTTGTTACCTTTGTAATACGTGGAAAAAATAGTATAATAACAATACTCAACACCAATGTCTGAAATATCTTGGCTAAATTGACCAAATAATGAAGAAAAAAAAATACAATTATTTTTATCATACGCGACCACACATGAGATTCACGATACACACTGATTTCTTCTTCACGAACTGCCCACAAAAAAGTATATCCCGAAGTAACCCCAATAACATTAGCATAAGATTCTACACAAAAGTAATTAACCATCAATTCGAGCTCAACTGACCATCAAATTACCGAAGCACCCATCATGAAACAATCAAGAACATTTAAATACTTTTCGTGATTAAAACAAATATACTTTCTACTCACGAATCGAAAAAAATGTAGTAAAGAGTTAGTGAATTATTAATTTTATTTGTTGTAACCGTTCAATGTTTGTAACAAGCATACGATTACATATGAGCCGACTTGCCACAGGTTATTAAACATTATTCTAAGCGCAAGTTTTACAGACAATTTAGTAGAACAAATTATAAGGCGCGATGCAAGTTGGGAGCGGATAGCAATTTCCTGTGCTCGCAACTGTATCAGTCAACATTGTCACATCATATGCCAGCTCAATTGCTTCAACACCTTTTTGGGATCCACCCGATTAAGTGCTAATAAAGATATCAAACAACTGTAGGTTCCAGCTTACACAAGATTTGATGACAAGTTTTATTTACCGAGAGCCATGATGATGCTTAACTGCAAACAGACGGAGAAAAAAATAGAAATACGAACCTGATCAATAAGTTAGTTTAAGAATAACTAGCTGTTGCCGCTACCTTCGTCCTCGTGAAATTATTATAACAATATTTATTTTTCCAATGACAAGATTTTTTTTTCATGGGACCTTATTTCTTTTTCTAAATAAAAGTAGCCTGGGTTACTAACATTAGCTGTCTGCCAATAAAAGTCCCGTCAAAATCAGTCCGGCTGTTTTGGAAAAAGCTGGAATAAACAGACAGACAACACAATTATATGAGTACTGTATATACTTTCATATGCATTCTGTAAAAATCAGTTATTTTGGAATTACAAACACTTAAATTCTATTTTTTGTCGTCCTGTGTTATTTTAGCTTGCGGTGTCAATTAATCAACCAACAAACAGTTAACCCAGGAAGTCAATTGTTCTCAAGACAACCCGCTACCTCTCATCCCTTATACCACCCCCAAGTCTACGGTGCGCATACACAGCTCAGCGGGGCGCGATCTCTGACAGTAACAGACACACGGTTAACCTTTAGATTGAGACGTGAACCACAATATAATAGCTTTGGGTTGAACATCATCGTATAGTATGAGCGGTCGTGACAATGGTCAGCTGCTTCTTTAATAGGCACAGTGGAAGGTATGGGAAGATTGCAAATAAATCTTAGTATTCTCCAGCGCTATCAGTTGCAATTGTATTTTGAGAACTCAAAGGAATTAATTATGTTATTTAAGTTGGGGGGCCGATGTATTTTTAACCGACTTCAAAAAAGGAGGAGGTTATATGTTCGTGTGTATGTATTTCTTTTTTTTTTTATGTATGATGATTTCTCCTCCATTTGTGAACCGATTCTCAAAATTCTTTTTTTATTTGAAAGAGTATACTCCTGAGGTGGTCCCATTTAAATTTGGTGAAGATCTGATCCTGATCTTCGGAGATATACAATAGAACTCTTCAAAAATAGACGGCAAATCTGTCGTGATTGCTGCAATCGCTTGGATGTTTATTGTTTACGCAACATCTTAACTTTCCATCACGCCTGTATGCTCTGACGGGGTACGCAGATGTGTACAGGACGCCCAGATTTCGAGACTTAGGTATGTTAAGTTCCATTTTATTGCGGATAAGCCTATTACCGTGACATGTATTGTTAACAACGTAAAATTAATGAATATCAAATATTTGTAAAGGATATAACAACTAAAAATGGAAAAATAAAAAAACTTTTTTGCAAAAAATAAAACCGACTTCAAAAACACAAAAAAGTGAAAAATAACTTTAGCTTCTGAAGTCGGTGACAAAAAAACTGAATAAAACAAACAAAAGTCACCGACTTCAGAAGCTAAAGTTATTTTTCACTTTTTTGTGTTTTTGAAGTCGGTTTTTTAGAACTATGAAGTAATTTAACATAACTTAGCATCATGGCAGTAATTCCCGAAGGTAAGGAAACCCACATTTCGCCAAGTATGTGTCAGTCTCATGTAATAGAACCGATTGCCATTAACAAGCCACCAATCCAGGCTTCGTGGTTGCTACTGAGATGTTCCTGATGAAAATTCCAATAACATTTTTTATGGCTTACTGGACCAGCTGTTATTAATATCCTTACATTAGAAAACTAAGGGCAGAGCTGCATACAGCTGTCTAAAAACTCTGTTATTATATATTTTCCAGGTGTTACTAACACATCTACGATGATGCTGCCCAATAGATTCACTTATTAACAACCAACGTCCATTACTTTATATTAAACTAGCTGTTGCCAGCGGCTTCGCCCGCTACAACTCGAAAATTATCCCACGGGAAGATAAAAACTATCCTATGTGTTAATCCAGATTATAAACTATCTGTGTACCAAATTTTATCCAAATCCGTTCAGTAGTTTTTGCGTGAAAGAGTAACAAACATCCACACATCCATTCTCACAAACTTTCACATTTATAATATTAGTAGGATTCTAATTTATTTTATTTGGTGCACGCTAAAATAAATCATAATCACCTAAAAACCTACCATTACTAACTGTTTCTTAACGAAGTTTCACAAAAAAAATAAACTAAATCAGAGCTCAACAATAATTTATAAATAACCAAATAAACTACTTAAATTAAATCCAGTCTCGTAACTCTTAAAACAACATATTATTGTAATCGAATTTCCGGGAACAAAAACCTCTGTAAGTCCATTTCTTAAAAATGAAAGTCAAAGTTAAAAATTAAAGTAACAAACAATAAGAAAGCTTATTTCAAGTATAAAAAAGTTGATCTCGTAAAGGCTTGACCCAAATAATTAGACCAACCTGACTTATAAATCATCTGACGAGAAATATTTATGAAGAAACACAATCGGGTGGCCTGGAGGTATGTAGTCCAGAGATAGGATGCTATGCTACGCTATTTTATTTTTGACGGTGTAGTATATTTTGAAATCTATCTTCTTCTTCTTCTTCTTCTTCTTATATATAAAAATGAAACCCGTTTTCCGTTGTCACGACATAGCATGATAACGGCTTGACGGATTTGGCTGATTTTTTTTTTTAAATGTTCGTTGAAGTTCAAGGATGGTTTTTACGGCGAGAAAAATTCGAATAATGGTCGAAAAAGCCCTAAAAACAGCCCTTTTTTTTTTCCCATACAAATGTTTTCTAACTAAAACGTAAAATCAATTTCCACTAACACTTGAACTTTAGTTCAAGTGTTAGTGGAAACGCGTACAGCTATATTATATAAAAATGAATAGCTGTTCGTTAGTCTCGCTAAAACTCGAGAACGGCTGGACCGATTTGGCTAATTATAGTGTTGAATTATTCGTGGAAGTCCAGGGAAGGTTTAAAAGGGTAGGGTTTCTAGGTAGGCAGGGTAGTAGGTAGAGTAGTTGGTAGAGTAGTAGGTAGGGTAGTAAGTAGGATAGTAGAGTAGGTAGGGTAGTCGGTAGAGTAGTAGGTAGGGTAGTAAGTAGGTAGGGTAGTAGGTAGGTCGGGTAGTAGGTAGGTAGGGTAGTAGGTAGGTAGGGTAGGAGGTAGTAGGTAGGTAGGTAGTTGGTACACAGGCAGGTAGTAGGTAGGAAAAAGGGCATTGCAACGCATGCCGGGAACAGCTAGTAAATAATAATTATTGTAGCAAGTTCACAAAATTCTTAATTGTATGCAACTAAAACAAAATGAAAAACGTTAGAATATATCATCACGCCTGAATCTCCGAAGGGTTAGGAAGAGATGTACCTAAAAGTGTAGTGAATTAATGATTGAGATATTGAGACGTTTGAGTTCCATGTTATAGGGCTTATTGTTATCATCCGGGCACAAATCCAGGTACTGTGGCTGCTACCAAAAATTCAACAAGAATTTAAGCTTTTAAAAGTATCGCTTCGCTTCTCACAACCACTGCGCTACAACCTTAAAAAACAGGTGTCGTTAATTTAAACCGCACAATGTATGTGCATTATAAATAATCACTTCATATCGCTTCGCTGGCAACACCGACGACGTCTTTTACTGCTAACGGTACCTCCAATTGTCTCTATTTATGGCAATTTTGCCGGGAAATTAAGTATCCATTCATACTGTTGTATTGGATATAATAATTATTATCGCTTCTGAAACATCTTCAATCAAATAAGTTTTATTCGATACTTTTGTGTAGTAAAAGGAAATATCGTGAGTACTGAAATTGCATGAAATGAGCAAGCATGGTGAATGTGGCGATTAATGCTTTTGAATGAGAATTCTTTTACAGAGGTTTTATTACTGCAGAGATGGGATAGCAATATGTTTATTTTATTCAGTGTGTCATAAAAGTTTTATTAATAATAGTCTTTTATTATTCCTTCATAATCTTCTTCTTAGCGTGTCGATGTCAAATTTTCGTTATATAGATTTGGCACAAAATTGTCCGCTCGCTGATGCAGTGATATTTCACACAATTTTGTTAATAAATAAAATCGTCAAATGCGCAGGTGTCAAGGGCTTGCAGCGCAATATGGAAGTGTCATTATCTGTGGAGATACGCCGCATGCACACTTGAGATCTTAAAGATTATTAGTTTATTTAGCCACAAATATTCCTTTTTAATATTTGTGGCTATAAATAATGGTCGCTCGGCAAGCAGCAGTCGCCAAAGTCTGTGGATGGGTGACCAGAGACCATCCATTACATACCGAGTTCCTTTCGTGGCTTTTGTTTTTTTTCTTTTTGATCAAATGACTCCTCCCGCTTTGGGAGTGTCAGACTTCTACTGACTAAAAACCACCCATGTTCCATCTTAGCCCTTGTGCCGAGGCCGCGGTATCTCGCTCGAACAACCCGCAGCCCCGACGGGACCCGCAGCCCCGACGGGACCCGCAGCCCTGACGGGACCCGCAGCCCCGATGGGACTCGCAGCCCCGACGGGACCCGCAGCCCCGACGTCACGTGAAAGCACGTCAAGACGTCGGTCCCGGCTATTATTGATAGAACTCTGGCAGCGGGTAGTCAGTCAGTGGCCCGAGTATCTGACAACCGGTCTTATCGTATTATCCAGTACTAACCGGATTGATGCTTGTCTTTGCTTTCCGTGTCTGAAAAACACATTAAATTGCTAACTATCTGAAGCAAAACTAATTAACACATGACATACATTAGTTTACGGTCACAATTTAATCATAAGTATTTATATTTAGTTAGCCAAGGTGCTCTGTGTGCTTGATTATTTTTTTAATCTATACTAATATTATAAAGTGGTATTTTTTTGTATGTTTGCATGTAATCTGTTGAGTGAGTATGGTAATCTCCGGAACCGATGACCCAATTCAAAAAATCTTTCTTTGCCAGAAAGGTTTATTATTCGCGGGTGAAGTGGTAGTAAAAATACAATATCGTGTTCCTGCCGACTTCTTACTGTTTTCATACCCTAATAAACAGTCATTGGCTGTCTATAGATCCATACAAATCAATAAGAATCACGTTTCAGAATGGACTTGTTCCAGTTTTCCGTTTGGGCAAGTGTCAATGGGGACACATACAAGTGTCAGTTTGTGATATAAATTATATTGGTACCACTGCAATTATAAAACAAAGTCATGCGCCGTGTCTGTCTGTCTATGCGCGATAATCTCAAAAACTACTGCACTGATTTTCATGCTGTTTTCACCAATGGATATAGTGGTTCCCGAAGAAAGTTTTAGTATAATATATTTTTTTTCGAAATTCAACCTCTAAGGGAGTTACATATATATTTTTATGACATACACGCGGGCGAAACCGCGTGCTAAAGCTAGAGTGATATAAATTATATTGGTTACTGCTCTGAATGTAATTGATGGAGTGTCGCAGTGTTTAATCTTAATGTGTTCATTATTTAGTGTTTTATGGGTTTGTCATTTGCATTTAAATTGAGTTTGTTTACGTTGTCATTTATTAGTGCTGTAATAAAAGTTTATTCTATCATGGTTACCTCATAGCGTCAGGTAGTTAAATAAAGAAAGAAACCGGAGAATATAACCAATTTGAAGAACTCAGAAACAAATGTATGAAAATATTAAGGTGAAACCTTCAAGATAGACCACGAAATTCGTTTTTTTTACGTTTTTTGCAATTTTGCCGATCAGTGTCAGGTTGTATGTGAAATAAAATAGGATTTGCGACCGTAATAAATGTGTCTTTACAGAGTAATAATGATTAAAATCCCCCAGTACAACCTTCTCAGTTCGAGTTATTCTCTGTCTGATCCCCCGAACCGATCCACTGCCAACATTTATTTTATTTAATTCCTTACTGATCCATTTCATATTACTTCTTTGAGTGACTATTTCATGAGAAAGGCATCATGAGCGTCGGCATTAAGAGAAAACACCCCCATAATCATCATCATCATCAGCCTATAATGTTCCCACTGCAGGGACTCAGGCCTTTTCCCTAGGAGAGGGATGGGCTATAATCCACCAAGCGAGCCCAGTGCGGGTTGGTAGATGTCACATGTCTTCGAATTTTTTTGTTCTAAGACATGCCGGTTTCCTCAAGATGTTTTCCTTCACCGCTCCATAATGAAACGGACGTAGATTCTTGAATTATTATGCCGATAGTCGTCACGGTTCATGAACTAATAGCAAGGAGCCTCGACCAACACCTTGGGATGCTCTCTTTGCGCGGCTGGATCAAGGGCTTGATTCAGGAAACATACTTCTAGACACGACACGCGTAGTGAAGAGGTTCCTCTCTCTGGAGCTCTGATCACCGGCAGCTTATTGGACCTTGTTCCTGATGCCGATGGAACATCTGTTTTTTTATACTTTTAAAAGTTTACTGTTGCACTAGATCGCAAAAAGTGGAAGGAGGGAAGGGAGGCCTTTGCCCTGCAGTGGGACAGTATAGGCTCATAATAGTAATAACAGTTTTGTATACTTTTGAAGACCCCCATTCTATTCAATACATCTATGATCATAATGTTTTGAGTGCGTTACCTTGAGTTCTTCCGTAAAACAAGATTATTTACCCAAAAAAGTCGTTTCCCAGCAAACTTTTTTACATAAAATCACTTACTGCGGTACTCAGAGATATTTAATGATTACTTAAGCCGCCACTTAGTAAAGATTTGATATACTTTTGTATGACAAAACTGTCAAAACCTTTACTAAGTGATGGCCTAAGTAATCATTAAAGCTCTCTGAGTGCGGCAGTTAGTTTGATGTTTATAATGTTTCATTAAACGACTCTGCGAAGGGTCCGTTCCCACTTTGTATGCCCCAACATTATAAAACCTAGTCTACATTCCATAATTCCGCACTTTCTATACCCTTGCAACAATTTAGCTGAACTAACCGCTGCGAGCGATCATAAAGTTGATGGCGCATTAAAAAGCGCCTCCAACCGGAATATTTGTTTTAAAGACGATAAACAAACGTAACGATGTCGATAACAAGTCAAAATTACGACACCTCTGTTGTGTGCTCTCACCCTAAATCATGGGAATTTAGAGAGGGGAAGATCTAGACAGGGCAGTTTACGAAATAAGTTTTCAATACACTTCCTCGAAAACTAGCTCATAGTTCACTACGATTAGGTTCGAAATGCAACATAATATTTCGCACGCGTGCGGTAACCTAATTTAACCGCAACCAAGGGCGGAAAAAAAAATTACCACAGATAGCTTTACCATATATTACGTCCAAATCGATTAAAGCATACGAAATTTAAAAAAAAATCACCACCGGCTATTGAGTCGACGGTGTTTTTTTTATAATTTCGTCATTTTGGTTTGCATCTTTACAGCATAAATATTTTTTGAATATTAAATTGTGTTTGTAAAAAGAATACTATAAATAAACATGATTATTTTAAACAATTATTTACTTTTATCTTAATTAAAAAAATATTTGAATTTTATATTTTCCTATGAGGCTGTTTAGCGGCTTCATGCCTTTGCTTCTTCTTCAATCTGGCGAAATCAAACCGCGGAAAAAAAGCAAATGAAATCATAGTCTCTTAGAAATTTATGACAAAAATACTTATCGTTATTAGTTAATTTCTTCGAAAGTGTATTGAAAAACGTCGTTTGATACACGTGGAAATTTGTTATTGCATTCGAGGCGGATTGAACACCCGAGCCGTATGGCGAGGGTGTTCATGGGGTCGAGAAATGAAACTTTCCGCACTTGTATCAAAATGTACTATTATATAGACACAAAATACCTTTGTACATGTACAATACCAACAATCACATAATATGAAAACAATTTTAGGGAAGTGAAATAATTACATTATCTACATGAATTGGTGGTTTTGGTTAAGCAACGCTTGCTCCCCAGCAAACGTGGGTGGGTGATGGGTGTGGTCATTACATACCGACACGTCGATCTGTATTTGATTCCGGCTTAGGTTACCATAAGTAGAAAGTAGATCATCGTCAATTGTAACCGTTTGTCGGAAGCCTGAAACCCTGACCAATATCTTTCGGTAACTTAGTTATAAAAGCCTCCCAGCCCAGCTTAGCCTAAAGCATTCGTTCCTTTATTAAATACGAGTACTCAGCTTTTTCTTTCTTTCTTTAGACTGGAAGCGAGCCCATATACCGTCGGGATAAAGGCAAGGAAAATGATGACTGCGTGACCGATCTCCTCATGCCTACGACAGTTTAATGAACCCACGTACACATTTACACGCCTTGCATTAAATTTTTATCAGTGTGCAAACAATTGTTGTCAATAATCCATAACACACACACACACACACACATGCACATTCACATTCTCACATCTTCTACATGCACATTCATGTTTTCCCCCGAATAACAAATGATGTCGAAAGGAAACTTTGTTTTGTTTACGAAAGTCACGAATTACATCGTGTCTGTGCCATAGCTACCGGCGTAACGTGAACACTGAAAGTCAAGCGTGCACTAATGATTGACATCCTTAAACAATACCTACAAGCTTTTACCGGTAATTTATGTATATTTAAGAATCCCTGGGGAATCTTTGACTGCACATTCATCATGTATATCAAAAATTCAGAAAGGACTAAAATACTAGACACAAAATAGATATAAACACCTTTTTTTAAGTGGGTGGGAAATCCCGCAACAGATATCAACATCTTAGAAGTTCATTAAACTGAAGTTTTTAATCTTACCCAATATAGAGGAAAACCACCTAGGTAACAATTTCGATAATTACTTGAACTGTATAGTTAGTAGATACTGCTCTGAATCTGTTTATATTCTGATATCTGCTGTGGCTGTGGTGAACCTATAACATAAATTGGAACATCCAAGATCTAATATATTCCCAGTGCATGACAAACCTAGCTGTTCTTTTGTCGCCATAAACAACAAACTCTTTTTCAATTCAATTGGACCAAAAATCAAGTCAACACAATCGACCCAATTTCGTCCGAACCCCACTCGTCAATCAAACACCGTTACACATCCTTATTAGGACAAGAAGTAATAGAATTTTCATCCAACCGCTTTGAAAAGCATTCCTCGCAACATACCACTAACAGTACATAGGACTTTGTTGCAGTCGTTACAGAAAGCATAATTTAATACTGTACATTGTTGTGCTAAAACGCACAATAGTTAACAATATGACAGTCTTGAGTTCGTGAGGTGTCATTGAAATGACGTTAATAAATTGTTTACTCGAGGCGAAGCTGTGAAATTTGTTATAGGTACAGTTAGGCTTTTCATTGTAGTGTGTGGTAACAATAAAGTTAGCGTTTATTAACATCTAGAAAATACTAGAAATAACAAGTGTTGTACAATTTAATACAAGGTGTAAACGAACCCGAGGCGGGTTGTCCGAAAGAGATACCGCGGCCCCAGACACAAAGGGCTAAAAAGGAACATGGGTAGTTTTTAGTCAGTAGAAGTCTGACAGTCCCTTCTGCTCCGCCCAGAGCGGGAGGAGTCTTCCCACCCTCCAAAAAAAAAATAAACGATCCCTTCGCGAAGCCATCAACCAAGAATTTTGCACAGCGAACTTAGTAATTCATCATCATCTGCCTAGCCTTTTCCCAAATATCTTGGGGTCAGCTTCCAGTCTAACCGGATGCAGCTGAATACCAGCATTTTAAACGGAGCGACTGCCTACCTGACCTCCACAGCAAAGTTAGTACTGGGAAACTAAGTAACTTTACGACTCTTTTTTTTGATGATTTTTCTTCTTGGAATCGGTTTCCGGGTAGGGCTAAGCAATATTAGTTTTTTCCATCAGGAATTTCTCAGTACAGTAGCTGTCATGGAGTCTAGATTTGTTGCCGTCTGATAGCAATAGGCTTGCCTTTGTTTTTCGAGACTAAGGCCTCATTTACGGACACGCGGGGCGTCGCGTGGCGCGTTGTGCTTTTTTAATTCAAACACATGGCGATATATGAAAACGTTAAGGACTTCAAACGTCGATTTTACGAGAATCGATTTTTCGTTCGTTAGTTTAAAATGCGTTCGTTGCGGTGGACGCGCCTCTCAGTAAATTAATAAAAAAAACTCGATACGAGCCTTCTGCACGCGCCGCGCGACGCCCCGCGTCTCCTTAAACGAGCCCTTAGACATAACTGGCTAAAAATGATGACCTCTACCAAGCCCTTCGGGGATAGCACGCGTGTAATTTACGCATAAAATTCCTCCTCTAAACATACCCAACTCTACAGATCAAGGCGTTGTATGCAAATAAGTGTGGCGAAAGAGAACTTACGATACATGGATGCCTCACAAATACTTCTGTCTGTCCGTTCGTCCTTATTGATTGTAGGCTCGTTTAAAAAATATTAGCGTACGCACTCATAAGGTGTGGCGTTGTTTATGAGAAGATCTGCGTGTTTGATCGTATTAGAATGGTTTTTGCATTCGGTTTTGGGATTGGTGACAAGTGAACAGAAGCTCATAGAAATAGCAGGTGCTTTTTCTATGCAATAAAAACATAGATACAATAACAGGACAAAGGAAAGTATCGTGTCTTCTGAATTTTCGAAAAAGACTTGAACCTTTAAAATATGAAATATGAGAATTATACCGGCTTAGTTTTCACAGCTCATTATACTTCTTTTTTCAAATGTACAGTATTGAAATTCAATCAAACTCTTTCTTCTTTTTCAATCTGGTGAGTCAAAAAACTTTTTTGAAAAAAATAAAACCGCCTTCAAAAACACAAAAAAGTGAAAAATAACTTTAGCTTCTGAAGTCGGTGACGGTGACAAAAGTCACCGACTTCAGAAGCTAAAGTTATTTTTCACTTTTTTGTGTTTTTGAAGGCGGTTTTATTTTTTGCAAAAAAGTTTTTTTATTTTTCCATTTTTAGTTGTAATATCCTTTACAAATATTTGATATTCATTAATTTTACGTTGTTAACAATACATATGTCACGGTAATAGGCTTATCCGCAATAAAATGGAACTTAACATACCTAACTCTCGAAATCTGGGCGTCCTATACACATCTGCGTACCCCGTCAGAGCATACAGGCGTGATGGTAAGTTAAGATGTTGCGTAAACAATAAACATCTAAGCGATTGCAGCAATCACGACAGATTTGCCGTCTATTTTTGAAGAGTTCTATTGTATATCTCCGAAGATCAGGATCAGATCTTCACCAAATTTAAATGGGACCACCTCAGGAGTATACTCTTTCAAATAAAAAAAGAATTTTGAGAATCGGTTCACAAATGGAGGAGAAATCAGGTAACATACATAAAAAAAAAAAAAAAAAATACATACACACGAACATAGAACCTCCTCCTTTTTTGAAGTCGGTTAAAAACGACCAAATAGTTCAGTCAGCATAAAACTGAATTCTATACCTTAATTTTTAAAACTGTAAGTACCTATTTAAAAAAAATAAGTAGCAGATGGCTGGACTTTTATCCAGATTTGGGGAGAAGTATCTTCCTTTTTTCTGCCTTTCTTGGACACAATATATCTATGTGTAATAATAAATAATATTCGCACGTATCGTCATTTTCATGCCATTCCAAAGATAAATCCAAATCACACAAACCTTTCTAATCCTACCCTTCAAACAATAACCTCCTCATATTCAGCTAACAGTTAATTTCCACAGCTACTGTCAATCAACACAGAGAGCGGGAGACAGCGGAAATTCTTTGATCGAAGTGTGATTGTGGCTGCGCAGAGGAAACCAACTTAAATCAGGTGGAACTGTCGAGAGCACAGCCACCCTTGTTTAAATGTTGCTGTGAAGCTATTTTGTGATTTGTAGAGGTAATTGTTCAATTGGATTTTGGAACGATGAAAGAATCGGGTTTAAAGAAAAAAAGTTATTATTTTATTGGATTTTAGATTGTCAGCAGTAACGTACATAAGTAAGTCTTCGTTTCTGCTTATTTTGACTGCCTCGTTGGTCTAGTGCTGCTGAGCATGAGGTTCTCGGTTCGATTTCCGGGTTGGGCAAAGTATTATTCGGTTTTTCTATCAGGAATTTCTTAGCAGCAGTTACGGGGTCTGGATTTGTACCCAGATGATGACAATAGGCTCGCCCCCTACTACATTAGGCTGAGATGTGAACCACAGAATAATGGAGTAATATTATGTTATCGTTTATTTTGAAAAAAAAAATCTTTCTCTTTTTTTTGTTTGTTTGTTTGTTTCTATCTAGTCACTGGCATTCTGGCAACCTGAGAGCTTGGCAAGCGCTTTCATATTTCTAAAACGCCTTTAAAAAAGATTGCCATACAATTTTTTGTTAGCTTGATATCCGAACACTTGATGCCTTCAGATGCAACACACCACCACCACCTTTTTTTTTTTTTGGGGGGGTGGGAAATTATCAAATAAGGGGTTATTTGATAATTTCCCAAAAGCGGGAGGGGTTCCGCTCTTGGACAGAGCGAAAGGGAGTGTCAGACTTCTACTGACTAAAAACCACCCATGTTCCTTCTCAGCCCTTCATGTCGAGGCCGCGGTATCTCTTGCGAACAACCCGCAGCCCCGACGGGAGGGCTTGGCACCACCACCACCTTCATATGTAACCACTATTTCAAACGTCCACTGGAGTCCTGCAAATAATGTAGTTCTTTTACGAATGTTTTTTTTTTTATGAATAGGTGAAATCACGAGCACTTATGTATACTTACACTGAGAAAAAATCAGATGCGATTTTCTTATTTAAAAACGTTTCTACTTGAAGATAAGACCTATTTTGTTATAGTATGACCACTTTATTCCTGAAAACGTAAAATTGTTATCAATACAGATCTGCTCGTAACGGTCTATTGTGTTCCGGGCAGACAACCCCTTTATAAAACCTAGTCTACATTAGATAATTCCGCACTTTCCACACCAATTTTTTTGGGTTTGGGAAATCATCAAATGACACCTCCCACTCTTGGCAGAGCGGTAGGGAGTGTCAGACTTGCACTGACTAAAACCACCCATGTTCCTTCTTAGCCCTTGATGTCGAGATTGCGGTATTTCTTACGAACAACCCGCAGCCCCGACGGGGTCCTATGCGAATACTATTTGTGTTGACATGAAGTTGACCAGTGGACATACAGACAGTATTACATACCTAGTCATATACATAACAGCATTAAACAAAACAAGACCTACTTTGTTCCAAAAGCTAATATATTATCAGTTAAGCAGCAGGTAATTTACATACAATATTCGAATTAATATGTACTTGTGCTGCAACTGGCTATAAGTACTTACTTACCGGTAATAAACGGCGATTGTCTTGGATTTATTGTAGGTAAATGTCTTTTGTTGTTAAATTATGGGTCTATAATGTCAGGAAGTAGGTGATTGCTCAAATGGAGCAGTGGCAGAGCTAAACTTTCTGTTGTGAGTTTGATTCTTTGGTTTCTAATAATAGGGTAGTTAACAAAAAAAATCTAATTAGTCTGTCAGATAGATTTCCAAAAATATTGGACACGTATTTTTTATTTTTTCACGTAAACAAACAATGAAGACGATACTGTGCTTTGAAAACTCGTGTGACGTCATTTTCTAAGACATTAGTATGATATTTTTTACCTGTGAGTGACGTCACAACCTGGGGGGTTGTGACGTCACTCACCGTTTGCGTTTTGTCGACTCTTTTATAGAAAATTATATTTTTCAATGAATCTAAATAGTAGTAAAACGAGCCTTTCCACGATGTATTCATTGCAGGGCAAAGGTCTCCCTCCCCTCTTTCCTTAATTCCTAACCAGTGCTGTTGTTCGCCAATCCTTGCAACTGCCTCTTCTTCCGGGCCTGCTACGTTGCCGTTTGCTGCTTTTTGGACCAATTATGTGATTACTTTACCCATAGCTTCTCTGGCATACGGCAGATGTCCATGTTCCATTTGAGCTTGGCAGCTTTCCTTATAAAATGTAATTAGACAATAGTATCTATGGTACAGTAAAATATAAATAAATGAAATTGCACTGACTCCTGACTTTATTCCTGAATTTACAAAAAACTAGACTTTTCTGCATTTATTTATAATGGTGTTCGGAATATCCATACCAATTTTTAGACATAATAATATGCAAATTATTGTAACTTCACTACTAGTTTTGGACTCATTTGAACGGAGTGAGATCGATACCTTCCTACCTACATAAAAGCCTGTATAATATTCCATCTAAATTGCAGACATTGGCTACCGCATTGAATTCCGATGACAATGACTGTGTTTTAATACACAGACAGAAAATAATACCCGTATTACAGTATTTATCTCATAATTGTGAACCTCAACCCGCTACATGTTTTATAAATGTGTATTCAGACGTTTCACCACACTATAGCGGCAAAAATGTGGCTGGAGCTATTGTTGTGTGAAAAAGCATATATTATTATTATCTTTACACATCGCCGTTCGACGACGAAGTGTTATTTCGCGAACAAGAAATGCATAAAATATTGTAGGTAAAAGAGAAGCAGATCGAGCCAGCATACTTGCTGGCTCTCTGAATTAAAATTCAGTTATGAAACTTAGTTCATGTATAGTTTACACACGTCTCTACTCCACATAAATATTTGTGATTGCTACTAAAGCAGTCGAGCTGGATGTAGATGTCATTTCATCCAGTCTCATTCCAGCGGAATTTCTCCTATTGATCTGTGGTGTACATGTTGATTTTTACAACCAGACACAATGTCATCATCATTTCTGCCGAAAGACGTCCACTGCTGGACAAAGGCCTCCCCAAAATGTCGCCACATTGACCGATATGTCTCATTGACGGATCCTCACATACTATGTGGCTTAGTGGCTTATATTAATTATATACTTGCAAACACACAGCTGACTATTTGAAATTCTGATATTAATTTTCATCTAGCGACTATCCGGCGACATTCCTGCCGCATTGTAGTATGTTGTGGTTCTGCATCGTCTGAGCACACCCTTAGGCCACAATTACACTGTATGACTAATCAAATGCACCGTTAATTCAGACGTTTGTAACATGTGATCTGGTCGCTATCATTGCGGCCATCTTACAGGCTTATAGCTAGAATTAATATCAGTGGCAGAAACAACGTCATCGTTACGTCATCAGGCTTTAATTTGTTGGTTGTAATCATAGATATAATAAATATCTATGATCTGTGGTTGTAATGTAGGGTTGTCGGAGAATGTTTAAGTTGTACGATAATGATGTCAATATCGATAAGTAGATGCAAATTATGTTTGCCGCACCTTCAGAATGATATTATTATGGACTTAAATTTAAAAATGTAAGAAATTGAGTTACGGTCATAGAGGGTCATTAAAAGGTACACTTTTAGGAGAATATTAAATAAGCGACGTTTTTATGGTACATGGCTTCATTCTACCATTAAAACGTCGCTTCTTTAATAATCACCTAAAAGTCCATAGTCTAATGATACGAGTATTATCATTCTGAAGGTGCAATGTAGTTTTTTAAATACATTTTTCAATTGGAATGCAACTCTCTTTAACCTCCCGATTACAGGCGTCATGTAAATTTATTTCACAAATATTTTTTCCAAATGACCAACAAGAACACATCTCTGTTATTGTGATTTCGGTACATTAAAATAAAAATAAAGTCCCTGAATATACCGTTTCTGTTATTTGTCATCCTCACTTCTTTTCGACCCATAAAATATCTACCATCAGCTGTCGCTGAACAACATTAATGATGGAATTTAAAAGCATTAAGCTTTAAACCGACCACTATAAATCCTGTATTTGCTTGCCCGGACAATAAATCGTGTTAACTAGTATTACTGCTTCTTATAATTAGATCTCGAGTTATCAGCTGCTTATATAACTTATTGATCTAATTTAATAAAATTGTAAAGTCTCAAGAATAATAAACGAGTGTAAAACAAAGAAATAATTTTTGTTTCCAGCTGCAGTTCCCCCTCATGCAATCCCAAGTGTATCTAACTTGATGTTTAGCGATTACTTTTTACAAGGGGATCATGAGAGTACCAATGACCCAATCACCATCATCATCTGCCTAGCCATTTCCGAACCATGAGAATCGGTTTTCAGTCTAACAGGTTGCAGCTGAATACCAATATTTTACATGAAGCGTCTGCCTATCTGACCTCCACAACCCGGTAAATCTCTTTTGAAGCCTGGGAGGTTCGTGTTGAAAGTAAGGATGCATGACAAGCAGATTTGATGGTGTGGTCAAGGTTTCGAGTGCCAAATAGCTAATAGATCGGCTTAGTAGGCCACTCGTCATAGTCTACCCATATATCCAAAGACTACATAACTACGTAGACACAGAGGTTTCTTCTTATCCAAGTAAGAGCACACAAATATTGCCACATCAAATCATGGTCTTCATACAAATATATGAAACAATAAGCATTATAACTTTTTACCATATACATTAGCGCTGCAAGTTGGGATAAATCAGGAGTGACTACTTGCCAATGAAATAACGGCACTTGGTCCCGATGCTACGTTCACATGGGATAGTAGACTCGAATAATCAAGCTGATTACGTTCCACTAATCACTGCCTTGATTGTAATGAGATAAGTCAATTAGATGTAATCAGAATGTAAGTATGTAATTATATATTTGAGTTGTAGAGGAAAGTTCTCGTAGTAAAATATATAATTTGTGAATTATCGTTGAAGTAATTTTATTATCTTGATTTATGTGTGAACGGGACTTTATACTTGCTTAAACGGTAAGGTATTGATTCAATATTTTATTCAAGGTCTTAAATGCAGTTTTCAGCTGATTATGTGCTTTAAATAGTGTAAGAAGATATTTAAACGCTGTCAATGTGCATTTTATATCTATAGGTAACTGTATCTGTCTACATTACAATGTAGGAATCCTATGATGGCTTGTACAACATAAGATAGTTTTCCCATCAAGATAAGACATCTGCATTTTAGACTTTATATAATGATGTTCACACTTAGAAGGTAAACCTAACAGTACACCCACATTTCACTAGTTACGTTTAAGTCCCATGTCATAGGGGGAGAACCTATTGACATTTTCCGGTCACAAACCCAATAACACTTTGCCCTGCCCGGGAATCGAACCCAGGATCCCACGCTTGCGACCACTAGACCAGGCAGTCAAAACAGTCAGGCGGTCATTCGAACCAGGCTGTTAAAATGTAATCAGGTACTTTTAAATTCTAGTGCTATTTTAAAAACTACGACTCGACTCCAAATTACACTCCTCCGTTCACACTAAACTTCGCAACAGTCCAAACGCAGCACACGCTTAAGTAACCCGGCCGCGATGATGAGGTAAGCTTAAGTTATTGTTAAGCTAATGCACCGCACATGTGTCCTGGCTTAAGTTAGCAAAGCGGCTTACCATTGTCGGCTTTATCGATAACTTGCGAACTGGAAATGTATGTTTTGACAAGATTGTATAATATTTTGATGATGTTTGAGTATTATGTGTTTGTTGGATTATGAAGCGTTATTTATTGGTAGTGGGAGAGTAAAGTACGTAGCCTTTTGTGTAGGACTTTTCTTGTATATTAGGTGGAGACTAGTTTTAGCTTGCAGTTTTGCTCCCGTCATGTACGGAATGTACTCAAGGGAACGTTTTAAATGTAGTCTATAAAATTCGGGAAAATGCCAATAGGTGGTCGAGGTCAAACAGGCAGTCGTTCTATGCAAAATACTGGCACTCAGCCGCATCTAGTTAGACAGGATGCCGACCCCAGTAAAGTTGGGAAAAAGCTTGGCGGATTATGATGATCAGCAGTTCCTTACTTCTTTATAATACTGGTATAGACAACTATCAATTAGCATACTTGTGTTATAGAGAAGGGATTCCCGCGGTAACCTTTGTAGGTAGCTTTCTTTTCTACATCCACTTTATTTCTTCATCTTATCGTTTTAGAAACCACAGACAGATTTATGTTTATCATTTGCTTATTTTATCTATTGTCTATCGAATGAAGGGATCCTTTTCGGGAGAAAACCATTCAATGGTTTCCCTGACAATTAGTAAAAGATTAGCTGTGCCCCGCTGTTTAACACGTCACTCGGTCAAGGTCGTAGCGTGATGTATGACCCAAATGCATGGGCTCTCAAATGCATTAAGAATTTTACAAATCTGGCTAGTAGTTCCTAAGATCATCTCATTCAAACAAACAAACTCCACAAGTCTACAGTTTTATTATTTTACTAGCTGTGCCTCGCGATCATCGTGTAATAAATAATAAACGGTATAATACAGAAACAGACAGACAGATGGACAAACATATATTTATTTGTTATAAGGACCTCGTACTTACCTTCATGTGCAATGTGCATTCAGTAAAAATCTGTTATTTTGAAATTACGAACAGTCACTTCAATTTTATTGTATAGATGTGTCTCCGATTTATTAGAGTACATACCGGCTGACAGCGTTGAGGAGCAGTATTTTGATGCCATTTTATAGTTTCTTGTTAGTTTAGTTTTTTTAATAGATTTAAATATTTCTATAGACTGAAAACGCAAAAAGTACCAACTATGCAAAAGCGTTTAACGTATCAATAAATTTTTGTCAACAATCGATCCCCTAGTATCCGCTGTAAAATTGCCCAAACAGGGACGGGAAAAGGAAATTGACAATATTTTGTATTTCTGACTGACAAACCAATTGATTCAACGTGATTGACAATATTTTGTGTTGCTCGTTGATTAACAAATAAATCAATTGACTCGATTGTCGGGTTCCATCGGAATTTATTCGATAGATTTGTAATTTCATTTCTCTTTAACTGGTCTAGGCAAAAGGTATGAATGAAGTTTAGTTTTGTTATCATAAGTTTTACGTGAACTGTTTTGTATTGTATTTAATATAGTGTTGATAATAATCAACACAATTCAGTCTCTTGGATGGCTTGAACGTCGTTATGTAAACCTACCTTAGTTTGTTAATTTAGTTAAGTTTCTCTTTAAGTGAACTGTAATTTGTTCTTTGAGAAAATAAATGTTTTTAAACCGAACGAAAGATGTCTGGTGTAACGCAAATGGATAAAATAAGGAATGAGTACGTAAGAGGAAAGTCTGAAGGATGGAAGGTCTGAAAATAGCGTCGGTGGCTGAAAACTTGGGTATGAATGATGGTTATAAGAGTAGAGGAAGACCAAAGAAATGATGCATGGACTGTGTGGAGGATGTTGGGCTAGAAAGAAAGTGACTGCTGGAATGACGAGTAATTGAGAATTATGGAAGAAGACATTATGTGCCAACCCCAAATGAATTGAAATAAGGATTGAAGAATGGCGATAGTGTCTAGGTGTCTTTGGGTTCGACCCCTATTTCTTGGGATACACCTCTGAATAACCCTCCGGTGGTTACAGGTGTGATGTTAATGTTATGTTATGATGATGTTATGTTATGTCCGTAACGCCATAAAATTGCTGTCAATAGTTATTTCAAGAATCTTATCGGTGTAATCTTACGAAGAGTCATAAACATAATGCTCTTGAAAATTCAACTATTTTTATGACTATTCCTCTATAAGTTTGCACAAATAAAATAAAATTATAATTTTAAAATATTGTTGATCTTCAAAATCGATGTCACATTATACAACATTAATTTTAATCTGCAAGAATGCATTCATCACCTGTTCACAACGCGGTAGGTTAAACAATTAATATAATTATAATTATCATAAATTACCCACATTTTACCCTAAAACTTAAACAAGCGGGTCTGCATTAAATATTCGCATAAAAACTAGGTGTTATTCCTACAAACTAGTATTGTTAATATTGTTAAGACGATCTCTCACGGTTGGCTTTCAGTCCTGTCAATCTAATTACCAATGACAGGCAAAAAGTACCGTTTAGCTCTGTAATTGGCATTATTTTCTGTAATTTTCTCGCGAACGATCATTGTACCTATCTTGAACACCTGTTTCAAGCCACAGTAGTCGATTATTTATCAATGGCGCTAGTCTTGCGGTTACATTCATAAATATCGCGCGCGCGGGAAACAAAACAAAATGGCTGCCGGCTCCACGGCGACAAGTAAGACAGGGTTGCAAGTATAAAAAAATAATTAATTATTATTATTAAACGCGGCCGTAATTTAATTAAATGTGGATTCTCCGATAAGGAAATTACTGTTGTTAATGATCTGAGAGGTATCTACATAATTCATGAAGTGGAGATACTTAAGATTTATTCAAGAATTTGTTAATTATATATTGTCAGGTGTACAAGAAACTGACGTAAGGTATCTTTCATCCTGAAAACAGCAACAACATCATACTGTAGTTCCTGACAAAAACAACAATTTATTTTGTATGATAATAGATGGCGCCACGTGTCTTTCGAATCATGATAGAATTATATTATTTTAGAGCCTTTAGTAGGATTTTCCTAATAATTTCGGACATAGCTAGGTCGGTCGGGCTCAGCTAGTACCGGCTTCAAATTCTACTTCACCAATACCTTATTCATTTCTTGCCCTTGCTTGCATACCAGGTTTCTTCAGAGGTACCTACCAAGTGTCCTACAGTATTAATCCCTAAAATAATAAGATATAATCGTTAGATTACTCTACCATTTGTTCAACCCTACTACCGTCTAAGCGGCCAGCAATTAAAACAAGTTTAAAATCTCGTTTCACTGACAAATTGCAATAAATAAGAATACTTAAATCTAAACTACCAGTAGTTTAGACGTGCTGCTCTCTACTTACACAATTTATACACATTAACGGTGAAAATAACCTCTAGCTTCTTTCTAATAGAGACTTTAATCCTATGGCAAAATATAGAGTAATGATAAACAGGTTTAGCAAAATGTAAATCGCTCTAAGGGAATTAAAAAGTTGATTTCATATGAAACTTTGATACTATGGTGGCAGCTAAAAGTAATATGGGAATGTTGTGTGTTCTCATGGTCTATGGTTGAAAGAAAGCTGACTAGGATAAGACTGGTCTATCTTAGAACTTGATACGAACATTGACTCGTACCGTTGTCGTCATATTATTACGTGTGTCTACAAGTCTGTCATTGCTTGGAATTCTTAGATACATCTGTATTAAGTTATGCCAATTCATTCATCTTTGCTTCGTGAAGCTTCATGAATCCATCCTTAGGTTCAGAAGTCAAGGTGAGAGCTACCAGGGTTACCACCAGCCCCTCATAGTCAGCATGGCCATGGTCATACGTAGCCTTTGATTTTTCAGATTCACGTGCGTATTTGTACAGTCATCACTTGCTTTGACTGAAACCAGCATGCCTGAAAGATATTTCTCGACGGCATGTAAAGCCAAGTCAGAGGTCCTTGCTCTGCATAAAAACTCTGCCACCAGGTAAATTAAAGAAGAATCAGGATCAACATAATATATGACTTTATGTTGACTATTAATGCCAATCACTACGCAACTTCAACCACGGGTTTTACCAGTGAGAATGAACCTGCAGATCTAAGCTCTGTATTATCTTAGTGGGGGTCCAATATATTTCTTAGTTGTAAGTAAGTATTACTTGATTGAGGGAAATGACTTGTTAAATACTGCGTGATAGATTGTACAGCGATTGCCGCTTGGCCAAAGTGTTTTGTAATGCACATTCATGGTTTTAGAAGTGGTAATCTAAAGAAACTAATTATTTAGTGTCTGTAGTAGTAGGGTTATTCATTGAATGTTGTCATTCATTCATTCATTAATAAACGTGTTAAACGATCACATTTTCTTTCACCATTTCTACTTGTAATTTACCAATTCGCCAATCATGTTTAATCCTTGGGGGGCTGGAAGTTAACAATTAAACAATTAACAAATTGATCGATATATTATATTCCGAGTAGAAGAAACGTAAAACGAAATACTGCTGAATGCTGAAAATCTTTCTGGAATCTACGTGTTTGTGATTTTCGACCTACACTAATAATCGTTTTCGTTTTCACTGATGACAGGGTAAACCTGCATTATAAAGAGGAAAGATTAATTGTTTGTTTGTTTCTACTAATTTAACTCAAAAACTTCTTGACCGATTTTGAAAATTCTTTCACCGACCGAGATGTAGCTTTCTAAAGCTACATCTTCGCCAAGTAACAAAGGGTATATTTACTTCCAGAAATAATTAGGGATCTCTAAGAAAACTTGAATAATGTAATCCAAAGTGTAAGGAGATTGCTCAACTTTGGTCCAAATGCTGCCCCGGAATGGGAGTGCGCTGGGTTCCTGGCACTAATCTATGTCATTACACTAAATATTTTTAAAATCTATCCTGGGGTTCCTTTTTTTTTGACAGATTTATTTTGATGATATTATTATCTTTTGTACATATTTTCTTTGTCGATATTTAAAGATTTTTAACCTTTTTTGACCCCAACTAAAGACATGTTGTGTAAATGGACAGTTTGATTCTGTTATTTTTTGACATAAACATGTCGGACTCGACGGATTTGTTAGCTTTTAAAACAGAACTCTGTCTGTCAGTCTGTCTGTCAGTCTGTCTGTCAGTCTGTCTGTCAGTCTGTCTGTCAGTCTGTCTGTCAGTCTGTCTGTCTGTCAGTCTGTCTGTCAGTCTGTCTGTCAGTCTGTCTGTCAGTCTGTCTGTCAGTCTGTCTGTCAGTCTGTCTGTCAGTCTGTCTGTCAGTCTGTCTGTCAGTCTGTCTGTCAGTCTGTCTGTCAGTCTGTCTGTCAGTCTGTCTGTCAGTCTGTCTGTCAGTCTGTCTGTCAGTCTGTCTGTCAGTCTGTCTGTCAGTCTGTCTGTCAGTCTGTCTGTCAGTCTGTCTGTCAGTCTGTCTGTCAGTCTGTCTGTCAGTCTGTCTGTCAGTCTGTCTGTCAGTCTGTCTGTCAGTCTGTCTGTCAGTCTGTCTGTCAGTCTGTCTGTCAGTCTGTCTGTCAGTCTGTCTGTCAGTCTGTCTGTCAGTCTGTCTGTCAGTCTGTCTGTCAGTCTGTCTGTCAGTCTGTCTGTCAGTCTGTCTGTCAGTCTGTCTGTCAGTCTGTCTGTCAGTCTGTCTGTCAGTCTGTCTGTCAGTCTGTCTGTCAGTCTGTCTGTCAGTCTGTCTGTCAGTCTGTCTGTCAGTCTGTCTGTCAGCGCCGCTTTCGTAAATATGGTGCGATATCCGCGTATGAGCCTGACTGCCATGACTTTCTGCGGCCTCCACATAAAGCTTTGTTCTGGGAAGACAGGGACTGCGCACACACTGGGGTGCCGTAGAGCGCCACCAAGCAAAAAACCCCCGTGTAATGCCGTCGGCAGACCACGTTCGGTCCACCCAGGTGCGGCAAAAGCCGACTGAGGGCAGACGGTTTTACTATTGAAATCTAAACTAATTAATGTCACTATATAGATTATAAAACTAAGTCTTCCAACGTGTCGGACTGTCGGTCCCCAATAGATAGAGATAGATAGAGTGGATATCGATTAAGGTTTAATATAATATTATGAATAGTTTCGGTCGCTATAACCGACAACCAAGGGGCGAAGCCGCAGTCGAAGTGCTAGTACCTAAATAAAAAGATGCCTGTTACATTTCAACCTTGATGTCGAAATGTTAATATCCAACAACGCTGATTTTATGAATTTTCACTTTTCAAGCACTTTTAAATGTGACATTAGTTGTTATTTTCATACCTGTAATGTAATATTAACACTAACAACTCTTGAACATAATTCGGCCTGATTGGAAAAGTTCATACTAATTGACTGACGAATTTAAACACAAAAAGACACAACGCAAAATAATACAGCAAAAGTTGCTTTTGTAAAACATGACTCGTCCATCACGCATAAAGTTGTACCATAAAATGTTGTTATCGAAATAAATAAAGGTAATTTGCATTCGGCATCACGCGATGGCAATCAACTTATAACAGACAAATAAGTTAGAAAACACTGTGTCACATGTGGAAAGAAGCTCCTTAATTAGAGTAAAATATGTGTAGATGACATAACATCACGCCTGTAATCCCTGAAGGGTGTAAAGGTGTACCTATTAGTATACCTACATTTCGTCAGTTATGTTTAAGTCCCATGTTATAGTGGCCGAGCCTATTGCTATCAACTGGGCGCGAATTCAGGCACCGTTGCTGCTCCCGAGAAACTCCTAATTGAAAAACCCAAACACTGTGTTTACTTGTTCGATCCAAAGTAAACATACAAAAATAACATCTATGAAAATAAGATATCATCATTATAATTATCATTTCAGCCGAAAGACGTCCACTGCTGGACATAGGCCTTCCCCAAATGTCGCCATATTGACCGGTCCCGTGCGTTCGCATCCAGCTGATCCCTGCAACCGTCACCAGGTCATCGGTTCACCTAGTGGGACATCATCCGGTTCGCAACATACATTAAAATAAGACATACATTAGACTAAATTGGTCCGGTACGAGGTCAAAAGGTACTTGTATCTCAGCATGGAGCTGTAACATTAAAAAAATGTCACAACGGCTAGTATTCTGATAGGGCCAAAGTGACATCACGGTCAGATACGCATATTAATTGATGATATCCTCTATCGTCTAGATCAAGATTACAAATTGCTGAAAAACCTTGCTCTCGAAATAAAAATGGCACCGGAATGCATCTGTTTAATATAACAATTTACTATAACAAGGATAATGTATGAATATTTAATCAAGAAGACACAAACACTTACCTTTGCAGACCCCTTAACCTTCAATATATACCCTAAAGCTAAATTCTCCACCATCCAAAGTCATTTGCACCACAATACCAGGCCCATTAACTCCATAGGACACCTCGTTGACAACGGTAGGAGGTATACCAGTGTTGCGTACGGAGCTGATTCGCAGTGGATAAGTGCGTCCCCGGGCGATGGCTGGCCACCTGGGCTTGTCTTGAAACTACAGGAAATATTGTTGTTAGTGGCTTTAATATGGCGAGTTTATGTTCAAAGGAGTTTGGTCAAAGAGGTATCTATTAATAATAATAATCTATTATGAAGTAGGTCTGTAAACACTGCATACCCACCCAAAACATAAAATTGTCTTCGGCATTAATTCCACTTCTGTACTTTGTGTTTGAAGTGATATTAAATAAATAAACTGAAATTATCACCAAGAAAAATGTTGGTAAAATGTATGATAGAACTAGGTCAACCTAGATTCCGGAAACATAAAAGATCATGAGTGCAGTTGAGCTGTTTCACCTTGTAATGCACAGTTGCTGACCCGGAAGAATCACCAGAAGAAGCAGAGAACAATCATTCTTACATCACACATGAGATTTATAATACCATTAAAAATGACTACTATGCATCTATAAAAATGGTATGCACCAATAAAAAGTTCTTCCTGATGTACCTAAATCAAGGCTTCACACCTCACCATACAAAAACAAATTACCCTTACTTACTGCACCGACATGATGTCAGCCTGGGAACACAATAAGGACGCCGCCATCGCCAAAATCATTACCATTATTACATTAACACCCCGACACCAATAACCTTTCTGCCTCATCAATTCAAGTCACATTGTCCGAAAAAATGCATACCAAGCGAAACTGTATCAAACCGTAAATAAATCAAATTGACCCCGAATTCGTTCGCTTTCGGCAAAATTCGACCATTATCGGTGCTGTTCGGTGCAAAAAAAGCAATTCGGGTCACGATTTCAATGCTTTTTTTTCCTCCGAAGTCCCGTAAGAGCAGTGGGCCTTGTTGATTGTAATTGTTGCACTCATTGTTCTTTTGAAAGATAAAGCCGAAACAAGCTTTTGTGTTTAATTAAAATTTTGTTTCGCTCATGGGAATTTCGCCGGTGCATAATGATATACTTTACGTACTTTTTGAAAGTTCAACGGTACTTATGGCGGAGGTAATGGGCGTTTTAGACCTGTTCTCAACTCTTAACCTCGTAAAGGGAAATTTCAAGGGTTACACGGAGCTGAAATACCGTTACAATTTTAAACTGTCGATGTTAGCTGAATTCGGAGATGTATTATTTAATTGTTCACGTACCTATCTCACTAATTTATTACAAAAGTATCATACGCAATAATACTGTCTAAATAAAAAAATAAGATAACAAACGACATCCTCATTCAATGATCGCTTGCAAAACAAACACTACAAAGTGTAATTTCAAAACCCTTGCCTCCCTTGTAATTTTTCTTCCTCATCAATTTCCTGCTTCTGCCCCTTTCTCCGTCACGTATTGGACCACACAACGATATAATCAAGATCCACAGCAACACAACCGAAATCAAGGCACAATAATTGCAAGACTAAACTATACCGAATCTCGTTCACAACCGTCTCATTATAACATTGATACAAAAACAGGTTGGAAAGCGATTCACAAGACTTCATTAAAATTCCCGACAAATCATATATCTGGACAAGTATGACGTAATTGGGGGCAAGACAGGCGCCCGGGGCAGCGTCAGAGTCTGGGTACCAAGTACCGGGACACTGCGAAACTCTATGAATAAATTAGAGGCCATCTGTGTGGAAATTACCTATCTTTGCTAATAAATCTGTGGCCAGTTAGGTTTTTCGATGGCGTAATAATTGTATGAGTAAATAGTTTATGTTTTGTAACGTGGCTTCAGCTAGGTTGTGAAGACAGTTCCTATTTTATTCGACAATGAAGATAAACCGGCTGTGCTGAAAGCTTTCTCAAAGCAAGCCGGAAGTTTAGTTTTGTGAAAAAATAAAGCATTTGAATACTCCTTTCTTTGATACAAGATATTGAAATTCAGGTATAAAACTCTGAAGTTTGTTCCAAGAAAATAATCACTGAATGTCGAGAATAGAATTTTGAGTAGAGTCCCAAAGCTTTAGGTGAAGCTGGTTTAAATGCATTAACGTAAGGTAGTTGCAGATTCAAGACAGACCAGAGGACAAAGACATAATTATTATCGTAATAACATAGGTAAGCTGTAACAAACCTTATGCCAATCTTGTTAAAGGTCACATTGTAACTTGGACTGTCACCTTGTCTAGGCTGCACTGGCGAAAAATACAGCTGGTGACGACCTCTTCCCCAGCGTCTTTCATTGCTCCTACTAGAAGTAACCTCCAATTAGCAGCACTAAAGACTAGGTGGGTAAAGGTTCCTGCTTTCTGGAATATAATACCGACGTCTGTTCGTTAAGGGTTCATGATTTAGATGACTGTATTTATTTACCTTTTTGTATTAGTATGTAGAAATATTACACAGGAAAGAGTGGATATAGAGGATGTGTTGCGCGGACACCAAATAGAATGGGATAAGGGCAGAAAGATGATGAGGTAGATATATTTTGAAAGTGGATAACAAATGGCCAAGCTCAAGTCTTCATCAAAGCAAAACCCTGCTCCATTAATAACATTTTTATGCACAATTTGTCATTATGTCAATGCAACTAAACGTAAACAGGAAATAATGCCAATTTATTGACACAGCAATTAGTCCCAGCCATCAATCAATCAATCACACTGCTTAACCCCACCTACGCTAATTACTATCACTCAAAAACCAATTAACTAATAGGATAATGAGACAACATTACAAATCATTTTTCTATTTACTAAAACAAATTGTTTTCTCTACTTCAGAGACGGTAGCCGTTGCAGTCGCTTGAGGCTGCGTCCGCGCAGGGCAATTACCGAGCGCAGCCGACCGCGCCCGAAGACGCCCGAGGCAGACCGACGTGATAGACATTAATTGTTCCAGAGATATTAAAGCTATAGTAATTATCTTAAAGTTATTGTAAATTTTATAATGTGAGAGGGAATTTTAATTCGTCGCTACTGTTTGTTTCCATTTAAAATAACTAGGTGTTAATTTCCGTTTTGAGTAATGAGGAACTTATGGCTTAAGTCTTTAGGGCTGTCTGAATGCAAATTATGTAAAGAGTAGAACGACCGTTGATATGACAGAGTTAACTTGCTAATTCGTGTGGCTCTATAGGTAATTTGCTTATCATATAAGCGTGGTCATCCCTCTCCTGGAGAGGAGGCCTGAGTCCCTGCAGTGGGAACATTAAAAGATGATGATGATGATGATGATAAGCATGATAGACATGTTACCATGTTTTGAGTCCTACCGTGATTTTACACCTCCAAAAAAATCGTTTCCCTGCTATAATTTTTGCGTAGAGTTATATAGTTGGATCATGTACAGCATGCTTGGTTGATGGCTTAGTGAAGGGTTCCTTTAAACCATTTTTTTTGGCTAACAAATATTATACGTTTTCTAACTCGTCAACGTGGCTTCGATCCAAAATCATCACAGCCTTTGTTTTGGGGGTAGGGAAATCATCAATTAATAGCCCCTTCCGCTCTTGGGCAGTGCGGAAGGGAGTGTCAGACTTCTACTGACTAAAAACCACCCATGTTCCTTCTTAGCCCTTGTGCCGAGGCCGCGGTATCTCTTGCGAACAACCCGCAGCCCCGACGTCATGTCCGATTTAAAAAGCAGTTAGCCAATTTAAATCCTGCAGAAGATTTTTATTATAATAAAGATTATCGATCGCCAGCTGTTTTCATAATCATCTTCTAATAAAATATCTATATTCGGTACACGTACGCTACTTTGCGCATAGTCAAAGAGATTGGCATCTAACATAAAAAGTTATCTCATAAAAACTATAAATAAAAATAAAAACGCGCATAGAATTGAAAATGCGCTATCAAATTACATTTGAAATAAAATGAAAATTATCCCAGGTTTGCCGACAGAGGGTGTTGTAAAAAACTCATTTTATTTGTCTGGAAGACAGTTATACGGTTTTCATAGGAGACGATTAAGCTCGAGATGCACTTTAAGGTACCGCCTTGAGGCACTATTTTTAGTTTTATGGTGCCTTTTCAACCAGGAGTTGAGGTCACTTTTGTTAAGAAATGTATCGTTGAGAAATGTGATAATATGTTTAATGATTCAGGTAGATTTGATTATCTTAAGGTCAGTTTTTTTGATAAGTAGGTTATCGTAAAACCGCTAAACTTAATTATGTAATTAATCACAATATTGTCCGTGAAAAAATCTGCATTTGCTGATAACAAGTAACGCTGAAGAGTTGATGAATTATAAATAGAATGCACACAATGACTGTAATTAAAAAAAAGTAAAACGTTCCAAAATTAAAATAAGCTACCAAACAAAATCAAGCTTGTAATATAAAAAAAAAATGTTTTTACAATAAGAAAATAAATAATTGTCCCTTCTGCGTTTAAAAATTCCAAGTATTTAATAACGTCCAGCTCCTAGCCTATCACGAACGTATTGTTAAAACTTATACTACCTACTAATTATCGATAAAATTTTCTTATTCATAGCATACAAGGTGACACTAGAAACTTTAATACACTTGAATAATAATAAATTTTACGACCCGATGAGAATTTGTTGAATTATAATAACATGTACAATTGTACATGTATTAGTAATAAAAGCCCTTTTTATTAACTTTCCATTTCTTTATTTTTTTATAATAAAGAAATTATGTCCATAAATGACACGATAAAAGTTAATGGAACATTCTTTAAGGTACCTTACATATTTTGTGGGTCATCTTAGGTATATAATAATTGTCGCAATTGTTCAATATGGATTGAACACTACTTTTTTTTAAGATTACTCACTAATGGACTTCACTTTTAACCCCCGACGCAAAAACGGCCAGACACCCCGTTGTGTTATAAGTTTGGCGTGTCTGGTCTGTCTGTGGTATCGTAGCTCCCGAACGCATGAACCGATTTTGATTTTGTTTTTTTTTTTGTATTATTAGGAGAAACTCAGACTATTACTTAAGAGTAGACAAAATAAAATCTCAACGACAATTTTAGATTTTAGGTAATACAGTAGCTTAGTTCGGATCAAAGGCACAAACTACATTTTAAACATAAATATATTCCATTAAAAATCGCGACACGCATCCGATATGTCGATCTAATCAACTGAATTCAACTGAATTAAGACGATCTAAGGATCGTCTCAATACCATCAAAATAATTATCCATTGACAAAACCCTCAACGCAATCCCTTTACGTCCTAACTCCGTGCGTGTCTTCAGCAGAAATGCGAAAATCAGTATTTATTGTCTAAACCGATCTAAGGATCGTCTTAATTCAGTTGTTAACGACAAAACAAGCTATTCAAACAAAAGTTTCAAGAAAAAAAACTTAAAGAGAATGTTGAAAAACTCAACACATAAGGAAAAACTAAACGGCATAACAAAGACAAACAGACAAATAAAAAATAAATAGACTAGCTGCTACAGAGTATTTTGTAGACTAAAGGATACAAATAAGAAAACACAGCAAAAATCTCTTCACAACAGAACACAAAGTAACACAATATAATAAAGAAATATTTCCCTTACAACGCAAGGCGTATTCAATAAGTCCTACAATAAAACTCCTGCGCACTACAATGCTACTGGTAGTCGTCTCCACAATTTACGACTCGTCACTTAGACAATAAATACTGATTTTCGCATTTCTGCTGAAGACACGCACGGAGGTAGGACGTAAAGTGATTTCGTTGAGGGTTGGATAATTATTTTGATGGTATTGTAAGACTGAAACTGGAAACTGGTTTCATGGATGGAATACTCACTAAGGTGAGTATCAGCTCCCGTCGGGGCCGTGGGTTGTTCGAAACAGATACCGCGGCCTCAGCGCAAGGGCTAAGAAGGATCATGGGTGGTTTTAGTCAGTAGATGTTTGATACTCCCTTTCGCTATGCCCAAGAGCGGGAGGAGTTATTTGATGATTTTCCACACGCCAAAAAAAAAAGTGAGTATCAGCTCCCAAGCAAGACGGTGAGGACGCTAAGTTTGCGTTTGATGGTGAAAATCGCTTCAGTGTTTCGATGACGTTAGATTCTATAGTCCAAAATGTTTGAGTCAGAATAGAATCCACAAATCGCCAAAATATTCTCAGGTCTTTCAATACAATATAATATATGTACTGCAATATGCACAGACATGCATGGAGTTACTAATTAATATCAAAATATTGCTTATTACATATTGAAGTGCCTTAGTCCCGGCTGTCGGTGGTAAATCTTTGACTTTGGATTATATTTTTTATTTTTTAGAAAAACATGCCCAAAACATGTTTTGCAATAAACTGATTTTATTTGACAACCAGTCTTACCAAGTGGTATCTAATTCCAACCTGGGTAGTAGAGATCAGATAGACAGACGCTTTTTATAAAATGCTGATATTCAGCTATAGCAAATTGGACTGGATGGTGACCCCAACATAGTTGGGAAAAATCTAGACAGATGTTGATGTTACAGCGTAAACTATTATCACGTGTGCAAAAAACTTAACAACCTGTTCTTAAAAATCCTCACAAAAACAATAACACCCCATCAACGCAACACGTTTACGTCCTAGCTACCGTGTCCCGCAAAGCACGTTTACTATTGTGCAGCATATAAGGCTGGGAGAAGCGACTCGATATTTTTATACGAGGCTAGATGCCTTTGTCGACCGTCTAACTGTTTTGTAGGCACAAGTTCCGTGTCAGCGCTACTGGGAACGAATGGTTGATTTTATTCATTAAGTTACTTGTTTGAAAGGTTGTTTGGTCTTAACGTTTATTTATTTACCTCACGTTAAAAAGTTATGAATAATTGTAAAATAAAGTAATCATCACCCACAGTCCGACTTCACCCACTGCTAGGTATAGGCCTCTTTACTTGTGCCAAGCTTTACGTTGTTAAACTAAACAAATAAAATGAAACGAATAATTTACAAATTGTAAAAAAGGGGTATTAAGAACCGGGTGTAAAACTCTTCCCCCCCCCCATCCATCCCCGTTTGGTCGCAGAATCCTCCCTTTTCTGCGACCAAACGGGTGTTGTGTCTGGCGGTCTACTGCCCGACAATCTTTTGCTCTCGGGTTTTACTGTCGCGAAAACCTTTTTACAACGCGTTGCAGAATTTAGATGTAAGTTTTTATTTGTGTCATAGATGGCGCTCGCGCTGTAGTCTTACACAGAGAATAGGCCTGTATCTATCCTAAGTAGTTATAACAATACAGGCCAAGTGTGTATGGAAATCTTTAAAATGGATAAAGTAAAGAATGAGCATATTAGAGGAAGTTGCGCCAGTTAGATGGCATGTGACAAGGGATGAATAGCATGTGTCTAAAAGAGTAATGAATAATAATTTTGATGGATAGTGAGGGAGAGGAAGACCAAAGAAAAGGTAGACGAATTTTGTGAGGAATGATATGAAGGAAAAAGGAGTATATGATAGATGAAAACGTGTTAAGTCGACCCCAAATAACTTAGGATAAGGACAGGAAAATGATGAGGTATATGAAAAACTTCGCCAAGTTGACAGTTATTTTCTATTGCAGAAATAGAAAAACGATGCAGTCAAAAATATTTTAATAAACCTGGAATGAATGCTAATACTACCTCTGCATAAGATAATAAAATATCAGAATTCTAGACGTATTTTATATCAGAACAAAAACAAATCATAAAAATCTGTTTTCCAATACGATTCACGATTCAAACCTGGATCTACTTCATTCCAACCTTTGTGCACGCAAACTGGACCTGATATCGACTACTGATGCATATTAACATGATAATGCATATAATATGCAGTAATTTCACTTGAGTAGATACTCCGACAGAGACTGATGTTCATACATTTGATACAAATTGTGCTAATTATTGGAGTGCACGTTCACGTGCTCTTCTTTTTTTATAAAACTTACTCATCATCTTCCTGCCCTTATCCCATTCTATTTGAAGTCGGCGCAACACGTTTTCTTTTTTAACCGACTTCAAAAAAGGAGGAGGTTCTATGTTCGTGTGTATGTATTTTTTTTTTTTTTATGTATGTTACCTGATTTCTCCTCCATTTGTGAACCGATTCTCAAAATTCTTTTTTTATTTAAAAGAGTATACTCCTGAAGTGGTCCCATTTAAATTTGGTGAAGATCTGTTCCTGATCTTCGGAGATATACAACAGAACTCTTCAAAAATAGACGGCAAATCTGTCGTGATTGCTGCAATCGCTTGGATGTTTATGGTTTATACAACATCATGACGTAACATCACGCCTGTATGATCTGAGGGGGTACGCGGATGTTGGAACTCTTCAATAATAGACAGCAAATCTGTCGTGATTGCTGCAATCGCTTGGATGTTTATTGTTAAGCCTATTACCGTGACATGTATTGTTAACAACGTAAAATGAATGAATATCAAATATTTGTAAAGGATATTACAACTAAAAATGGAAAAATAAAAAAACTTTTTTGCAAAAAATAAAACCGACTTCAAAAACACAAAAAAGTGAAAAATAACTTTAGCTTCTGAAGTCGGTGACAAAAAAACTGAATAAAACAAACAAAAGTCACCGACTTCAGAAGCTAAAGTTATTTTTCACTTTTTTGTGTTTTTGAAGTCGGTTTTATTTTTTGCAAAAAAGTTTTTTTCCATTCTTCCCTGTTAGACGTTACGATGGCATCTACACCTTTCTCTTTCATATCATTCCTCACACAATTTATCCACCTTTTTTTGGCCTTCCTCTCCCTCTCCATCCATCAACATTTAAATCCATCACCTACAATTGGTCATACGGACATGTTATGAGGCGAATCGCATGTGACTAATCACATGCGATTCGTCCCTCCTCATAACATGGCCACGACATTCGATTCCCTTTTAACTTTTCTGTAACTGGCGCAACTTTTAAACTTCTTCTAATATAGGTATGGTAGGCGGGTAGATACGAATTTCAGTATGACCAATTGTAGCCCGTTTCACATGTAGTTGTTAATGATAAACTTATCAATAACATCCTACGCTGTTTAAGCTAACCTCGCTTTATTTGAGCTCCCAGCTCAGAGATCAGCTCTACTTAAATTTGCGTAACTTGATTAGTTATCGTTCGAACGTCCGCTCTACGTTGTTGTATCCTGGTGCTTGAATAAACATGATAGGATGTTGTTGTTGGAAACATATTTTGTAGTTTTTACCGAAATTGTATTAAAAAAACTTAATAAGAGATTATTATTTGGAATTAGTTCTAATTTTTGACAGGGCTTTTATTGCACAAAGTTAAACCTCTGACCAAAAACATACTCATGTTCCTTCATCTTAGTAATATCGGACTCAATTCAAGTCATTTATTTCGCAGTCCGCGTTTATTAGAAGCCCAATGCGATACATTAGGTTACAATGTTCGTATTAACAATGTAAGCCATTCAGATGCGTTCGTATTAATAGGGTCCAGTTATACGTTTTGGTTCGACACGCAATGGTTATAGAGATGTGGTTTGACTGTGGGCGGAAGAGAAAAGCGAGTTGTCAGTTGGAAAGCCGTTTTCAGGGAAAGTGTGGGAAAAGAATTTTATAGGATTGCGCCTATTTGTTGGCTGAGGATTGAGAATTTAAAGTTTTTCTTAGAATTTGGAAACGAGATATTATTATTATTCGTGGTAATCCTGAAAACACGTTATAGTTACAGTTTGACGAATGCACATAACTTTAGCGATTGATAGAGATTTGAACAGATTTTAGATTCAGACCTTGTTAGAATTTGATGACTATGCAGTTGTAGTGGTGACATAAAGTACTCGTTCGTGTTCGTACCGTTCACATAATTGTTTGGGATGGTGTTTTGTTTTGGCTCAACGTTCGCGGGCGAACAATAATTATTACACAAGTATAGAACGAAACTATTTATCCTTCTGTTTTAAATGCAACCGTATCCAATTATTCATACAATACAAAAGATCCTCATCATTCTCCTGCCCTTATCGCAATTTACGTATATTTAGGGTCGGCGCAGCATGCCTTTTTCTTTCATACTTCTCGTTTTACTCATTACTTCAGCAGTCACTTCAAACATTCAAAACACACAGTCCAGCCATATTTTTTTTAGTTTTCCTCTACTTAGTCTAAAAATAAAAAAGTAAAAAAGTTTATTGATAATACACACATCAAAAGTGTCTAGGGATCAACATATATTTTTGCAATAACTTTTCTCCTGATTGATATTAATTAAAATTTTCTTTAAGGATTCATCAAATAAAGTGTTTTCGTTTGTCACAGTAACGATAAACCAAAACACCTTTGCATTAATAAAGAAATTTGGCATTTTCCTAATAAAGGGATTTTTGACATTTGAACCACTAACATTAAAGTTCGAAAAAAAGACTGAAATAACAGTTTTCTTTAAAATTTTATTGGGTAACTTAAACAATTAATAATCCGTGTTTCTACCGCGAACACTAACAACACAAGAACATCGGTTAGGCATACTCAAAATGAGTTCATCCAAATCACGGTGTGGAATGAATGGCCGCCCATGTTCGTTGCAACAACAAAAAAAGGTCTTCTTGCGACTGGATACCCTCCATATTCGGCAGAGCTCTTCTCTGTAGCATATCCCATGCATACTCAATCGGGTTCAAGTCTGGCGACTGAGCAGGCCAGGGCAGGACATTGATGTTAGCTGCGGCGAGAGTCTGTCTTACAACTCTTGCGGTGTGCGGTCGTGCATTATCATCCATTAACTGAAATAAGGGACCGATTTGCACTTGTAGAGGAACGATGACATCTGATACAATCGTCTCAGCATAAATTTGAGCGTTGAGGTTGCCTCTGATCCAAATCAACTCAGTTCTTCCGCCGATCCAAATACCCGCCCATACCATGATGGTTCCACCACTATAAGGATGGACTTCCTGGCAGGATTTTAATCGCTGTTGGCGTCCAGGGGTTCTCCAGTGTCGTATACGTCTTGTATCCGGTCTCATACCAAAACGAGACTCATCAGAAAAGCACACGAAACGCCATTGTTCTTCTGCCCAATTTCTGTGTTCAAGAGCCCATTGATATCGAATCCTACGATTGTGCATTGCTATAGGTGGTACCCGTAGCGGTCTTCGGGAATGAAGGTTCACTTCATGCAAGCGGTTTCTGACTGTTTGGTCGCTAATTAAGTTCCCTGAAGAGTGATGAAGCCTCACGGCTAACATCATGGCGGTTATTGTTGGAGCTCTTCGAGTTAAGATTTGAATGTATCGGTCTTGTCTCCGTGTGGTGCAGCGATACCGTCCTCCATGGCGCTCAGCCACGTTACCAGTGCTTCGGTAACGTGTCCAAAGTCGACTGATAACACTCTGACTTGTATTCAGAGCTAAAGCCACAGTACGTTGCCGGGAACCAGCTTCTATCATTCCCACGGCTCTGAGCATTTCTTCCCTGCTTAATGACGTCGCCGCTCCATAATAACGTTGGTTTTAATCAGTAGTAGGGAAACAGTAGCACTAATAATGTCTTCAATGCGTTGTATATTTTTATAGGGAAAATATTGACAGCTGATTTTCATCTTTTACTCGAATTTGATTCACAGTTCCTGATTCAAATTATGAAATGCACCAAAAAGGATCCATATAAATTTATTAAATCATAAATTTATTACAAAGCCACATCTCAATCTCAAGAAATCCGCATAAAAATGCTTGATCCCTAGACACTTTTGATGTGTGTACAAAAGAACAACCTTACATCCAAATCCCAACAATTTTCTGCGTCTACAATTACAAATTCAAGACGATGACGATCGTTGACTACGATGTCTAAGTACTATACTATTACAAAAAAACTAATTGACTCTTCGCAATTCGCCAATCGCTCACCGTATTACCAAAGCCTTAATCCATTTTGCCGGTGAGCACTTACGTCTTAAAGTCAAATGCGATTGTTCTGTAATTTATGATCCTCATTTGCTTGAAATACTCAACTAGGTAAAATAAGGAAGACACTGCCCTTTAATTGACTAATTAATGATCCGATTGAAGAATTGTATCTGTCCTTAATGATTCCCTTTATTTAAATTGAAAGCCCGACTTCCAATTAATTGAATGGTTAACTTATTAAGCTTAGAACCTGGTTATAAATATTGGTTTATTTAAAATTGATTATGTTTGGTTTTTAATTAAAGACTTCGTTTCGTGGTTACGAAATTTAAATAGGAAATTGAATTAAATTGAAGTGTCTGTGTGTGGTTTAATTATTTTTAATTGCTTGAAGATCTGATGACCTTTGTTTTTTGTGTTTTTTTTCTCACGGTTTGAAAAGAAAGGTGATAAGAAAACATTTTGATACGGCTGAGACAAATCGTCTAGACTTATCTAGTGTCTTAATACGGGCTAAGTTGGCCTTTTAGCTGACGTCTGCATTTTCAGTATGCAGTTCTTAATTGGTGACTATTGTCGTGGATAATTAATTAATGAATACCAGTTGTTTTTACTGCTATAAAGTTTAACTGCAGGAGAGAGAAGATATATCAATACTGTCACGGTGACAAAGGATACTTAGAACCTTTTTTTTTTTTTTGGGGGGTGGGAAATCATCAAATAACCCCTCCCGCTCTTGGGCAGAGCGAAAGGAAGTGTCAGACTTCTACTGACTAAAAACCACCCATGTTCCTTCTTCGCCCTTCATGTCGAGGCCGCGGTATCCCTTGCGAACAACCCGCAGCCTCGAGGATACTTAGAACCTTCGTTAGAAATCGTATGTCTTTATAGTGTGTAGGTACTTAGTTCAAACAGACTTGGTTAATTTATTATTTCTTGGCACTGTTTCATAGCGTATATATACAGGTACTTTAAAATATCTTCTCAGGTGATTTGGTAAGTAACGCAGCCTCTTCTAGTGCACCAGCATCATTGAATATGAGTCGTCTCTGTAGCTTGTCATAAAAGGAGATTTTATAAACCTTCATTGTATTAATCAGAAATGAAATGTGTTTTTTCGTCGAATGCGTTTTTGCAATAAAATAATGTTGGAACTATTGCTTTGAACGCATGTTAAGGGCCTGAGAATGCTGCGGGTTGTTCGCAAGAGATACCGCGGCCTCGACATAAAGGGCTAAGAAAGAACATGGGTGGTTTTTAGTCAGTAGAAGTCTGACATTCCCTTTCGCTCTGCTCAAGAGCGAGAGGGGTTATTTGAAGATTTCCCACCACCCAAAAAAAAGAAAAAAGGGCCTGAGGATTACCCAGTACTAATTAGATTGTGAAGGTTGAATATAAAGTCGCTCCATGTAAAATACTGGTATTCAGCTGCATCCGGTTAGACTAGAAGCCGACCTCAACATCGTTGGGAAAAGGCTGGGCAGATGATGACACTATAAGGGTCTGTTTCACCACCTACGATTAAGTTCCACATTACTTACTTAATATCATACAAATCCCTGTTCCATTTTTTATTTGGCAAGCAGTGGCTATTTGGACATCGTGAAATAATGTCTAAGTGTTATAAATTATAGGTAGAAAGTATACCCACAGGCATAACCCCTGGGCACGTCTAGTCTAAGATAAATCTGCCTAATCCATCGTTTGCTCAGCTACCACAATAAACCAGCAACCAACAATAGTAGCGAATCAGCAACCAGCCATTACATAACTGCCTACCGCATTATGTAAAGCCGGAAATTAAAGCTGGGACTTAATATCAAAAGCTGGGCTAGCTACACAAATCAGTGTGTGTGTAATTAACATTTAACATGTTGTACAACACACAGCAACATACAGAACATTTATAACAACACTAGGCTGGGTTAATGGCACAGTGGAGGTGGTTAGAAGTAGGGTAGTTATTGTTCTGTACCTACGTTTATGTATTTTTTTACCCGACTGCAAGGAAAGGGTAATGTTTTTCGCGACTATCTTTGTCTTTAAGTAGCCTATTCCGTCCTACTGCTAGGCAAATCAGTCAGAAACGGATCAAAATCGTCATGATAGCGTATCTTGGGCCTGCCTCCGGCGAGGACGACCGTTTTCAGGCATATACTGTTTGACAATTCTTGAGGAGCTCGTGGCTTAATAAGAACTGCCACTCGGGTCGATCTTTAAGTAAAGCTGTGCTTGCCTAGGTCGGTCTGTGGATGGGTGACCGCCCGACATACCGAGTTTCCTCCGTGCCTCGGAAAGCACGTTAAGCTGTTGGTCCCGGCTGCCATATATAGAGCTTTGGCAGTCGTTACAGGTAGTCAGTGACCTGAAATTCTGACATCCAGTCTCACCAAAGAGTATCGTATTACCTAGTATTAACTGGGTTGTGGAGGTCAGATAGGCAGTCGCTCCATGTAAAATACTGGTACTCAGCTGCATCCGGTTAGACTGGAAACCGACCCCAACATAGTTGAGTTGAGAGTCATCATCTGCCTAGCCGGCAGATGATGACTGTTTGACAATTCTTGCTCATCTCACAGTCTCTCGTCGGGACTACAATTGCAATACAGTGAGTGTTGCAATTCTAGCCCTGACCCATTCTGGAAATGTGACCCACTCAGTCGCAATTTAACCTCGCAGATTTATCGAAACCCTCATCAATGCCTGTCTTGGAGCGTTTTGTGACAGTATAAATATGGTGTTGTAGTGTTGACTATACGATTGGTTCTACTTTACCTACTACTCCATATTTCCTATAACAGCAGTAGCTCAGTACTGAGTCAACTTTACCTGCTGTTCTACATTCCCTGTGGAAGCAGGTACCAAGAGGCGCGGCGTTGCAAAAGGCACAGTACATAATGCAACTTAACTCCGGTGTTAATTCGCTAAGCCCCGCCGTATGACAGCCCGCTGGTTGCGAAACTACAAAAGATATAGTCGAATGACATGTTGGCAATGTGTGGATACGATTACGTTTGTAGGATTATGATTTATTTTTAGAACGAAAACCAGTTTTATGGGTTTTACGTGGTGATAACGAGGGATAATTCATGGACAAAGAAACATGTAATTTCGATTGTTTTAAAAAAATAAGTTCGCTGACTCTTTCTTAACTTAACAAAAGCAGTGGGGCTGTAGCCTATCACATAATTATTTGCACACGCATGTTTCTCCAGTTATGCCACCGAGGAAAATTGTGAGTCTGTGCCGTGTGTAATAATAGTTTCCCCGACCTAATGTTCGAATTCCCAGGAACTCAACAGACATTTTTTGTTCTCGTTTGCTCAAATCACAGTATTGTATCGGAAAAACTCATCATCATGTGCCTTTTCCTTTTTTTATTGGGGTCGCGAATACCAGAATTTTACATAAAGCGGCTGCCTATCTGACCTCCACAACCCAGTTAGTACTGGGCAAGGCTGGTTAGTATTATAAAATGATATCGAGAGGCCAGACTCCGCAGTGCTGGGGAGATTTATGCAGCTTCATGTGACGTAGTGTAGTGACACTACTGATTCTTGCTATGAGACTTGATGTAATACTGACGTAGTTTTAAGACCTTTATAACTAACAGCTGTTTTGGATAATTATTGTATTTTTGATTATTTGAATTTTAGTGAATGATGCATACTAAAATAGTTTTAAAACCTTTGTTACTAACACGTGTATGTTGTATTATTATTGAATTTTAATTGATATAACAAGTACTCACTGACGTAGTTTTAAGAAATTTGATATTAACAATTATGGACAAACTTGGTCTGAAATAATTGTATATTATAATTATCCCTTGGTAAGCCTGGTTGTCTGACTTTCGGAAGCGTAAAAGCACCTATTTCATAAATCAATCTCACAGTGTCTCATCCACACAAATCGTGTATGAGAGAGACGTGCGTGCGACGGGCTATAATAGTCTTGATATTTTCTTTATCTGAGACTCCTCAGTGTTCCCAGTGTCCGTATAGCATTACCAGTTTGCGGATTATTTGCAAATATTACGATACTAGACGTGTTCTTAGTTTTCATATTCTTAAGGACGGGTCACACGGGCGGTGTCTGAGAGTTTTCTAGCGGGATTTTAAAGGCCATTGAAAATCAATTGATAAATGGTATAGATTTGATGACTATCATCATCTGCCTAGCCTTTTCCCAACCATATTGGTGTCGACCTCTCAGTTCTCCTTATTTTAATCAGAAAGGCATCACTACATATTATAAAACAAACGTCCTCCACCACGTCTGTCTGTCTGTTCGGGATAAACTCAAAAACTACTGCACCGATTTTCATGCTGTTTACTCCAATGGATAAATTGGTTCTCGAGGAATATAATTTAACGCTCGTAAAGTGGGAATCGGCTAGTCTATTATAATTAAGGTAGATATATTTTTCGTCCCGAACCTGGGACTCTGTCGTGTCCCTACCTTTAATCCGCCACTTTGTCCGAGCGCATCACAGAGATACGGTTAAGTGTGCGATTTCATTTGTCCGTTTTATTATCATTTCAAACGCGCCCGCGCATCCTTTGTGTTTGTTTTAGTAACGCATACCGATGTAACTGGCTTGCTGGTGTTTTTTTTTTTAACTTCTTTAACCATTTCATATTTTTATTTTTTTATGGATCTGAACCTAATGAAGTTCGATTGTGTTTAGTGATATCGATTGTAGAAAAGCTTTAATGAGAAAACCTGTAATTAGATTTAAGTACATTCTTACAGTTTTAAAAATATACATGATGTACTTACAATAGCCGAGACAATGAAGCTCGTCAAAGTTCCATAAAAAAAACAATAATATAATAATATAATAATAATAATAATATAATATAATAATATAAACTGTCTTGGATCTCATTACGAAATTTAATCAGAAATGAATAACGGAGGAGTACGACAAACATAATTTCCATTTCCCTCCATATCAGCAGGAGACAACAAAACAAGGCCTAAGAAGAAGAAGAATTTATTTATTTTCAGGTAATAAAGACCCATAGACAAAGAAGCCCACTTGCTGAGAACGCCCGAAATAGATATCGCTTAGTGTTGATGAAAGTGGGCATTACAACGCCTAATTTAATATTAAAAGTTTTTAAGCAAAACATGAGGGAACCGGTGAAAACTAAAGTGAATGCCAACAAACGGTCGTTTATTGTAACTCACAAACAGGATCAGTCTACAGAGATATGGAACATTATAATCTCAATCTTTTCGCTTATCTGTTAAGATACAAGTCTCATCTTAATCGTCTTTAGAGCAGCACGCACATTTTACATTTAAGGCTCCTCTCTCGAAAAAGCTTAAAAACAGCGTGCAGATGAAGCAGTTTTTCACCGGCACTTACAGAGAAATTACATCTGAGAAAAATTGTTAGTAATCTACATGATATGACACGTAATTTGGTTTAGCCATAATTTTTGTATCGGTATCACATAATAAGAAAAAAAATCCACAAAATCACCTCCAAATCGTTGAATGGAACCATTTTACTCCTTCATTTTTTAACAAAATCATTATAAAAAAAATATCTACTGCTTTGAAATACAAAGTAAAATAATTTGGTTTTGTTACTTTTTAAAAATATGTATTATTTTAATTATAATATAAATGAAAAATGCGTCCGTTTAAAGTCCGTATCTACGACCGAGAGGGGTAGTTTGTATGCACAAGGTCATTGGCGTGAATACAAGCCTTAAATACACAAGCTACAGCTCTTCCCCCGTCGGGGCTGCGGGTTGTTCGCAAGAGATGCCGCGGCCTCGACATAAAGGGCTAAGAAGAACATAGTTGGTTTTTAGTCGGTAGAAGTCTGACACTCCCTTTCGCTCTGCCCAAGAGTGGGAGGGGTTATTCGATGATTTTCTAGCCTACATAAAAGAAAAGGTACAGCTCTTCTTGATGTTTTCTTTTGGAGGTATTGATTTCATTTTATAAAACAGCTTTAATGATTATAACAATAGATTCAAATGTAATCACAAGGTATTGAATTGCCCCGTCGGGGCTTGCGGGTTGTTCGCAAAAGATACCGCGACATACGGCTAGGAAGGAACATGGGTGGTTTTTAGTCAGTAGAATTCTGACACTCCCTTTCTCCCCCCCCCCCAAAGTGTTGAATTGCCCAGGAACAAAGATTTGGAGGTCAGATAGGCAGTTGTTATCATCATCGTCCATAGCCCGAGTTGACCCACTGCTGGATTCAGGCATCTCCTTGCTTGTGCCAGCATCATCTCGGGTATTAACACGACGGCAACAATCTCGTTGGCCCATCTCGCTGGACATACACCCACTTCTCATTGAAGACCTTGTACGCCACTCGGTCACAGTTTTACTCCACCTTGCTAGGTCTCCTGCCATAGATAGGCAGCCAACCCATGAAAATACTGATATTCAGCTGCACCCGGGGTAACTGGAAGCCGCTTCCAACATGGTTGGGTAAAGGCTAAGCAGATAATGATATGTATTACGCTCTAGTCCAAGCTGGAGACCATATAAAAACTTTATAGAATTACCTACGCTTATTAATTCCAAAACGTAGTTTTAATGTATGGGATCAGAAATAGCCCATCTATCTATGACTAGTGGAGTGTAACACATAACACCACATCACGCCTGTAATCCCCGAAGGGTTAGGCAGAGGTGTACCTAATAGTACACCCACATTTCGCCAGTTATGTTTAAGTCCCATGTAATAGGGGGCGAGCCTTTTGCCATCAACCGGGCACAAATTCAGACTCCGTGGCTGTTACTGATAAATACCTGATGGAAAAAGCCAATAACTCTTTGCCCGATCCGGGAATCGAACCCAGGACCTCATGCTCAGCAGTCGCGGTTGCGACCACTAGACCAACGAGGCAGTGGAGGGGATCACCTAATAATTGCTGAAGAGCGCGTGTTGCATCCATCGGAGGCGAATGTACGACACCGATAACGTCATTTACCTAAGTATCGTTAGCAGATAAGTTATTTTGGACCCACTAGCCTTTGCTCGCGGTTTACCAGAGAGCCTAATTTCATCATATCCGTTCAGTTATTAAGGAGTATTGACTGACAGATAGACAGAAAGAGTAATTTTTGTAGTCATATAATATTAGTACGTAGAATGGACAATTATTCGCCAAACGGAAGTGTCTACCATAAGTTTGCTACAATCAAAGATAGACTATAGTAACTTATTGAATACGATTAAAGCGTATCAAAATTTACGACTCATGAGGAAGTTTTAAAATCTTTAGGAGTTCACAATCATCATTTCAGCCGAAAGACGTCTGCTGCTGGACATAGGCCTCCCCCAAGTGTCGCCATGTTGACTGGTCCCTTGCGTCTCGCATCCAGCCTTCACGAGGTCATCGGTCCACCTACTGGGAGTTTGAAATGTTTGAAATAATAATTATATTTGTTGTTTAATCGTAAGTTATTTACTGACCTTACACAAACAGGCTCATCTTCAATAATCAACCAATAAATATCTCCGTATACTAATACAGAATATAAATGAATAAACATGTAATAATATACAATAATGTGCATTAATCTCTCTCTCTATCTATTTAACCTGTTTTAATTGATTTTGATTTACGACTTACTCAGCCAAGGAAACTAATGTAAGAAGTGAAAATCAATAAATTGACTTTGATTAGCAATTGTAATTAATAATTAACCTGTCGAAGAGTAAATCGTGAGGGAAAGGTAGGGCCAGATGCGTGATGGGTGTGCGTGGTTCTGCTTTTACTGCTAGGCGGATGGATTTGATTTACATGGAAGTTGATAGCGGGTAAAATATGACACATAACATTACGCTTGTAATTGCCAAAGGGCAAGGCAGCTAGGTATACACATTTCGACAGTTTTGTTTGAGTTTTGGTAGAGGGCGCAAACCGCGCAAATCCAAACTGCGTGGCTCCTATGGAGAAATTTTTGACAGAAACACGTAATAACACTTTGTCCGACACAGCACTTCATGTACAGAAGTCGCGCTTGCAACCACTAGTACACCAACGAAATGTTGCCACAGTAGAATACAATCTTTCTAAAACTTATAATACCCCAGTAATCAAATATTACAGAATCAATAAGATTCAGAATCAAAGATCGGTTACGAGCAATGGTAAAAGTTGCAGAACTTTGTGTCTGCATTAATGATATGACATTCAGTGTTTGATACGGTACCTAATCTTCTTCGTAAAACTAAACGGGCACACAAGTTATGAGTTTAACATTCCATATTATTTAAATAACATATTTCTATAAATAATAATTCCATATAAATAATTAAACACATTAAAAACTAAAATCTTATAACGTTTAGTCACTAAGATGAGTTACAAATTCGAAATTAGTTACTAACTAACTTTTATGCTCCAGTAAATAGTTTTTGTTACACAATTACTAATTACGAATTATTATTCAATATTATAATGTCGGGTATGGGAACATTAGTTTGTCTATGGTATTACTGGATGGATCATTATACTTTTAATTAGACATCCCACTGTGTGGCTGATTGAAAAATCTTCAATGTTGCATAGCGTTAATACCGTGTTGGTTTTAAAACTATTTGTTATTGTCTAAGTATTTATTGTTTATTGTAATACCGTTGAATAAGTTGTCAGTTATTCTGATGCGTTTTTTGTTGTTAACTTGGGGTGGTAATAATAATAAAATTCGTATTTTATTTGGATATTTAAATAAGTGGTGTCATTTATCTGAACAATGCTAATATTTTACTTGATTTAAATAATAGAAAGATGGGAAGTTAACGTTTTGTTTAGTGATATTAGAGGTGTTACCTTTTTACCCAAAAGGAGACTTATTGTTATTACTAAGTAAGCATGGTGACTTTTGCTAACTCGCCAGTTTTTTGGTGTTTTTGTTGTATGTGGGCTAAGGTTTGCAGACACATGAATGGCTTCTGATTTTTGTTAGTTTGTTAGCCTGCATCGGGTCCTACTGATGGGAAAAGACCTCCTTTTTCTCCTTCTATGGCCATATTAGCCCAGCAATCATGATCAGATCATCGATCCAACTTCCCCGCGGTTGACGCCATAGCGCTGCACGCTGTTCTTCCTCAGGCCTCCAGTGCATGTCTATCATTGCTCACGTGGTCTGCCCACTCCTGTAACAAAATAATGATATATCATTAAATGTAATACTAGATGGTATTAATACTTTTAGCATAAATTAGCTAGTTAAAGAGGCAAAGATACAGCTCAGTCTCAATAATGGATGTAAAAAACATTCCAGAACAACAAAAAAACCCGTAACCACAACCGCACATAAATAATATAACCCCGCCGTCTATTTCTAATACATTCCAAAGTTTATTGAATAGGGACGTCAACAAGTAAAAATAAAAGTGGCCATGCGAGCCATTTACAACAATACATTGCGTCTCATCACGCGAACTTTGCAACACAGAATACATAAATAAATAAATAAACGCAGTCCTGAACGGCAGGTGGAGTCACTGATTCTTCGCAGATAATTTGCCTAACTGGTTCTTGGTCTGACACTTTCCTGTACTGCGACACTTTTTAATCGGCGACGGAAAAAAATTGGGCAACATCCTTTACATGTCGCGTTCGAAAGGGTAATGGGCAAATAAGCGTGAAGCCAGCAATGTATGACGGGTGTTTAGTAAAGGTCGGGTGAAAAGTATGACGTGAACTGGCCAGTAGCATCATTCTGCGTCCGGCTGATAACACGGCTCCTCATTGCGACATTTAATTATTATGATTATGTATATGATTCAAAGAACAGAGGAGGCAGGTTTTCTTAAACGCCTTTGTCCTGTAACATCGTTGGAAGCTATTATGTTTCTTCTTTCGTCGCGAATTCTTTCCTTGTTGTTTAATAGTGCGTTGGATAGTGCGTAATCTGACGATCTGTAGATTTAAGAGATTTGGGAGATTGTGTCATTTTCTGGCTGCAGAAAGAGTGACGGTCGGTCGGTGTTGTGGTGAACAGTTTCCTTATGGTCTAGTTGATTGTCAAGGTCATTGTTTTCGTAATATAAGTCGGAATCAGAAGTAAAATCGGAGGAGCTTGTGACTACACGACAACAACAGTCACTCGGGTGGGTGACGAGCCATTGCATACCTGAGTTTTCACGGTGAGCACATTAAGCTATAGGTATCGTAATATCTACTTCTAACTGGGTTGTAGAGGTTACATAGGCGGTCACTCCATGTAAAATACTAGTATTCAACTGCATCCGGTTAGACAGGAAGCCAACCCCAACATCGTTGGAAAATGGCAAGGCAGATGACGAATCAGAAGACAAATACTTTTTATTTATTTGTATAGTTTATTTTATAGCATGCCAATGTTAGTATTCTTATAAAGCATAATTCTATGATTAGGGGTAAGCCTTTGCCCATCGGGGCTGCGGGTTGTTCGAAAGTGATACCGCGACCTTGGCGCAAGGGCTAAGAAGGAACATGCGTGGTTTTTAATCAGTAGAAGTCTGACATTCCCTTTCGCTCTACCCAAGAGCGCGAGGGGTTATTTAATGATTTTCTACCCGCCAAAAAAAAAGGGGTAGGCCTTTGTTCAGTAGAAGATCTGCTGAATTAAAAGTAAACTCAATAAATTAAATTCAAAGAAAGCTAACAATTCAAAACAACTAATCTTCCTTCCAAATCTAAAACAATACCCCACAATTAATCCAAGAACCCCGAAACATCTCAATCGATATCTAAACGGTAAGCAAACATCACGACTGCACATTAGCGCACGGGGCACGACGGGGCACAAGCCACAGCGGGGCACAAAAACAATCGGCTATAGTTAACTTGGGGCGAGGGCACAATATTAAAGGACAATGGCCAATTAACGCTGTACGCAATTAAATCAGGCTGGACCTGTACAAAGAGTTCTTGATGGGATTTTATGGAGATGATGATACCATTTTTGTGTTTTTTGATTGCTTTGTTTTTACTTATAAGGGATCTTCAGTAGGAATGGCATCTCTGATTAATACTGTTTATAAAATAATAATATAAAAAAATCGATTACCAAATCAGAGCAAAACTTCTTTTACAGAGTAAGACTGAACATTTATTACTAAGCTATGTGTGGTTGCAACTTATTGACGTGCAATATAATTGTGTCACTCAGTTTTCTAACAATTATGTTTAATTTTGTTGTGTTAAGGTTGCACAAGCCGACGGCTCGAACTCGTTGCCGGGCGTGGCTAATATGCATGTTATTTGGTAATGTTTTTAATTTATCTAGTTTTATTCATTTAGTATTCATTTATCTAGTTTTTCTCTATTTATTTACATATTTATTTATTTATGTAGTGAACTATACGACGATTTATAACGAAAATGAGCGCGTGAAATTTCATAAATTGACCTTTGGGTGTATAGATATTATGGAAAAACTACTGGATGTATCCACTTAAAACAATTTATTTGTACTTTTGAATAAATTATCTATCCCTGTATGGTTTCACTTTTTCCATTTTCATTCTACATAAGTTATTTATTTACGCTGAAAGATGAGTTCAAATAAGTGTTAAAATATGGAAGTTTCGACGCTCATAACTTCTAAACCAATGATTTTTTTCCAATTCTGCTTCCATACAGGGCTAGATAATGACAAAACCAGTTGATACAATTTTTAATTTTGAATCTTCACCGTGAAACAGACGAGTAATCACCATACTACGTTTGTATGGAAGAATGACCGGCTAGTTCAACCTTAATCTCTGCACTCCAAAGATCCAGGACACAGGTTTTAGAATTTTAAAGTTTTTTAATAGTGGATTGCTCAATGAAACCCATCTATCGTAAAGTTGCAGTCCTGCAAGCGGCAAATCCACTTGCTGGTGTCCGGGATATAGTTTTTACTATGTAACAAAAGTAAACATAACGTCTTCGGTGAAGAGACAAGGGTTGGCAACATAAAGGAGATGTAAAATTACAAAGAAAAAGCTACAAAACTTTATAACTGTGTCACAGCTATCACCGCCAATCCAAACAAGAAAACTATAATTGTTGTCCCATTCTAAAGATGGTAATAACCATCTCCATATAATTCTTGTCAATAGGTCGATAGTATCCACCGCCCACACGTCCGCTGAGCGTATTGTTCAGTTCAATCCAGCAAGTTATTATTGCAGATAATACTTTATTTATAACGAACAGGCTCCAGAACAATGCATTGGACGCGTCATGTTGTACATCCACAACCGTGCTTGACTATGTTCTGACGAGGAGTATGTACAGGTTAAGACAGTTACTTGCAGTTGTGACAGGTTATAAATACAGTCGCTAACAGTGACCTTTTCATGTCGTCTTGTAGATATTATTTGTAGGGAGAACAATTGTTGTCAGATACAAAAGTGGAAACAGTGATTAGTTGCATAATTATATAGTTTCCTTTTAGTGGTGAATGCTATTTGTTTCCGTAAAGTTTTCAACAATTTTATACGGTAATATCAAAAGTATATATAGGTCGTTGTTTCCTATCCATATTGTCTGAGGAGAAACAAATTCAGAGGGTCAGATAAGATTAGTCAATTGTATCATCATGCAGATTGGTATCTGAGATAATCGTTTCAACTACAAAGATTTAAGTGGACCTGTCTAATCCGTGCACGTTTTGTTTTTAACGAGTAGGAAAAAGAGGCATGCAAGTAGTTACAGATTACTGCAAGTTTTTTTCCCGTTGAAGCAAGAAACAGTTATTTTGTTTTGTGTGTAAGTCGGTTGCGGAAATAAACTTGAAACTTACTTCATTGTCAACACGAATCATTACAGTAGCAGAACAATACGATGTTTCATTTTATGTCTTAACACTACAACAGCTTTTTTAACCCTTTGTAAAGCCACGGGACGACAAAGCCAAAGTTGTTAAATGTATTGTTATTTTTAAGCAGAATTTCGAGATGGTTTCAGTTATTACAAAGACGAGTTAAGAATGTCTTACATATAGTTAATTTTGCAATATGAGTTCTCTTTGTTTTTCACAGAAGCTGTTCTTTCTGTCGTTCTAACAAGTTAAAAGAATCTTTTAAGAAATAGGACAATGCTCATGTTTTGAGGTAGCATTTTTCTTGAGCTTTAGTAATTTTAACATTTACTTTTGAGAACACAACTGTTTAGGTCGTTACTGTCTTATTCAAACTGAGTCTCTTTTCCTATCTGCACGTGAGGGAGAAAGAATGAAGCAGCTAGTCAAACTTTACATTTCTTCAATTATAAATAAATTATCGTATGCGTATTTTTATACAAGTGTTTGTATTGTCGTGTATGTTTATCCTATCTCTACAGTAAATAGCCATATGGAAACTTTGTATTGTGTTGACCACGTATTCTTTCATTCTTTTTCGGAAATTCGCAAAATAATGATAATCTAAAAAAAATGTTTATGTAAATTCATATTCATATCATTTGTCGCCAAGATTCGCGTGCTCATAACGCTTTTACTGACAGAACATTTCAGATCATGAAGAACCAAGTTCATCTCTCTTCATGAGCTATATCAAAAAACCTTGGTCAAAAAGTAAGACTTGCCCTACATTTGGTTATATTTTGTACGAGATGACAAATAACACGTTGGCTTTTAGACCGTGGCTTATACATTAGCCTTCGATCTTTAAAAATATATGTGAATATATCTGACATCTGCGAACCCGCACTGGGCCCGCGTAGCAATCTGTAGCTCATTTCCTCTCATAGTGCGGATGCCTGTGTCCCAGCAGTGGGAACATTATAGGCTGATAATGGTTTATGCTTATACACGCATTGCAAAACCTTAAAACCGCACACATCCTGGAACATTCCCCTCTCCACTAAAGGACATAGTACACGCAACAAACTCGTATTAATCAATACGCCACAATGTCTGAACAAGTTAATAGCGAGAAAGCTGACCTTTTAAGTAGTTATTTGTGTTCAGTACCCGGATGGGTGCCCGGTAGAATTTAGATTGTATCTGAGATAAATGGGGAGTCAGTTACTTAGTTTACTGTGTTTTATAGTACCTTAATGGAATCTGAGGTGTTGGTTTTAATGTAAAGAATTGTTTTAGGTGGTTTATAGAGATCTGCCTCGAAGGCCAGTTGCCGCCTTGTGTTGGATTTTCCAGGTCGGGCAAACTGTTATTGGATTTCTTCATCAGGAACATCTCAAAAGCAGCAATTGAGTCTGGATTTGCGCCCCTTTGCTGGCAATAGACTCAATACTTATAACATGGGACTTCCAACCTATTATTTAGATATATAGGTATACTAGCTGATGTCCGCGACTTCATTCCCGTTGAAATCTCGGTCCAGCCGTTTCGGAGGAGTATGGTAACTATCATTGTGACTCGTGAATTTTAGTATTTAGTATCTGTTTGCAATTTTTACATAAATGCTGTAAAAATAACTGTAAGTATGTTAGTTTTGACGGGACTTTTACTGCTGATCTATACTAATATTATAAAGCTGAAGAGTTTGTTTGTTTGTTTGTTTGTTTGTTTGTTTGTTTGTTTGTTTGTTTGAACGCGGTAAACTCAGGGACTACTGGTTGAAATAGAAAAAGTCTTTTTGTGTTGGATAGTCCATTTATCGAGGGAGGCTTTAGGGCATATAACATCACGCTACAGCGAAAAGGAGCTGAGCATAAATGAAAAATGTTGCAAAAACGGGAAAAATATTTCGTTTTTGAGAGCTTCCGTTGCGTGCGCTGCGAAAACGGTTTAATTTACGCAAATATTGTGTATGGTGGAATTGTTCCTCTTTAAAAGTTCTAAAAAAAAATCCGCGACAGCATATGTCTATCTTTTAAGATTGACTCACTATAACCTTTTTTTACTATTATAATTTTAGGTTAAAATGAGTGATAGTTTGCGAAGCTTATTTAACCCATATGGTATTAATCTATATCTAAATAAATGTGTTTGTTAGCACGGAAATTTAATATAGAATATTTGTGCCCTTTACTTTATACAGTTTAAACAAATACCTTAGAAGATATCGCAATATAAAAATATCCGCGCAACAAAATAATTACTCTCGCGGCAGTGATTCGTTCGGTCCGGTACGGCAGCCGGCTGACGCGCGTTCCATCGCAATGTAGGCCCCTACGTGGGGATTCTGGCCTCCGGGAAATTCAAATTCAAAATATTTACTGCACCATAATGTTTACAAGTACAAGGTGTTACTGTATATATAACAGTAAGAGATACCTATAGTAATTCAAACTTTAATAAAATCTAAACTAATATTATAAAAGATAAGATTTTTTGTTTGTTACGATTTAACTCAATTTATGTTGATATGATTTGATTTATGTGACGCAGACGAAGTTGCATGGGTCAGCTAGTATTATAATATTAGGATACTTTTATTTTAGAAAAAGGATCAGTTTTCCCTGCAAAAAACCCCCTTGAAATGTTCATAAAATCAAATTCGTAATATTTTTATAATAATTTCACGCAGAAGAAGGTCACAGGCAACAGCTAGTAGATCATAATCAAGCTTTTAAAAGCTTGTCCACTTTATTCCCTACGATTGCATTGCTCCAATACAAAAGCTGCACTCTACATGCCCGTTCATGTAAGATTAGACCGGAAGCCAAGTAGTATTACAATCATTAATTCATTATCTTATAATACCTACAGAGAGTTTATAATTAAATCATTTATTCAACAAACGTACCTATAACTATAAAGGGTTGTGCCATTTCTAGAAACGCTATGATTATATCGACATTGCGGCTTCCACCGGAAGCTAGATAATATTTAATTGGCGTGAAAACTCAATAATTGGAGATAAAAATCAGCTGCGGAGCAAACCAATTATAGATGGCGGTGTAGTGGCGACCGTGGTCGGTCGTCGCTCAGGGCTGCTAGTGTTGGGCGCTTGGTAGAGGTGTTTATCGATGTAATAGTAATTACTTGTTTCTGATGAATAAAATTAAATATTTACGTCCTGAGAATATTTTGTGCAAAAGTTTAAAAATTACATAACATAACAATCGTACGTCTGTAATCCCCGAAGGGTTAAACAGAGTCGTACCGGTTGATCGCAAAAGACTCATCGTCTTTTCCCATCAACCGGGCTCAAATTCCCGGGGCTGCTACTGAGAAATGCTAATGACCCGGGAAATACCCGAGAGAACCTGGGACCATGCTCAGCAGTCGAGAATATGACCACTAAACCGAGGCAGACAATGATTACTTTACCTCGTATATAAAGGTCGAAATCATTGCCATGTAAAAGCGTCATCTGGTTACATTTTCCCAACTATAGTGATTGACTTCCAGACCAATTTGATGCAGTTGAATACAAATATTTTACACGGAGCGACTGCCCATCAGATCTCCACAACTCTGTTGCTGGATAATGACGATATCGATACCTTGTTAAGACAGGCTGGACTGTCGAACTCGTCACGAAAAAAATCAACGTATAAATCCGCTACATGTCGACTACGTCACATCCCTACTTATCGCATGTGTGTATTTGGCGGCAGTACTAACAAGTCATTAGCCACTATCACTGTCGGCACATTTGTGTCCGCCGCGGCTTTAGCGGCAGGCTAATTGTTATAATTTCACCTCTGATTAGCTAGAGCTCGCATTTTGTTGTTTATAAAGTGCGTTGGTCATTTTAGTGTACAAAATGTCAGTACCTACATAAGTGGCAAAATGTGGAATATTTTTTTTTTTTTTTTTATTTGCAATGGGCTTGCTCTTGACCTCAATCTTATAGATATATAAGTATATAAATAAGGATATGTATAATAGTATATCCTTATATACATATATATATATATATATAAGGATATACTAGTGAGGTACACCTATCGTTTATTGCATCGGGGATTACAGATTATAGATACTGTATCATCATCTGCCTAGCCTTTTCCCAACTATGTTAGGGTCGGCTTCCTGTCTAACCGGATGCAGCTCCATGTAAAATACCAGTAATTTACATGGAGCGACTGCCTATCTGACTTCCACAACCCAGTTAATACTAGGTAATACGATACCTCTTTGGTAAGACTGGATGTCAGAAATTCAAGTCACTGACTACCTGTAACGACTGCCAAAGATCTATAAATGGCAGCCGGGAGTAACAGCTTAACGTGCTTTTCGATGCACGGAGGAAACTCGGTATTTCGGGCGGTCACCCATCCACAGAACGTTCTTATTAAGCCACGAGCTCCACGAGCTGTATTATAAATACTGTATGTTATATGCGAAAGATGTAGAAACATTTATTCAAATTCTAGTAGTACAAAAACAACGTTTTTCATGATCGATAGAATTTCAAAATGGTAATGATAAAGAATGAGTGTCGGATGTCGGGGGACAATGGAAGAAACAAAACATCTTGCACCGCCGAAGGGCTGAAAGATCATGATTGTGATGATAACTTCAACTTATCATCATTCGGGGGGTATGAGGAACAGGGTGTAAAGTTCCTCATCCCCCATAGAAAAGGGAGGATCCTCCGACCAGACTTGTGTTGTGTCTGGTGGGCCAACTGCCCTTTTGTATGGGGGATGAGACACCTTACACCCTGTTCCTCATACCCCCTGAACTGGTGACCCCGAGCATGAACGTCAGCGCAGCCTTGTGTTGCTACTTCACACATCATCACGTCGGGGTCACCAGTTTGGGGGGTATGAGGAACTTGACACCCTGTTCCTCATACCCCCCAAAATTATCATATTATGTTCGAATGTCTGCAAAGGGCCAGAAACAATTAAATTATAAATGTTGCTTTAGTACATTAATTGCTCCTTAATACTCAGTGTCTGAAGCCCCTGAAAAACTTATCTCTGATAACCATTTACTTTCTAGTTCTCCAGTCCTCTTTGTTGTAAAAGTAAGTAAGTATAAACATCTATAAAAAAAACTATAGTACAAACCGAACTCGAATACCTTATTTAATCAATGAAACAATTTCCGAATTCCTTTATTTTGTACCAAAAATCTGTATTTTATCGTAACGTTGTCTGCAGGTGACAGTCTTCGTTCAACGCGCAAAATATTCTCCGTCGTGTATCGATATGATCGCAAATGCACCGAATATCGAGCTCACATCTCTGAGCGGTACTGCTGGTTCTCGATTGGAATTACACGATTTACTCAGATTTTTATAAATACATACATCAGACCGTTATTTTTGTTTAAGCAATTTCATATCAACCTTTACACGGTCCATCCATCGTTTCTTTGTACTTCCTCTACAATACTTACAATACAGTACCTTTGTGCTCTTCTATTTTTTTTATGTATTTTCCTTTTTTTTGTATTTTGTGTGTACATTATTAAAAAAAAATACTTTATACCAATCTATATTCATACTCAAAACTTTCCTCACGACATTTTCCTCACTCCTCTTATCACATTTCCATACCACGATAACCAATTATCACGATCACACAACTTTTTAGTCACCGGCCGCGGCGGCGGCGCCACTTTCAGACTTCCTCTGATGCACACATTTTGTATTTTATCTATTCGCGTAACACGCACACGGTTTGTAGGCACGTAAATTAAATCACTTAAACTTTTTAAGCTGAAATGAGGCAGAAACGAGATAGGATAGATAGATATAGATAATGATAGATAACTGTTTTAATGATAGATTCTGAATGATAATGTTTAAAAATGTTACCAGAGGTGACAATTTTACAATACATTTACGCCACACACTTGTGCTTGCTCTTCTAGTTTTATTTGGAATGATTGGTGAACCTATACATTAAACCACAAGATTCGCTACTTCTTGCGCGTAAGTTTATAAACACACATTATCTTTTAAATAAGCTTCCTTTCATTTATTATCTTAAACGGACGAGGTTGTGTGTGATTGCCATATTTATTTCTACAACAACACTTTCACTATGAATGTGTAAACTAATAGGTTATGCAAATAGAACAGTTAAAAGTTTCTACCGTTTTAATATTATTTATAGCCGGTAAAAGTCAATGAATTGACCTTAAAAACAATTTATTTGGATTACTTATTAAAGACTAACATAAAATATTATCCACGATGAACTTTTGTCTCTAGCTTTATTTATGATTCTAATTTTCTAATGCATAACAAACAAGCCATTGGTCGATATAAACAAATCGATTCCCATTCGATTTTTAATCGAGTTTCCGTAGTACCGAATAAAACGTCGCGTAATATTCGAGGCTCGCGTGAACGATGCCATCGACTCGCTCCGGAATCGAATACATTATCTCGAATGAAAGAATCCGCAGTCGCATAATTTGTACCAATATTCCTTGGAAATGCTCGCCGTGTGATATGGTAACCCGAGCGATTTAGATCCTTGAAAAACAAAGAGTTGCTTTTTGAATTTGAAATATAATTTGAAGAAGATAGGATAGGGTTTATTATGTAAATAATGGACGGTTTTTATGTTCCGTATCGCGTGAATACGTAGACATCTAAAATTAGGAGACATGCTCATAAACTTACGCTGAGTGATTACTGTGATTACAGAGGGGTTAAGCAGAGGTGTGGTGTGGTGGTGGTGTGGCCCTATAGCAGATACACCTATTGCTGACAACATTATAATTTTATTGTATTCGTTTTTATCTGCAAAACCTTTCACTTTATTTCATTGATCTGCTTAAATGCTATGTCTAACACTGTCCTCTAACGTTCTACGATTACATTTTACGTTTGTAACAAGGGGTAGTATCATCGCAAGGGTAGAAAACCCCGTCCGGGTGTAACCACGAGAGTTCTGGTAGTACCAGCTCAAATCCATAGATGGCGTTACGTTTAACAGTTTGTGAAACTAACCGGTCTCTAGGCTTACGAAGTGAGCCGGGAATATGAAATAATTTATTTAATTCAATAATAAAACTAAAACGCATCTGAAAAGGAAACTTAGTCATACCAACATCTGAAAGAATCTATAGGCTAAATCTAAATAAAAAAGCGAAGTGATGAATAACAGCAGGGTTTAAAGGAAAAATATAAAAGAACCACACATAAAACATAATCGGTGCATAAACTCCTATTCGATTTAATATTGTATGTAGAACAGCACTATGCTTTTATGATTTCCTATTCCACAAACTAAGTGCGTTTATTCATACAAAGCCTTAGTGCTTGCCGATTTCAATATCGATTCTTCGTATTCGTAAGAATCGATTCAAGTTTACGATTATGCATTCGATATTCAATCAAGGAATGGACAAAGGGTGTCTACGGGTGGCACTGTTCAGATTTGTCGACAACCTTACATTTACATTTCCCTAGTACCGTATTTATTGAAATTGTGTCATGTGTATTTGTAGGTAAGGTCGTAAGGTCTTGTTAAAGGGTTTTCTGAGCTGCTGATGTTAAGTTTGTTTTTAGTTTATTGCGATGTTTCCATAAAGCGCTATGTCAAAGCATCTCCGTTAGATGGGCTATAATGCGATGCATCAAGTACTTCTATGTAGTACAATAACGTTTATATTATAATTGCAAATGGCCATTGTTAGGAAGATGGCGTTTTCCTGGTACATTATCGTAGAGGGCCGGGGATTGATTGTCGTCGACAAGAATATATTGTGCCACAGTTGGAATGTATCCGTAAAAGTAGATAATAAACTTAAGTAACAATTGCCTTATTGTTAGTGATAGGTACGAGTAACAACCTTAGTTTTCAATTGTTGGTAGGTTTCCTGGATTGGTAAGGATTGGACTGCATTGCTTTTATGAGAAGTCAAAGTCTTATTCCTTGAATTGGCTCCAATAATCACTAAAATATCATCATCCTTTTTTAGGGGTCGACTTCTAGTCTATTCGGATGCAGTTTGTTTATTTTCGTTCAAAAAGGTTTTAAGACGCATTACCAACAGGGATGCCTTTATTATGCATATGGATATATGCTTTCCCTACTCCTCCGCTATTCTTTTCTGGTTAATTTCGTTGCGGGAAAACGTTTCTCTGCGGCTTCGTCGAGCTTCATTGTCTCGGCTTCTGGTGGTCGCCACTGTTGATTCTGGCTTACAGGAGTTACAGTGGTTTGGGAATAGAGTGGCGGGCTTTTTCCCAAAAAAATGCATGTGGTTAGCATCATGTATGTCCTTCGCGCTCAGTTGGTTAGAAGGCTGTGTTAGACTGTAACTAAAATGACAGCAGTCTCTTCAACTTCGGCTTCCAGTCTAACCGAATGCGGCGGAATACTAGTTTTTTACATCGACTGCCTTTCTTCCACAACCCGTTAGGACTGGGTACCTAATACGATAATTCTTGGTAAGACTGGTTGTCAGTGTCTACCTGTAAAAACTGTCAAAGTGATAAATGGCAGCCGGGACCGAGGGCTTTACGTTATTTCTGAGGCACGGAGGAAACTCGGTATGTAATGGGTGACCACCCATTCACAGATCCACCTAGGCAAGCGCGGCATAACCAGAAGATTCATCTGAGTAGCTGTTATTAATTAGCGACAAGCTTTATGTGGCTATCCGTAGTTCAGTGACTATGACACTTATTTATTGGGATAAATCACACCTATGCTAACCAAAATATAGACCTAGTCCATTGTACCATTTCTATTTTTTTCACGAGAAGTTAATGCTAAGATTCACTACATTTCATGAGCGCTCTTCTATTTCTATTTATCTTTTCTTATTATATACCGTAAAGTTCAAACTTTGATGTCAGACGTGACACTATTTCTACCTTTAAGGAAAAACTACATTGATCTGAACCAGGATTACTTGCCTTTTGAATTGTAAAAGCCTTTTTAAGTGTAAGTAACACAATCAATATCGAATTTCAGTATCAAGATCTGTTCACCAAACTTATTCCAGTAACAAACACGAGAGAAATAAACTCCCCGAGAGAATTACGCCGTAAAACAGTCAATGGTAAAAAGAAAGGTAATTGTGAATTAAATTCATTATTATATCAACACCTGGCTACCTTCGAATCTAATCTTTTATCTCTATTACAAAAAAGTGATTTTATCTTAACATGTTATTATCTAAATTTAAATCGGAATGTGTTTAGACACCTTTGTATCGAACTGAAGCATCGGTGAATTCATCCACTGCTCTCCTTACTTGACAAAACTTAGGATTACTATAAGATAACCAGCAATGGACTTAACAATACTAAGTTGGTAAGATTAACTCCAAATAATACTCTTAATTTAAATGATAATTACAGAGAAAGCAGAACACAATTTGAAAAATATTGTCATAAACACTCGAAGAATCTTAAACATATACAAGACTTCAAAGAATTTCTGAAGAACGGGACTCGCGTCAATAGATTAGATTAAGTCCGGCGTAAGATTAATTATAAACGCAATTTAGAAGTATACAGTATGAGAATTTGGTTAAATTGGAAACAATTCGTATGCAAATACGATGGTCGTATAAGGTAATATTATATGGCTGGTTGAAAGAAACTTGAGATGGTCAAATGAAGGACTCCACGGGGTTTTATTTATGTCGATTGTTAACCTATTGTCACCTGATGTAACCCTTATGAAACATGCATATTAATATGTAACGAGTAATCACTCGTAGCAGCTGCTTGAGAGTTGCTGAGAATCAGAAGAAGAGAGTATTCATTGGAGAGGGCTACGTCCGCAGTGAACTGCTCTAGGCAATGATAACGTAGATTATGAACGACTCGCAATACTGTTTGTTAGAGAGCTACGTTTTGTGGCCGATGTTATTTTTGCAGCGACAACGTAAATTGAGGAACATGAATATATATGGTGTAAAAGTAACCTTAACGCAAACAAGGGCACTTGGCGATCATTTTTAATTTGCGTAGGGGTATTTAGTTTGATGTACAGAATGCTTGGTTGACGGCTGTGTGATGGGTTGATGTACACCCTGTATATGGAGATTATGTTATCTCATCATCGATCTATCGATTACTATTATCTTTAGTGGAGGGGACGCTGTAGAAAGACACACTGACCTTATTGGTGAGGTTCTTAAAAAAGGTTAGGTGTGTAGTTCTCGCCACTGGCGAACATGAAGGACCAGATGTATGTATGAACGCGGACGAGGCAAACGGAGTATGTAAAGATGATAGTTAGGCGTTCTGTGGTTTTTGCATTCTCCCATGGGAAAAAGGAGTGAGTTAATGTATGTATGTGCGTGTTGTTAGAACGTCTTCAGAAAGTAATCATGAAAGTGTGTACTTTTTCGCTTTTTGTTTTTGTCAATAGCTTGGTTTTTAAAAATGCTATAAAACTAAAAGCTCCCACAATAAGTTAATAGCTCGTTGTTTAATGTTATTCAGAAACACAGCAATATATTTGTTTCGACAACTTTTACGAATACGTAAACCATCAATACCATCAGTAATGTATTCGAATAATGTCTACAAATGTTTTTTTTCTAAATATATGAGTGTAATATAAGTATCGCCTTGTCTTTTAAGTGCTAGGCCACAAACTCGAGTAACACGCGTTTTGCAGCAGCAGCTGTAAACAAATAAAAGAAGTTAAATGGATCATCATGCCACTAGTCACTCTTTGATCGGATGCAGCATTGTCCTTTGTCGCCCTCCCTCTGCTACTCCATAAACTGTGGTTCGTACACACGGCAACACATTAAGTTACACTAGGCCTCATTTTGCATAGATTTCCCTTCTGATGAGAGATCTCCATAAACTGGTTTTCTATAGGTTGATTGGTCATCGTGCGTACTCAATAGGAAGTGCTCTGGCTGAAGGCCTAACTTTTAAGACACCTACAGGATTGTCCGGTTAAGGAGACGATCACCTCCAAAGTAGACCTAGACAACAACAACAACTGAAACGCGTGTACTTCTGACGCAGGACGCAACGCGCGAAGGCGTAAACAGGACCTTAGTAAAATCCACATACAACACTGTACCAAAGAATTCTCGTATAACGTTTAACTGTTAAACATTTAAGTTTAATTATTGCCTAATGACATTTGTGACTATTCACACGTGGGAAAATTTTACTTGTCAAGATATGCAGCTGGTGCATACGATTAGCATATATTAAGAGGCTATGATGTCTCATGTTGGGGGTCATAACTTTTTATTTGGCCCGTATGTGCTTCGTGCGAGATTGTTAACGAGGTAAATGCCTAATCAGATGTTCCCTAATTACGGTTCTAGGAATAATATTATGGTAAATGTAGTTTGAGAGAGTGTGTACCTACAACATCAAATTATTAAAATTTTCGGGAAAATGCAAATTTACTTAATATTTCTAATTTTCTTTATATTGCGGTTTGTGCCTAACCTGGAGTCAGGGTATTTGAAGCCGCCAATGGTCCTCTGACTTGGTTTTATATGCTGTCGAGAAATATCTTTCAGACATACTGATTTCCTCACGATGTTTTCCTTCACCAGATCAAGTGATAATTTATACAATACGCACATGTTCTGAAAAGTCAGAGATGCGTGTTTTTTGGGTTCGAACCTGATGGTGTTGGTGACCTAGTTGTGGAGTCACGACAATATATTTTTCAACGATAAAATGTCGTAATGCAAATGGTGTTGGTTATAAACTATAATGATAACAGGTGAAACTTCTGACAGGGAAATATTTTCCGCAGGCAAACTCAAATGAAGAAGCAAGTTTAAAGGTTTAATAATACTCTATCTCAGATCTGAGAAATTTACTATTAAATACTCCGTAATAGTAAAAAAACCCGAAGTAGTGATAACATTAACATATTATTATTATTGTCCCGCGTTTATTCGACTTTTATTTTTTTTCTAAGACATTTTATGGAGCAAAAGTTTAATTTAAATAACCTGTAAAGTTGTTTTTATTTCAAAGAATGGCATTGTAAATATCTGATAAAAGGAAAAATGTATTATGTACTAAAAATAGTTAACGATATGATCTCGGATAAGAGATGAACATAAAAGTTTTATTTTGTAGAAATTGTGTTAGGATTTAAGCACGCATTTTATGCGCTTGATAATGGCGTGAAGATAGCTTTAGCATAAACACCATTTATGAGTAGATTACACAATTACATATCGTTTTGAAGACCCTGTTTGTGTGGACTCTGCTTTCCTCTGTAATCAAAGGGACGATTATTTCGTTATGGCTAGATGATTATTATCTATGAGAAAACTTTGGATCGGCTCGCTACTTGGAGAAGGTGCTAAGACGCAATCATTGTGATTTATAATATGCCATCGTCATAATTCTCCTGCCCTTTTTTTTGTTAACCCTTAATGTCCCACTCCTGGGCAAAAGTTTACCACCATCCCTTCCACTTCTTATGTTGGTGTGTTTCTTCTCTCTGGAGAGGATGCCCATCCAAGTCATCCCGCCATCTTCTCCTCGGTTTTCCGCGATCTCGTCTAGCTCTCTGTTCTTATATCAATTTATTTAGAGTCAGCGCTTTTCTCGCTGTTCGCTGTATACTTGATACTAAGATACGCACAATATCCTGTCAAAACCACCTCCTATAAAATAAACAAATAAAACGCAGCTCAAACAGGCCACACGGGTGTAATCTCAGTAATACGCCAAGATTACCGGACGCGCGTGATACAACTGACCATCGGCTTCCATCGTCGACCATCGTCGGCCATCGCCAGCCATTGTCTACGCACACCACCTGTCTATGATTGCATGTTTGAACGCTCTAACGTCGTACGCGACTGAATTACGCGTGAATCGATAGAGGACGAAAGTTTTGTATAGATTTGCTATGAATTAATATTTAAAACACCAGTCGTTCTTGAGACACATAAGTTAGACAACAATAAATTAATCAATGCGTGAATGATGCGTTAAGATTTACAAGTTTTGATGGTGCTGAACCGCGGTAAAAGTTTGAGTCATGTCTGCGCCGTCATCATCATCTGCGAAGCCTTTTTCCAACTGTATTGGGGTCGGCTTTCAGTCTCACCGAATGCAGCTGGATATCAGTATTTTACATAGAGCGGCTGCCTATCTGACCTCCGCAACATAATAATATCTGCCTCGTGAAACCTCAATTTGATTTTCACATCTTATTTAAATTCTATCAAAAAAAACAGAATGCTCAAAAGGGCAACTCTTGAGGGCAAGTTTTGAGCATGTTTGCGTCCATGTCAATGCCAGATTTAGAGGAAGTTTTTGCTTAGGAGTAGGACATAAATTAGGAGTATCCACAGTAATCGTACAGCTTAGAAAGCGATCATTAGTTCGTCATATCTCCGCCGGCGGCGCTTCAGTATTATGGTGTGTTCAAACCTATCGTTTGAACAATGAATTGTAGATCTGTTATTTTGCTCTATTTCTCATGTTATGTCTATAATGCTCCCATTTTATGTACAGACGGCGCCAGGTGCCAATCTTGTAGTTTCTTTAAAGGTTCTACCACTATACCACCATGTTTTCTTTTGTTGACTGAAATAATTTTATTACTGAAAGTTATATGGCTCTTGAATTCTTTTTAATTATACGTTTTTTTAATGTCATATTTCATGCAAAATAATTCGACAATATCGCATTTTCTAGCTTAAAATATAGATGATTGATTTGAATGAAAATGAATCAATCGTATTTGAAACTTAGATCCCTTCAAATCTTTGCATTTTTTCATTCTAGAACTTTGCATTAGTTTTAGACTAACCTTGGAGTTATGGGATATAAAAAAATATATGGTATGCTGTAGATCTAGACATATTGTTACAATATTAAAGAGGCTACCTTTAAACTTTTTAATTTTCAAATCAGTCAGCCCATATTCAGGAATCTCCTTCTCAAAACATAATCCTTGTACAATTCAAAGTGCGATCAGGACACCACACTTTAAAAACCAATCTTTATACAAAAGTAAAGTAAATTCCAGTTTATAAAGAGTCTCATCTCCCTTCTATACATATGCAAATAGCCGTCATTGCTCACTAAATCGATTTCATTCGGTCATCCATTCGGTCTTTCGGTCATCAATCACTGAAGAAGATTGAACGAGTATCCTCAGAGGGTACTTAGAATATTTTATCTAACGTTTTACAAAGTTATTCCATTTTTTAGTTGTAAATGCTATATTTAAAACAATTTAGGTTCTTCTTTATCGCGTGGTTAGTAACTAACCTGGTGTTCGAGTTTTTAAGCCGCCCAAGGCTTGACTTGGCGTTACATGCCGTCGAGAAATATATTTTTTTTTTTTCAGGTAAGTATGGTGGCTTCCTCAGGATTTTTTCTTTAACCGAAGTAACTGATAATTAGGTATACAATACACACATGAATTTGAAATATCAGAGGAGCACTTCACTTCATAATACTGCTTAATTACAATTTAAGTACCTATGAATGATCGTGCAATAGATAAACGTAATTGCGGTATATCAGGAAAAACGCATTGAAATAGCGATGCCTATAAATTAGCTAAGCTGAACTAATTGTTAATCTATGATATAGTTTATTTATGCCATAACATAACATCATTAAGTAACCCCTCCCGCTCTTGGGCAGAGAGGAAGGGAGTGTCAGACTTCTACTGACTAAAAACCACCCATGTTCCTTCTTATCTGTATATGTCGAGGCCGCGGTATCTTTTGCGAACGGCCCGCAGTTCCGACGGGATAACAGCACACCAGTAATCCGTGTGGGCGTTAGGCAAAGGTGTACCTAACTAAATTTAATAGTACATCCACATATTTTCACCAATTATGTTTAAGTCCCATGTAATAGTCATCAACTGGGCACAGATCCAAACTCCGTGGCTGCTACTAAAAAAATCCTAATACATACTAATATTTTACATAGACCAACCCAGCTAGTACTAGGGAAAACGATACCCTTTGCAAAAATAATTGTAACACTTTTGGGCCACTGAATTACGGATCAATGTGCTTTCCGAGGCACGGAGGAAACTCGGTATACAATGTAATGTGTGGTCAGTTGGTCACCCATCTACAGATCAACTCAGGCAAGCGTAGCTTAACTTGTATATCGACCTAAGCGGCTGCTATTATTTAACCACGATGACCTTCTCCGATATTTGTACGAACTTATGTTTTACTAAAAGGCTATTTTTATAATTTTACAAATAACATTTTACCATGCAAGATCACTTTGATCAGTAAACTTTAAAAGCAACCGTTACACAATCCTGAATCAATTACCATCAACCACTATTCCACTATGAAATTGTATTAAAGAAAGTGTACAAGAAAACTCGTTGATAATTGTTGACCACACTTACGTACAGTGGTCCTTGTAGAAGTCTATCTAAACTGGTACAGTCACCCACATCTCCAAGACCACAGATAACACCTTTATGTCGGTGTAGTAAGGGCGGTTTTCATAGTTCGAGTGGTGTGTGTTGATTGTACTAGTAACTAGCGTTTCTTAACCGCACCATCGGAATGAAACGAGTCTCAGAGACACTTGTCTATTGACAATCTAATTGCAAACTGATATCTGTATAGAGCTGTTTGTTCTGGTGAAGGATATGTTTTGTTTGTTTGTGATTATCTGGACCTTCGAAAAGTAACGAATAGTTTTTAATTATATTGAAAGGTTCCACTTTTGAGGAGATTCACTAAAGTTAGGAAATTCAATATAATACCAATGTCAAATGTACCACAGTCATGTCAAATTGTGATGTGGGACAATTTGAAAAATCAAAATATTGACCTAAAATCGAATTTCCTTAATTTCACCTGGTTATATTATAATTTTATTTAAACCATGGTTGTGAAAGGGATACTTCAATTTTTTGCTTGAAAACCGAATTAAACTCAAATCAATCCATCCTACTGAAGTTATAATGAGACTGCGTGTTAAAACATACTTAGGTAGTACTAGCAACTATCTAAATATTATGACAAATACATGTAACTATTTTAATTTAACATGAAAGAGATAAAGTAATCCCACGGCGGTAAAAACATCTCTATAAAAATACAAAATAATTTACAATGTACACGCAAGCCGCGATTATTGTGCGACCGGTCGCCACTGACAAATACAGGATCCTGTTGTTACGCAATTTATTATTTTCCATACAATCCTGTTGGACGGGAGAAAATCACAGAGTAAAACGTTGTTTTTTTAGACTGTGGCTATGTTTTTCTGAAATGAATGAATGTTATCTAATTTATTGGGTAGACTTATGAATTAGTTTGAATGAAAAGGATGTTGACGGATTGTATAGTAGGTTAGTTAGTTGTTTTGTTTCCTTTTCGAGTTTACCACTGAACCGATCATGATAAAGTATGGCATGTCTGGGTGATTAGTGTGTTCCGTATTTATTTACTTGAAATAAACTATTGCAAGAATAACTTACCTGCATTGACTTGAGTTAAATATTGGTGATGGGTCATTGTTCCTATTGGTTTATTTAGCAGAAAAACCGGCTAAATACGAGTCGAACTTGCGCATGAAGTTCAGTAAATACCTACATAAAATCTCGCCCTTTTAAAATATTCAACCTCCGCTTTGATGATAACGGTATTACCAACTCTATGTAGTTCGTTCTAAACTTGTCGCTCGCTATAACTCAGGACACAGGAACACTGGCGCCTCCTCGCTTAGATTATCACGTTGTTTAGACAATCACCTATTACTTGTAACGAGTGCTTGTGTCTTTGTTATGTGATGTAAAGGGATTGTAGTTGCCATGATTACAAGTAGGTATTCTTCTTAGATATCTCCACCAATTAACATAACGTCACGCTTTTAATCCCAGAGGTGTACTTTATAGTACACCCACATTTCGCCAGTTATGTTTAAGTCCTATGTAATATGTAGTACTATGAGCTCTGAGTTTGTTTCGGATGTTTCTTCTCTGGGTAGTCAAGTACGACACACCGGCTCCATGTAGTTTAAAAAAGTGACTTGTAAAAGTGTTTGTAAAATTCTATTTGCATAATAAATATAATTTATTATAAAGGGCCTATTTATTTATTTTATTTTATTTACAGAAATACATTTAAGCTCACAGTTTTTCACCAAAACGCTTAAAAGCTAACAATAATCATATTACAATGTCAATTACATCTTATATTCACAATAATTCAGAACAAAAATAAAATTAAATGTCAAATAGTGTCTTACATAAAACAAGTAAATTAAAATAAAATCGGAAATTCATAATATGTCAAGAAATAATGTGCAATGCAATGTGAAATGATTGAATGACGCCTTTTGGCTGAAATAATGATAAAGGGCGAACCTATTGCCGTCATCATCATCATTTCAGCCATAAGTCGTCCACTGCTGGACATAGGCCTCCCCCAGAAGGGGGGGATTTGCCATAATCGCCACGCTTGGCAGGCGGGTTGGCGATCGCAGTATGGTTGTTACGAAGGCACAGAGAACGCTGCTGCCCATTCTCTGGTAAGTCACTTAGTCGCCTCTTACGACACCCACGGGAAGATATGGGATGGTGCTATTCTTCATGTCCGACACCATACGGATCTATTGCCGTCAATCGGGAACAAAGTGGCAGGCTCCGTGACTATTACTGAGAAATTCCTGATTGAATAACCCAATAACATTTGGCCCGATCCGAGAACTGAATCCAGGACCTCATGCTCAACAGTTGCGCTTGCGACCACTAGACCAACGAGGCAGTCAACATGTTAGTACAATTAAGACTCGTTGTTTAATTAACTCGCAGTTTTCTAAATATATTTATTTTTCTGTGGTTTTACCGATTCGTGATAGTGTTGTGTCAAATCACTTGATTTTGGTGACACCCACAATGTCTTTTGAATATTACATAACACTTTTCCTTTATGGCCCCTCAACTGCTTATTCTCATGAGAAAACAATAATTTATTAGTACTTGTAACACAATATCCATTAGTACTGTGTCTTTAGTCATTGTGGTGATTACGCCATATGCAATTAATGTAATGGTTAATTACAAGTTAATAATGTTCCGTTAGATGCATTTCCTATGTCTTGATTATTGTGTAAATAACTGCACGTGTAACTTAACAAATTATTATAGTTACATAAAGATTTCAGGAAACCTGAGAAGTTTCTTCTACCTTTTTTTGCGGCTTTATTATTATAAAATCAATCTTCTAATAAGGAACGGAAACGTATAATATTATTAATTTTGGTGCAGGTTACAACTGCCTTGTTGGTCGAGAGATCGTAAGCGCGACTGCTGATATCAATGTCCTGGCTTAGATTCTCGGGTTGGGCAAAGTCTTATTAGATTTTTCCATCAGGCGATTTTCAGTAGCAGCCACGAAGTCTGAATTTGTGCCCGTTTAATGGCTACAGGCTGGCCCCCCATAACTTAAGGGCAAATATTGTGGACTAGCTTTTATCCACGGCCTGATGTCGGTTCCATTCATCTTCTAATGTAAGTACACACCTACACCAGATTACTCACGCACACACATACACACACACACACACAAAACACCTTCCACAACACAGACACACTTCACGCACTAACAAACACACATCCCTTTATTTTTTTTATTTTATTTAGTTAAAACTTGTTTTGCTATTTTTATTTTTCTTACAATAGTCCTACATGTTCTACAATTGTGATATTTCAATCTCGACAAGGGGGGCCAGGAGTCCATAGCACAGGGTATCCTAGTTTGGATTCCTGACTCCCAGAAATCTCTGTACTGTACATACAAACATTCATCCTCTATTTCAACCCCTTGGGGATTTTGAAAAATCCTTTCTTATTGGAGGCCTACGTAATAAGAGGAATACATGTGCGAAATTCTAAGCTTCTAGTCCTAAGGGTGCCTTGATTCTCAGTCAGTCAGCTTTGCCTTTTTTAAACAGATGTACTATATTCAATACACCTCGGCCTAGATCTTCAGGGATACAGACATGATATAATGATATGTGAAAAGATTACATTAAACAAATTTTTGCACCGATTTCTAAGGAGAAGCCACTGTTATGACTGTTGCAAAATATTGACACTAACTTCTCTTTTGAACTCGGCTATGTTATGCTGATCGCGTTCAGCGGTCCTTGATGAAATCCGTCCATGAAAACCTATTATTACAATAGTCGTTAGAAAGATCCTTACTCTTCAAGAAGTTTATTAACAATAATAGTGCAAATTAACTTTCAAATTGAACGTTGTTTATTGTTTACAGTAAATCGCTTCAATAACTTCGGGAAAGACTGCAAAGGGAAGACATAACTATTATTATTTAATTAACGACTACTGTTTTATATTTATTCCTTCCTAATGTACTAAAATGGGACATGGACGAGTGGCCGTTATCACTGAAGGCTAGTTTACATCTTTCCTGGGGATCATAATGGAGATTTTATCAAGAATATAGGGCAGTGTCCTTCTGTCAAGTAAGGTGCTTCTGAGATTCATGAGTACTGAGACCAAAAGCATTGAGTTACAGCCAATTTATGTGACAGTCCTCAAAAAAGAGCAGGTATCCTGGGTTTAAGGGATAACGTTCTCTTGGTGGCTTCCGAGCTCCATGGCTCGTGAGTAACTGTAGTGGCTCAACTCGGCGTCCGTCCGTCTTATGGAGACGACAGGCCATATCGACGGCGCGTTCGTGTTCTACGCGCGCCTCAAAGATATGTCAGCAACACGGAAGGGGCCCGAAAAAGCCAACGCCCGTTGCGGCTGTGGGTTGTTCGAAAGAGATACCACGGCCTCAACACGAAGGGCTATGAAGAAATATGGGTGGTTTTTAGTCAGTAAAAGTCTAACACTCTACTGGTGTGCCCAGATACGGTAGAAGCCATTTAATGATTTCCCACCCTCCAAAAAAATAGGGATAACTCTCTGCAAACTATCTAACTGCTTCCAGCCCTATTTTGAATCTTTTAATCATATTATTTTATTTCAATGTAAAATTACTTTTCATGTCGCAACACTTCATTTATGTAAAAAATATTGTTAAAATCTCAAAACCTACAATGGATGTATAAGTGCGTGAAATCAGCTGTTCACTTCCTGCTTAGCTAGAGAATTCAATTAATTTGCCGTGGCGCTTGCCGTTTGCGTTTTGCGACGGGGTTTCACCCCATCTGCATCCATCTGTGAAGGACTGTCGCTTACACCTTGTATACAGGATGATTGGACCCAGTATCGTCATCTCTAAAGCTCGTATTAAATGGTATTAGCATATCTATAGCTCATATTAAATGGTATTGTCATCTCTATAGCTCATAATAAACAGTATTGTCGTCTCTATAGCTCGTATTAAACGGTATTATCATATCTATAGCTCGTATTAAACGGTATTATCATCCCTATAGCTCGTTATAAACGGTATTCCCATCTAGATAGCTCATATTATTATCATCTCTATAGCTCTTATTAAACAGTATTGTCGTCTCTATATGTCGTATGAAACGGTATTAGCATATCTATAGCTCATATTAAATGGTATTATTATCTCTATAGCTCTTATTAAACAGTATTGTCGTCTCTATAGCTCGTATTAAACGGTATTATCATCCCTATAGCTCATATTAAATGGTATTATCATCTCTATAGCTCGTATGAAACGGTACAATCATATCTATAGCTCATATTAAATGGTATTTTCATCTCTATAGCTCGTATTGAACGGTATTATCATCCCTATAGCTCATATTAAATGATGTTATCACATTATAGCTCGTTATAATCGGTATTCCCTTATAGATAGCTCGAATTAAATGATATAATCATTTCTATAGCTCGTATTAAATGATATAATCATTTCTATAGCTCGTATTAAATGATATTATCATCTTTATAGCTCGTATTAAACGGTATTATCATCTCTATAGCTCGTATTAAACGGTATTATCATCTCTGTCAGTCCCCGGCGAGTTGTCGCGCGTCAGCCGGTTGCGCGAGTGAACAGTAGTCCGTTGTTATTACAGGCCACATACCTACATACGCGGGTGCGTTGACTCGGTTTAATAGTATATTGCGTACTCGACGGTGTTTGCAGGTTTATATGGCGGTGGTTAGGTTCTAGGAAAAGCGTTTTAATTGAAAATTGAGTGTTTGCTTTCAGATTACGTATTGGAGAATTAACCACCGAATCCGTTCCGAAGCGGTGAGGCGCGGGCGGCCATCAAACGCGTGCCGCTTCCTCGCCCGCAACGTGCCACAGAGTATGAAGACATATGGTTGTGTCGAAATTAAATGTTAAAATGCCCTATACTACCCTGATCACCTTTGACATCGTTTGCTAATTTCCTCTTTTTCTTCTTCATTATGCTGAGCAGGCCCATTTGATTGACAAATCATAGTTTCATTTGTATTGCATATTTTTTAAAGTATTACTGTTATTAATGCCAAATAAACACTATTTTATTTCTTTCTTCTTCCACATCTCATTGGCACCAACGCCACTAAGGTCCGGTTTCCGGAAAGCGGAGAAGAGCAGAGAAGAGAGGAGATGTGCGGAAATCGACCAATCACATTAGTTAAAATGTACATCTGGTCTTTCACCCATTCTGTGATTGGTCGAATTTGGCACATCCCCTCTCCGCTCTGCTCGTCTCCGCTTTGGTGGAAACCGAGCCTTATGCGCGCTTAAAATCAACGGCCTTGCCAACTGATACCTTCTTAAAACTATGAATATCATTCACAAATTCATTCCAAATCCAATCACACGATATCTAAACCAATTGACGTATAACCCGTCATGTAAGCCCCCCACAATAAGGAAAAGATTGGCACATCTTGGCTCCCGTTGCTCCGGGCGCCCGTCTTACGTAATCACACTTATTATGTATGTATTAAGTTACGGCACAACTACAGATTAGCACATAAGTGCCCAGTTATGTACCAGCTTATAGTTTTTGTCCACTCGACTTATCGGTAGTCATTTTAATGCTGACTTCCAATTATGTTGTCTTAAATGTTTGTGTTTTAGATCTAGTTTTTGTTGGAGTCGTTTTAGGATCAATTTGGTTGGTGGATACGTAAGGAAAATTTATAGGTTTTTATATGATTTGAAGTTGAACATGCAGCTGCAAATATTAAAATGATTAAATCTAGATTATTTCATCGAGAAAAGTATGTTAATAGAAAAATATACATATTATAAGTTTGTTGTAAGGGACCTCGCCAGTAGGATGGACTTGGATTATTTAAGGAACCGAATTTATTTTTTCGTGGTTTTTAACTCAATGTAGCAACAAAAAAATGGTGAATATGTAGATTTTCGTCATACATTCATTATTATAATACACTAGATTTCTTCAGGCATACTCCAGCCAGCAAGACATTTTTTTTATTAGCCTTGGTTATCCCATTGCTGAGCAAAAGATTTTTGGTATAAAAAGAGTTACGCTAAGTCGCAGTCTGAGAAAGTTGTTTATACTATTATAGACAATTCAGAATTATATTGATTGATATTTGGTGTGTCAGCGCCATAAATAACCTAGTAAATACATGCTAGGATAAACCACACCAGAGATAAAGAGTTTACGCGACGATGCATCATACACTGTGTAAGTAACAAAATATAACATAACATCACGCCTGTAATATATCGAAGGATTAAGCAGGGATGTACCTAAAATTACACCCGTATTTCGCAAGTTATGTTTATTTTCCATGTAAAAGGGAGCGCGCCTATTGCCATCGACCGGGCTGTTACTGAGAGATTCCAAATGGCAAAGCCAAATAACGCTTTGCCCGACCCAGAAATCAAACCCTGAACCTCATGCTCAACAGTCGCGCCTGCAACCACTAGACCACCTCCAATGCAAAAAGACAATCCCGTAAACAAACCTCCTTTTGAGCTTCGCCGCAGTCGGTTAAAAATAGTTTGAATTACTTATTATTTCCATCATAATCTCAAAAACAAAGAACGCAATCTCATAGATAATACATGTTTACATTATTACGGGTATCGGGTAGCTGTCGTCTGAATTAAAGCAATCAGTTCCCAATGCGGGTAGTTACACGTAATTCGAGCCTCCGTCGTATAATCACCTGCGTTCGACGTAGAACATCATTAATATAATAGTATTCTATTATCAGCTTGGATTAGGTGAACGCTGGATACGGCTTTTTGAAATAGGAAGTTGGTGTCTTGATTAAAATTTTTATTTATATTTTTACAATAATCGCCCGATTTTTAAAAGGGTGCTTTTAAAAGTGGGGGAATGTACCGTAAAAACACTGTTTGGTCTATCGTTGTAGCTACCCATATAACAAGTCCATCCTAATATAAAGATTTTATAGTTTAAGCAGAACCAAAATTTTTGTTAAATGCGTTTTTTTAACAGAAGGCAGTAAGTACACTTTTTTATTTGCATGTTTCTGAAAAACCTAGAAAACCTTAGAAGAATTAAAAGAGGCTTAGAGGCAGTACTTGGTTGGCACAGTATAAAAGTGGCGTCCAAGTATAACCATAATTATATATGAACGTGAACGAGCCAAAAAGAGTTCTGTGGTTTTTGCTTACCCCTATGGGAAAAATGCGTTAGTTTGTTATGTATTATGTAAAATTCATCACTCTTTCATTCCAGATTTTCAAAAAATATTATTATAGCTATCCATATTATGTTACCGACTGATCTGAATTTCCTTATCCAACTCAAAGTAATCCAAGAGAAGTTATGTCTACATCCTCATAGATGGCTATCTATAGGAGATTTTCCATTGAAAGCAATTTGCATACAAATGAATTCAGGCAGTTTAACTTTTTAAGAGTAACGGCTAAGTTAATTGCTGGTTAGATCTTAATTCGGTAGAGATTGGAAGTTAGATTATAATGCTTTCACGCCTGTCGTGGTTATAGGGAAATGTGAAATTTATCAGCCTCTAATTATGGTGGGTAATGAAGATTAGGGACGGAAGAAAATCACAAAATTGAAGCGCGAGGGTCATTGGTTAGGTTAGGTTGGGAGGTCAAAGGGGCAAATGTTTATTAATTATTGTCCAGGTGTCGAGATAAACAATTCTACTGCAGTATAATTTATTCATTGCTATTCATATTACATAAAACATAATATATCCAGTATATACAAAAGCCGTCAAATTCCGAAATTCAAATCCAAATTCAAATTCGGGAACGTGCCCAGAAGGCAAGCAGTATTGCCCCGTTGAATCGCAATGCTAAGTTTTTGACCAAAGAAAGAGCCAATCTTCTGGTTACACAAAGAGTCGACCACTCGTCGAGAGATTTTTTTAAAAAGGAAAAGCGAGCTCGGACACCATACAATACGTTTTAATTATATAGAAAAAATAGCTTAGGCTTTTCTGCACTGTTTAATGACCAGCAGGGCTATTGCGTATCTTTTTAAATGTCAGTGGCTATCATAGTGTCCATCGATTAACTGTCAAATGGTTATGGTTTGGTACAAAATGGAACCATTTGACAGTTAATTAAGTTAAGCAGTGATGCTAGCGAAGGAGGCGGCGGAACGTGAGAGGGAGAGAACCTCTCGTCCCAGCCGCCGCGGGAGGCGCTCCGGGCGTCGGGGGCCACGTGATGGCTTCCGGCCACCGTAGACGCGGACGCCTGTGGACGGTGAGTGATGGGTAAGCTCGCCATCCGTCCGTCTTATGACGACGACAGGCCGTGTCGACGGCGCGTTCGTGTTCCACGCGCGCCTTAAAGAGATGTCAGCAACATGGAAGGGGCCCGCAAGGGCCGACGCCTGTCGGGGCTGCGGGTTGTTCGCAGATACCGCGGCCTCGACATGAAGGGCTAAGAAGGAACACGGGTGCTTTTTAGTCAGTAGAAGTCTGACACTCCCTTTCGCTCTGCCCAAAAGCGGGAGGGGTTATTTGATGATTTCCCACCCCCCAAAAAAAAAAGAAAAAAAAAGGGGTCTAAGTTTCCCGTCGGGGCTGCGGGTTGTTCGAAAAAGATACCGATACAAGGGCTAAGAAGGAACATGGGTGGTTTTTAGTCAGTAGAAGTCTCTCTACCTCAGGAGAAGTCATTGGATAATTTCCCACTTTCCAAGAAAAAGCGGGATCTAAGTTATGCGAACCATAACCATAAAATGAAAAAAATATCTTGTTAAATTATACAGTGGTATTCTTGCAGTAGTGTAGCCGATAAAATGTTGACATTTTTAATGTCAATATTTTATGGGGAGTGACAGCCTAGAGGTGTGACTGTCACGTCGGAAGTCATAGACCTAAAGTTCTATCTCAAAATGTTCAATTTTATTCTCTCACAAAACCAGAAACAATGCACCTATAATCCTTCCATTTCACAACAAACCATTCCCAGAGCAACCGTATTAGCTAAGTGATAACCGGTATCATAAATAAGAGCCATGTTAATAGCCTGTAAATATATTGAGGCGTTAAAACAGCCGGGAGCTCGAAGCTAACTAATAGTGAATGTGATTTACGTGTCTAGCGTTAGAAACTTTATATGAATGAAGACCAATCTGCAAGTGTCGGTGAAGATGGAGTGCTTGCAAAAGGATCAGCCCTTTTGTGTACTGGGAATGCAGGAATGCCATTTGTTATTAGAGCTTTAGTTAGCTTAGCTCAGAAAGCGCGTTAAGACGTGGACGTCCCGGCTGACAGTTGTAGGTCTTTGATAACCGTTAAGTAGTCTGTGGCGACAACGACATCTATCGCAACACATGCGAACTAATTTGGCAAATCTTACATAGCGCTATCAACTTTATCCGCGACATAAGTCTAAATAGAAAATCCCGACTTAGCTATGTCGGGCAGTTAGCCCACCAGACACAACACCCGTCTGATCGGAGGATCCTCCCTTTTCTATATTGGATGAGGAACTTTACACCCTGTTCCTCATACTCCCCAAAACTCAATGGCTGGAAAGTTTGACAACCAGTCTTACGAAGAGGGATTCTTGCCAAAACGGGTCTAGAAAAACTATAGGTACTAACACTATCTCAATCTCAGCTATCGCCATCACCTTAGCACCATCACCACCATTTGACGTAGTAGAAGGATTCATTAGGGTAAGTTTAAGTATTATCATTGGTTGATTAATTGACACGTCTATGTCGTTCTAGATACAATTGTTTACTGTGGGATTATAAGCAGCAGTGATAGTTGTATACACTATTGTAGTGCAGTTATAGTTTTATACAGTAGCCGGGAGCACAAGCTCCCGGCTACTGTATAAAACTATAATATTATAACTATCTAATCATTTCTAAGTTAGAAACTTTATATGAATGAAGACCAATCTGCAAGTGTCGGTGAAGATGGAGTGCTTGCAAAAGGACCAGCCCTATTCTTTACTGTGATTGAAGTAGTGCCATTTGGTACAATAGTTTTAGTAACTCAAAAAACACGTTAAATGTTGGTCCCTCTTATCTGCCTATCACTTTTCCAACCTTATTGGGGTTGGTTTGTAGACAAATCGAATGCAATTGAAGACCAGTATTTTACATGGAGCTAATGTATTTTTGACCTCCACATCCTAGTTAGTACTGGATAATACGACACCTTTTGATAAGACTGGTGTTCAGTTTTTTTTGCCAATAATACTTTAAAGATGATACTCCATATTTTAAAACTTTGTGCAGTCAGTCAGTCCAGGAAAATGAAATTCACTAATCCGAGTAAGAACTTGCATTTCGCATAGGTTGAAAAAAACCTGATTTCCTAAAGGATATTTTTTTATGCTAATATGTTTGATTGGTAAAAACATACAGGTATTCGAAATAGTAGGTATTATACTGCCTCGTTGGTCTAGTGGCCGTAAGCGCAACAGCGATTCCCCAGAAATAGAAAATAAATAAAAGATTTTAAAAGTCACAATTTTGCAAACATTATTTATTCGATTTATTTTATTTCTACTCTCCATTGTTATCAAAAGGAAGAGATTTAAGATAGATACGATATAGTTTTAATTTATGAATCGTTAAATCGCGATATGGTTCCACTTGCGGACCAAATTGCTCTATACCTCAAGGCGATTGTTTTAGATTATCTCTGTGTAAATACCTGTTGCGATTGTCTAACGGTAAACCTTTCTTTTTTGCGAATATTTTATCTTTTTGGTCTATGTAAACAACTGGTTTTATTGAACAGAGATTAGTTGCTAAGGATTAATCAAGAATTTTGAAGGTGTACCAAAATGTGACTTCACATTTTGGTTTGGAAAAAGTATATTGTTCAAAATGTTCGAATATATTTATTAGCTTTTACTCGTGGCTCCGCTACCATTATGTACGGAATTGTATCCACGGGAATGTAGTTTCTCGCTAGTGAAAGAATTTTCCTAAATTTTACCTCTGTCTACCAAATAATGTAATGACGTTGATTCTAATACTTCAACCATACCATCATCAGCATTTCTGCCGAAAGACGTCTACTAGAAGAAATGTGCCCCCTAAGTGTCACCATATGGACTAGTCCTGAGATTCCTTAATCCTTCACATCGTGTCCTGCGGCACCTGTTGTTTGTTCACGACAGGAACTGATGGACGCTACCGAAAGCGCCAAACTAGTAGCTCAATTCTGGTCCGACACAATTTAGATTGCTATCGACACGCTAAGAAGATCATAAACGCAATACAAAAAGTACCAATGTACAGTCAGTGCCCAGCATTACCTGAACCCTCGTATGAAAAAGAAGAGGGCAAGTGGTGTTAGAAGAGGGGTCAGGTAATGCTGGTCACTGACTGTACGTACATGTATCGGAAATTAACACTTTTATTGTACAAAGAAAACACGTTCCGAAGAACAAAAATAGATAGTCATTATGATTTTATAATTGGTTAGGTAACCTGAAGCCGAGCGTTGATAGCTTTAGCAATTAACGTAAATATAAGTTTTAATATAACGCTATTAAGTTCGGAGGGGGTTTCTTTGCATGCGGTGAGGTTAGTTTTGTAGAAAATAAAGGAGCTTAGTTAGTTTTATTGACATAAAATACTATTGACTTTATGTTGTTGAGGTCTTTATTTTCATAAATATATAGGTTGTTGAATTCACAATGTGCAGTGATTGAATACCAAATTAGATTTGTTTTAACTGTGGTCGTGAAAGACAAAATACTTTTTATTTATTGCTTAAAAATAAATTCTGCCGGCTCTTGATGAATCACACCTGAAAGCTCTTTTCAAAGATTCGATTTAGGGCAAAATATCTCTGTAGCACCTACGAGGTATAGATTAGGCACGCCTATTAAATGGGACTACATGCGGCTTAGGCGTGATGTTATGTTATGAATAAAGGCAGATGCAGTCACTGATTCTCCATTATTTTGTAACTAGCAAGCACACACGAGAAACAACCAAATAAAACATTAATTCTACGTCTAACCCTAACTTATCCAGCAAAAGTGAGCTCCATAACTCCCACCCTGTTTACAAAGTCTGTCACTATCAAAGTCGCTTAAGGCATATAAAGATAACATTAAACCGAACTACTGCACAACACGAACACGGACATTAGAAAACAACATAATAATCACAAATGAATGTATATATATTCATGTACAATGTTCATTTTATCAATCGGGTAGAATAGCTTGGAGAAATGTCGCAATGTTCTAAATAAGGACCTTTGCGAACTGCTACTTTTTGCAGTGTTGCTGTAGCGATGCTAAAGCAAAAGAGTAGCGATACGAATTAAATATCTCTTGTTTTCTACAAAAGCGTAATAACTACACGGTCAAAATGGATGTATGAGAACAATTACAGTGGTTTGATAGATTCTACATTTAATTGAGGTAAATATTTCTACATTAATGTCACATTGTACATACATAAACAAAGCTATAACCATGCTAATTTCAATTCGGTGACAAGCCAATATAAATGTAACTAGCGACCTCCAGTGCACCTGATGGAGCAATACGAATGATGTACTGAGAATACATGTAACAGTTTGTGCATCGGTGTTCCACCCTGCATATTATGTTTAACAATATAATCAAAAGTGCGTTTACAAAACGCGCGACCAAATCGCTCCAAATAGGCGCCGTGGGCGAAGGGCTTAAACACAGGTAGGAGTCGTAACGAAATCTAATAAACGCTCTGCTATGCAAATCAATCGGTTGCGCGAACGCAAGCCTTTGTCAGTTCAGACAATGCAGGGACCTATAGGGCTGCCGGGTTTAATTAAAGAAAGGATTTCTTTTTTTTTTCTTTTTTTTAAAAAACGTTGCCCCACACTAGGACTTTCTCCTGTATCGTGGGTGCGTTCACAAACATATAAACTCACATACACAAATACCCAGACCCGAAACAACTATCTGCAGGTCATACAAATATTTGTTCCGTGCGGGGGTCCAACCCGCGACACGCAGCGCAGCAGTCTAATCGCTCAGCCACTGCGCCAACCGTGCCGTCAAATTGTGGCGGATGTTTCTAAATGTAACACTGTGGTGGGTGGGTTTATGATTTTAGAAAAAAATATTGAAATATGTATTAGAATTTACAATAAGTAGTCTAAAGCTTTCTTCAAGTAGTAAAAAAAATACTGGTAATGTTACGTTTTTTTTTGGGTCAAGCCCGCCACACTATTCCCAAACGACTGTAACTCCTGTAAGCCAGAATCAACAGTGGCAATCACCTGAAACGATTTAACTGTCTTTGATCCCGCAACGGAATTAATCAGAAAAAAGACATAATTTCTCTGGTAATGTTACTGCTACAAATTTTTGTTTAATTAAGTGATAACTTGCTAAATATGTAAAATAGTTCCCCATATAATTCAAAATATAATAGGCATCTATAACAAACCTGTTCCTTATGGTGGGAAGAATTTAAACAGTTACGAAATAACTATGGAATCAAAAGCTTCTAACATACATCAATCAATATAGGAACGGGAACTTCAATTGTAGTACTAATAGAACTGTAAGAGGCACAGTCATAAATAACAAATTTTGATGAGTCGATTGCGACCAAGTAGATGACTCGGAGCAGATCAATAAAAATACGCAATTAAATCTTAACGTATCGGTTCTTTAAAACCGGACGAGTTCAATATAAAATATCACACTCATCAAGATACGATACATAAAGAAACAAATTCTTCATAAGACCTCATATATCTTGCGTCATTAAAGAAAATCAGAAGCCAAGCCCTGGCTGTAAAGTATGTCAGAATGGACCAGATGTAAAGATAGTGAATGATTCTGAGCAAGTAATGCTACCAGGCAATAACTCAGTTGCTATTCTCCTTGCGGCTAAGAAACCATTTCGTGTTGATTCTATTGTAGAAATAAATTCTCGAGTAACTCACTGTACAGGCACCGCAGTAGCAGCAAAAACAAAAAGCGTAGAAGAACAATCGATGGATGAATTTTGAGCTTTATGAGAACAAATTACTGAGGACGATAGAAATAGAACACTAACTGTGCAAAATGATAAACATCAAAATGAAGGGTTTGAATCAAACAAGTATAAACTCAAGTTAGATCAAGATAAGGTTGAATTTGGAGCAGTTAGAAAAGTAATAAGAAGACAAGTAGATGAAACTGGTTGTAGTGTTAGTTGCTCGGGGCATCGTTTAGTATGAGAGTAGGGTCTGCAAATTTATGTGGCATTAGTTTTACACTCAAAACGTTATGCTTTGTTGTGACTTTCACATAAATAAATTTACTAATATAAATTATGAGCAGGAGTGGTTAATTGCAGAATGAGTTGGCATTACGCATGTAAATTTTATCACTATGTTATCGCTGAATTAGTTCAGTGAGTATAAAATGTTCCTGTTTTGGAATTGCTTGTCGTTTATTGAGTAAAAGTTGTCAGAATCTAAATGCACTTCAAATAAACTAGTACTTTTTGGACCTAGTACTTGTTTGTTGTTACACATAAATTTATTTGTAAATAGATTGTTATGAAATAAAATTAAATTTGCTCTGTATCTGGATATTTGTTTTGTGTGCTGATAAACATTATTATGTGGGGTACTGGTACTAACTTGTTATATAGCAAGCCTCATACTAGTTGATCAATAATAATTTATTCCTTTGTTCTTTAGTTATCTACTTTTTACTGGTCAAGTTAAAAGTGAAATGGAGCGTGTCTTTCAGAAGTTAACTTGCGGGCACAAGTTGTAGGTATGTGTACATACTTACACTTTAGAATCAGGACAAGAGACAATTGTTCAAATTGAAAGAGTGTTTCCATAACGACTTTCAAAAGTATTATATTTTTTTGTAACGGAGTTCCTTATCACACGTTATCTTTCTAATTTGGCGGTCTAAACCGAGAAATGTGTAACAATCAAAAATAACACCAAAAACATTTTTTCAATCAAACAGTGGTTTTTGGGGGACTTCCTGATCATCATCATCATCATCATCAACTTCCTGCCCTTATCCCATTATATTTGGGGTCGGCGCAACACGTTTTCTTCTTCTATTCTTCCCCGTTAGACGTCAAGGTGGCATTTACTCCTTTCTCATTCATATCAGTCCTCACACAATCCATCCATCTTTTCTTTTTTCATCGGGACTTCCTGATCACTTAGGAAATTAAAACTTTTCAATCGATTCAGCTGGCCATTAATTTAGAGAATGTGCAAAAATATTTTATAATTTTAATGTTTAAATACCTTTTACGTGATAAAGGATCTCCGTTCCAACCGGGTGTCCATTAGACAACATTAGATAATATATTAGAGAGATTATATTTTCAAAATTCGTATTGTCCTCTTAAAAAAAATCTACTCAAAATTTTGAATTCATCGGAATTCTTGTTACTACTCTAGATGTTTTTATACGATAATTTAATCTTGAAACAGATTAAGCTTAACATTACTAGATTTAGTGTTAAATTATGGATCATCCTTATCTCAATCGTATTAAGCACCTACATATTTATCGACCCAGACGAGAGTAGCTGTTTCGATATTTTCATGGCACGTGTAAATTTTACTATCAGTAGTTTTAATCAGTTCGAAGATCTTTACGACTCCAATATTGTTCTTATTTCTGCCGAATCCTCATAAACTACTTCAATATTGACGTCGTCGTCGACACTAAAAATAAATTTTTGGGGGTCTATTATTTTTAGCCTGTCTTGCTTGTCTCTTTTTTCTAATCTTGACATTACGCATAATTTGAATGCTAAATTATGGTTGTTTTGTCAAATTTTTACATGTTCGTTTTCAACGGGATTTGTTCTTGAACAGTTATTGGTGCTGATTGTTTAAAAGATAGTGCTGTATTAACAGTAAAGTGATCCCGAAGAGATTATCGGTGTTATAATTTATTTGATTATTCAGAATCGTCATAATCGTGGTCCTATAAATAGCATAAACTTTCCTCATCTAAACAAGATTAAGTACCTAAAACTAGAATAACGACCTAACAGGACAAGTAGTTATTACAATAAATGCCAAAGTTTAGGACTGCTTTTGACATAAATATAGGTGTGAAAGGTTGCTTTATAAATTAATGTAAGGTTAGTAGCCACTGCATTTTCTTGCTGCATAAGCTAGTCCTGACCTTCTTTAGGCCATTTTCATAACAAGTACACTTGTGCTTTTAACTGGGGTCGTTTCGTCTACGATTTAGGGTGAATCAACATCATTATCTGGCTAGCCTTTCCTAACTATGCTGAAAGGAGAGGAGAAAAGACGGTAGAGATGACCTTTGCCCAGGACTGACATGACACAGCCTAGTAATTTTAATGAAGATAGTCCCATAGCAAGTCTTCCGCCAGACATATTAAAAGCCAAAACGAAGATAACTCGATAACAACCCAAAATTTACCTCAATCTGCTGATAATGTCAAAATAACTGTTTGTTGAAAGTAAAATAATGTAAAACACAAAGTATTTTTGCCGAAAATTGCGAACAGTTTAAACACTTAAAAACATCATATGGTATTATTCGTAATTATTTGGCGAGCTCATTTCGTTGCGGCATGCGGCACCTGTATTTTAAATCATGCGAGTATGAGCGAGTCCATTACATTGAAAATAGGTAATTTATAAGTTATTACTTTGTGTTCTCGAATTTTGGACTAAGCAAAGAGATTTATGAGAGAGGTTGCAAAAATGTTACAGAAATAATGTGATCGACTTTCAGCAAAATTGGCAATAGCAAATGACATTTTGACATCAGTAACTAGAACTAGAAAGTTGGGCAATGACCAGTTTCTCTTTCTCTTGGCTCTGTCAATATTTTTTGTAAAGTGTTACTTAGTTCAATATACAAACGCCAGCACATCAAGCTATCCGAAACTGCCAAATTTTCAAAATTAACCTTGAACCTAACGCTTTATAGTTAAAGTTGAAAATCTATTGAAGAAATTTGACAGATAGTAGTAGCTTTGGTATCAGTACATAATGATGACGGTTTCGTTTTAGGTCCTTTTACACCCCGTATCCAGCTAAAGACAACTAGAACTCCTCATAAGAAGCTAACCAATCATATGGACTTACAGTCGGTCGACTTCTATCTTTCCTTTTAACTTGTCTGTTTTTTGTCCTTCTGCTATCATTTCGTCTTTTACTGACATATTATTATGAGTATCTGTAAACGTCTTACCGGCTCTGAATGACTATTCATCTATAATATCTTGTAACGTAGCTACATTTCAAACTTCACCTCGATGGATTCTCGCTCCAAAACCGGTAGTAATTCTTTCCAACAATTTGGGCCCGGTCGCCTGAGGTCCAGATACAAAATAACAATTATTTAGCAAATTTATTCAGATGATCGCCCTTTGTTTCAACATAATGAGTGGTTGTGCCGGCCGAATTTAAAATGCCATTACTTTGGTAATGTCCACGGTGGAAAATATATGTGATAACTGTTCAGTTTTTGTGATAAAATCGTGCACATGATCAAGGTAAAATGTGTGAATGACTTCAACGTTGTTGTTGTGTTTTTAGACTCTGAATTACATCGTATTATGTGGTGATTTCAGTAAAATTGACAATCTGGATATTGAAAATATAACGTAGGTAACAGTTTTTGATTTTTTAGTTGCTTTTCTTTCCGTCTTTGTCTGCATTTTTTACTAAAAAACGCAACAGATTTTAATGTAATTTATTGTAATTTTCATAATCATTTAGAACATTGAATATAATTATTCCGAAAGGTTTGTGCTAATTTGTGAAACGGTAAAATCTGTGCGTAGCAAGGTGGCAAGACACACATAACAAGCTAATAAGTCATTGCTTATTGTATCACTAAAGTGTCCAAAATAAAAGATTTTCAAGAAGAAATTGAGACCACGGAAACCCACAAAATAGAAATAATAATTACATTAAGTTCGTAACATTATGTTGACTAAAAATACGCTGTTTAACATATAAATTGAAATTACAAAAGAATAACATAAATTCATATAAAATGACACAGCTATGTTGTGCAGTTGGTATTTAGTATATCGTTTCGTTTCTTTTGTTACTAATTTTTAAAATGTTAGGTTGGACAAAGAATCGCTTGTCACTTGCTTTTTCAGTTGCAAGTAGTGTAGATACTGTTGTATTTCATGAGTTAATTTTTATGGCAAAAAATGCCTTTAAATTCTATAGGACTCTTGCTGGTGACACCAACCCAATGACATCATTATTTTCCTGCTGTATTAAAATTTATTTTGGGTTGACGCAACATATTTTCTTCTTCCATAACCCTGGTGTCATCAATTGGCATACCTAAAAACTTCCTGGAATTGAACCTTTCACAATGAGATCGAGACTGCTAAATATTTTAAGAATAAACAACTTACAATTGAGGTTTTAATTGTAAGTCAGACGCGAATTTCGACACAAATTGAATAAACAATTGTATGAGAATTTAGAATGGTACAAGTCTCTGTATTATCAATCACGAGTATTCACAAACTAATTGGACAATGTATTCACATCGTGTGTTTTAACATCTGTTAATTGCCATGAAACACAGTCAAAATGCGATCACGAATTTATCGATTTTAATTTTGCCTTCTAGACATTCCTATCATCAGTTGCCTGACCTTTTCTCAACCATGTTGGTGTCGGCTTCCAGTCTAATCAAATACAGCATAATACATTTTTTTTCCATGGAGCGACTGCTTATCTGATCTCCACAGCCCAGTTAGTACTGGGTAATACGGTATGGGAAGATGCAGCGTTGGTAGGCCTCCCACCAGGTGGACCGACGACATCGTGAAAGTGCGCGGGCAACCGGTGGATGCAAACGGCAGGCTGCCGTTCTTTAAGGCGTTCTATGGGGGATGCCTTTGTCCAGCAGTGGACGTCTTATGGCTGATGATGATGATGAATACGATAACCTTGGTAAAACTGATTGGCTACTGATGACAGCCGGGACCAATGGCTTAACGTGATGTCCGAGGCAGGAAGGAAACTCGGTATGTACTGGGTAGTCACCCATCCACGGACCGACCTAGGCAAGCTCGGCTTAACATGAAGATCGACCCGAGGGGCTGCTATTACAAGACCACGAGCTTTTCTAGACATTCCTACAAAGCACCGAATTCATTATGTTCCCACAGCATGGCCAGCTAGTCAGTCTGCGTTGTGCTGTGGGTGCCCATAGCACAGCATCATGCTGAGTGGCAACCTACTTGTCGCAGTCACGACGTGCAACTATCTTTATTTATTATCCCTGCTTGTTGTATTTTTTAATATCTGTTATGCGTTGTATGTGTATTTTTTTTTGTATGTCTCTTTGTATGCTCGTTATGTTTCTGCGACAAATAAATATTTTTTCTTTCTTTCTTTTCTTTCTAATAGAGTTTTAATATTATTAGGATTTTCATAATGAAACCTTATAATAATAATAATATTTTATCGGTCTATAGAAGTCAGTTATGTATGGTAGACTATTTAAGTAGATATTTATTACGGATTCTTTCAAACTCAGAGAGACATATTTATGTAATGAATAAAGTTATTTTCATAATGAGAATTAATTTGATGTTACTATTTATTTATTGATGAGAAAAAAGTGTTGTAATGTAATGTGTATTCAGTTTGTTTGAATAATGTTTTAATCATAAAATTAATAATATTACTTTGTTGAAATGTAATAATATTGTTATTGAATAATAATAGTTAACCTTTTTAACCTGTGACAGTCGTTACAGGTATTCAGTGACCCAAAAGTCTAACCACTAGTCTTACCGAGGGGTATCATATTACCCAGTACAAACTGGGTTGTAGAGGTCAGATAGGCAGTCGCTTCATGTAAAGTACACAACGGTTGTCAGACTTTCAGTCCACCGACTAGTTGTAACGACTGCCAAAGATCTTAAATTGACAGCCGGGACCAACGGCTTAACGTGCTTTCTGAGGCACTGAGGAAACTCGGTACGTAATGTCACCCATCTACGGACCGACCTAGACAAGTCCTGAAGATCGAAAATATTATCTACTGTTATTATTTAGCCACGAGTTTCTTCACTTACACTGCTTCGTCAAAATCCCTTATTAAGTCATTACCAGCCCCAAAACACTAAAAACAAAACAATTTTTCACGGCGTACAAGCCCGAAAATTTTCAAAGATTATCTATATAATGTACGTTCACAGCAATATCTTGGAAACTGGGCTTGGTCAGCATGTATGACTTGAATACAAATGTTGATTATGGCCGGGGAAAAAGTAGCGGCCATTGTGCGAGCCCCGGGCTAACTCCTCTGAAGGAGTTGCCTCCGTGAAATGTTGGAGCGAACAGGGCGTGGAATGGAGAAGATGATTGCGATTTAAGATTTTCTGAGAAAGTGCGGTTTGACAAAATGTAGTTTTTTGATAATAATTTAGCAGAACTGACTGGCGAAGTTTCGATGACGTTGTGTTGTCAAAATGTCAATGACAAGTTTCAATAACAAATACGGGCGACAATTTTTCAATAATAAATACTGACGAAGTTTAATATGAAGTTGTAACTAAGTTTCAATGGAGAATTTATAGTTTTAACGAGCAATGTTGGAATTGAAATTACGCTAAAGGATACTATACGAACTACAAACATCATGGATAAATAATCATAATAGAATGTTATGAAAAATGTTGAGTAGTTATAATTCCGCAAAAAAAGATCTAGGTCTGGATGCAGGATAAAAAAAATATGCCCATGCAGGAAAACCAATCAGTATTAGAATGCATGTGCAACCTAAACCAAACTATGTATGTTCTTAAAAAATCATAATAATCTCTACATGATTGTGGCTTATACTATCTCACTGTGTAGTAGGTCATTACATTATGCTCGTTATTTACGCAAGTTCTCCAGAACTTGGGTAAATAATGAGATTGATTAAAACTCTACAAAAAAAAAATACCATCCCACAACTACTCCACGCCACCTATAGCCAACTGTCGTCTCTTCGCTTTGGGCGCGCATTGTCCGCGGTACAAATGTGATCAAATTATAAAGACTGGCGGCTAGCCGCCGGCTACACACACAGGACGGAGGCGCGAATAATCGCAACACAGGCCACGTATTATAAATGTATTATCTTGTACCTACACGAGGTATTGTGAGATTATTTTTATGTTTTGGTTAAGGTTTATGGGTTCGAGCGGGGAAAAGGGAACAATGGTCAGCTGTGTTCTTTGTTAATGGATGTATCATGCTGTTGACATTTTACAAGCAATGTTGATATCAGTCATCAATTCCTTATAGGTCAGTGTCAATGAACATAATCACACTATCACATCACACTAATATTACAAAGGCGAAAGTTTGTGTGTGAGTGTGTATGTTTGTCACTCTTTCACGCAAAAACTACTGAACGGATGTGGGTGAAATTTAAAACACACATTGTTTATAACCTGGATTAACACATAGGATACTTTTTATCCCGGTAATATGATCCCGTGGGACAATTATCGAACTCCACGCAGCCGAAGCCGCTGGCACAAGCTAGTTAATTTTTTTTTTCGGACAAGCCCGTTCCCAGTGGAGCCCTAACTCAACACAGGATCCACACCTCGTCTCTTACCCGTCGTGCACAACTAACTACACCGTCCAGAACTTGAATGGAGCAAATGACACAGCTGTCTAGGTTGCTACGTACTGGTTGCACAAAATCTGAGACATTGATTCGAGAAGAAGGAGAAAGTACATTACAACTGTACCCTTACCTGTACCTGTGTCCTTCTATAGTCGCTGTCTTGCCTTCCTCTTTGAGAAAGTGATATACAAAGCGTGTTAGTAAAACATTCGGAACGGTAAGTTTCAAAAGCCGACAAAACGCGGAAGACAAAATGTTATCAATGGAGCCATCATCGATGGACGATGACAGTTGTCCACTTAATGGTAACCGTAGTTTTGTTCCAGAAGGGAATATTAAATAAGCGCAATAACTTAGCTGTTGTAATTAGAATATCAACACAAGTAATCCAGCAGTTTTCCCTAAAAGATAATCAGTAGCAATACAAAGATAACATCACCAGTCCGCCTGCTAACCGTGGTGATTATCCCATCTCCCTCCACCATAACTTACAGTAGCCTACTATGAAACCATGTGATGAAATAGAGTAGATAGACAACAGAGACCCAGCTTTGTAAGAACTGTTCTAAGAAAGGATATATGTGGAAGGGATAAGTTGTGGGTCAGATAACTCAGTAAATTAATGAATGCAAGCATAGTCAAAAAACTAATGCACCAAGTCAGAGGACAACTCAAAGAACAACAATTCTAATTAGGTAAAAGATAGAACAGCCCATTTAATGCACATATTATATGTCCATTGATATTACTATTTCAAGATTACATCCATATACAATGACCGTGCCTCATTGATCTAGTGGTTGCAAGCGGGACTGCTGTGATTGAGGTCCTGGGTTCGGTTCTCAGGTCGGGCAAAGTGTTATTGGGTTTTTATATGAGGAATTTCGCAATTGCAGCCACATAGTCTGGAACTATGCCTAGTTGATGGCAATAGACTCGCACCTTATTACATAGGACTTAAACATAACAGACGAAATGTGAGTGTAGCTACAGCTCAGCCTAACCCTATTTGGATTACCGGCGTGATGTCATGTTTAATTTTCTATGAAACTTGATCTCTGTCACAAATCTACTCACGAATCCCAATAATGTATGTAAAGCAATTAAACACACCGATATTCAATCACGCTATATAAAAAGTTGCCATCAATAATTTGAGCCACAAATGATTCTTAATTGTGAAATTTGGTATGCACCGTAGCTAATCAGAATCGTACGTATTAAATTATCAATAGGTAGCATACAAACAGACTAATTACGGCATTAATCATGAACAGCTGTACGGCACCATTTCTAATAGTGATGGGACAGAGGAACGTAATCGATTTGTGTTATTAGTCGATTTAAAATATCGAAGTCGCATTTAGTGTGTCATCAGTAAAAGTTTCTCATTTTTAAAATATACCTTTTTCACAGACCATCGTAGACATTTTACGGTATCCATTCCAAAATTCACTGTGAATTGAAGAATTTGTAGCCCATCGCTAAATAAATTGATTGTCTAACAATATCATTGAATTTCTGTTATTGCTAAGGTCAAACCTGAATTTATTAAGAAATCAAAATTATGCATACATCAAGCGACATCTTCTCAAATCAACAATACTCAGCACTAATAATTTGCTTAAAAATCCCATCCAATTATAAAAAGTCTCGTGCAATTCGGATATCCCCATCACTAGCCAACGATTTCCCATACTGCTGCAATAAATTTTATAATTTTACCGCTGAGATATGACCAGCCATGGGAACCTTCGGAAGCTGTTTAATATGCAGTATGATAACGCGCCTTATGTATAGAAACCGCTATTATGTGTCGGCAGTGTACAGTAACTATGAGACCAAAATTGGGTGGAACGTGGTTCTCTATCTTTGCCTTATAATTGTCGTATGAGACCATTAGGACAGCTGGCCTTGATATTGAAGGTACTCCTTACATGCTGTATACTAATAATACGACATTGTGTTAAAATAACTAAATAAGGAGCTCATTACTATTGTAAAAAAGCTGCATTTGCAAGTAACAAAAAACTGCTAAAAATAGTTTATTTATTTATTATCTTAATAGCAGGTACCCTTTTTCTTTAGTATAATATTGACTAAAACAAACCAACAACAACAACGCTAAACTTGAATTATAAAAAAAAGAACTAACTAAAAAAAAGAAAAAAAATGTGTCTCCAGAAGGTGGTGAAATTAGGCATTTCACCACCTTCTGGAGACATCTTTTTTTTCTTTTTTTTTTGAAGGTGTCAATCATCAAATGACTCCTCCCGCTCTGGAGCTCTGCTGCCGCATTATCTCTTTCGAACAACCCGCAACCCCGGCAGGCGTCTGCTCTTATGGGCCCCTGCAAATTCTTGAGACACCTGGCAATACAAGTATATGCACTGCAGACAGGTATCTCATTAGATGAACTTCAGTTTTGCTAGCAACAATGCGTAGAAGACTGTTACTGACTATGCATTAGATAGGTATAGTCTATTTTTAGTCTATTTTTTTTCTTGAATAATTGAAATTAAAGACTGTATTTCGAGATGTGTCTGAGTATGGATCAGTACTTAGGTAATTAGACTAGTATTAAGCACAATATTAACACGGGATGGATGAAATTGCGGCAGGTCACGGAAACAATCCGCGACTCCCGAATTTCCTAGTTAGTAAACAGGCTGAGATTGATAAAAATTTAAATTTAAATTGGAACTGCAAAGATAAGCTCTCCGTCCACCTATTCTGCGACTATATATTTTGTTAATTTCTTTACTCCTTTTTTCTAGGTCTAAAGGAATTCTTCAAATTCGTTTCATCATCTCCTTCGTGGTCTACTGCGACCTCGCCTCACTGATCGGTTGCTGTTTAGAGCTGTTTTTTTATTTTAGAGGGTGGGAAATCATCAAATCCTCTGGGTGGAGCGGAAGGGAGTGTCAGACTTCTACTGACTAAAGACCACCCATGTTCCTTCTTAGCCGTTTGTGTCCGGGGCCGCAGTATCTCTTTCGAACAACCCGCAGCCCAATAAGATACTTCATATCATAACATGTTACGACCTGATCAAAGTCAAACCTTACGTAAATTCTACTTAAAAATTATGCTAATCATTTCACTTGACACTTACAACATATTATAGTCACGAGCAATTCGCCCGAGCTGTCAGTGCAGGCGCAGGTCACGTGATTTTGGAAACGGTTATCCGTATCGTTAAGTGATGTCTCACTTTAATGTGGGAACGACGAGTCGCGGTAACAGAAAAATAATGATCGACGCATATTGGAGAGCATGTAATACGAAACAGAATCAATTCAAGTATAGTAAGAAGTTTGAAGTGGATGTACTCACTGACACCTAGCAAGGTGAGATGATGGCAGGTAGAGTAGAGTTGTAACCTAATGGCGTCCAAGGAATGGAAAGAGAAGTGTTGGCCATCCCGTCGGGGCTGCGGGTTGTTCGCAAGAGATACCGCGGCCTCGACATGAAGGGCTAAGAAGGAACATGGGTGGTTTTTAGTCAGTAGAAGTCTGATACTCCCTTTCACTCTGCCCAAGAGCGGGAGGGGTTATTTGATGATTTACCACCCACCATAAAAAAAAAAAAGTGTTGGCCATCCGGCGGCGAGATGAGCAGACGATATTGCTCCCATTTTAGACCCATAAGGAAGCCGAAAAGCCGAGTTTCCTCCGTGCCTCAGAAAGCACATTAAGCTGTTGGTCCCGACTCCCATATATAGATCTTTGGCAGTCGTTACAGGTAGTCAGTGACTTGAAAGTCTGACATCCAGTCTTACCAAAGAGTATCGTATTACCTAGTGTTAACTGGGTTGTGGAGGTCAGATAGGCAGTCGCTTCATGTAAAATACTGGTATTCAGCTGCATCCGGTTAGACTGGAAGCCGACCCTGACATAGATGGGAAAAGGCTAGGCAGATGATGATGAAGGAAGCCAAAAAGCAGTTGTTTTCCCCGTCATTGCATTTTTTATTTGTTCTGGACCATTCTTCCGATGTGCACAAAAAGATTTATGAAGAGTCAGTTTACACCTTGTATTATACTAAGACCTTACTAAATCTTAACTTCTTATAACATTCTTCGTTTCACCTACAATACTTCATGTCAGTCAATTTCATGTAAGTATTTAAATTCGCAATCACGAAGCCATCTTCCCTGATCTCCATACACAAACACATAACCTCTCAAACCGCAGTCGGTTGAACTTTCCCACTGTCTGCTCAACTTTAATCTCTCCGCTTCGACTGACAATGATGTATTGTAGCGCGGAGTCAAAGGTTCGATTCTATTAACATTTTATAATTTGTTTATCCGTTTACCATGTGTGTTGGCTTGTTGGGCCAACGTTGGCTGAATAGTAAGGTTTTTTATTGGTAGATTGTTGCTCTTGAATTTGTGTCCGGGTTCTTTGGATTTTTTCCTGAAAAACCCTGAAGAACAACAATGATTTTCATAAAATTAATAAAACATATATTTGAGATACTCGCAAATTATTTGAGATTTGAGTTATATGTCATTTTCCAAAGTGCTACAATCCTCTAGTTACACAGTCTAGTTAACTGTTTAAAACAATACACTTTTAGCCTATTTTCCCGTTAAAACGTGTCTTAGGTGTTTTAATTTGCAGTAATTTTAAAGTTTGTATAACAAAAAATATACCTATGATATCGTATTTAACATAACATCAGAAACCCCAAATTTTGTCAACTATGATTTTTTTTCAAGTCATGTAAGTAGTAGGAGGAGCCTATTGCTATCAACCGGGCACACATACAAATAATAAACTCTGTGGCTGCTACACCAACAAAAAAAGCTAAATACTCGTGAATCGAACCCAGGACCTCAGCTTGGCAGTGGTCCTGCGAATAAAAAACATCGCATTTCAGACCATCGATTTACAAGCTCTTGTCCTATTCAACCAACTATTGGCCCCAACGTTTGCCCAACAACGGATTCAACCGACTACAATCAATTTGTCAAAACGGAACACATGTACCATTACTTTTATATCTATTTATATGCGACCCAAGACTTATCGACATGACATTACAACAGAACCGATGTAATTTATACAATATTAGGGAAATACCTTATTTTAATCTATACTAATATTATAACGAGGTAAAATGTGTTGGTTTTGTAAGTTTGTTAATAGAGGGTAATCTCTGGAACGAATGATCCAAATTTGAAAATTAGGGCCATGGGGTCCGAGTGCCTACCCAATATTTCGGGAAATATTGGGTACCGGTCGGCCGGATCGGTTGATCGACTCGTCACGTGATCAGAGAGCTGGCCTATTTTTTGGCCAAACAATCAGCATTGCTATTTATCGTGACAATACTGACAGTCTTCTGGACACATAGCCTGTTGACAGCGATATGAACATTTTTTTTGTCGATAATTGTAATTTTACCCTTTTTGATGCTCTTACATAATAATATTATTATAATTCTGTAAATATTGTAAATTTTGTCAATAAATTCTGAAAATTCTTACACTAGCAGAAACCTACATTGTTCGTAGGTGCTACAGGCTATAAATTATATTTATTTCGTGCATAATTGTCCGCGCTATCTCATTTTTTTGCGATCGGAGTCACGGGCAAAGTGCTAGTTCAAATTAATATACCCAAGTTACAGCAAAAGCTTAGTTTTCATTTCTGTGAATCATTTAATTCGTTGAAATGAATTGACTAATCGCTAATATCTTTAAGGATTAGTCATAGTTCTTTTTAATCTGGTCAAAGGTTCTTTTGGAGTATTTGTTAAGTTTGTATCCGGGATAGTGATTAAGCGACTACTAGTTTTTTTGTTGTTAAACAACAGTTAAAGCTGGCTCTTTTAAATTGTTTATTAATACTTATCTTAAATTATTGTATGAGAGCTTCGGCTTAATCACCATTTTGACAGTTGTTTGTTGATCATAGTAGGTATCACAACGGAACTTCCTATTACGAAACCTACTCATAATCACCACTATTAAAGAGCTTACAGGTAATTAAATATGTGGTGCATCTCTCAAAGGCTATAACAAACGCCACATGAGTAAACAGACCACTTTAGTGGCTGTTATTGTCGATTCTATTAATTTATATTACAAACATAAGATATTCGTCGAGGGTTTTTTTGGGAATTTGTACCCAGATCGGTATGAATTTTTAAAAAAAACCTGGCTCACAGCACTTCAATGGAAAAAAAAGAAACAACGTACACAATTCGATAATAATCACTTAGATATGCAATAAATCATAGGCATTTTCAAAACTACGCAGTTACGCACCTCACAACGGTAGCGAACAACCTAGCGCACATCCTAAGTTGTTACGCCGTGGAAGCAACTGGTAGCCATTGACAGCACTAAACTGTTCAGTCGACCGTCAGGCCCTGAGGCAGATAGATAATGCACCAAGTCGTAAGCGTTAGGCTGTTCGACAGTTAAGACTTGGCTGAGAAAGGTAGTGTGCGTATTTTAAATGGTAGTCGGAATGATGATTACTGCGTCAAAATGTGCTAGGTTAGAGACAAAATTACAGATACTGGAATCTCCGAAGGGTTAGGTAGAGGTGTGCCTAATCCTTCAAATGTTGTGGATAGTGATGGGCGGAGGATAAATTCTCGGAGGATAAAAACTCGAGTATTTATCAGAAATGGATAAATACTCGTTATTACTCGTTTTTATCGGATATTTACTTAAAATGATGGATATATATTATTTTTGCGCATGGGGTGGTTTTTTACATTGAATGGCTAGTATAGTTAGTTGGGCTTTCCAAAATACTACATTAAAATTACGTTTTTAAGTTTGGATGTCAAGACGAAGCTACGTGTGATCCCAGCCTCCTTTTGTCTCGTTTCTTTTGTTTTGTTTTATGATCTTCAAGGATATGAAATCCAAAATGAGCTTCGTTTTACCCACTATTACGATTCTTAAAAATGAATCCAATAATCAAATTCTCTCAGCAGTAGCAAAAAGAATGAAAGACTGCATAAAGCCTTTACATTTTTCCGCCTACCTGCTTGACCCAAAGACTCAAGGTATTGAGTTAAATCAAGACGAAGAATTGGAAGCTATGGATTTTATTAACGAAATGGCAGGTTTGTTGAATGTGGAAGTAATGCCAGAATTAGCTGCATATAAGGCCAAGGAAGATTTTGGCGAAAACCTTTTATTTGGAAAACATTAACGAAATCAGCCCTTTAACCTGGTGGAAAGGAGTATGTTCTACGACAAAGTTAAATAAAGTAGCAGTGGGTATGCTTTCAGCACCATGTACTTCTGCCGCAACAGAACAGTCTTTTTTGGAAAGCAAACATTCACAGCTAAAATTGAAATCGCCTCACGACAGAAAAAGCGGTAAAACGCTCCCAACAATTACTGGTACGGATGGAACACGGGCATTCGACATAACTTTCGTCTTGTCCATGTTCATTTAAGACCCACCTGTTGAGAAACGTTACTGAAGTCCTTGAGCATTGTGTTAATATCCTCCAGCGGTTCAGCCATGATGACTATATCATCGGCAAAACGAAGGTGAGTGATATATTCGCCATTGATGTTGATGACAAATCCGTCCCAGTCCAAGGGCTTGAAAACATCCTCCAATGCGTTCGTGAACAGTTTCGGAGAAATAACGTCTCCCTGTCTCACACCTAGCAATTGGATTGGGTTTGTGCTCTCGTCCTGTAATCGGAACGACATAGTGGCGTTTCTATACAAACACTTCAGCATTTTGATATACCTATAGTCAATACGGCACCGCTGAAGAGACTGTAACACCGCCCAGGTTTCGATTGAATCGAAGGCTTTTTCATAGTCCGCAAACGCTAGACATAGTGGCCTATTATACTCCTCAGTCTTCTGTATAATCTGGTGGAGCGTATGGTTGTGGTATATGGTGCTGAAACTTTTTCGGAAACCGGCTTGTTCGGGAGCCTGGAAGTCATCAAACCTGCGTTCGAGGAGGTTCGTAATGACCCTCCAGAACAGCTTGTACACGTGGCTCAGGAGTGAGATGGGTCTATAATTCTTCAATAGGCTGTTGTCACCTTTTTTGAAGAAGAGCACCACCACACTCCTGTGCCATGCGTCTGGCGTAGTACCTTCGAGAATGACGGAATTAAACAACTTCTGGAGGACTAACAGCACTGGTTTTGTACCCGCTCGTAGAAGTTCTGTCGTGATTCCATCATCCCCCGGCGCCTTGTTGCTCTTAAGCTGTTGGAGAGCCATTCTAATCTCATACAGGCTAATGTCTGGGATATCCTCAGTGTAATGTCGGGTCAGTTTCGCTCTGGTGTCCTGAGCTACACTGACAAGTGGCTGTCGGGTCGAGGTGTACAACTGTCCATAAAACGAAGCCAGAGTTGCTGAAAGAGCTAGAGAGCTCTTTCAGCAAATCTGGCTTCGATGAAATTATACTGCTGTCCTCGATCCTCAGTTCTGTCATTTGGCTTTGTCCAATAGACGCATTCTTCGCGAACACTTTCGAGCCCTGGTTTCGCTCATTTGCGGTCTTAACACATTGAGTACTATGGGACCGCAAGTCGTGTCGCATGGACTTTGAGATGCGCCTATTGAGTTTGGCGTATTCCGACATATCTACTGAAGATTGCAGTCTCATCTCAGACCCGTCTTTCATTAACTGGATTGTATTGGCTGAGAGCTTTTGAGGCTTTTTCCGGCGTGGGATATTTAGGAACTTATACTCCACTGCATGGACAGTTTCCACCAACCCGTTGTTTAACTCGTCCCCAACAATTATTAAGTATCGCACAAAATATGTATATATTTTTCTGATTTGGTTAGTGATTGGCAAACATTTTCATGATTGGGTGAAATCATTGTTAATAAAGGCTTTTCATAATTGTTAAAATAATTAATGAAGTACGATACAAATTAATCTTTCAGGATTTCATTTATTTCAATCCTTTTCTTTGTAAATTGATAAAATTTACGTTACAAAAAATGGAGATAGTATTTATCCGCTGTTTTGGATAAATACTCGAGTAAAAACGGACATTTATGAGTATTTATCCATTTTGAGTATTTATCCGGATACAATCCCAACACTAGTTGTGGACGATATTTATTTATTTAGGACAACCAACAAAGCATACACTAAAAATACATGTTAAGCTATTCATAATTTTTTACTTATTATAGTGTAGCCTTAATTAAAGGCTGCCACGGCATGCGTTAATCATAGGACCAAGAAATGCAATACAAATTGTTTGGTAGGTACACATATACAGTTAATTGTTACATAAATCAGATATACAATAAAAATATCGTTGTGATGATGATTTATATTGCGTTCAAAATCTATCACGAATTGAGCCCAGGTCCTCTTGTTCAGAGCGGTTGCAACCACTAGACCAACGATGCTCTCACTTTACAGTTAGTGACATCATCATGACCATCCACAACTCGACTGCGCCCAGTGCTGAGTATAGGCCTCTCTTTGTTTGAGCCAAACTCAAAGCTCTAATTGTGCCAGCTTCATCCAGGATAGTTCCGCAATGGTAACAATGCCGTCTGCCCATCTCGCCGCCGGACGATCAACACTTGTCTTGTCTTTCGGTTTTTCCGTAGTATCTTTCAGTCATCTCTAACATTGTAAATCGGTGTACCATTTAGCTGGTAGCGTTTAGGTCACATGTAGTAGCGTAGTTAGGTACATCTTTAAGGATCTATTTTAAATTGATATTTTATCTGTAACCATTAATATGATCCATTAATATGTCACAGAATATAAAGACCTAGAATACAGGTTGATACATGGTAGGGTTTGAAATGATCAAGACCAGTTTAACCCAATCGATATCTCTTTATGCAGACCAAAAGAAACCTATATTAAACACACTAAACGAAGCTCAACCAATAACTTTATTAAACACCCGCTTCCAAGCAAACTGCCCATTAATATCGATAAAACACCTCATTACGATGATACCAGCAAAAGCAACATACATTTATATACACAAACAGTAGCAATGGTATACGAAAGTATCGCAGCAACCATTTATAATACTTCAAGCCATTTAATAAAGACATTGGACGGCGGCGAACATGAAACGCTAAACGAAACAAAAAATAAATCGATCTAGAATCGATATGAGATCGAGAGCTTAATCGATTCAGTAAAACAATTTAATCGAGCGACATGCGAGTCGCAGATGCAGATGAGATTCTCACATTTGTGAATGTCTGTTAGATGTATACGTTACTTTGTTGAGTGTAAGAAGTAATGGAGGATTTTAAATGAGCTTTCTTGGTTTATTTTATACCGGAAATGCGTTTTGAATTTTTTCGTATTATATTTCGACTACACTCGTTGAAACTACATATTTTCTTGACCAGTAATTAGAGTTAATTTTAAAATCATAACATAACATTACGTATGTTATCCTCGAAGTGCAAGGCAGAGGTTATCGACTTATTAGGGCACCGACATTTCACCAGTAATGTTTAAGTTCCGTGTAATAAAGGACTAGCCTATTGCCATCAACGGGGCATGACTCCGTGGCTACAACGAAACAACAAACTGAAATGCAAATGAAGCTTCATTTCTTTTCAAGTACTGATTTGATTTTAAAATCTTGCCTATTTATCCTTACCTTCCTAGGCTTGAAATCTTCCAACTAGCTCTTAACCAACTAAATGAAAAATACCTCCATAAACGACTTAATAAAATCACACAAGAAAGATCCTACACACATTACATATGGAACTTCACAATTTACATACTCTATTTCTTACGCCACTTACTCCTTAACAGCCTATCGTCCATTATTATGATTAACGCCATCTATTGGCCGATAAGATCAACACATCACCGCGTCGCGACGCCTGCGCAGACGGTAGCCCCCTCGCGTTTAATTGGCCACCAATATTTATTGTTGAAATGAACATATCACGGCAGGATGGGGACATAACTCAGAGCTTCTGTACATCGTGATTCTCCATTTTGTATCGGAGTGTGCGATAAGTGGGACTGAGGATGGGGTTGAGACGAAAGATTTATACTTTTTGAGATAATGATGTTAGTCAAGTTCAGTAAAATCTATTTATTTATTTATTTAAACTTCATGTACAAAAGTGGTACATAGGCGGACTTAATGCCACAAGGCATTCTCTACCAGTCAACCTTTGGGTCAAATAGGACAGCACTGTGGTAGAGCACAAAAAAATAAATAATAAAAAGGATAAAACCATTTTGTAAACATAATACATAAACAGGTGCATACCAGTACATATATATACAGATAGAATTAAATAAACTAATAGATATCTTAATACATTCAGTAAAAAAAAAAAACGAGAAACCTTATAATAATTACCTACTAAGACTAGTGACTTGATTGAGAGCAATTCAGTCCGATTTCAAAAAGTATAAGTGTAAGTGTATCTATTCTGTTAGCTAACTAACGAAGTGGAAAATAGTCGGTCTAAATTGATTTATTTTCTTCAAATACAGACGTCAGCACATGAAGCTACTTGAAACTGGAAATTATCCCTAATCAAACTTAAACCTAGTAGAGAAAATCTATTTTATTAAGTACTAATTGTCTAGCTTGATATGCTAGCGTCTATACAAAGCACAAACATTTTATAGCAGCCATAGGGTATAGTTAACTAAAAAAATCTAATTAGTCCGTCAGATTTCCAAAAAATATTGGACTCGTATTTTTTCTTTTTTCACGTAAACAAACAATGAAGACAATACAGTGCTCTGAACGCTCGTGTGACGCCATATTCTAAGACATTAGTATGACATTTTTTACCGGTGACTGACGTCACGACCCCACTCAAATTTTTGACGCGTTCTAACTTCGTCAATTTTTATTGATTTGATAAAACATAAAATACAAAAAAAAACAATATTATATTATTATTTGTTATTTTTATTAATACCAATATTTTTCGATAAATCTAACAGACGGACTAATTAGAATCATATTTTTTTAGTCAGTAAACATCCCTATTGTAAGTTCTTTCCATTCAAGGTCTCAAAAGTAACAGTTTCGGAAAACGGCCATAAGCCACTTGAGTATAGCTAAAACAATTACTATCTTGCATTATTTAAAGCCATTAACTTAAATAAACTCAAATACAATATCTCTATTATATTCCATACCCAGAAAAAATATACAACTAACTCTACTCCACCGCAGCACAGAGTCAGGAGATAGCAATTTAACGAACCGGCATCACAGCGACGTCTTCATTTATTCAATACTAAACAAAAACAAAACGACGCAAACGGATTACAATATCAATTTAGGAAAGTGAATCGAGTGATTTATTGTAATGTTTCATGTAAATATTGCCCGCGGCTCGAACCGTGTACGTTCTTCTGACGCTAATTACCAAGGTTCGATCTTATACGGCTCAGATAAGTCATAAATCAATTGTGACAGATTATGTCATATTTAGTTTTTAATGGCTCTGTCTATGTTGTTGGAAAAAGTTGTTGATAGAGTTGTTGTTGTGTAAAAAGGAAGGATTTATTGTAATTGTGATGTTGGAGATGGTTAAACTGGATCCTGTATGTACATATTTTAGCCCCGGTTTGTTGTGGTGAACTAGGCGGTTATGCGAGTTCAGTTGCCTTTGTTGTGGCAGTACTAAAAGTGCTATAGCAACATAGTACAAAAAACTATTACAGCGCGCAGCGCCATCTATAATACAAATGAAGAACTAATATCAAAATTCTAAACAGCGTAGTTCAAGTTAACTGCGACTTAAGACTGTTTAAAAAAACTTGATGGCACCCTGTCGGGCAGTTAGCCTCTATCGGACACAACACCCGTCGGAGGATCCTCCGTTTTCTTTGGGGATGAAGAAATTTACACTCTGTTTATATCCGTAGAGATCCGCAGCGAATAAGCAAAACCCAGAATTAAAAAAAAACCTATCTGAATACGCTGTCAACAGTTGCTCTCAGCATTCGAAAAACTAATCCTACTTTCTTTTCTTGATAGCTCCTAAAATAAAATCTGTCGTTATCAGATTTTTTAGAAAGGACAGCTATTCCGCTAACATTCGCAAAAAAACAATAATATTCGTAAATTGTTTAAAAAAATCCTTAATCTTTTAACACACTCAGCAACCTCCTAATATTACCATAATCTCGTAATAACGCATTTTACTACACAAGGTCAAAATGCAAATTCACAAAATGACATCATTTCACCTGCTAACAATAATGTTTATTATAATTTACGACCTCTTCATCGTTTTCACACAGATTTTTATAGTATTTCTCCATTGTGAACTAGAAGCTTTATCTCGTAACTAAATCTATTAAAAAACGACTATTTTTCGCCGTATTCTAATGACTTTTTTTCATCTTTTTGTCAAAGTGTATCGTGTCATTTTTATTGGGTAGTAAAATTCTACTAAATTCGTTGAACCTAAAATCGATATACAATTGTCATAAACCTAAAGGTTATGTATGATTAGGTTGGATTTGTTTTATCTTTAACATCACATCACGCCTTTAATTCTTCAAGGGTTAGGCAGAGGTGTCCCTTATACCTAATACACGCACATTATGTTATGTTAATGTCTCATGTAATTGGTGGCGAGCCTATTGCCATCAACACACACACATAACATAACATCACGCCTGTAATCCCCGAAGGGTTAGGCAGAGGTGTACCTAATAGTATATCCACATTTCTCCAGATATGTTTAAGTCCCATGTAACAGGGGGCGAGCCTATTGCAATCGACCGGGCACAAATCCAGACTCCGTGGCAGCTACTGGGAAATTCGTGATGAAAAAACCGAAAAACACTATGCCCGACCCAGAAATCAAACTCAAAACCTCAAGCTCAGCACTGGCGCTTACGACCACTAGACCAGTCCAGAGGCAGTCTGTTGTTTTTTAATTGTCTTATCTTCGTTTCTACGCACACCTGTTGAATATAAAATACATTAACATTTTTTTTGCGTTAATGGGTTATCTCGGGTCACCATCTTGGATCATTCATTATATATTTTAAAATTGTGTAATCATTTCTAAAGAAAAAACTAAAATCAACACTTTTTTTCTATTTTAGTGACGAATAAGAATGATTTAAAAAAGCATTTAATTATTATAAGATGCAAATAAATTATTTTGAATGCGTAGCGAGCTTGAAAAGTAATTTTTATAATATAATACCTATATGTTTTTTTTGTAAAAAGCAGGGCATCTCCTAATTTGTGTAAATGATTTCATAAGCTAGTCATCACCTCCCTAGCCTTTTCCCAACTATGTTAGGGTCGGCTTCCAGTCTAACCAGATGCAGCTGAATACCAGTATTTTACATGAAGCGACTGCCTATCTGACCTCCACAACCCAGTTAATACTGGGTAATACGATACCCTTTGGTAAGACTGGTTGTCAGACTTTCAGGTTTACTGACTACCTGTAACGACTGCCAAAGATCTGTATATGGCAGCCGGGACCAACAGCTTAACGTGCTTTCCGAGGCACGGAGGAAACTCGGTCACCCATCCACAGACCGACCTAGGCAAGCACAGCTTTACTTAAAGATCGACCCGAGTGGCAGTTCTTATTAAGCCATAATATAAGCTAGTAAACAAAAAAATCCCCAGAAAGCAAATGTTTAAAAGTCTTTCAATTTTGAATTTGTTATCGCAAAAATCGTCATCATCATCTTCCTGCCCTTGTCCCGTTCTATTTGGGGTCGGCGCAACACGGTTTATTCTTCCAGTCTCTCCTATCAGACGTCACGGCATCATTTACTTCTTTCTCTTTCATATCATTTCTCACATAATCCATTCATCTTTTCATCTTTCACATCGTAAACATAACCAACAAAATACCAAAAAATCCACACTCACAAATTCGGCCGTACACTATTCCACTCACCTATTGCTCTATTGCTGTATTGTTGCTATATTGCCCCTCTGAAGTATCAATCAGCGGACATAAGCAATTTGCTGTGTTTCAATAGGACACAGACTAACAGAGTCAGTGCATCAATGGCGAGTGATTGAAACTATTTTTGTACGGGAGTGTTAGTTGCTGTTCTGGGCTACTAGTTGTTGTGTGGTGCAATTTGTAAGCTGTGGCTTGGTTTATTCTTTCTAGTAATTAATAGAGAAGCATTAGTTAGTCTGAACGTATTACAATCTGACTGCGACCTTGATACTAAGGATAGCCTGCTGAATTCAATTTTTGTTACGTTTTTTGAACCTGAGCCAGAGTTGCGGCGTTTGTTCGAAAGAGTCAATCATTCTCAGAAGATCCATTGGTCAGATCCGTGATTGATTAGTGGACTTACCGTGTCCCTGAAATGCAAAGGGCATAAGAAAGAACACTTACCGGGCTTTAGTCAGTAAGAATCTGACACTCCCTTCTGCTTCGCCCAGAGAGTGAGGAATCATTTTTCGTTCGGGAAGAAACGTTTCCAATTCAAAAAAAAAGGGGGAATCCCCTTTTTTTCAAAAAAAAGGGGGTTCTATCAAGAGCCAAAGTTTAGAGACAAACCAACATTTATTTAGGAAGCTCAAATAATAAAAGCGTCATCACGTTTTTGTACTCATCAGTATAAATGTTGATGGACGAAGACCAAAAAAAAACTGCATGGATTATGTGAGGATTAATTTGAAGGAAAAATCAGTACTTGATAGCGAGACGATTGACGGGGGAGGATGGAAGAAAAAAACGTGATGCACCGACCACAAATAACTTGAGCAGGAAGGGCAGGAAAAGACAACCCAGTTAGTACTGAATACTATACCCTGAGACTAGTTGTTCGACTTCCAGGCTACTATATCTCGGCCGCGGGAAGCGCTCCGGGCGTCGGGGGCCACGTGATGGCTTCCAGCCATCATAGACGCGGGCCTGTGAACGGTGAATGATGGGCTTCCTCGCCGTCCGTCCGTCTTCTGACGACGACTGGTCGTGTTGACGGCGCGTTCGTGTTCCACGCGCGCCTCAAAGAGATGAGCAACGCTGAGACCAGCCTAATATTCCGCTAAAATCCAACTTGGAACTAAAACCACATATTCCAAGTAACATCTTATGCTCTGTACCGTACAATGAAACAACTAACAAGTACTCTGTCATCACATAGAGCAGGTTGTCGGTATGCAGGTCGTTGCACCGGCGCACGCGTTTGGAAATACGCGACATTTCACCAGACTAGCCTCCGAATGTAATTGGTGAAGACCTAGAATCTAGAATAGTGTTACAAAATCTTGGGTGTGACGTCCGTTTTTTATTATTTTGTTTTTGTTGCGTGTCTGTTTTTGGGTTTTGTTTGATGCCAATGATATGAGGATTGTGTCAAAACGTGCGTCATTTTATGTCGTGAATTATCATATTATTAGGAAAAAGCTAAGATGCTTATCAAATCAAATCAAAATCAAATAATTTATTCGCATTATATGGGTAAATAGATGATACATAATGCATTACATAATACAACAAAAAAGATCCTCATATTAACCATTTCTGGTATGCAAAACTTAAAACTTAAAATAAAAGTTTAAAAAAATAATGAATTGGGTACCTATCAAATCATAGGTACACATTTACATTTTGAACTACATACTAAATTAACTGGTTATTATTGCACTGATAGGAACATTGTAAGGCGCTACACTAATTTTCTATTCTTATAACTAAGGTATTCCTGGGTCGTGTAGAAACATTTATTGACTAACCAGGCGTACAGTTTTTTCCGGAATAAAGGAATAGATCTAAGGTCTTTTAGTTCACTAGGTAATTTGTTAAATAATTTAATTGACATAGGGTAACAATTTCTTCTAAACAGATCTGTCACATAGAATAATCAATAGACAAAAATCTTTATTTCACAAGAAAGTGGTTACAAAATTATTGCATGTCCCTGACTCCTGTACTAGGTAGTAGACCTGTGTTACAGGAGCCAGTGACTTCTCCCTTACGGAGATTTTACAGAATCTTAGGCAAAAGGATTAACAAAAATAAAACGATAAAATTAAAATCGTTTAAAGAAGCCTATATTGAATTTGGGATTGTTTGTGCGTGAGCCTGTGTTTGTGTGTGAATTGAATGATGGCTTTCATCGAAATAAAATACTTTCCACCGATCTCTTATACAGAATAGACGAATTTGAGACGTTAAAGACTTTTTTCGTGTTACAGTCGTGCACACACATAAAACCTTTAGAATTGACCGAGCCATAACGTCCTAAGTTCTCAGAACCGAGTGAGTCACTATGTAATTGGTCCAACGCCGCATGGAGTTTGTACCCAGTCACCGTATAGTGCAACTACCTTTAACAGTCTAAAGTTAACTTTACACACTTCATAAGATTTACCAGTCAGAGAAAAAATCTACTAAAACTAGTCACTCTAACGTGACAGTACTATGATCAGTTCAACCATCATCATCTGCCTAGCCTGTTCCCAACTATGTTGGGGTCAGCTTCCAGTCTAACCAGATGCAGCTGAATACCATCATTTTACATGGAGCGACTGCCTATATCCCACTATCCATTTAGTACTGGGTAACATGATACTCCTTGACACGACTGGTTGTCAAACTTTCGTGTCGCTGACTACATAAAACGACTGCCAAAGATATAAAAATGACAGCTGGAACAAACAGCTTACTATGATCACGTCAACCAAATATTTATTTAAAGAAACAATGTTTTAATCCGAAGCATAAACGTCAATTACAGCAATTATAAAACCATCAAAAACATCTTACACACAAAACAATACTCCTTGGACAATGCACTTTATTTTAAAAGGTTTCGATCAAGCGGCTTCCTTTAAAAACTTACAATATCTGGCTCTTACTCACGAATGCAATCAACGTCCACGACATGGGGATGGGCTAAAAAGATAAAAGATAAATAAAAGGTAAGGCATAAAAGAAAAAAGTGAGTCTTAAAAATAAAGACACATTTAAAAATAAGAATAATAAAGTTGCGTATGAGACGCGTTGGATCGGATTTGCATTTTTGGCTACCGCGACGTAGGGCGTGTTCATACGGGGCCATTTATTAACGCGCCCGAAATATGTTATTATTTTTCGATTATAACACTGCCCCTTGACTTAAATTGTCTGGATTACATGAGTTAAATGCCTGGTGTTCTGGATGTATGGCTTTTGCACGTCTGTGATATGGTTTATGTTGAATTAATGTGAAGAATTCGAGTTGTAATAAATTGAAAATATTATTTCTTTTATAATACGAGTTTCGTTATTTAGAAAATGAATAAATAACAAGGACTCTGTTTGAATTATTATTATACAAAGTTCCTTTCTATCTAATCTACTTGGTTCATAGAACACTTCAGTTATTCGATCAGAAATAGAAAAGCATATTTTGAAACTCTTTAGGAAAGAAGGAATTAATCCGACATCGGCCCCATTTGTAACTATCTTAAAATAACTGATTTTTTGTTTCCTTTCCAAATTAAATAGTTCCATCGATTAAAAAACCAGGCCTAATTAGCACAATTTAATTCCTATTTTTCATCTGGAAAAAGACTCCATGCATTTTCATAACCTGTAATCTTTATCGTGTTAGGAATAGATAAAGATATCTGTAATACACTTTATTTTTTTCCAACGATGTTTTTGTTCAAACAAGCCCATTGAATTCACCCAGAGGCACGATTCCTGATTTCAGGCTGTCACAGAAAAAAATCATACTGAAATACAGCCAAAGTATGGAACTCTCTGCTGGTATCTGTATTCTCTCCCACATTTAACCCATCTGCCATCAAAGCAAGAGTAAACAGGTATCTTTTGGACACGCTCACTCCATCATACACCTCATCCATTGCTTTCCATCAGGCAAGACCATGATCATGAACAGGCCCATTATAAAAATAAATAAAAACCAACAATCGTTTTTTCATCCCTGTGGACACATTCTTACACCTGTCGGCAGTTCGATCGCCCTTAACATGTTGTAATAAACTGCACTACCCGTACTAAAACTTTATACGCTTTGACATCTTGGAGTATGACTCTAGAACTTACTTTGTTGCTCGGTTGATTATGTCGTCTCCTATCTCTTTGTCTTTCATTGTAGTATGGTAAATGTGGAACGGTCCGTATAGGGTTTGTGGATGATGTCTTCTTCATGTAGGGAGATAAAAAACCACAGAAATAAATACTTGGGTGTCAAATTAAGCAGAATTAAATGAGATCTCATGTCAGAGAGATGACGTTTAAAAGAGATTGAAGATCTCTAACTTACTAGTGAGATGCACTGAAAAAGATATTTGTTTTGAAATGAGTTTTATATACATCCTCGCAGTTACACATTTACAACGCAGCTAGCACATTCTTCAGGATGTGTCTAAGTAAACTTCCAAAGTCCAGGCTGAAACTAATTGAACAAAAGCTAGCAAGATTGTTTTTGCTGCAAACACTCTTCGTTCCAGACCTAAGAAACGATGGATGGACTGTGTAAAGGATGATATGACCAGAAAGGAGGTATTTGATGAGATGACAAGTAATAGAGGGAAGCATGGAAACAGAAGACATTGCTAAGCCGACCCCAGATAAATTGGGATAGGGCAGAGAAATGACCTAGTTCCTGCGTGGACAGACTAGTTAGGATATTTAAATCGTTGAAAATATGTTTTGTTGTAATATTCAAGAGCTGAAAGTTCATTTAACAGTGAATACTAAAATGCAACACTGTCTGTGTGTGTGTCTTGTCCATTTCTCAGGTTTCAAAATGCACCAAAATTAATCATTATTATAAAAGTAAACATCTACATAAAATTCCTACACTACAGACAAAACCAGTCAAAAATAGTAAATTAATTAATCAACAAATATCTTAAAATCCCGAAATATGGATGATATTAAATCAACGGACTAACATTAACCAGTTATGTATTAATACTCGTATTTTGATAAATAATTCCGTTTGTTCATATGAGTTGCTAAACCAGTTGAAATCGAGTATACAAGACTCAGATCAAGTCAGGTGTTTTGCATTATTTTATTGTTTAACGAACACTTTAACCTGAACCAGACCCTGTTTCTGATCGGTTAAAGTCTGCTTTTCTGTGATGGAAGTCCTAGGTTCTATTTTACGGCGTATCACAGTAGATAACCTAAGTATTTGCATAGTAGTTGCAGATGTGGTTACGATAGTGACCACCATTGATTTTTCATGCTGATCGCAGGATAGGACAGCGAATGTATTGGATGTTGGACATTGCGACGAAGTTGTAGGACGCAATTGTGGGGGAGCATAATGTGTGTAAACGTGTTGGTTAGTTTAATAGCTTTGCGAAGCATTTATGATGTGGATCTTGGTTAATTACTTCAGAGAGCTATTTTTGAAGGAATTGACTCAGACTTTTAAATCCTCGTCAATTTTTCAAAAGTTTTGTTGTTACTTTATACATATCGTTTAACACAGACTGCACTTTTATGTGTAATTGTTTATTGCTGTTTACTTACTTGTATTCTAAGACAGTCATGTTAATTCCACCTTACCACTCTGGGCCCGTTGTGCATTACACCCAGCTCCCTTCAAGAAGACGAGTCCTCTATCCCAGCTGTGGGCTTGTAAGATAGAAACTATGATACTGTAAACACACAGTTATTAGCACTGTATTGGAACAGCATTGCCTATAAGTAACATTATTTTGAGGCTATTCTATTCTAATACTATTATTTATTTATTTACAAACATACAAAATATAATACAGGGTATAACATTGAAATACAAGAGCATAATAGTATTATTGAAACAATCCTCATCTCCTGTTATCATAATCAGCCTACACAAGGTCCACTGCTGGACATAGGATTCAATCGCACGCCACTCAACTGAATTCTCAGCAACTCTCATTTGCAGTAATGTAATACTATTAAAGTCCTTATTCCAAGCGCTTTTTAACCCTATAAACAAATTGATGTGTCTCGATCCTTAATAATAAATAATAATAATACATTTTTATTCATAATTATAAGGTAACGTTTATACAATTTTTCTTAAATCTAAAATAAAGTTCACCAATAATTTGTGCCTGAACTAGGTAATCCTGTGTTTCAGGCGATTGTAGGTAACATTAATCTAACAAATAATCACATAATATATTAATCTTATAATTAGGTAGGTATGTAAACAGGTGTATAAAATTAAAGTTAGACTAATCTCTTAAACGATAATGAGTTAAACGATACTAGAACTCGATAGTGCCTAAATTGAACAAATGATATTCAATTAGAATTACTAGGTTGAATATCTGAATCATGTAATACAACGACTTTCCAAGCTTTATAAATATCATTAATCATTTAGTATCTGGTTAATCGGTTGGGAAACACATCATGTAATAGGAAATGGTGACTCAGACACCTGCCAAACCCCTGATAGGTTTAGAAACGGCCTGTCAGTTCACTTAAAGGTGACCACGGGTACCATTACAAAGACGTCTTGAAACTTATATACATTGTCCGTAAAGTAGACACCATAGTTAATGAATAGGGGTGTTTCCTGACTAAAACAAATACGTATCCAATATTTTTCGATAATCTAACAGACGGACTTCTGTTAGATTATCGAAAAATATTGGATACGTATTTTTTGTTTTATCAATTCAATAAAAGTTGACGAAGTTAAACCGCATCAAAGATTTGAGTGGGGGGTTGTGACGTCATTCACCGGTAAAAAATGTCATACTAATGTCTTAGAATATGACGTCACACGAGTTTTCAAAGCACTGTATCGTCTTCATTGTTTATTTACGTGAAAAAAGAAAAAATATGTGTCCAATATTTTTTGGAAATCTATCTGACGGACTAATTATTTTTTTAGTTCACTACCCTATTACCATGAGTCATAGTTAGGATCGTCTTCATTCTCCTGCCCTTGTCCCAATTTATTTGGGATTGACGCAGCATGTTTATGTTTTCTTCTTCCATACTTCTCTATTTCTTATCGCAGCAGACACTTTCTTGCTATATCATCCTTCACACAGTCCAGCCATCTTTTCTTTAATCTTCCTCTACTTCTTATCCCTTTCATACTCAAAACTTTTGTCACAATGTTGTCGGTATTCCTCTGCATCACATGCCCATACTATGTTATCATAGCGTAATACTGCTAATTTCGGTTAGTCCAATGCTTACATATAACTTTGTGTTTACGTGAACCAACAACCATGGTGAGTCTTTAGCTTTAGTGTCTCCTCTTTTCAAACGTTCCACCCCTTTTTTTTTTTGGCGGGTGGAAAATCATCAAATAAGCCCTCCCGCTCTTGGGCAGAGCGAAAGGGAGTGTCAGACTTCTACTGACTAAAAACCACCAATGTTCCTTCTTAGCCTTTCATGTCGAGTCCGCGGTATCTCTTGCGAACAACCCGCGGCCCCGACGGGAATCTTCCATCCCTTGAATAAGGATGACAATACTGCTTAATGGTAGAACAGGTAAGATGGTACCTTTTTCCAACCACTCTACAAGATATGTACGTAAGAAAACACTTTTACGTAAATTCCTTGAAAATAAAATCCCTTAAGGTATCTTTTTCCATCTCACTGGCGTTTTCCCATGGATTTGTTATGGTCTGATATGCTCATTAGCAAGTGCACGACCATTTCCTTTATCCGAAGCCTATTCCTACCTATATGGTGTTTATCTAACTCCGCGGGGAACGACTTTTAGGGAAACTGGGTTGGAGCACTATAGAGATATCACTGTGCAGGTGGATGCCTTTCGTTTACCAGTTGATTTATTGGTTTAGGTTGGTGACACCTGAAAATTCTATAATAGTGAATTATTAATATGTAATCATAACACTAGGAAGTGTCGAAAGGTGGACGTTTTGGAGGACTGTCTCTTGTAAAATTTGACGTTCGAAAAGTTCTGATTATCAGCCTAATTTAAATAAATGACTTTTGATTTTGATTAATGATAAGCAAAAGTAAAAATCTCTGTCTGTCTGTGTTCTTTTTACACCTTAAAGGTTTTCATGTTAGGTTGAAGGCTAATTTTAATCCCAGTTGCATATACATTTTGAAGTAAAGTGCAACCGCGTGCATAACTTAATCGAATAAAAAATAATAATTGCATGGTGAATTAAAACCGATATTTATGGTTTATTTGATAAAAAATAAATGTTGAAAACAGACATTTTATTGCTCATTAAATAATGTGTTATTATAGATTAACATTTATTTCGGATACTTTTAAAATTCTACTTTAAGTTGGATGTTTCCTGGATCTTTGTGATTCTTAACTATAATTTTTCAACTCTGGTATTGGCATTACTATAGCTAACCCATATCATAATCCCATATTGCCCCATTGCTGGGCAAAAGTTTCCCTCGATTCCTGCAACATTTGTATTCAAGATTTATTAAAGACATTAGAGATAGGTACGTAAAAACAGCAGCCTTAACTTTCTTAGACGTCCAAACTCCCAACACAATATCCGCCTCAACTAACCCAGCCCCAATCAACAACCCAACCTGATTAAACGAACCAGTCTATCCACTAAGACCTAACAATGTCCATTCAGTCCAACAATCCTAATCTATCTGCTTCATTAGCACTATCAAAATAAATACGTCACTCGATATCCTACCGTAACAAGCCTTAGTTTATCACTTATCTTAAGGTTGGAAAGTGTTAAATTGTAGTGATTATTTTGATTGCCCCCGGTGGCTGTCCTCCAAGGAATCTGGTGTGCTTTAATTGCTTTCAAGCGGGATCTGTTTGCGTGATCTCTGGACGCCGTCGCCATTAGTAACTGACTTGCGGCGAAGAGTAACCCTTTGTCTCTTTTGTAGTGATGTGCAAAGTATATTCGATGAGTGAGAGGTACGAATGTTTTAATTTGACAGATATTTTTGTCGTGTGGTTAGTGCCTCCTGGTGTCAGATTTTCTTTGCCGTCTATGGGTCCCTGACTTGGCTATACATGCCTTTGAGAAATATCTCTCTGGCATGCTGGTTTCCTCACGATGTCAAAATAATGATTTCACAGATGTCAAAATTACTCAATAATAACATCACGCCTGTAACGCCCGAAAGAATAAGCAGAGGTGTACTTAATACTGGACTCACAATCCGCCAGTTATGTTTTAAGCCCGCTGTAATAAGAGACGAGGCTATTTCCACCAACCGGGGATGAAACCTAAATCCGTGGCTGTAACTGACAAATTTCTGATGGAAAAACCCAATAATACTTTGCCCGACCCAGGAATCGAACCCAGAACCCAGAACTCGCCATTGTGACCATTCGACCAACGAGACAGTCTCACAATTATGTTGCGATTTTAACTGTGTTGGAACAAAGATGAATTCTAACATTTACAAACAAATTGATGGCAATAGCATTTTAACATTAACAAATAGATATTTAATTAAAACAGAAATAAGATAAACATACAACAATCAACATCACTCGAGACAAACTCGTCCCACAAGTTCCAAGTTGTGTCGCATCCCTACCGCTGGTATTTAGAAGCCAACTTTTTTCATTGTTGCTAAAAGCCGTCGCATGTATGTATTTGTTATTGTCAGCGGTAAGTATGTGTGGATTATTTTATTTATATGTGAGTGTAGGCTTTATAACTGTAAGCCTCTGACACTGGATGTAGCATTCATTGAATAGCTGGGTCTTGGGTGTTTTGTTTAGGTTTAGGTTTAATATACTTTATTCTCAAAAAAGACAAAAAGCCACTTACATGAGAACATAATGTTAACATAATGTAATAAACTTATTCTAGGTAACGGTCACAAATACAATACAATAAATAAGTGGTCTTAGAATTATTTTGTTTTAAATTGAATTTTAATTTGGATACACTTTCAACGGTTTTAATCTCAACTGGTAGGTTAGTAACTTTATTTGTGCATGCTTTCAATAATATAATTTGATAGTTTAGATTTAAAACCGTTGAAAGAGTTTAATTTTTTTATAAAAGACGGTAAACTATTATAGAATTGTGCTCCTTCATAGGTGATGTTTTTTTTAGCATAATTTGTACGTGTCTTTGGCAGGACAAGTAGACTCGGTCGACGAAGACTACGTTTAGTTTTGATGAAGGAAGGTGAGAAGTTGTGTGATGGCTGGAAACTAAGTCTTGCAGTAGTTGGTTAAAAAAATAATGTTGCTGAATCGAGCAATCGTTATACCATGTTTAATTTTTTATGTTTTTTTTTACTGAAGGGAACGGCAAACGAAACTTACAATATTAGAACTAGCGAACGTATCATAACAACAAGTCTGTAATCCACGAAGTGTTAGGCAGTAGTGTACCTAATAGTACACCCGCTTTTCGTCAGCTATGTTTTAGTCCCATGTAGTAGGGGGCCTATTGCCATCAACCGTTCACAAATCCAGATTCAGTTGCTGCTACTGAGAAATTCCTGATTAGAAAGCCCAATAACAATTTGCTCGACCCGGGATTCGAACCCAGGACCTCATGCTCAGCTGTCGCATTTGCGACCACTATACCAACGAGTTGACTAGTTAACAAAATCAAAATTTGGTTACAACATAACTCACAAGAAGGAACAAATTATGTATTATCCTAACTGCCACAGAAATGAAAATCAAGAAAGTCAATGAACCCAACGAAAAGACAAACTTTTTCTGCCAACAATAAGCCCAAAATAGACTGAAACGGAAAACATTTTTCCAAGACATCCTACCCTCCTATAAATTAAGCAACAATAATCGCCATTTTCGTTCGTCGTAAATATGTTAATACAAAGAACGTAACGATGTCCCCCGGGAGGAACTGGGGCGACAGGGCACAGGGGACGGATGGGAACAGGGGCCGTAGAGACAATGGGACGAAATTACAACCGGCCAATTGAACTGCTTGTAAACTTGATCCCCTGTATTGTTTCCGCACTTGATACGGTGAGGGGACGAAGAGGATTTGATACTTGGAAAAAAAAAGGAGTATTTTTTGCATGAAAAAAGAAATTCTTGGGAAATACAAACCTTAATTCTTCATCTTAGTTCGGTAGACTTCCAATGCTGGACAGATTTTCGACCTAACCTAGCAATTCATGGTTGAAAGTTTAATTCCCACAGTCAAAAGATAATAAAGAACTAAAAAATTAATCATCAACGGGCAAAAAAAAAAAAAAAAAAATTGCTTTCTTTAATGGGCAGCGTTCGGGAAACTACGCGACATCTTTTCGTCTAAAATTCCGCAGTGTCTTAAGATGAGGATGAGGATAACCAGTGAGTGTTGCCAGTGATGACTTATGGCTCAGAGACATGGTACTTAACTGCTGGCCTCTTAGAGAAGCTAAGAGTCACACAACGAGCCATGGAAAGAGCTATGCTCAGAGTTTCTTTGAGCGATAAGATTCGAAATGAGGAAATCCACCGAAGAACCAGGGTCCCGACATAGCTCACAGAATGCAAGTTGAAGTGGCAATGGGCAGGCCACATCGCTCGAAGAACCGACAACGGATGAGGAAGGAAGGTTCTCGAGTGACGACCACGAACCGACGACATTGCCCAGCAGTGGACGTCTTATGGCTGATGATGATGATGGTGAATTGCTTTTGTAATAAATATAAATTATCATTAAGTTTCTGAACAGCGAATATTTACAAAAAAAAAAGTTACGAAAAATTTATCTTGACAGTAAACCTCTTTTTTTTTGGGCGAGCGGAAAATCATCAAATAACCCCTCCCGCTCTTGGGCAGAGCAAAAGGGAGTGTCAGACTTCTACTGACTAAAAACCACACATGTTCCTTCTAAGCCCTTCATGTCAAGGCCGCGGTATCTCTTGCGAACAACCCGCAGCCCCGACGGGAGTAAAGTAAACCTTTGGTGATCTTCATTAAGTAACCAAAGTTTTATAGCGAGATAAAAACAACAGAAGCTACTTACTTTCACCGCGCACATCCTATTCAGTAATTACAACATAGATTTACAACATAGATTTAGACCCATCCTAGTACTTAATTACGTTGTTTACCACATTGTAATATTAAGGCATAAATCACTTTACTAATAACAACACTATAAATTGTTAACCACTCATAAAACCGGACTTTCTACGCGGAAATTCTCATGGAACAATATTATTAAAAATACCGGAGCGACGAGTGATCATCAATTATATTCTCTTCCTTGACATCTTTTATTATTTACCTTATATTTTGTACAATAACATTTTGTTATGTAAACATGCAGTTTGTTGTTAAAACTCTCTTCAGTGCGAGGTGTTGGATAACCATGGTGTTGTGTAATGCTTTGTTAGATATAGAATGGATGGATTCAAGTGTTGTTTATCAAAACATAGATGGTTCGATTTATTGGAACTTTCAAAAGTGGCTGTGAGAATGTCAGAAGGTTACCTTAGTGGAATAACGTACGAAATGTGGGTGTGATTGTTGAATTTTTTAGAGTATGTTAAGATTATTGAGGGCTCTTCTCAAAGGCTGGTGTGGCAGCGGTAGCCTCTTTAGAAGCCTTAAGAGAATTTAATTGAAACATAATTGGTTAGAACAGTTTATATTACTCCTGTGTCTTCACAAAATGAAGGTATTTTAATAACCACATCTCACTAAGAAATATTTCAATAATTCAGCATCATAATAAAGCAGTGAAAGCCGAAAAAGGTGAAATTATTCTTAGTGAAACGAGACACTGTGCACCCGCTATCATAAGGATCATATCTATAAGGATCTTCTATTCTCTTAATATACTTAAAAAATATTGTGATCCAATAATTTTTCATCTTGAATTTCTAAGTAGCTACAACTGTTACATTACATTAGGCCTTTACATTAGGCGCGAAATGTGGTGTGGTTAATACACACAACTCTGCCATAACCTAGGATTTACAAACGTGATATGATGTGAAATTTATTGATGCCCACTTTTTATACCAAAGTATCAACTCTACTCGCTCGCACTACATAGGTGCGATATAGCTCGTCAATTTGTTCGCGTCAACGCGCCTCTATTTAGTCCCGCATTTGTTCCGTGTGACAGTCGCTTTATTTTTTTATTGGCTTTATAGATATGATACATTTGATATGACGAATTAGCTTTAGCTTTAACTAAGAGCTGTCATGGACAGAACTTGAAATCTAATGACTAGTAGAACCGATATAGAAACTGCCAGATTGTTATTCATCATAATCTATAATGTTCCCACAGCTGGGACACAGGTTTCGTCTCTGTGAGGGGAATGAGCTATAATCCATCACGCATAGTACGGGTTGGTAGATATTGTCACATGTCTTCGAATTTTTGGTTCCAGGACAGGTTTCCTCACGAAGTTTTGTTGTTCATACCCAGACAAATTGCTTGCTGAGGGTGAGATCCTCCCGTCGGGGCTGCAGGTTGCTCGCAAGAGATACCGCGGCCTCGACATGAAGAGCTAAGAAGGAACATGGGTGGTTTTTAGTCAGTAGAAGTCTGACACTCCCTTTCGCTCTGCCCAAGAGCGGGAGGGGTCATTTGATGATTTTCCACCCACCATAAAAAAATAAATAAAAAAAAGGGTGAGATCCTGGGTAAGATTCCCGGGTAATTTTCATTGTGTTTCCTTTACTCGACATGCTGTTATCAAAATATTATTTTTGGTAAGCTCCTTAAAGTAGTTTGGCGTTATTTAACATAACATCACGCCTATAATTCCCGAAAGTTTTTCTAGAGGTGTACCCATTATAGTACACCCATATTTCGTCAATTATGTTTAATAGGCTCGTCCCCATGTAATAAGGGACAAGTCTATTGCCATCAGTCGAGCACAAATCCAAACTAAACGGATGTTACTGAGAAATTCAGGGAACCGATTGATTTTATGGCCAGCAGTCCCGATTGCTACCTAAATAACGCTTTCATATGCACCGAATCAAAATAACATCGTGTAAAGAAATAACCGGTCAAATCCGACATTAAATACGTTTCCCAACAGTGCCTCCTACATTCGAACCCATTGAAAGTGTCCACTACTTATGTCATTATAATCCTGGATTGCCTCAGATCCAGTTCTAAACTAAGTCCTAGGTATACGTTCTAGATATTGCGCCGCGTCGTTAATTCGTTACGGGTTGGATTAGCCATTCCTGAGATTATTATTTATCTTTGAGTTTAAGTGATGGAATTATATTATTTAGATTTGAAAATATATAAAGTTCTCTTGAGTACGACATGTAGTTTTTTTTTTGCGAGACAAAGAAAATTAATAATAATGAAAAACTTTTCCAAAATTTTTCTATAAAGCAATACCGATGATAAATAATTGTCTACTAGTTTTGTTTGAGTTTCACACTAAATATGCGTGCTGTTACGTGCAAGCACCTCCTAAAATATCAATAATTTGTGAAGAAAATATAAGCTTTAGATGTTTAAATTTAATATAATTGATTGTTTTGTAGTCTTTATTTTTATGATTGACACAAAAAAGCCGTTCAGTATTTGCATTTTACAGATTTACTTCAAACCAGATTTTATCTCAACAATACATAATACACCTCATTAAAACAGCATTAAAACAAAAAACAAAGGACTCAACACACCCACCGTGGCATACAGGCATACAAACCAGCGCACATTCATGGAAATTCTTCGACAGCTAACGAGTGTTCATTAGCTGCAAAAAGAATACAAAAATGCTTTCACAAACACCTCATACGTCCCAATCAGCGCCACATCAGCGCTAAAAGAAACGTCTCCGCAACAAATCACTGACAACCCTGTGTTAGTTCTAGAGACATACGGAGAAATAGTTCGGCTAGCATTTTGGATCTCAACAATCCCTCGTATCTCTCTCTCAATTTAGTAGATTGCCATAAGTTGTTAATAATTTGAATTTTACAGTATTTCAGAATAACCCCCGCACCGTGGTTTAGGTTATAAGAAATTATCGAATAAGTGTTTGCGTTTGTTTGTGTTTATGAAATCGCGGTATGGAGCGATAATCAGACGGGGCGCGGTTTTACACGGGTGGTTCAAACTTAACGATTTCAGTTTTTATGAACAAAAACTGCTTACTCATTTTATTATTGATTCGGGTCAAAAATCATCATTATAGTTGGGCTGCGGTTGTTCGCAAGAGATACTGCGGCCTCGACATGAAGGGCTAAGACGGAACATGGGTGGTTTTTAGTCAGTAGAAGTCTGACACTCCCTTTCGCTCTGCCCAAGAGCGGGGGGGTTATTTGATGATTTTCCACCCGCCAAAAAGAAAAAAAAAGGTAGCTCCTTGAATTTAACGGGAATGCAAAACGACAGCCTGTATAAAATATCTTTTTTATCAACTGTTTTCTTTTTTGTTCAGCAATTTAGGACTAACATGGCCAGAGATCGCACAGGATAGAAAGGTATGGAAGGAGAAAGAGGAAGCACAAAAAAAATTGTACTTTTCTGCAATTATAGGTAAGTACAATATTTTTTTTAGACAAAACTAATCAAACTATACTATACTATAACATTAAAAATAATACTAATCGTCCAATTAGTGAATACAACTAGGTACAACAACAATTATACGCTCATAAATCATTCATAAAGAAACAATGTTATCATTACGAACAGCTTACACATTAATGTATCCTTCGAATGACTTAATCCATGCCAAAGAAAAAGGCACAGAGATGAATCTCTAGACGAGTGCGTCGGTTTTCTTATCTCATAATTGAATCAGGTTCCTGAAGGATGCGCATCAATTATAAAATAGATCAAAGGCCGGATATATGTATGTTGCTAGGTTTATTTATTTATTTAGATAAGTTGAAGGATTTACTTAGGTATATTTTTTAATGGAAAATCTTTTGTGTTAGGTAATAAATGAAGAGGAACTGCTTTGTTGGTCCTGTGGTCGAAATCGCGATTGATGAGCTTCAGGACATGGGTTCGATTTCCAGGTCAGGCAAATAGTTATTGGGTTTTTCCATCAGGAATCTACAATAGTAGCCACGGAGTCTGGAATTGTGCCCGGTAATGACTTAAACATAATTGATGAAATGTTGGTGTATTAGTACACCTCTGCTTAACCCTTCGGAGATTACAGGCGTTATTAAAGGTGGTTCGCTAGCACAGGATGTGGAACGGGAGGTCAGGGTGTTGACGAAGCTTGGTCTTTTAGATCTATGTTGTTAGTAACTAGGACTTCAAGAGCCAAGCCCGAAACTACAATCATGACCGATATCTAAAATCAACACTACACTGTTTATAGTCAAAAAACAACTCTTTATTTTTACCACATCACACCAATATTTTACACAGCAATTAACTCACAAAATTGACTCTCCAACCCTTACGCCCGTGTGTCCACACCATGTAAAACAACGCGACACCCAATTAAGGGGGGTTGAAGAGCAAATTTTTCACTACGCCGACAACCCTATAAGGCCTTACTCGCTCCCGTCAAAGTACTTCCCTTGCACTCATACAAACGCCGATCAAGTGTACATTCTTAACACTCCTGTACTTCTGTATAAGGAACCGCTTCTTAAATTAGTACGAGCAATTGTGTACAACTCTGAGCCTTGTTGCCGCCCGATTGTCAATCGAATTTATCATGTTGTTCAACGAAATGTTGTTTAAATAGTGTTTATTTTTGTTTGGAGTGTCGATTCATTAGGTGGATATGTATGTAATTGTGGTGTTGTGAATGGGTGATGCGTTGTGTATGGATGATGCTTGGATAGGATAGCGGTGGTTGTCGGTCAGTGCTGTTAAGCTGGCTAGGTATGTACAACTCGTATTGAACTTACATAGAAATATTTTTGCGATGAGATATGCGGTCCAATTCCGAATTAGAAATAGTAAACTAATATTGGTATTTGGTCATTTTTGACCAACACGCGATGCATTACTACTTACACAATCATTTCTCTACGAAAAGTATACTTATGTATTTGATATTTTTTCACAATACGCGATTCTGTCTTACATTAATTTTCTGTTTCTTTAGTAGTTATACTGTACAATGTACATACTGCAATTAAACATTGCAGCAATGCGGTTTCCAAAAATCAAAAACCTGTGTACTATTATACTTCATTTTGAATGGAAATGTCTCCGTTAGCTGCTACTATGGAGACTTTCTGCATTTGTATAATAACGTTGCACATACCTCATTAATTTATTCTTTCTCATGCATTCCTTGTCTACACCGCGTTGGTGCGCCGCGTTGGTGCCGCGTTTGGTGTTAACATCTTCCCTTTAATACTTCACATCCAGTTTTAACATTACATTCGAAAACTAACAAAACTAAATTTCAACTAGCAGTCTTACTATTGAATCAAATAATAGTCCATAATACCAACTCGTTGTTTAGCTATGCACATAGAGGCAGCATCAGATAAGGCTCCCAATAAGGCATAGTGACTTCTACAGATGTTCGCTCTGTTCCCACAGTTCTTTCGCTACTACTGGAAATCGAATGCTAAAGCTACGGAGCGACCAGACAAATGAGGCAATTCGAAAGTGTATCATTTAAATAGAAACTAGATTCTATGACACGTTGAACGCTAGAGTTTCCAGCTTTGAAGCTATTTTAAGGACTGGACGGAGAGGAACCTGATGTGGTGATGCCTTGATTTGGTATGTTCAAGATGATTCATTTGTGTGCTTGAGTTGTAATGAAAATGATTGTGAAAGACCGTTAGAGGTAGAAAATCGACTAAAGGTGGCTTTGTTTGTGATTTTTTGTTAAATTTTTAAGGGCCTATATAAAAATAACTTATATTGTAAACGCGAAAGTAAGTTTGTTTGTAACCTGTTCACGCCTAAACAAGAACAGATAACGCTGCCAGGTGTACAGAAACGGATATAGGGTACCTTTTGCCTCGAAAAAGAACCGTTCCCGAGGAAAATAAGATTTTGATGATTGATGATCGGACTTCGGCACGGTTGGCGCAGAGGATGAGCGACTGGACTGCTGCGCTGTGTGTCGCGGGTTTGATCCCCGCACGGAATAAATATTTGTATGGCCTACAGATAGTTGTTTCGGGTCTGGGTGTGTTTGTGTATATGAGTTTAAATGTTTGTAAAGGCAACGCCGGAGAAATTCCTAGTGTGGGTCCAATGATCAACCGGGCACAAATCCAGACTCTGCGGATAACACAGAAATTCCTAATGATTAAACTCAGGAACACCTTGACCGACCCGGAAATCGAACCTAATACCTCGTGCCCAGCAGTAGACTAGTGACGCAGTCGAGGGAGGTAAGTTCTAAAAACGAAAAATTTTAACCAAACCAGGACCTTCCACAAAACCCCGACACTCCTGCCCTCCCTACATCTAACAGTTACTACCTACTTACTAATAACTCGCCACAGAAATCGCGACTCATATGAACGATATATCCTTTTAAACGCCTGCAACACTTAACGATCGAATCTATGGGTGTGCCGGAGAAATTATTTAGATGTTTGCTTTCCTGCTGGGACCGCTTTTCGTTATGAGGTAATTACATGTTGATTTTGTAGCATGTAGCTTGTAGTGTGGAGATTGGTTGCTAGTTTTCTATTTTTCTATGCATGACAGTTTTAATACTGTGCGGTGTTTATCAGAAAGGCTGGGCAAATGGGCACTTTTTGTTCCTGCCTTGTAGATTAGCAAGAGTAGTAAATGTACAAAAAACTTAATCGGTCCATTAGATTTAGAGCAAATTGGCTATGACAGACGGACAGACAGACACACGGGTGATCCTGTAAGGGTTCCGTTTTTTCCTTTTGAAGTACGAAACCCTAAAAAAAGCAATACGTCCCTTTGGATATTTTTAGCCTATGCTTTCTGACTGCAGGTCTAAAACCTTCGTTTTTCTTTCCAAACTTCTCTACCCGAAGTTAATTTAAGCCATTATTTTATCAATCACTGATAGCCTTCTAGACGACTCTCAAATCTCTTGCTTCGCCATCAAAAAGGGAAAATGGATAATAAAAGAATAAACAACAGTGAATTATTTGGTTTAGATGTTTGATGTATCTCAATTGGGTTCACTTCTTCCTAACCTTTCTCGAATTACATGTCTGATGTCTTATTAACCTTTCGTATGCCGTGTAATTAGACACAATTAAAAAGCCATTGTGTCTCGCGTGGATCTACGTTTGGTATATATATACGATACGAAAGGTTAAAGACGCTATTGTTCTGAAAATATTAGCAGAAGGATGACATTAAATTTTACTATACAGGCAAGTTCAACCGACAAATAACAAAGCATTTTGGGATGAAACAACATAATCTGTTGATACTAATTACCTACTAAATTTAAAGAAAAAAGCTTAATAAGGAACTAAGGAACTCTCTTGTCTCAAATCAGTCTTCCAAACTTTGCAGCTATATGGCTTTATGACAGCAAGGAATGTTGTCTCAATTTATCATCCATGTAAGAGCAGCGACGGAAATCGACAGCCAGTTATGGAAAGAGACTTATTAGATTATGATGAAATAAAATAACCAGAAAATAAACTACGGTGAGTCATCATCTACCTAGCCTTTTCACAACTATGCTGGGGTCGACTTCCAGTCTAACCGAATGCAGCTGAATACTAGTATTTTACATAGAACGACTGCCTATCTGACATCCACAACCCAGTTAGTACTTTTTTTTTTTCGGGTGGAAAATCATCAAATAACCCCTCTCGCTCTTGGGCAGAGCGAAAGGGAGTGCCAGACTTCTACTGACTAAAAACCACCCATGTTCCTTCTTGGCCCTTCATGTCGAGGCCGCGGTATCTCTTGCGAACAACCCGCAGCCCCCATCGTCTGAACTCCCACGTCGGATCCACCATAGTTTGACAGAAGTTTTAACTTTTTAATGAGCATAACTCATCATCATTTTTCTCTTACCCTTATCCCAATTCGTATGGGATCGGCGCAGCATGTCTTTTTCCATGCTTCTCTATTACTTGCCATCTCATCAGACACCTCCTTTCTTGCCATATGCTAATGAGCATACCTAAGATTCTTATACCGATAAACAAAACTACAACCAGCCAATAAATCTTCTTTCAATAAACCGATCAACATCTAATCAAGACAAGACCTCGATTTCCCACAATCATTTACATTTGCACCACATCCATAACACATGCGCGTGCGCACCGGAAAATAACGTCACCGATGAATGATAGTGTGATAACATTTGATATAACTTCCTTTGGCACGACGTATTGAGATACAACTTTCGTACCGAGAAATTATGATTCGCCAGTTATCCTACTAATATTGTTAATACGAAAGTTTGTGAGGATGTTTGTTCCACATTCACGCCAGAACCAGCCAGAAAAAAACACAAAGATATTTTATAACCTGGATTAACACATTTTATTTTGTTAACCTGCTCCGTTCCACTGCTCCCCAATTCCTTCCAAGAGCTCTTTTCCTGTGCCGCCTCAACCAGCACTCGTGGTACGCGTCCAGATCGTCACGTCACCTCGTTCTAGGATAGGATACTTTTTATCTCGGTAGTATGATCCTGTGGAACACTAATCGAACTCCACGCGGGCGAAGTCGGGGGCACAAGATAGTCATATAGAAGTGCATTACGCACAATGTTCGAGTACCTATTAGTTATTGGAACTTTCTAGAATATGTGTGTGTTGTGTGCTTTATGTGTGGGCTAGTTTGTCCTGTTTGTGGGCTGACGACTTCGTATGTCAACGTCTGGGGAATGGGCGAAGTCGTGTGTCAAAACGAGGATGAAAGTGGGGATATGTGTGGATTGGTTCGCTTTTCTCCGCTCTTGGCAGTTATATTAGTAGTGGTTTATGTATGTTGTTGCTGAAGGCTATGTTTATTTTCACACGCATATGAATATTTAACTGACATTTTGCTGCTATATTATAGGATTATTCCAACAAAACGGCACGAAAGTGACAAACATCGAAGAAGTAGAGTGTGCATCTTCTTCTTTCTTAAATAAAAATATCGGAGGTGTAGGACAAATATTATTATAATTTCTACTTTTTCTTGGTGAGGCTGGTTGTCAGAATTTTGGACAACTGACTACCCACAAAAATATCAAAGATTTACAAATACCTAAACTACCTTGTTGGTGCCATTTCCACAGCCTAGCAACCACCAATAGATCGAAATACCCATGTTTGGACGTCAAACTATTAGAAAGTTCAAACATTCAACTGAAGATTTAATACAGGAGTTTCAAATGATATACCAGTATCACATGTCAGCGGTCTGGCATTACCGTTGCATGCTAAATTCGTGAAATAATAGACGTGGCATATGTAAATAGAGACGGATCTACATACATCGATCTCCGACGATGCCCGATACTGGGAAAGGGGCACGACATTGCGTTTTCCATTGTTGTCGACATTACGTCAACGATAAAATAAAGTATTAAAATGGTTTATTTACCTTTAAGTAAAAAAACTGGTTTACAATAAAAATAGGCCTGAAGGTTATTGCAGTTGTATGTTAGAGTTGCAGCCAATACCTAAGCTATAACTTATTATCTTTGTGTTATGCAACGATGATTTGATATTTCTTTTATTTTAGAAGCAAGTGCCCGACCGGCATTAATTACTCACTTCTTTACAAACTTTACATTTATAATTGACGACACGGTTGGCGCAGTGGCTGAGCAATTTTACTGCTGCTCTGCGTGTCGCGGGTTCGATCCCCGCACGGAACAAATATTTGTATGATCTACAGATACTTGTTTCGGGTCTGGGTGTTTGGTTGTGTAAGTGAGTTTAAATGTTTGTGAACGCACCCACGATACAGGAGAAATGCCCAGTGTGGGGCAACGTTTAAAAAAAAAAAAACATAAAAATCCTGCATAGAGTTTATTTTTAACCGACTTCTGTTTTTTTTATTTTTTATTATTAGGAACTGAAATATAGGATGAATGTTGACTATCACTAAAATTAAGATGTTTATTAAGTAAATGACAGTTTGTTGGCTTTTACGACGCTCAATTTTCCTATGATTGCTTGCGGTTTTGTAGTGCATGGAATTTATAAACGATATCATTTAAAAAAAAAATGGGATATGAGTAGATTTTAAAATTTTATTAATCCAGTCAAATGTCGTCTTTAGGAAGATTTTAACCTTTGGATAACAAGAAAATAATATTTTTATTATACGGGAATATCTAACGTTCATGTTTCAGACATTTTTATTAGATGGCTTCTATAAAAAACTGCAATATTATTAACCATAGAAAAAAATGCAACAGACACCTTAATTTCCCGAGTCGTGTCGGCAACAGTGGAAAACGTCACCAAAGTAGTCTAGATGTGGGAATGTCCTGAGAGAGATCTTCTCAACTGTTTTGAATACGGCACGCCGGTGGCCGACGACACACACTTTTTGTTATAACCACCTTAATTTGGTTTTGTCTTTGTTTTCTCGGTTTAGTTGGCTAACCGGAATATGTTACTTAGATAGAGGATTCTATTTGTATTGAGATTGTGAGCTGAAAAAATTTGAATCTGTTCTTTAGAAACTGCCTCATTGGTTCAGTGGTAGCAAGTACTACTGCTGAGCATGAGGTCCGGCGTTTGATTCCCAGGTCGGTTGAAGTGCTATTTTTATTATTATATACTTTTTTATTATTGATTTGTGTCTGTAGTCAATCGTAATATTAACTTACACCTTACTATTGTATCGAGTCTGGTACTTTTAACCAAACAGACAGATGTGTTGCTGGGGAGTTTGTTCCGCCACTTCTTCTTTCAAGCAAAGACTCTAGGAAGTGTCGAAGGGTGGGCGTTTTGGGGGACTGTCACTTGTAAATAAGTAAAGTAAAGTAAATTTTGACGTTCGAAAAGTGCTAATTATCAGTCTAGTTTGAATAAATGACTTTTGATTTTGATTTTTTGATTTTATTGGCACCAACCCGTCGCTATTTTGATATTTCGGTGATGAAATAAGACATACGCAAACAAAAATGTAAATGGAAGATTATTTTATCTTTTGACAATACATTTTCTTATGTGTATATTTATTGAATACAGTATACTTAGATTTTCCGCGATTACAGATTTGATAGAGATCCTAACGGCTAAATAATGATACCATCAGAATCCCAATGCAAATATTTAAAATCCAGTACGATAATCTTATTCTTCTCTTTTTTCAGATCAGTAAAGGAACATCAGATGTTACTGTCATAATAACTTGTTTCGGCATATTTATAAAACGCGAACTGAATTTATTTTAAACGAAAGATTGACACTTTTGATCAACGCGAGTGTCATAACACGCCTTGTGAACATTTTCGGAGGCACAGTTTGACAACATTGAATAAGACTTATGCTTCGGTTTTATGTTGCAGTGCAATACGTAATGGGTGATTTTGGAAAATTGCTGCTTAATAATTGCATGTAGGTACGGATGCAGTTTCATTGAACAACATTAATAAATGATAAATTACTATAAATAAATAGTATCTAATTAGTTAATGCTAAGTGGCTTTATGTATTGTATTTCATTGAGTATTATAATATTTTTCTTCTAGACATGAATTGACTGCCTCATTAGTTACAGGCGTGATGTTATGTTATGATGTAACAAGGCCACTTCAGAATATCAAGAGAAGTAGCTATCTCAAGTAGGAACGAGCTATGCTTGGCGTCTCTCTAAGGGAACGCATCTTAATCGAGGTAAACCAAAAGAGAACCAGAGTGGTCGACATAGCTCACAGAATAAGTAAGCTGAAGTGGCCACGGGTCGACCATTATTAGCCGTTGAACTGATGACCGTTGGAGAAGACGTGTTCATGAGTAGAGACCGCGAATTGGCAAGCGTAAGGTGGGACGCCTCCAGGCTTGGTGCAGCAACGATCTTCGCAGGGTAGCTGGTAGCAACTGGATGAGAGTTGCCAAAATTGGAGTTCAGAGACGTGCGATTTTAGACGTCTTTGACTAGCTGTGGACTTTTCTTTATAGTGTGGTTTGGACTTAATATGGTGTTAGAGCTTTTATGCCACTCATGGTTTTCTGACATGGCTTAACACTCTGTGAAGGAATGTCTCTCAAACATGCTGGTTTCCTCACGATGTTTTCCTTCAACGAAACAAGTCATAATTAGATATTAGGAATAGTGGACTGTTGTAGGCTGATGATGATGAGTTATATAAAAAAACAGGATACACGCAGTTTCTCTTTAATTGTATCACTAGACAAAACTACACATATTTCATAGCTTTTTTTTGCAATAAAATTACCCACAGCCAGTATTACTACAAATACCCTCAATACAAGATACCTGCTACCTACCTACCTCCGACTTTCGGCGACTAACAGATGCCGCGATAACATTTGAATAATTGTTTCATTAATAAATTGCTTCTTTAATACAGGTAAGAAGTTATGTGGAAACGTTCAATAAATAAACACCGCTGTAGATGCCATCTTGTGAAAAAAATGATCATTACCAACACGACATTTTGGAGTGGGTACAACGGGGAACAATGTGGGTTGGAATCTTTGGAGTTGGTGATACCGGTCACTGCTTTGTGTTTTTCAGTGAGCTTTTATCAATAGTTCGTAGAGCTTTATTAGTTTAATAAACAGTTGTTTTTGGTGTAATAATTTAAGTGTATTTTGTAGACAGTTGCTTCATGCAAAGTATTGGAATTCAGCTGCATCCAGTAAGACTGGAAGCTGACCCCAATATTGTTGGGAAAAGGCTAGGTAGATGATGATGATAAAGTATAGTTTTGTGTTGATACACAAAACTATACTTAACTTTACTTTGCTTTACAAAGTAACATCAGTAACTCAGCAAAATTGCTAATACTAGCATAATTTTAAGTTTCATACGTCATTGCTACTTACTCTAGCTTCCTTAAGGTACCTACTGTGGCACAAATTGAAGACCTAATTGAACTTCCAGCTCCAACAGTAAGACAGACAGCTATTACCTCAGTATTTTTTTTTATTTCATATTTCTTTTAACCTTTTACAGACTGTCACACCTATTCATTCAATAAACACACTTACAACAACTCTACAAAATCCTGATCAACCGAATCATCAGTACTCGCGAATGCCACGAATTTTTACTTCGAATGTTTCCAAAGATATTAATTACGGTCTTTACAGGCTTTACGATAGATTTCTTAAGATATTTAGATACGTGTTCTTAATGGCATCTATAAGCGGCAAACTCGACGAAATGCTCGTAGGAAACACATTTTTTTCCTTTTAATAACATAATTAAATATTCCTGGAGGACCAGTGTAGATTGACCCCTGATTACTATAAGATTGGCTTAGAAAACAGGTGTTATCTCTTTTGTTTTTAAAATTAAAAAATAGAAATATTTGAACTTCAAATTAGGAATTTTCGAACACAGATAAACCTGATGAATTTGGTTTGTTTAAATGTTTTCAAAGTTGTTTCTCTTTGTTTACATGGGCTTGAACGAATCATTATTTTTTTAAACATGGCGTTAAAATTATGGCACTAACTGCGATACTCAGAGATATTTAATGATTACTTAAGTCGTCACTAAGTAAAGATTTGACAAATTTTTGTATGACACAACTGTCAAAACCTTTACTAAGTGATGGCCTAAGTAATCATTAAAGCTCTCTGAGTGCGGCAGTAAGTTACTTAAAATCTTCATACTCATATTTTATTAGAAATTTCTCGTTACAAACATAAATTGAAGACTACATAACATAACACAACATCACACTTGTAATCCCCGAGTTGTTACGCTGAGGTGTATTAATCGTACACCCACATTTCGCACAGTTATGTTTGTGTAAATAGGGGGCGAGCCTATTGCCATCAACCGGGCACAAATCCAGACTCTGTGGCTGCTACTCAGATATTCCTGATGGAAAAACCGAATAACACTTTGACTAGACCTAGACACGAGACCAACGAGTCAGTTAATTATATTAACTGTAAAATAATTAAAGCTCTATCAACACTTATTAAAATCAAGCCTATCCAACAGAACTATAAACTATAAAACAGTCCCTATTATTAAAAAATAATCATAATAAACTACTATTATCGCATCATTAACATCCCCCCACTTTTATCCCGACCAGACCTAGCTAACTACAGTCATAGAATAGTTAATTATTGTCTAAGACAGAAGCTGCTACCTAGACTGGTTGCTAGGACAAAATAATAAATAATTCCAGTTATATAACAGGTTTCATTAAGACAGCAGTAAATCAGGCTACCTGAGATGCGCCGGCGCAAGCGTATAGCAACATTATGACGGAGCGTTTGCAGAAAAAGAGAGGTGAAAATATTTGACGTTTGGTGTGGGGATGACACTTAAATAGCATACCCACAGCGTTTCCACGGCTGGAACAGGGTCCTCCGCGTTGTCAGAGGAGGAGAATTGCTTTGAAGGGAATCAGCCATATTCTACACGGTGCGGTTTGGTTCGAGGAGTTAGGACGAGCCAGTTTCTTCCAGATTACATTCATCATCATCATCAGCCTATAATGTTCCCACTCAGGCGTCCTTTCTAGGAGAGGGGATGGGCTTAATCTACCACGCGGGCCCAGTGTGGGTTGGTAGTTGTCACATGTCTTCGAATTTTTGGATGTTTTTGTGTTTTAAATAAAAAATAAACCCACGCAGGGTTTTTTTTTCAGATTGCGTTAATTGGCATTGAATACAAGTTCTTGTTTCAAAGACAGTAGACACACTTATCAGTAGTGTGGTGTTCCAAGTAATCTGATGAGACCGTGTCGGATATAGTTCGAGACTTAAAATTGACATTGTTAAGTAATTTCATAAGTTATATTTGTTATCGGTCCCTCGTTTCGTTCTTAAAATAAATAAAATCTTGTTAGGGACAGTGACTTTGCCTTGAAAATGCGATATTATTTCTTCGGCCAACTTGTTGCCGGAAGATATACCTGATGTTTTTATGAGGGAGAGTGTTTTTCCAGAAGAAGCAGAAGCTGTCACTAAATATTTCGAAGAATATTACGTTCTGGGCCAATTAAAATTTCGCATATCAGATAGAAAAGTCATAATATCATGAATGCAAACATTGTTTCCACCTAGTGTCTGATCCGTTCAAAGAAACAATAATTTACGTCTTCCCCGAAATCAAAACAGCGTGGAAGCATGACACCGGCGGCGATGGAATTGTTAAATGGGCAATCGAAAACTTGGGTTGTACGGCTGTATTCAAAAACTCATTGACGAACAGAATACAACCCACAAAATTAAAAGGATTTTAGCAAATATCCCACAGACGCCACCAGCAAAAAAAAATTGAAAATGAAAGCAAATGCTATCGCAGCGATATTGCAAATAAAAACACAATGTACAACATTGAATATAAAACATCTGTAGCATTAAATACTTATATTGAATCTACCATTTTGTCATCAATTTATATTATGATAGTGTTGTTACTTTTTGTAAGGTAGTAGGTACCATATACAATTTTGATTTGTTGTCTGTTGATTACTATACTAATATGGAAATTAACAAACAGTACAAAGGTAAGGCTTTATGAGGGTGCGAGTTTGATCCTCAGAGAAATTTAGATTGGAATATTATGCTGTTCGCAAAAGTGTATTTCGAAACAAAAACTTTCGTACTAGCGTACCGTTCAAACAGTTTTTCGAATCAGCGTGTTTGCGACAATGTCATTTGAAATCGCGGTTTTCGACTCAATGTGTTTTCGAACTGGCGCGATGGCGTACCGTACCACTCGTAAAGTTTTTCGAAATAGCGTACGTCGCAATAACATCATTCAAATCTTCATATCACTCCCGCTGGGCAAAGGGAGGCCTTTCTTCCTTTTTTTCTTTCTTCTTTTTGTCTCTCTATCTTGTGCGATATCTAGCCACGTTCACAGATTATATTATTACGATATTATTTACAAAATAAACGGTCGCAAACAAAATTATAATAATATATAGTTTTTTTTTAAATATTGAAAAACTTAACATGAAAATTTTAAGCAGCTTCAAATTTTCTCGAGAATAACTGAACACTTTGCAAATTGTTTCAGCCAGTCCCTTTTAAACACAAACTTCGGTTATTGCCACAATTAGTTCCCGTAAAATATTCCCTCTGTGGCTGAAATTTACTGCTAAGTACACGAGAAGAGATTTATTATAATAATATTATTATAATAATCTTAAAGATACCCCTTTGACTTGCAATAATACAATTTAAATGTTAAGGTTTTACGTACAAAGTTTTGTTTAATGACTAAATTAAATCAAAACTAATTGTAGTACAATCTGCATTTTCAAATTTATCAACTTTTAACGTAATACCTAATTACGTTAAAAGTTGATAGGGAAAAGACAGTTTCGAATAGCTTAATGTGCTTGGCATCTGTACATCAAATTATACTTATTACGAAGGTCGCGAGCAACAGTTAAATCAAAAACTTCATTTATTTTAACAATGATCCTGTTACCAAAACCATGGAAAAGTGTCATTAAGGCAAACAAAAAGATTTGAAAAAAAAAATGCAAAAACTATTTTGCGAACAGTACGTTGCGTCTAATCTTTTTAGCTATTTGTGTTGGCTGGTGAGTGGAAACGGTTATTAAAAGAGTACATCTTCAAGCCTTATCCCTGGGGCATCGGCAGAGGATGCTGTATCGTTTTGTTTTAACTTTGCCCATGAAACTTCTCATTATGTGGTGTTTTTCTAATTATATCTCGCGTTAGACTTGAACACAGAGCTGTGATATAATGCGTGAAAGTATAGAGGGCTGTGTTTAGGATTGGACATTTAGGTGTGGTTTATTATTAGGATGTCGTTATAAGAAGGGATATTTTATCCTACCGGGCGTTTAACTTCAAAAGTTGCGTCAGAACAAGCCGGCTATTACGTGCTTAAAAGAGATTTAAAGAAAAATATCGGCGTTAGTTTAACCCATCATTTACCGAAGACTGCTTGCAAATTTGACACTTCAGTAGTGCTAAATTACTTGTAGTAGAAAGTAATTTATTAAAATATAGGAAAAAAATAACTATTATTGTTTAATTAAGAGAATGTTTTCATTCGATTAATGCCTAACCTTTTTTTTGCGGATGGGAAATCATCAAATGACTCCTCTCGGTCTGGGTGGAGCGGCAGGGAGTGTCAAACTTGTAATGGCTAAAACTCACCCATGTTCTTTCTTAGCCCTCAGTGTTCCGGGGTCGCGATATCTCTTTCGAACAGTCCCGCAGCCCCGGGGTTAGTGCCTAACCTGGTGTCAAAGCTTTTATGCCGCCTATGGGCTATGGGCCTCTGACTTAGCTTTACATGCTGTCGAGTAGAAGTGCATGTCTTGGGTCCAAACTTTAGACCCGACAACAGTGGTACCGCTAGGCTATCACTGCATAAACTTAACAATCGGAAAACAATTTGTAAATGCAGGAAAAAAAAAATGGCTAATTTGTTAATGTTTGTTTGTTAATTTGTTTGTTTGTTTGTTGTTTTTGTTAATTTGTTTATTTGTTTGGTTAATTTGTTTTTTTTTAATTTGTAAATGTACGTACTATAATCGAATTCTACTAATAAAATAATTTTAGGCAGGTTACAAAATTATACTGAACTATTGTTTATAACTAACTATTACTAAATGAAGATATCCCTTCATAACTCATCAATTAAGCCTGCACAGCATACTGCCAAAGATTGAAATATCGCATAACAGCGGGACGAGAGACAATAAATAACAAAGTCATAAGTGTCGGGCCGCGACCTCGCGTGTTCGTGTCGTTTGACCCCGGATAAAGGGTTAATCTTCTAAGGGGTTGCCCTATAAATCATGTTAAGTTTTGAGTTAGTAGGGCTGACTGTGTGGAGAAATTGTTTGGGAATTTTGTAGAAAGAATGAAAACAGAGAAAAAAATCTTATTTGTCGCAGGATACACGACGAGGCATCAAACATGACAAGAAAATTAACAATGAATAGACAACAGGAAAACGGTAATAAAAATTGACAGTTTGCACGTCCTTTTTTTGTGGGGGGGGGGGGAATCATCAAATAACCCCTTTCGCTCTGCCCAAGAGCGGTTAGTTATTGTCTGGTACAATTTTAGGATATAAATAGATTTGCAGAAGCTTATAACAAGCAGTATGCAAGAGTATTTGGTATAAGTTGTACTTAAACAAACCAAAAAATATAATCGTAAATTAAATTCTCACTAACAACAGTCAGCTAAAATTAACCCAAAACAATAACCCCAAAGCGCTCACCCATTTTACAACCCAAAACAAAACACGCGACAACCCTAAAATAGCAGTATAATAACTCATTCAGCTGACACAGATGGCGCTGCTGTACATCAAAATGGCCGCAGATTACTGTCCTGCATGATTTATTCCCATCAACTATTTGTATGCAAATCTTTATAGCTCCCGGTGTTTAAGTCTTCATAGATTTCTCTTTTTTTATGTCGTAAAGTATTTCTCATAGATAACGTTATAATGGACTGCAATTTTAGTTATTTTATAATTTTAATGAATTATTTTGTGGCGTGTGAGAGTAATTTGGTATTAATGGATAGTATTTATTACATGCCTAGGTTTTGTTTCTTTTTTTTTAACTTTAAAATAACTCTTTTCTTACTTACGACAGACTTGAGCTATTATGTTATGTAGTATGCCAATCGAAGCAATGAACTGTCAGAATCGCAAAGGAAAATTGTGAGTATTACTTTTTATAGTGAGAATTAACAATTCGCGAGTAGGTTTCATTGTTCAACCTTTTTGTCACTTGCGGGTCGTAAAACAACTCTTAAATATCGTTTTAAATCCCCAACGCCCATTGAAGCACTTAACAAAAGAGCTGTAAAGTGCACATCGTTAAAAAAAAACAATTAAATCAATGAAAATTCCATTGAACATGACAAAATACATTATGCACCCATCTCATTTAATATTCCGTATATCAAAACGGGGTTGTTTCGACGCAATAATTCATAAATTGAGCCGATTAATTGATATCACAGCGAAGGGTTAAACCCTCCCGCGGGGTTGTAGTGGCGTTTGTTTTGACAAATACATGACGATGTATTTGAGGGTTTGAGTAATGGATTGATGTGATGTGATTTAGTTCAATGATAGCTGTTTTATAGAAATGTATTTCATTGTTATTTTTCTTGTTACTTAGGATGTTTTTCTCCTCAAAACATTTTTTTTCAGGACTTTGTGGAACCTCACTACATCAGTATTGCCATACCTGCTACTTTCTATCAACATGTCCTTAGCCTTTTCCTAAATATGTTGCGGTCGGCTTCCAATCTAACCCGATGCAGCTGCATATCATTATTTTACATGAATAGACTACCAATCTGACCTCCTCAACCCAGTTAGTACTGGGTAATAGGATACACGTTAGTGAGACTAGTTGTCAGACTTTTGGGCCACTGTAACGATTGTCAAAGATGTACAAATGAGAGCCAGGACCAATGACTTTATGGGGTTTCGGAGACACGGAGGAAAGTCTGTATGTAAGCCCTGGTGCAAGCCAAGGTCCGGGGTGAAATGGAATGGGACGCCGTTGCCTCCTACTGCGAAGCAGTGATGCTAGCGAAGGAAGTGGCGGAACGTGAGAGGGAGAGCTCCTCTCGTCCCAGCCGCCGCGGGAGACGCTCAGGACGTCGGGGGCCACGTGATGGGTTCCAGCCACTGTAGGCGCGAGCCTCTGGACGGTGAGTAGTGGGCTAGCTCGCCGTCCGTCTGTCTTATGACGACGACAGGCCGTGTCGACGGCGCGTTCGTGTTCCGCGCGCGCCTCAAAGAGATGTCAGCAACATGGAAGGGGCCTGCAAGGGCCGACGCCCGTCGGGGCTGCGGGTTGTTCGCAAGAGATACCGCGGCCTCGACATAAAGGGCTAAGAAGGAACATGGGTGGTTTTTAGTCAGTAGAAGTCTGACACTCCCTACGCTCTGCACAGAGCGAGAGGAGAAAAAGGGGGTGGTCACCTATCCACGGACTAACCCAGGTTAGTACGGCTTAACCTGGAGATCGACCCGGCGGGTGCTATTATTTAGCCAAAAGCTCCTTCACGACGACCTTCTAGTTTACATGTGAATAGTATCTTATGTTTTAGAAAAACCATGATTAGCCAGTTAAACCATGATTGACCCTTGCACAAATAACTGTAAACCCATTCATATCCGCATAAAAATCCCACATATGAACCATGAACGAATATCAAATCCCCCAAAAATGAAACACAAAAACGACCATTTATAAAAATCACAAATATTAATATTTGTCTCTCACTGTACCTATTTGATTAAACTGATGTGTCCACCTGTCCATTGTTACACAGTGTGCGGTGATTACGCTAATCACAAGTCGTTTCACTAATAACCGCAACGAGAATGCTACTGGTGCAGTTTTTATTTTATTTGATGGATGCTTTTATCATTTTACTAGCAACCCTGTTTTGAATGGTTTAACGACTTAACAGTGTGATGGCGAATGCTTAAAAAATCTCAGTTTAATATTAACGTACGTATAACTGTCCTGTCGTTCTAAGGGTTGAAAGACACTGAGTATGAGGTCTTAGATCTGATGCCCAGTTTAAACAAAGTGTACCCTTATAGGATCACTCTTGTGTCTGTCTGTCCGACCATTCCCCGCCCCCTTATTTCCGAAACTGCTGAGCCTAAAATTCAGAAAAAAATACAGAAATTAGTTCAACACTTATAGATCACATTAAAAGTCTATGGTGCTAAAATAACATGGAAAATTACTCAATATCTAATCTACTACAATGGTACGGAGGAACCCTTCATGTGCAAGTCCGACATGAACTTGGCCAGTTTTATTTTATCTGGATGTATGTTTTCTAACTGACATGGTCACACACTATCTTCACCATCATCATCTGCCTGTCCTTGTCCCATCTATTTAGGTTTGGCACAACACGTTTTCTTCCTCAATTCTCCCCTAGTCCCATTCTACTTAGGGTCGGTGCAACACGTTTTTTTCCTCAATTCTCCCCTTTTTTTTTTTTTGGCGGGTGGAAAATCATCAAATAACCCCTCTCGCTCTTGGGCAGAGCGATAGGGAGTGTCAGACTTCTACTGACTAAAAACCACCCATGTTCCTTCTTAGCCCTTCATGTCGAGGCCGCGGTATCTCTTGCGAACAACCCGCAGCCCCGACCTCAATTTTCCCCTGCCACTAACACTATCGGCCAATTGAGAATAGGGAAACTGGGAATTTATCACTATCTGTCTCGATTTGACCCTGGTTGATGGCAATAGGGTCGCTTCTTATTACACTAACATCATTCTCCTGCCTTTATCCCACTTTACTCGTCATCTCAGCAGTCATCATTACTCGCCTCCTATTACATGGGACTTAATGATGAAAAAAAAAACAAATTCGTATCAAAATTCGTTGCACAGTTAAAAATAATAATACCTACGTATCCGCAGACAAATCAGACAACTTAAACTTTTAATTCTAGATTAGATTTTTATTATATTGTACCTATCCGTGACCATATTCGTGAGATTGCTTATCTATGTAGGTAATATAGGTGCATTTTTATTATAGTTTCCTTATAAATTGAATCATAAATGTAAAGAATTTAGTTATAATGAGACCAATAAAATGTTTTTTTAATTAATATGTTTTCTTAATTAATGCCATATTAAAACGATCGGATTAGATTATAGCATTAACATTAAATATGGACCATGAATGCAAAAAACTTATATGTTATAGGTAACTGACCTGCATTGATATTTAAGGATAGATAATATCAATGAAGATTTTATAGTTTAGATTATTTTAGTAACTCAACTAATCGACCAATATATTTCCCATAAAAATATCGTAAATATGTGCAGATAAGCTCCTATCTCTTGCTATTTCTAATTCCATATTAATGTCTCTATTGTGTCTGCTAGGAAATTTGTGGTCAGCGCAACACATTTGTATCTTTCATTCTCCCTTGTCACGTCACGCTATCAATAACTTCTTTATCTTTTATGTCATTCCTCACACAATCCACCCATCTATAAGTTTTTTCTTCCTATCCCTCTTCATCCATTAACATTTATATTCATCACTCTATTTTCATCACGATTCTTCGCTCCTCATCACGCATACCTACCACAGTCGATTCCCTTTCAACTTTTATGTAACTGGCACACATTTTAAGCTTCCTCTAACATACTCATTCTTGTCACACCACACATTCACCTCAGCATTTCATCTCCAGTACATGCTAACTTTTTTTTATCAATCTTTAGCATTCCAACCCTGACGATATGATAGGCCTTATCACGGACTTGTATATTTTCCCCTTTAACATGAGGGTTACCCGTGAGTTGCTAATTGTTTCAGTGACCTGTCGCCATTTCATCTATCCTGAGCTGATCCGGTCGAATATTATCAATAAATCTGTATTTGAACAACGTTCAAGAGCTGTAATTATCAAAAAACCAAAACACACCAAAAATTCGTGAAAACCATAACACATTACCAAAAAGATATGTGACATCTACCAACCCGCATTGGGCTTGCGTGGTGGATTATATCCCAATCCCTCTCACAGAGAGGACTACTGTGTCCCAGCTGTGGGAACAGTGGGCTGATGATGATGATGACAGTGAAGTTCTTGAACGCAGTTTAAACGTGCTTATCACGTTCAGTTTTCAGGTGAAAATGGTCCCTAATGAACAAATCAACCCTTTTTTTTTTTGGGGGGTGGGAAATCATCAAATTTTCCCTCCCGCTCTGGGCAGAGCGAAAGGGAGTGTCAGACTTCTACTGACTAAAAACCACCCATGTTCCTTCTTAGCCCTTGCGCCGAGGCCGCGGGATCTCTTTCGAACAACCCGCAGCCCCGACGGGAACAAATCAACCCTCAGATCCCTATTAATTCTACGAGGCCCTAACAAGCGATCTCCCATGAAGACTTTATTGAATAATTAAGTAGTACACTTTGTTTAATCAAAACTGAATTAAAACAAGCAAATTACACATAATGTGCCTTCTAATGCTTTTCGAATGGGGTCATGAAATCGCTGTTTAATAATGCATTTTGTTAACGAAGGGTGGTAGGAACACTGTTGGAATTTGTGCCTTATTTTGGGTGATTTTAAAGTTGGATTTAAAGGAATGTTGTAGTCTAAAATCCCATGATAGATGACTCTGTCTTTTGCCATGTGCCACGTTGATTTAATTCGATTGTGAATGTTTGAAATCTTAGCTCGTCACAGACTCACAATATAATTTATAAATGTGTCATGTCTGCCTGACAAATGGCGTCTCTGATTTATTTACTCGTTACACAATGTATAGTTTTGTTTTGTTGTTTTATTGTTTATTTATTGCTGACCTTTAGCTGTGAATTTGTTTGTTTTTCGTTGTCAGTCTCTAATTGATATAGAGAATTAGATAGCTGTTTTATTATAAGCAAATGAATTGTGTTCGATCTAAACTTTTCATTTATATAATTAACTGCATACAGGGTAGAAGGGACACCCACACACAAACGGTTACCACGTGTTCAGAACACCATTTTGAAACCCTTTACATATAAATTTTTCGCACGATAAGTTTGTTTTGTTTTTAAGTAAAACAATAATTGTCTTTCATTAATTAATTTAAATTAAAAGTAATTTTATTTTTAAATTTTTAAATGCAATTTTGAAACAATTTCTTTAATGTAATTTTATAATGTAAATTTTAAATGTAATTATGTATTTAAATGTAAAGTTTTAATTTTTAAATGAATCTATTTATTTTAAAGTAAAGTTTTAAAATATTTTGTAATGCATTTTTTAATGTAAAGTTTTAATTTTTGAATGTAATATCCTAATTGTTTAAATGTAATATAGTTTTGAAATAAAAAGATTTTATTTTATTTATTAATTAATTAAAAACAAACAGACTTTTTGTACATTTGTTTTAATAGTAAACAATAAGAAAATTTATAAAAATAATTGTCTTTCTTTAGATAATATTTAAGTAACTAAATAATCAATAAAAATTAATTGAGCCCAGTTAATAGCAATAGGCTCGCCCCCTATTACATCGGGCGTAAAGATTACTGGCAAAATATAGGAGTTCTTAGGTACATCTCTGCCTAACCGTTCGGTAATTACATTACAGGCCTGATTCGATGTTATGTTATTCAAATGATGAATCATCATTGACAATTATTTTGAAAATCACGAACGCTACCTACAGGTCAATCTTTTAACAACAAGTTCGTCCGTATTTCAAAACCCATTATAATTTCAACCACATAACTTAATACCTGTTAACTCCTAAATCTCCTCGTTGAAACAGTCATCCATCACTGGTAGAGTCTGATTAGCTCTTACTGTTTTGGTAGAGTACGGCTCACTATTATTGCACCCTACAAAGCGATGCCTTCACTGGCTGAATATAATGATACAGCCGCTTTGGTAGAGTCGAGGCTATAGAAATTGTAGAGTTGACAGGTTTTTGTGTTGTTTGAATATGGTATGGAATTTTTTGTGTATATAAATACGTACATACGAGTACTTTAAAATAAAGTCGGTCTTCGTGAGTACCTGTAGTGTGACTGCGTTATTATTCAAATTAAATAAATTGATTTTAACGAGGTTTTGAGTCATCATCATCTGCCTAACCTTTGCCTAAATGGTGTTGGGTCGGCTTCCAGTCTAACCGGAAGCAGTTTAATACCAGTACCTATTTAACTCCACAACCCAGTTAGTACGGGTTAATACGAAAAATCTCTTGAGGTTATTTTCATTTATTTATTCAGAAATACATTTTAAGCTAACAGTTTTTCACCAAAACTAGTGATATCATGTAGAATAATAACATTATTTATTTCGTAAGGTTAATGTTTGTAAAACAGCAATTTCAATCACATTTTAAGTGTTATTGAATTTTTCCTTCAGGAATTTCTCTGTAGTCACGGATTCTGGATTCCCGATTCAATAATATGCTTGCCCTATCGGGCAATATGATATGGGATGATGATTAAGTATCCTTAATCATCATCTGCCTAGCCTTTCCCAAATATGTTAGGGTCGGCTTCCAGTCTAACCGGATGCAGCTGAATACCAGTATTTTACATGGAGCGACTGCCTATCTGACCTCCACAACCCAGTTAATACTAGGTAATACGATACTCTTTGGTAAGACTGGATATCAGAATTTCAGGTAACTGACTACCTGTAACGACTGCCAAAGATCTATATATGGCAGCCGGGACCAACAGCTTAACGTGCTTTCCGAGGCACGGAGGAAACTCAGTATGTCGGGCGGTCACCCATCCACAGATCGACCTAGGCAAGCACAGCTTTACCTAAAGATCGACCCGAGATGCAGTTCTTATTAAGCCACGAGCTTAGCCCCATACTTCATGGGACTTAATATAACTGGTGAAAAGTGGGTGAACTATTAGATAAACCTCTGACAAACCTTTTGGGGATTACATGGGTGATGTAATATTATGCGATAATATATACTAAGCTAAAAGGGTGATTTTCAAAATTTATGTACATTTTGGGACGTGAAAACGTCCCGCGGAATATTGTCCAGGCATAACATATTAAACGGTCAAATTATTTTTTTTATCATTAAATAAAAGTTTATTGAGAAGGATCTTAAAATTTCAGTTAAATAAAAAATAAGTTGTCTGAAATATATGACATTTATGCTCTTAGTATCATAGTATTTCCATACATCTACCTCGTGTCTCTAAGCGAAAGCGTGTTACAAAAACCAGCATAAAGATTAAAATACTCACTTTATTATAAGTTCTCTTTGCGCAATATCTTAATGGGTAATTACTATGTAAATTATTCAAAATTTAAGTAAAATACTTAATGTAATAATTATAATATAAGCCTTTTAAAACGTATCTTACATTTCATTACATTTTGTTGATCATTATTGTAACACAAATATTAGAAGATATTTGAGATTCTTTACTGGCAACACTTTTTTCTCAAAGACATCCAATCAGATGACAGCAAAATATTACTCCGCCATTTCACCTGCAGGTGCCATTGTTGTGAAAAGTAGGTTTCTTGCGGTGTAGTGTTTTTTCCACATTAAAGTTTTCATTTTAGTTGATCAGCTATACAAACAACGGTAAGTCTCTGTTTTACTATTTTTGCGTAAATTCAAAGAGTAATATTGATTTCATTTGATTAACGAGATAGACAAGTCCTATAACATTATTTTTAACCTTCAAATGTTGAAGGTCGTTATTCAACAAACCGTTGATTTTCATTTTCGTAACGATTTGTTACATAATTTTGTTGCGTAACAAAAAGGATGTAACAAATATGAAGTAAACCCGATTTCATAATGGAATTAATTTTTCAATTATACTTCGTACATACAGTGTAATGTTTTAACTAGTGCGCAATTTTTTTTCTGGATTTCTGTATCAGCAATAGAACATATTTCCATGAATAACTTTTCTTTTCTTCCAGAATTGTTTGGCTCTACTTCTACGCCAAACACGAAGCTAGAAAAAGACCCATGTTCCTCTAAATCACAAGAAATGGATAATATTAACCGTGGTAGAATAAATTTTTTTAGTCTTAGTGAAAGTGACGATGATTCGAATTCGAATATTTTTTAATCACATGTTGAAATAAAACTTTATTACCTAATATTTTTTATATCAATGATTATTTTTATTATTATTTTCTGAAATTAAGAGAGGACTTATATTTTTTTATGTTACGAGAGATTCCAGTTTATAATATTATTTTTTAATTGAAGCCAAAGTCTACTTTATGCCTGAGAACTACTGTTACTGTTACTGTTTAAACTGGTAATCAGTTCCTACGATTCCTTATTTGTTAGTTTACATGATGTTTTCTAAAGTTTAAAACTTACTTTATTTACCCTTAAAGATATTACAGTTTCCTTGCTAAAAAAATATAAGTGACGTATAGATACTACGAGTATTTTTTAATTGGTTTATTACTAGTTCATTGTTAATAAAAAATTCTGATAAATAATAATTAACTTTACTATTATTTTTGTAATGACGTATTAAAAGTAATTACTAATATTATTAACCGTAAGTTCCATCACCAATGGTTTGTTTTCTGTAGGCTAAACATTAATATTTAATGATCAAACGGAATGCACAATTTATTCTGAGACTGATTTTGTAATTCAAGAGACTACTTATGTTATCAATAAATAATTAAGCTCTGATTTCATTGTTTTAATAATGTTGTGAAATTGCCCTAATATTTCCTTTTTGTTATTTTTTTGTAACGTTGGTCAATTTTGTAACGATATTCATTTTTGTTTCATTTTTGTAACTGTACAAAAATTTTGAAAATCACCCAAAAACGAAAGTTGGAAACGAAACAATATGGAGCAGAGTAAAAAATATTTTACAAGAAAAACTAGAATCGTTGAATAATCCGATTAATTTTATGATCATGCTAAAAGCAGTGACCGGCTTTGCAAGATTAAGTAGACACAGTTTACGCTAAAATCACATTATGTAATTTGATTAAGAAACGTTGGATTATTAGAAAAAACGCAAACTGGCCACTTTTCACCCCAATGACAAAATTTTGCTGTTTTATGTTTTAATATTTGAACGCCGTTGACGGCACAACATATATATCTCTGTATATTACATTTATATATCTTTTACACGTATGTTCAATAAATTAAAAAAAACGCCTTTGTCCTATTGTTCTGATATTCTACCAACTCTATCACATTTCAAACGCAACGACATTCACAGTATACGCAACCAATCAGGAAACGCTCACATGTCAATCACCAATTACATCGTATTTTGTCCCGCGTCACTCGATGCCGACCAATCGGCGCGCTGAATTTAAATCATTGTTTGGAATTCTAATCACGCCGCATGACCGTTTGATGCACAAAGTTGCTGGGTGTTACTTAAAGTGGATGTAGTAATGGAACTGTTGAATAACAATCAAATAGGGAAATCGGTTTAAATATAGAACACTAATAGATTTAGAGCCTGGTAATCTGACATCCCTAGTCCAGGACCAAAACTGGGCTATGGAGGTCAGATAGGCTGTCACTCCTCATAAAATCTCAAAAAGCAAGCCATTGGTCCAAAACGGTGGAGGAAAACATCGTGAGGAAACCGGCATGTCTTAGAACCGAAAAATTCGAAGACATGTAACATCTACCAATCTGCACTGGGCCCGCGTGGTGGATCATAGCCCATCCCTCTCCTAGAGAGGAGGCCTGAGTCCCTGCAGTGGGAACATTATGGGCTGATGATGATGAAAAACAATGCAATTTTAAACTAACGTGTAGTTTCAAGGTACCGTGATAGTAGGTGGAATTTTGGAATACAGATAAAAGGAAGTAAATGTTCTACTTTTTTGCAAATACGTCTTCCTTGTAAACCATACGAGTATAACACCCACCTCAGTTCATTGAACTCCAAAAATTACACAGGAAAACATACCTAAAACCGTAATTACAACATACTCAAACCATTAATTATAATATCCTTTTCTCCTACAAGACATATTCATTACTAAAATATTTTACACTACATAATCAGCTACCTATTAATTCTATTTACGCAAACACATGAAACATATACTAGTGACTAATTATTTCCCTGCCTAAGAAAATGAATTCTTTAAAGCTTGGTACACAACGTCGAGAATGTGCACAACTCTGCACAAGCACATTTTTGTGCACATAATATGTGTGGGAACATTTCTATAATGGCGTACGAATATGATAGTAATAAAGCACACACTAAAGTTTTTTGGGTAGTAATTGAATTAATTTAATGGATGTTTGATAGTGAAGTTGTTAAGTAATGAAAGAATTATGTCACTTTGTTGTTGTTTCATTATGAATTGGAGTTTATATCTATTGGCATCGTAAGAAACTGTAACAGCTGCTATTATATTAGGTCATACACACGCCGCGGCATGTCAAAAGTCTGTCTGTATGTATATCTTTATGTATTAAAAATTGGAAAGCCTGCCACTTCCGGAGTTAGTACGTGAAAACTATGCAATTTCATTATTCTAAATTTTCTAAAAAAAACTAACGATAACATTTGCTACAGAGCAAACTTGACACTGATTTCAGGTACTTACACGCCCAGATAGAAAGATGCATGGGGCTTTATAGCCATCCATGCATCATCATCATCATCTGCGTAACCTTTTTCCAATTATGTTGAACTCGGCTTCCAGCCTTACCGAATACTACTAAATAGGTACCTACCCGTATTTTACATGGAGCGACTGCCTATCTGACCTCTACAACCCAGTTCGTACTAGGTATTACAATACCCATTGGTAAGACTGGTTGTCAGACTTTCGGGGCACTGCCTACCTGTAATGACTGTCAAAAGTCTTCTTGGTCATCCATGCATATTATGCACAAACATCTACGTCCACAATTGACAGCTCTCATCTGAACCATGCCTTATCCGCCACACCCGTAAGTTTTACTACTAATAGGAAATACATTGCCTAATTCGAATGTTAATTATGTATATATCTAGGCTAAGCTTCCTTCACCCAAGCTTTATAAGCCACAACTAGTCAGTTTTTTGAATAAAATTGCCTATGACAATGTGTAAATGGCGATCCATTTGGCAACTGTTAAAACGCTAAGTTAGTTAAGTTTTTAATACAAAATACCTCTTAAAGTATGTAGGTGACAATATGAATATTAACAACGGATTTGTGTAACTTTATTACCGTACGTTTTTAGTAGTCTTGTTTCCGAAATGGTGCTTATTAATAACCATTAGATACTAAACTGTGAACATTTCGTATCAATTTGCCTTGCTTATGTTTACGCCGAAATTGGATATTTTGGCTGCTTTTTGCTATGAGTATGTACATACTTTTTATACTTGTAGCAGTGGTTCCAGTGCGGATTGTCGTCATGTCTGTGGAGGCCTTTTAACATGGAGGACTAGTCTTTTGAATCAGCGTCGGAGAAGCTGTCTCAAAAATTCCCTGATTGAAAAAGAACTTGTTCTTGATAGTTGTGTTACAGCATGTTTACTTATTTATATAATCGACCCATCTCGGATACAATGCGAGTCTGAAGCCCCAACGCAGGCTATGCCATATCTCTCTTGCCCATCGAGTACAGCTAACTGCACCCTCCAGGATTTGAATGAATCAAGTAAGCTGTCCAGGTTACTAGGTACGTACCTGTCGGACAGACTCTAAGTCCTCGATTCGAGAAGAAGAAAATGCATTTTTATACACCGCATCAAGTTTAAGCAACACCCTTGCGTATCACCTTACCTAAAACATGGTAAGTATTCATGCATACGGGTACCTTAACTATGTCAGCGACAAAATGTCACTAAACGAAAAAGACATAAACCAGAAGATTTTCACACACAAAACACGAATTACAAATCCGTTCAAGCTTAACATCTTGTATTCTCACGTTTGCCTTCAAGATTTAACATACGGCTCTGAACTATGAGTTGGTATTATAATAAATTTCGTGTGGAATCAATTCCCATAGTGATAAAGGAATCAGAGACAGCATATATCAGGTGTGGTGCATGCGCCGACCTCCGTACCCCATAAGTTTGGTTATGTTTTTAGTTTTGACGGTTGGTTGCGGTTATATTGATAAGCGCTAGCGTGACGACAAAAGTTTAAGGTTTACACGATTTTACGATTACGATAACGGTTTTTTACGATTTTAAACAAGTAAGTCATTAAGACGTTATCAAAAGAAATATCTCAGCTATGATATATGAGTCCATTTTGCAGAAACACTCTAAAGCAGGTCACAAAGTGGTTTTAGTAAGTATGTATATTCAGCATGAAAACATGAAAACTAAGTAGGTATGGTAATGAGAGAACGCAAAAATTATACTATCAAAAGTTTCAGACAGAAGCCCGTCGGTTGGGGACCCAGTTTCTGTTTTCAAAAAGGGTCAACAACTGGAAGAACATAATTATGCAGATAAACACACTAAATTACACTATAGACAAGTAAACGCGTGTTCCACCAAAACCTCACCTTTATGTCAAAAGTCATCAGATATACATCACAACACGAATTTTATCACAATTGTTATCACATTATATGCCTGTTTGAATGTTTCACTAAATATATTGCGCTATTCGTATCAATTTTAATGCATTACCGATGATTTAGTGCGCCTATGCCACGCAATATTGTAGATAATTAATTAAATTAATTCAATAAAGCTGTTATAATTAATCAACATTGATTCGAATTTACGAACGTACGGATAGGTAGTATTTATTGCGGATTTATGTGCAAACTTATTTCTATCATTTCATACTGTGATAGAAAAATGCAAAGACGTGTGACATCTACCGACACTGGGCCCGCGTGGTGAATTATAGCCCATTCCTCTCCTAGAGAGGAGGCCTGAGTCCCTTTTATTTTTTTGGGGGGTGGGAATCATCAAATAACCCCTCCCACTCTTGGGTAGAGCGAAAGGGAGGGTCAGACTTGTACTGACTAAAAACCACCCATGTTCCTTCTTAGCCCTTCATGTCGAGGCCGCGGTATCTCTTGCGAACAACCCGCAGCCCCGACGGGAGGCCTGAGTGGGAACATTATAGGCTGATGATGATGATACTATGATAGAGGAAATAAGGCTTTACTTAATTAGTAAGCAACACGTAAAGTGATACGGAAATATTTACATAATTCCACCCATGTCCACTATTAATACAAGGCGACTCTATAAAAACAAGAAGATAAAGGAAATCACATTCTTTGACTACCTGCCGCGCCTGTTGAGCATGAGGTCCAGGGTTTGATTCCTAGGTCAGACATAGTGTTATTGAGTGTTATCGTTAATTTCTTGGTAGCAGCCACGGAGTTTTTATTATTATTATTTTATTGTATGACCAATTTATGTATAATGATTATGTTGATTAATTTGAATTTGAATTTAATGTATTTTGACTTTAATTGTTTGTGTGTATTGTTTTCATTATTTTAACGTAATTCTATTAATTTTGCAATAAATGTTATCTTAATTTTAATGTATTTTAATATATTATTATATATTGTTTGTAACGGGTGCAAATAAACGTAAGTAATCTGAATAAACGAATTTATTATTATTATTTCATTTGTGCCCGGTCGTAAGCAATAGGCTCGCTCCCTATCATGGGAATTAAACATAACTGGAATAATGTGGGTCTACTTAAGTACCCTTCTGTCTAACCCTCCAGAATTTAATTTTATTGAATTTTTATTATTTTCTAAACGACATTTCATTCAGCACACTAAATGTAATCCAAATCTATAAACATTGAATTAAACCAACCAACCAACTAGCATTAATAATATTCATTTCGATACTAAAGATACCAACCATATCAAATGAGTCTGTAAACTTAGAAATTGTATAACGACCTAATTCTCAGTACGACATACTTTCTACGAAATAAAAATGATTACACTGAATCGCTAATAGCACCAAAGAGTTCAATGGGAAGAAGATTATAACAGTTTTCTCATTAAAGTCACCTACCTTTCTACTAGACTGTACAGTCAACTGCACCAACATGTAGTAATACAGAAGTCTTCAAATATAGGGTGTAAAAGTACCCTTAACGTAAACGAAGGGCACTTGTTCTCCCCACCACTGCGATCATTTTTTTGTTCTAGGCCATACCTGGGAACCCCTAGTTACGGAGATATTGGGGGTCAAAGTTCCAAATTTTTCACAGCTGTTTTTGTAAATACTAGTTTTTCAGGTTATAACTTTACTTAAATTACCTCTATGACCCGTTTACTATTCAAAGCATCCACTAGCACAATGTTTTAAGAGTGCTACATTGAGTTTTACCGTAAAATATGATTTTTGACCCCAAAAAAAATCGTTTCCCAGCAAAAATTTTTGCGTAGAGTTACTTAGTTTGATGTACAGAATGCTTGGTTAACGGCTGTATGATGGGTTGATTTACACCCATATTCCGGGCCCAGGTTAGTCGCAGCAAGGAAAACCTGCTGAGGTGGATATTCATAAATGACTCTGCTCTGGACTGTGCCGTTCCACAAAAAATGGGTTACTTAATATCGTGTCCTGCCTGTCTTGTTGTTTATTCACTGTTCAGGCGCTTTCGGTAGCGTCTATCAGTTCCGGTAGGAACTAATAGACGCTACCGAAAGCGCCAAACTTCTGACTTAGTTCTAGGCCGACACAATTTAGATTGTCATCGACAAGCTTATAATATGAAGAATATTTACAAGCAATTTGTACTGTATTGATTTAATTTTCATTTTACGTAACCAAACTAATATTTTGGAACCAATATTACTATAAAGTAGGTCATATTTAATCATAAATTCACAAGAGCGTTTAAACTTTTGCCAAGTGTACCTAAACATATTATTGCTGGTAACTGTACAAGTCTTTTTGAACATAGATGTTCAAGTTTCTGAGAATTTTCTGTTAATGTTGTACTTCCTCAATTATTGGTTTTAAGAGAGCTTAATTAATTATGTGAATTAAGTCGTTTGATATGTGTAGGTATCTGTTCACTGGGAAAATATTCTCAAACTAATTTGGGGGAGTCTGTTGACGATAATTTGCCATTTGCAACTATATCCTGAATATTATTAACGCGTAAGTCACTTTGTCTGTAATTTTAACAGCTGATCGGATTGAATATGTACCTAATTTAACACAGGTAGTACATATTTTTAACACAGTAATACCTTCTCGAGCAGTAGTTATCCAGGGAGGGGCCTTTTTTATGGTGGGTGGAAAATCATCAAATAACCCCTCCCGCTCTTGGGCAGAGCGGAAGGGAGTGTCAGACTTCTACTGACTAAAAACCACCCATGTTCCTTCTTAGCCCTTCATGTCGAGGACGCGGTACCTATGTCTTGCGAACAACCCGCAGCCCCGACGGGCCCAGGGAGTGGCCTTACTTTCTGTAATTTATTTCATCACCACTACTCTCAAAGCGGTGAAGTAAAAACATCGTAAGGAAACCGACATGTCCTACACCCAAAAAATTCGAAGACTTGTGACATCTCACACCTCGCACTGAACCCGTGTGGTGAACTTAGGTATAGACCGCTCCCAGCTGTAAGACACAGCGCCCCATTTACATTTTGAACCTATCTCCTCTTTACCTGCTATAACCTCTTTTTTTTTTTGGGGGTGTTGGAAATCATCAAATAACCCCTCCCGCTCTTAGGCAGAGCAGAAGGGAGTGTCAGACTTCTACTGACTAAAAACCACGCATGTTCCTTCTTAGCCTTTTATGTCGAGGCCGCGGACTCTTGCGAACAACCCGCAGCCCCGACGGGACATACAGGACATTTCAATTTCTATCACCTCTGAAGTACGCATTCGTTTTGAGACTTATTTCCGAAACAGTGATAATAATTCAAATTATTTTCTTTACCACCGAAAAACATGGATACATAATTTAATAATAAATTAATTTTGCTCATTTTACTAATTTATGGTGTGAATTCGTGACTACGTCGCTACACGATAAGCTCATAATCTACGAGTACCTATGTCTTTATTATTCCCATACTTTAAATCAATAGCTTGGTACTAACTTACCTCCCGAAGCTACTTAAATACGGTAATATTTATGTGAGAAAAATTATACTTGGATAGCGAAAGTTGCTGGTATTTTTCTAAAGGGAATGATAAAATGTTTGTATTTAACTACACACTACCATTACCTCTCTCCTAGAGAGGAGGTCTAAGTCCCTGCAATGGGAACATTATAGGCTGATGATGATGATGACACACTACCAAGAGCAAATAAAAAGTCGAAATGATTAATTATTCCAATTATACAAGCGGATTAAACCAATAATTACAAGAGTAGAGTGAAAAAATAATTCAAGAAAATGGCATTACTTTCAGAAAAAGAACCTTAAAATATTTTAATACTTTAGTAAGTTTTGGCAACACTAAAGTTTAAATGTTAGGCCGTGTGAATGGTACTACTTATCATTACCTTAAATTTATGGTCGGCGAGAAAAGACTTCCTGGTTTTAAGAACATGTATTGTTTCGACATCAGAATAACAATTTAGGTGAGACGGTTGGCGATGAATTTTTTTTTAAAAGGTTCTTTGATAATCTATCACATATATTGACAGCCTGCCACGAAAATCTGTAGCAACGTCGTGTCCTATACGCTATAAATAACCATTAACTAGCACGTCGAACAAAAAAATTATAAAAACTTTTGCTTTGCGAATTATGATAACATCTCCGATCACACCTTACGAAATAGCCATCGAAAGGAACCAACAACCTTTCAATCGTCGTGCACAACACCTCATTAATTTATATTTCTACTCACGAATTCGTCTAGATACTCTTAATAACTTGGTCGCTACGGTGGTCACAAAAAATGGTTGACGAGAAATAGGGTTGCCAAGAAGCGGTACCACGATCCACGCGTGATCACTTGTAATTGGCCTAGACTGATGGATGAGACAACCTCTCCTCATTACAGAAAAACCAACTTAAACCTACACCCCAACAAATCACCTTTTAACTTTATGCTTCAGAAATAGAGCTCATAAAACGTTTTTTGAAGTGAAGAGCTAAGTTGGCTGACGTGGAGAAACAGTTGGTAATTATTGGCAGCCCTGGAAAGGTATCTGTTTCAAACAGGATCTTGTTCATTTTGCGCTTTAACTATATAAGTATTTATTGAATAAAGTGTACTTATACTTGCTAATATAAATTAGAATTGATTTCATGTTTATGTGAGAATGGTGTAACATTGCAATTTCGGGTATGAATTCTGATGTTGCAAGTATTCTTTATATTAAGCCTAGAATACATGCTACTAGAAAGGCATGCTTGTTTGCTACTAGGTAGTAAACAAGCATACCTTTTTCTGGAATGCTTTCCGATTGTGTACATTTGCTCTAAATCACAGACCTCAAAATTATGCTTGTTACGAACATACTTCTTTTTAGCACATCTGAGTAACATTATCTTCCAGGTTTTTAATGAACACATAGACAGAAAACAAAAAAAAGATAGTAGCATGATAAAAAAAACATATAAAATAGTAAAACCAAAGAGTAACAAAAAAAGAGGTTATATGCGTCGTCAACACACCGTGTGCTAGTTAGCATGTAAAATAGACCGGCTTGCGATTTAGTAACGTGCTCATTCACAAGCATGCTTTTTCGACACGTGCTACTTGTAGGCTACTAAGTGACAGCTGCTCGAAACTAGCATGCGTTTGTGCTACTACTTAGCATGTGTATAATTCCAGCCTTTATTCGATTCGTGGAAAACAGTAGCGCAGTTATTTTATTTGAAAAACGGTTCGCAGAAAACTGTTCTCTGTATTCATACGATGCGATGCTTGATTCGCCGAAGATTTAATTACAATATAGCCTTGCTGGTTTCATGGAAAAATTATATGACTAAGTTTCAAAGTGAACGAACGTGTTCCTACAGTTTTTGCTGTATTAAAGAAATTCTGATCCAGAAAAGACACTTTTTTAATCTATTACTTCTAATAGTCTAAGGACCTATTTCACATTGTCAAATAAATTCAAAAATGTAAGTTAACAGAAACTTAATTGTAATGGTAGATAAAATGAAATACCGCAGCCCCGGACACAAAGTGCTAAGAAAGAACATGTGGTTGGTACTTTTAGTCAGTAGAAGTCTGACAGTCCCTTCCGCTCCGCCCAGAGCGTCCAAAATTACACAAATTCAACTAACAACGTAACCTATCGCTATTCTATACAGGGTGTAAATCAACCCATCACACACCCGTCAACCAAGTATTCTGTACATCATCCTAAGTACCTCTACGTAAAAATTTTTGCTGGGAAATGGCTTTTTTTTTTGGGGTCAAAAATCACATTTTACGGTAAAACTCAAAGTAGCACTCTTAAAACATTGTGCTAGTGAATAATAAACGGGTCATGGAGGTAATTTAAGTAAAGTTAAAACCTGAAAAACTAGTATTTACAAAAAAAGCTGTGAAAAATTTGGAACTTTGAAACCCAATATCTCCGTAACTAGGAGGTTCCCAGGTATGGTCTAGAACAAAAAAAATATCGCAGTGGTGGGGAGAACAAGTGCCCTTCGTTTGCGTTAAGGGTACTTTTACACCCTATATAAGAAGGAGTCCTGAAATCACACACATGTAGTGAGCTAGCATGGTGGTCTAAGACTTGTTTATTATCCGTATTAGACGAAACACGACACTCAACAGTTTCAGATGAATGGAAATACGTTTACGTATATTTCTTATACCTAGCTACTAAGGAATATGTACGTATAGCAGTTTATCCTTTGCCTATTGCCTCTTCCCAATCATGTTCGGGTCGGCTCCCTGTCTAACCCGACTCAGACTCGGAGAGCATAAATAGTATTGGGTAATGTGATACCCCTTTTTTTTTTTTGGGCGGGTGGAAAATCATCAAATAACCCCTCCCGCTCTTGGGCAGAGCGGAAGGGAGTGTCAGACTTCTACTGACTAAAAACCACCCATGTTCCTTCTTAGCCCTTCATGTCGAGGCCGCGGTATCTCTTTCGAACAACCCGCAGCCCCGACGGGCCCCTTCCATGTTGCTGACATCTCTTTGAGGCGCGCGTGGAACACGAACGCGCCGTCGACACGGCCTGTCGTCGTCATAAGACGGACGGACGGCGAGCTTAAATGTGATACCCCATGGTAAGAATGTTTGTCCGACTTTCAGGACACTTACTAACGACTGTCAAAGAACTTCAAAGAGCAGCCAGGACCAAACGACTTAACTTGCTTTTCGAAGCACGAAGGAAACTCAGTGTATTGGGTGGATGACCCCTCCACGGATCAACCTAGACAAGCGTGGCTTAACCTGAAGAATTGATCCAAGTGGCTGTTATTATTTAGCGTCTAGCTTACTAAGATGACCTTCTAATATTTCATGGTAGCATATTTGATCCGTAAAGAGACAAATCCAAAATGAATACAGCAGTTCCACCCCCCAAATAATCCAAAACATACAGCCAGCCATCAATCCCGTCTTAAACACGCTAAATGCACATCTAAACATCGCATTGTCACACAAATGCGGGCCCCATAACCTCAAACAATTCAAGGCATTATTCACTGTAGGCGATCTGTCAACGGCTTAATGGCATCGAAACAATTTCTCAACAAAAAAAGAGGAAACACACGTCCCTATACGCCACTTCCGTTTGCCTGCGACAACAAAAAAAGTAACAAAACTGAGTACGAAAAGAAAATCTTGACGACTTTTAGCGCTTTTACCCTACATTTTTCTGACATGGGGTTTTGTATTTTAACTTGTTAAAGATATGGTTGAAACTTGTGTGGCAGATTTCTGGTGTTTAGGGTAAGTGCCCTCATAAAGGAAACCATTATTTTCGAGGGGTTATACCGAAGGCATTTGTATTGCGAATTTGAAGAAGTTCGACAGTTTGTTTTCGAGTGCATTTCGTCATTAATCAATGTTTTGTTCCCGTTTGTGGGAGTTTCGCGAAAACTTTTATATTTTGTGTTCTACCTGCTTTCCCGGGAATTTCTCTTTGACAGTTTTCCCTTTGTAATTGATTGTTTGGTATAATTTCGTGTTTTATTTGCGCTTGTTTCTCTATGAAAGGATTTATTTTATTGTGCTGGATTTCACGCGGAATTTTACGTGCTTGCACAGCAGTTAGCACACTCCGCTAACTGCCTTATTTCCATATCGGGCCAAGTGTTTGCAACCAAGGAGTTTGGGACTGTGGGTTGTTCGAAAGAGATACCGCGGCCTCGGCGCAAGGGCTAAGATGGAACGTGGGTGGTTTTTAGTCAGTAGAAGTCTGACACTTCCTTCCGCTCTGCCCAGGAGCGGGAGGGGTTATTTGATGATTTTCCACCCGCCCAAAAAAAAAAGGAGTCTGGATTTGTGCCCAGTTGATGACATAGGTTCGTCCCTTATTTGGGACAAACATAACTAGCGAAATGCAGATGTAGTAATGGGTACACCACTGCCTAAACCCTTTGGGGATTACACGCGTGATGTTATGTTATGTGCAGCTGACGTGTGCTTCTCATAGCTAAGCTCCTAATCAACACTTCATAATCTTCAAATAAGTACCAAATTCATTCAAACACTCCACAAAAGTAATCTGCAAAAATCACTCCGAAAACTGATCTATCTAAAAGGTCCTGGGAACAGCAAAAACTTGTGGTAGCCGTAGTTATTACAACGTGGACACGGCAGCTTTGAGCTGAATCCACCGGGTGGTATTGAGAGATTTTCTATATCCGCCAGCTTTCCTTTATGCTACGTGCAATTTTATCCGGCGGTGCCGTTATGAACTTGCTAGGTGAGGAGTAATGTGGATAGGACAGTGTTTTTGTTTAAAGTTGTCATAGGTTTCAATTATACAAAGTAAGTAGAAGGTAGTGGAGTGGTCCCGTCGGGGCTGCGGGTTGTTCGCAAGAGATACCGTGGCCTCGACATAAAGGGCTAAGAAGGAACATGGGTGGTTTTTAGTTAGTAGAAGTCTGACGCTCCCTTTCGCTCTGCACAAGAGCGGGAGGGGGTCATTTGATGATTTTCCACTCACCATAAAAAAAAAAACAAGGTTTCAAGGAAAACCACTGCTGAAACTATACTTTAGTTTTTTGTTGTAAGTATTGTGTATAAAAGCTATTTGGTACATCCGGAGACACATTCAGCTGTACATTTCCAGTATAACATGGCCTCGCTTTGTATGGTTTTACGGTATAACGAAAGATCCGAATTAAGTGGTGTGTTTAGCTGGATTGGTCGTCGTGTGTGCTGCGATTCCTAATCTTATTTTGCCATCAAAATTGTAATAATTAATGCTTAGCAATGTTACTACTGAATTTAATATTTCTGTTGAAGTTTATTAAATAGAGTACTTTTGTATATCAACTGCATTCTTCAATACCAAAATAAGCATGATCAAAAATGTTAAATTATGTCATGGCCTAATCAAAACGAGCTAATTAAAAAAAAATAGGCTGAAACTTCTAAAACAATGTTATTGCAGCGGTGCATTTAATCAGAATGGCAGATACTTCACTCGGTATACATTAACTGATACCTACATTTCTATTATTTTTATATATTATAATCTTACTTATAGCACAGAATATCCCCGTTAGTCTGCCATGTGATCGGACATCATTTTCTTGGTTCCTTTAAGAAAATGCAGCTGACTGGGAGTCTCTGTATAACTTCATCTATTAGTATACTCTTATTTTTATTAATATCCGAAGCAGGTATCCCATTTTGGCTCTCTGATAGCAAGCTGGCCAGGCCTTTGAGCCAATCACGAGATGACTTTATGCTGTATTAGTTATTGATTTCTAGGAAGATGAAGTGATTAGATAGGTTCAAATTAATTTTGTTTGGTTGATAATATTCAAAGTAAAGATAACATAAAGATTATTATTTATTGCGTAACTGTGTACATTAAGTTCTTATTAGTAAACATTACATTTTTGGTTTTAACAGTTTACCCAAGTCGGATATGCAATATACAGTATTTACAACAAAAAAAAAATACATCCACACGAATAGAGAACCTCCTCCTTTTTGTCGATAAAAAATTAGGTTCTCACATAATATATAAAATTTTTCAAAAAACTCTTGCAGATTATAAAGTACATTATTAATTAACATATTTTTCAATTTATTTTTAAACAAAAAAAAACGGACCTAGTTCGTTGAACATAATTTTTATCAATGAACACTACTTTCATGTTCAATTTTAAAATTGTGTCTTCATTTTTGATACCGCTAGTGTTGTTCATGTTGATGATGAAGAATTGCAGAAAGATAGTCACAAAAATAGATGATTTTGAAGCTATTTATCTACTTACTACCGCAGACATATGTAAAATTGATGAAATAACAGGCAATTTTCACATAACATCAATCGATTGCGTGGACGGGCGGGGCTGGCGAAACAAATCTGCCTGTCTGCAGTTGTTATGTGTACATGTATGGGATATTTCATACGAGCCATCCATACGTGAGATCTGCTTCAATGCCAGACCGAACTATCACCGGTCAGACTGCACTTAAAAATGCTTTAACAGTCAAACGATAACATCATCATATGCCTAGCCTTATCCCAACTATTCTGGGGTCGACTTCTAGTCCAATCGACTGGTTGTCATACTTTCAGGCCATTGACTACCTGTAATGACTGTAAAAGATATACAAATAAAAGCCGGACCCAATAGCTTGACGTGCTTTCCGAGGCATGGAGGAAACTCGGTATGTAATGGGTGGTCATCCACCCACGGACAGACGAAGATTGACCCGAGCGGCTGCTACGATAACGCTAAAGCTTAATTGATTGAGAAGTCCTTCTACAATATTTCACAGCATTTTCCTCAAAGTGATATCTAAATAAAATTGTAACGAGGCGAGTAGAGATCACATTTAGTGCCTGGAGACCAATAAATTGAGAAATGTACACCAGAGCGTGGGCCGTCCAATTTAACATGATACCCTCACAGCGAATACTTACTTATATTTTTTTCTTTCAAGAATCTTATTCGGAAGAGGACAATTTAATTAAAGTAGATACTTTTACTTAGAAAGTACACAAGATAATGTAGTTAGATGGTAATTTATCACCAAATGTACTTACCTATTATTATTATAGAATGTGGTTTTTTTTAGCATTAGTATATTGTGTCGTAAACTAGTCGTCGTAGTTCCTCAAGGAAATTAATTTACTAATTAAGTTTTCGTCATTCTCAGCATTCTCATCTTCGTTACATGCAATCGTTTTTCATAGCCCTGAATTCTGATCCATACAATCAGATAGGTGTAATCACGGACTTGTATATTATTTTTGAGGCATCCGTTGATCGCAAGTTGTTCCAGTGACCTGTGGCCCTTTCATCCATCATGAGTTGATGCATCATTAAAAAAACCTTATTACTGACTACAACGATTCTCGTCAATAAAAATACAAAATCACTCTCCACCTCAAAATTCTCAGTTACATAACTTCCAACCTTTTGAAGGGCTGTCACTAAACTACCACTAAATATGGTAACTATCTACATAGTGGCATCGTCAAAAAGTATTTGGTTACTAACAAGAACTACCGCGCGATGGTAATCTACAAAATCTATGTGTATACAGCTCTTAGTGTATGGTTTTGTGTGGACAACACTGTAATGTGAGACGTTTCGTACTTTATTGTTGGAATATACGGGAGGAAATTGTGACGAGCTTGTGAAGATGACTTTGGTGTTGGAATGTTACTAATTGGGCGGGTTTGTTTCAGTTTCGGTGCAGACGATAAAATACTACAGCATCTTTGTCTGCCTAGCATTTTCGCAAGTATCTTGGGATCGGCTTCCAGAATAACCGGACGCAGCTGAATACAAGTATCAGAAAATACTTCACTCTTAGCAAAAAGTAATTTTAATGAAAATATAGAAGTTATTCTATATCTAGTGAAATGTAATTCCTTATCATCTGAATTGGTCCTTCATCGTTTGTCATACTAAAAACATAGGTACTTATGATACGATAGACTGGACAACGCGAACAATATTGTAACATTGGCGATGTTATTTTACTAACCATGCAAAAATTACTTAAGATTTGATCAGATTATAGAGTGTCAAAATAATTCCATCTGAATTCCAAAGAGAAAGCCCTTTTCAGACATTCTTCTTTGACGAGTTAATTGTTTCTTATGTTGCATTCAGTAAGTCTCTCCACTCTTTACACCCAACCAAACTGTTCTCCAACATAATCTCCCGTATACCATCAGCTAGAACAACGCGTAACTTCAGTCGAAACACCTATAAATCGACAGTTACTCCATATTAATTAGTTCGCGTGTTCCCTCCGCTACTGTACGCCAGTGTACGCCCGCTGAGATTTACACCCATACCAGCAGATATTTAAATTTATTTATGAAAAATGTGTCCATTTATTTTGTAGATGTGTTTGCGTGTACGCGCTGTTTTGTTTTTAAAAACAGTCGCATGTTGTCTTTGGTTTATTTCATTGGGTTTGTTTATTTGTGGTGTATTGTGAAAGGTTGGTTTGTCTTCGGTTGGACAGTCTATAAGTTTGTTTTGTGAGTTGGGGTCAATCGCTTGATTAAAGTTTTAGCTTAACTCATTTTGTTCTTCATAATCTATTTTTAATGTTAATTTTTGACAGGTAATCGGTTATCGTGGTATGGACATGTAATGCGGAAAAATGATAAAAATGTTGTGAAGAAAGTTTTGAGTATTAATGTGGTTCGATATAAAAGTAGTGGAAGGCCAAAGAAACGATGGATGAACTGTGTGAAGGTTGATATGGCAAGAAATGGGGTGTCTGGTGAGATGACGAGTGATAGAGAAGTATGGAAGAAGTAGAAGACATGCTGCGCCGACCCCAAATAAATTGGGATAAATGCAGGAGAGTTATAATGATGACTTAATCTCCTATTGCCAACCTGCAGGAGTTTTTGGATAACTTAGGAGTAATTATTGCCCCAAATATTACTTTGTAATTCCCAGTATTATGCTTTACCTAGGTAATAAAATTAACTTGTAAGTATTATGCTTACTTAAAAAGATAATTATCACATCTATTACAAACAACTGTCTGCTTAAGACTCTCACATTTCATCACCATTCACAACTACCACAGTTATCTTATCTCCTAGAAATATACGATTCAGCATTCCTCAATCATTTCTACTTGTAAATATTATCACCTCATCTACATCATGGAAATATTTATAAACATTTATGAAAACATTAATTGTATCTGCATCAGGACAAGTCAAAAGTACTAGAATATTTCATTCTAATGGTATATTTGCATACATGCAAGGCACGGTGTTCTTGTATCGCCATTTTATCGTCGCGTGATTTCAAACAGCTACCGTGAAATGGCCGCCAGAGTTAGTATACGTCTTACTGTCTTGTGATTTTTTGTTTTGTTTTGTTGAAGTAAGATGAGATGGATGATAGTCAAGTAGTTGATAATGCTGTTATCGTTTTGATTAGTACTTGGATAGACAATAATTTGAGTTTTTCAGGGTTAATTAAAATTGGGGTCTTTATGACAGAAGATAACAGTGTATCTTCTAAAGACCCCAATTTTTCTTCTGCTATTTGATGACAATCTGTCATTTTATGTTTTGTTTCTTCCATTTATGTTGTTCCCGTTTGAGAATTTAATTATCTTCTAAGCCCTACTTTCCAATGAAGGAGTCGAATAGTAGGCTTACATGTTTTTTTTCTTGGTAAAGGCCTGCCGCACTATTCCCAAACCACTATAACTCCAGAAAACCAGAATCAATCGTGGCAACTAACTGAAAAGCGCCGAATCAATGAAGCTCGACGAAGTCCCAGAGAAACAATTTTACTGTCTTGGATTCCGCAACAAATTAATCAGAAAATAATAGCGGAGTAGTAGGAGAAACATAATTACTTACACAAATATACACACTTGGCTTACACAAATTATCCAAAAACCCAAACGGAAATAGACTTGTTGTTCAAAAAAAGCTTTTATGATTATAAAAATACTCTGCAAGACATCACGCTCAAGCTGCACCACAACACCCATACTATTAGCTGAAGTCTCTCTTTCCTCAGCTACCGATTTAAAAATAGGTCGCATGTTAGCTAATCTGTCATTAAAAACACCCAAAATAGAATACAAGTCCCTTATCTAAACGTAAACTTGAAAAGCACTAACTAACACTGTGTCGATGTCTAGATAAAATCTAGATCAATTCACTAACAATTTCTCTTCGGTGAATAATTACTTCGCGCGGTCTGTTGTTCTTTATACTTTGCTTGGCTATATTCTATCTATATATTTCTGCTCTAATGTAAATTTGTCGCAAATTAAAACTAGTGTGTGTAGATTGTTATCAAAATGGATAAAGACTTCATTTAGGCAGGTGAGATTTTGTGCTATGGGCCACCTTGTTGATTAGCTGATATATTTATTGTAAGGATAAAGAAAAGTACTTCTGTAGCCAGTTTGTATTTTTATGCAAAATAGTTTTATATTTCAGCGTTTTTAGTTGTAGTATGATGGTATTTCTCATCAATCGAGTATTCATTTTCTAATGTTACTAACAGTTATTACCTTATAATTCACATTGACATTGAAAAAAAAATGTTTTGTAGAAGACTAGCTGATAACCGCGGCTTCAATCGCGTGGATGTCGGATAAACTATATACTAAAACCTTCCTCGAGAACTACTCTATCCATTGGTGAAAACAGCATGAAATCGTTGTAGTAGTTTTTGAGTTAATCGTGAACAGACAGATAGACAGACAGACGCGGCGGAGGCCTTTGTTTTATAATATGTAGCAATTACTCATAAACTAGGTACACAAGCAATATGGATAATATATGAAACTACCGCGAAAGCCTCTACCAAATTGATGAAAAAAGAATAAAGTAAATCAGACCAGTACCTAATTACGGAGTTATGAGGAAACAAACATACAAATAAAAATACAGACAAATTGAGAACTTCCTCCTTTTAAAAAATAGTCAAAAAAAGATAGATACTGCAGGGTTATTCAGGCTACCTTAATTTCATCATTAGACTATTTTTGCTCACAAAGTCATGTGAGTAAGCGAAAACAAAAAATAAAAAATATACTAAATGTCAATTCAGCCATCCAACATGAAACAAACTTTTACTTATAAGCTAGTAGCTAAAGTTTTACTACTGGTTAGTACAAATACCATCTTAGTATTTTTAATGATGAATAAATGTTTGTTCTTGCCTAAGGCTTCACAGGGCTCAATAAATTCACTACAATAAAAGCCATGTTTGAAGTCCCGTATTTCATGCAAGTGGATCCACATGCTACAGCTAGTTATATAAATATATTGGCAATGGTTATAAATAACTATGGACTTGGTGTTTATGTTAATTAGAGTAGCCGATGCCACTGCAACGAGAATACACGTCCGGTGATACCGAGCGATTAACCTACGTTTTGTAATTAATTGTTAAACTGTACTGACAAAATGCCAGTTAAGACGAAATCTAATCGTTGAAATGTTTTACTAATTGATCCAGTAATTTTAAATGGTTTAACTGTTATTTAAATTAATTGGAATGTAACTAATTTTAAAGATTAAGATAGTATCTATGTTCAGGAATGAGTCGTAAAACCTAAACATTTTGAAATCGTAAAAAAGTAAACTAAAGTAAGTTAAAATTCATGTCCTGTGCTTTTATTCATCCATGTATTGTTCATTTTATCGAATATTTTAGACTACAAAATGAGTATAAAGTGATGCAAAAATATACAAATACAGCCATTTACTTTTAAATCTGGTTTCAATGCTGATTTATGACGCTGAAACGAACGCTTTATATTCATGTTTAGATGTTATAAATCGAGGCATATTTTTGCCTTGCATATTAATACTAGGTTTTAACACATTAATTAGTCTAATTTGCATATTAATGACAAAAAGCCAATGTCAAATGGTAATTAAATTTTGAGATAGTTTTTGTGATAGTGTCTAAATAAATGTTTGGACGAAGAAAACTGAGAATTCACACGGCCGTAAATATCCATTTTCAATTTAAATTCATTAAGTATCCGACCTTATCACAGTTAACAACACAAAAAAGAAATTAAGTTGGCATTTAATATCTCAATAATTACATTAGAAAACCGGTTTTTATGTTATTTGTTTCAAACTTTTTCTCACGGGGGGGCGTTACAAGGTGCCAATTATTTGTAAAAGTTTGATAAATGACATTTTCAAGAAAAAAAACATTGTTTCGAAAATTATTAGTTTGGTTGTATTGTAATTATTGTATTGGTTGTAAATTGAAACACCTGAAAGAAAAGATACCAAATCCCAACAAAACACCATCAACTTATAACACACCAAACACCAAATATTCGGTAACTTAAACCACTAATTAAGCAAGGTGTTGCAGTGCAATCGGTCAGTGAACACCGGGGCTAAATCTTCGTCGACCCCCAGCAAGACTAATGTTTGCGCCGGGCTCCGCTCGTCGCATTGTGCTTTATTTGTATTCGCTTAATGTATACAATCTCTAATTACACGCAACGCCTTCACCGTTTAGGGTTGCTAGATTGTGTTAGATTTAGATTTACCATTGCGATCTTTGATCCTAAGGTTTATTGCGTGGCTTTAGAACAAGCTGGGTAAAAGTTCAGCCGTTAAGTAGCGTATGTGGATGGATATGTGGTTTGTAATTGCTTATCTGTTGGTTAGAGATGAATTGTGTTGCAAAAAGGGATTTTTTATTTAGAAAGAGGAAATCTATTAGCTAGCGGAAATTATCAAGTGTATTGTAGCGACTTCTACGTGGCAAATATCACTTTTAAAGTATACCAAAAAGCGACTGTAGCTTAAAAAAGAAACAGTCGAATTGATAACCTCCTCCTTTTTTGAAGTCGGTTCAAAATTGTTCTTATCGGCTCGTCAATTGGCCTACTCGAGTTACATTTAACGTTCAAACGTTTTTTTTTTCTTTCTTCTTTTCATAAAGCCTAACAACCTCAAATCACCAGAACACTGTGACTTGTTTTTGTCACTTATTAAGTAGTTATTACTCACAAGCGTTTACATTTTAGCCAGTTCTAGCTGTTATCAATTGAAAACAGCTGGCTAAAATGTTACTAAAACTCTAACCGATAATGGTGTCATAAACATAAACTTAACATCACACCTGTAATTCCCAAAGGGTTATCCATAGGTGTACCTAATAGTACACCCACATTTCGCCAGTTATGTTTAAGTCCCATGTAATAGGGGCCGACTGTAATGCCTTCAACGGGGCACAACTCCAATTTGTTACTGAGAAATTGAAATTGTTTATGGTGTCATAAAGAAATAATCCCCTTTTCACGGTTCTTTCTATGATTGGCACTATTATCATAAATGTTCGCTATCAAACAGCCGAGATATTCCAAGATTGACGAAGGAAATTATAAGAACATTTCCCGATAACGGTGCAAAGTGACGCCAATCCCATAAATAAATATTGATGGTGTTAATTTTCTCGTTTTCCCACACTCCCGTCTATTGATAACTTGGCTCTCATAAATGTAATATGCAAATTAGCTGGTACACTCTACGGCAGATAAGTAGGACATAGGTTACGTTCATAAATTGAGACGGTGCAGATAATGGTACTTAATGAGTGTGTGTGAATGTAATGGATTGGTGGTTTAGTGGTACTTACTTCTGGTACTAAAGATGGTGCTTTGGAACGGTTGAGGAAGAAGCTTTATTGTTTTCTCATGTTTTTTTTTTGTTTATTCAAACTTTATGCACAAGTAGAACCTGTACAAAGGCATACTTCATACCTTTGGGCACTTTCTACCAGTCTACCTTACGGGAGACATTACAAGTAATAATGGCTTTTTACAGCAGCACGAGATTTATTATTGTGTTACTAACTGTAGGGACAAAGTTGAAAATTCGCATGTGAATATAACATTTGCCATAACAATTTTGGTCAGGTCGACTTCAGAGAGGTTGAGGTTAGTCCGCAGATGTAGACCCATTACATGCCGAGTTTTCTTCGTGTTTCGGAAAGCACGTGAAATCATTGGTCCCGACCATTTGTAGATTTTTGACAATCGTAACAAGTAGTTAGCCCGAAAGCCGGACAACCAGGTTTATTAAAGGAGTATCCTATTGCCGAGTTATTAGGATATGGAGGTCAGATAGGCAGTAGCTACATCCAGCTCAACAAATATGTTGAGCAAATAAATGTTGTTGTGTTATGTTGTTTTTCTCTAATAAGAGAAAGACTACAAAGTCGCTTTTTTCGAAGAATATTATTATCATTGATTTGAAATCCCAACAATTCAAAGCAGCAACCCTAAAACCTTAACGCCTAGGCGTTTAGAAGTTGAGTCCCGTAGGCGTTGTCCACCTAATTAGGCGTAGTTAGGTGTTGGAATCCGTGTTCTCATTCTATTCTGGAACGAGCTGCAGATGCTTTTGTTGAATTAAAAGCTGGTGGGGTCCATTTGTTGGTTGGGGTCAACTGTATCCGCATAGCGGGGTCAATTCGTAAGCTTGTAGGCAATTAGGGAACTGGTGGGAATAGCTGGGTTTGCACGCATTGCGATTGTAATGTGGGGTTAGTGAATATGTTATTCTGGCGAATGCATGGGAACTGTATACGTAGATACGTAAAATTTCCATGTAGTTGGATGCCGTTGGTTGTTATTTGATTTCGTCTAACTATATATATTATTATATATGGAAAGTGATATGAAGTGGAAATTATGTTTTTCCTACTCCTCTGCTATTCTTTTCTGATTAATTTCGTTGCGGGATCCAAGACAGTTAAATCGTTTCCCTGGGACTTCGTCGAGCTTCATTGTCTCGGCGCTTTTCTTGTGGTCGCCACTGTTGATTCTGGCTAACAGGAGTTATAGTGGTTTGGGAATAGTGTGGCGGGCTTGTCACAAAAAAAAAAATATATGGAAACATGTCAGCTGCTGTGGTTGATTTGCCAATATCAGGTATATGAAACCATCTCCAAAAATTATGTATAGTAGTAGTAGGTATTGTATTCAACTGCATTCGGTTAGATTGGAAGCCGACCCCAACATTGTTAGGAAAAGGCTAGGCATATGATGAAAATTGGCTCGCCCCCTACAAGGGACAACATATCTGGCAAAATGTTGGTGTACTATTAGTCACACCTCTGCACTTGGGACGTCTCGTCCAAACCGTTATAAAATAGAAAACTTTATGTACACCTCAGCCTAACCCTTCGCGAATTACTATTATGATAACACAAAATATACAGTATGTTAGTTTAAACGAGGGACATATTGAAACATGCTTACATGATACCAATAAAATCACCCACGATACAGGAGAAATTCCTAGTGTGGGGCAACGTTTTTAAAAAAAAATATGAACAAAAGAAAACACTGATAAATAAATAACACACAGAACCATCCCAAATATTTCGGGAAAGTCTCACAATCCTTGCGCTTGTCACAGAAAATGTGAGCGGGTCAATGACTTTTAGGTATAATCCATTTCCCTTCATATTTTAAAACTGGGTTAGGACAATGGCGAAAAAAAAGTCTAACAAAGTGGAGAGCGTGCGGGGGCTATGACACAATTACGTCACAAATTAAGGTTATAGTTTTTATAGCCCGTCGGGGCTGCGGGTTGTTCGGAGGAGATACCGCGGCCTCGACATGAAGGGCTAAGAAGGAACATGGGTGGTTTTTAGTCAGTAGAAGTCTGACACTCCCTTTTGCTCTGCCCAAGAGCGGGAGGGGTTATTTGATGATTTCCCACCCCCCAAAAAAAAAAAAAAGGTTATAGTTTTTTTTACATATTTGGGACGAGAATCAAATACTGATTACCCTTCTTCAATACCTTTTCTTTTTTTTTAAACGTTGCCCCACACTAGGAATTTCTCCTGTATCGTGGGTGCGTTCACAAACATATAAAGTCACATACACAAATACCCAGAACCGAAACAACTATCTGCAGGCCATACAAATATTTGTTCCGTGTGGGGATCGAACCCGCGACACGCAGCGCAGCAGTCCAATCGCTTAGCCACTGCGCCAACCGAGCCGTCATCATCGTCACTCAATATGGCCCCGTTCAACTTATCACACTGTATAGATACCAAGAAACTAGAAAATAATACTCATCGTAACTATGAATACCAGCTAAACATAAGAGGTTGTGAACAATCAACCTTTTCGCTGATAAGATGTTCATGTAAGAGCCGTATAAATACGAGTTCGTGGCTTATGTAAATGATCTTTAACTTATTATCAACAGTTTTACATATTAGGAGAAGCTACATGGAAGCGGATTGTAAACATGTTTAGCTGCAAGATCTGATAAAACTTGTGGATGATTCAAGTTGGTTTAGTTAGTTAGCATCTCGTGAGATGAATAAGAATAATGGATTACATATTAAACCATAGATAGAATCATTTTTAGGGTTCCGTGCCTCAAAAGGAAAAAACGGAACCTTATAGGATCACTGGTGTGTCTGTCTGTATGTCTATTTGTCCCACCAGCCCCTTTTTTTTATTTTGGCGGGTGGAAAATCATCAAATAACCCCTCCCGCTCTTGGGCAGAGCGAAAGGGAGTGTCGGACTTCTACTGACTAAAAACCACCCATGTTCCTTCTTAGCCCCTCATGTCGAGGCCGTGGTATGTATCTCTTGCGAACAACCAGCAGCACCGACGGGCGTCGGGCCTTGCGTCACGTCCAACCGCCCCCTTATCTCCGAAACTACTTAAACTAAAATAAAAAATAAAATACAGAAATTAGTTCAACACTTATAGATTACAGGAAAACCTAGAAGTCTATGGTGCTAGAATAACATGGAAAATCTCTCAATATCTACTATAATGGTACGGAAACCTTCATGTGCAAGTCCGACTTGCACTTGGCCAGTTTTTCTTTAATCTAACATCATTGGGAGCTGGAGTTGCGTTAGTGATAATTAGATTTTTTGTAAAATGCATAAAATAAGGAATGAATGCATAAGAAGAAGTCTGAAAGTGGCGCCGCTCGGTTATCATGGACATGTGATGCGTAGGAATGTGGAAAATGTTGAGTATCGTGTAGAGAATAAGAGGACGATCAAAAAAACGATGGATGGACTGTGTGAAGGATGATATAGCTTGAAAGGAGGTGCTGAGATAACTAGTAATAGAGAAGCATGGAAGAAGAACGCGCCGACCCCAAATAAATTGGCAAAAGGGCAGGAGAAGGGTGAAAAAGTAATTGGATTACCTTGTTTTAAAGAAAATAAAATTAACCTGAATGTGGGTGGCCATAAGAGGGCGATGTATGGGAAGAACTGTGTGAAAGATGACTTTGGTAGAAAGGAAATGAGATTGAGATAAAGATGTATGGAATTGAGAACAGAACAGAGAAATGAAGTTGATAATTTCCGTGCGTTCAAGCATTTTTGTCATACCTATTATTGGAATCAAATATAACAGCTCACAACTTAGGACCCAGTAATATTAATGACAATAATATCCGTGGTGCTAGGCAACTGGGCTTATCCCAGTTGTATACGTCCCTGTGTGCCTATTGGCCTTGTTCTGTTCTGTCTCCTGCTGATACGGAGGGAAGTGGAAATTATGTTTTTTCCTACTCCTCTGCTATTATTTTCTGATTAATTTCGTTGCGGGATCCAAGACAGTTTAATCGTTTCTCTGGGACTTCGTCGGGCTTCATTGTCTCGGCGCTTTTCTTGTGGTCGCCACTGTTGATTCTGGCTTACAGAAGTTACAGTGGTTTGGGAATAGTGTGGCGGGCTTGTCCCATAAAAAAAAAAGTTGATAATTCCAGATACTTGATACTACTTTGTTTTGACAGGAGTTTTTGTTGTAGTCATTCATTGTTGTTTCTATAATAAACGGTATTTTATGATAGTAAATAAACTGGGTTCCTTAGGAATACCTGCCTTATATCGTTCTTCCTGTGATAAATCACACAGGTAGACTAAACAAAATAATGGCATGACTAGGAAGGTATTATGTAAACTTTATCAGTAGGTATATAAACGATTACTCACATTTAAGTTACAGACAGCGTTACGTCAGCCTCATTAGCATAAAATATACAAACCATTCAAATTAAATAAATATGAATATTTATAAATTATGAAAGAGGAAGGTAATTGCCGACTAGAAAAACGATTTTACCGATTAAAACCGACGAATCAAACACTTACAAGTTGAATTACCACGAATTAGAACGTCGACTCCGGCGCAGAAGAGCGTGACGGATTTTTTTATGTTCTATTGTTTTTCAAATGGCGTCCGCTGATTGGTTAAGAGAAGTATGGGAGGCGCGTTCTGACACCTGATTGGTGGAGACGAAATGAATGCGAAATAATGATGGCTGCCCGATTGGTGACAAGACGTATTGTTGAATAAATTAGTGTTAGCAATCGTAATAGTTTTATCGGAACCTGTTCTTTTAATTGTTGCGTTCCAGTTAGATTAATAGTTCGGTTGAGTTTACAGTTAGTCATCGTGTTTGTACGTAAAAAGTCAGTGATTAATGTGTGAATTTGTTGTTGTATTCGGTTTAATAACTTGCTCGTCTTTATTTCGTCGGCCTGATTACTTTTCCTGTTTGGTTGTACTGGTCAGTTTTCCGAGTTTTTATTACTTGTTAGTACTATCAGCATCATGGAAATGTATTGGTAACTTTTACAAAACAAGGTCAAGTTAAAGTTTAGTGTTTCACCGTGTTTACTACTAACTCACAGACAGACACAATGTTGAAAGACACATAAGATTTTCTGAAAACACTTTTCCATACTCCAGCATCGAATTGATACCCCAAATCACGCAATCAGCATGTCAGGCACTGAACCACTGAATCAGGCGCCTTTATCGCATTGGTTTATCTTGTACTGGTAGATGTACCTACCTAAAACATGAGTGAATTAATTAGATAATAAGTTTTTTTTAGTACAGGATAAGTCAATACGATAAATGCTCCTGAATGAATCCAAACATCATTGTTACTAATTATAACTGATAACAAAGAAAGCATTCCTATATGCAATCACCCCGTATAATTATGTAGCAGCAAGTAAGCATGACCACAGTCCAATCCCCGTTTCTCTCCCATTAACCTCAACCAATCCTTAAAAACCTCCCATACATCATGCAACTGCCGCTGAAACTTGCCCCGTATTAAACTACAAAATAATAACACGCCTGTTAAGTACTAACTCACAGACAGACACACAAGTCCGTGTAGGCATAGTATCTGTCTGTCTGTGCCTGTCAATATATCATACGACGGCTAGACATTAGCATTGCGCAGGGTTGCCGGTTGACCTTCGTCAATGGATGGTTATGTTATGGTGGTGAGTGTACGTATTTGTTTGGAGTGTGGTAGCTGGTGGATTTGAATTTGAGGGCTGTCAAATCGTTTAGATTAAAAAAAAACTATGTTACTCCAACTTTATTTATTTAAAAAGCTAGCGACTCGCCACTCATTTTTACAGAGAGTAAAAGTATTAGTTTATTAGCAATCTAGTAAGTACCATTCTTCAGACATCGGTTTCAGAGCATTGTTTTGCTTTAGCATAAGCTTCCCCCATATTCTTCTACGTTTCTTGTTCTCGGGGTTGTACGTAGAGTATCTGTCTGTCTGTGCCTGTCAATATATCATACGACAGTTAGACATTAGCATAACGCAGGGTTGCCGGTTGACTTCGTCAATGGGTCGTGTAAGTTATGGTGATGAGTGTACGTTTTTGTAGTTAGAAGTACGTTTGAAAGTTGTCAAAGCTCCTGCCTGGGCTGCGTAGTAGAATTCTGACACTCCCTTGCGTTCCGCCCAGAGCGGGAGGAGTTATTTGATGATTTCCCATCCACCAAAAAACAGGGTTGTCAAAGCTATTAGTTGTATAGATTAAGAAGATCTAGATCTGATTCCCATTTGATTTTAACTAGTGTCTAGGTCACGTTTTTCACAGAGCAAACACTGCGCTGTACTGTGTCAACTACTTGAAGAAACGTTAATATGTTGTAATATATTTACTTATAGTCCCATGTAATAAGGGCGAACCTACCACCCGAGCATAAATTCAGACTCCATGGCTTCTACTCAAAAATTCCTCATCAGAAAAACCCAATTAAACTTTGCATAACCTGGGAATTGACCTCATGCACAACATTCGCGCTTGCGACCACAATACCAAAGAGGCAGTCATAAAAGTTTAATATCAATGTAATTTATACACCTTACTTCCGGAATAAATTCTCTAAACGATGGTGACAACTGCATTAAAGCCATAGTACAACGAAACACGAAAATCGAGTTTATTTTTTAATGTGTATGTATGTAAGTAATCTCCCACATGAACATGAGTGGCCATGGCCCACCTGAAAGCCTTTAAATAGACTCGCTCAGAAGAGTAAAGATGCCTATAGAAACCAACTTAAGCAGTTAAAGCTTGTCTGATAAACACTTCTGCAGGAAGTAAGATGACCAATAGCAATATCAGACGTTCGGGAAAGTCCTATTCCATTTCAATACGTTCACGTGCATTCCAATTCCCAGTACTAACTATATAATATATCCAGTTGGGTTGTGGAGGTCTGATAGGCAATCACTCCATGTAAATTATAGAAGACAACCCCAACACACCAGTGTGTGTTGGCAGTAATGACTTAAGGCACAGAGACATGGTCGTTAACTGCTGGCCTCTTAGAGAAGCTCAGAGTCACGCAACGAGCCATGGAGCATAAAGCTATATGCTCGGAGTTTCTTTGTGCGACACAATCCGAAATGGGGAAATTCGCCGAAGAACCAGGGTCACCGACATAGCTCTCAGAATATGCAAGTTGAAGTGACAATGGCAGGCCACATCGTTCGAAGAACCGACAACCGATGGGGAAGAAAGGTTCTCGAGTGGAGACCACGAACCGCAAGACGCAGCGTTGGTAGGCCTCCAACCAGGTGGACCGACGACATCGTGAGAGTCGCAAGCAACCAGTGGATGTAAACGGCAGGTTGCCGTTCGTTATGGCGTTCTATGGGGGAGGCCTTTGTCCAGCAGAGGACGTCTTACGGCTGATGATGATGATGAACCCCAATAAAGTCGGGAAAAGACTAGGCAGATGGTGACAAAGACCAGATTATTCTACACCGAGTGAAAAGGTCCAAAAAAATACATGTTAAAATATATCCCCCACAATCTGCAACCCACCTTCACAATCATTTTTCACCTGTCCCATTTCAAATTAAAACATTACTGTAAACACAGCCAGCCCTACACAGAGCTGCGCGGACGCACATCGGCCATCTTTTATTTAATATCCCTGCGCCGGCGCACGTGGGAACACGCGTGAGAAATTATACGCGTATGATGCGCGTGATCGTGATTGAGCGGCGCTGGGCTAGGTAAGCTCGATAGCAGTCATTGGATGTTGATGGCAGTAGCCGTGGAGGGATATTTGCATACGAGTTAGAAGACACATAACATAACGCCTGTAAACCCCGAAGGATTACGCAGCGGTGTACACCTACATTTCGCCAGTTATGTTGAAGTCCCATGTAGGTAGTAGGGGGCGAACGTCTTGCCATGAACCGGGCACAAATCTAGACTCCTTGACTGTTACTGAGAAATTCCTGATTGAAAAACTCAATAACACTTTGCCGCCTGGGAAATCGAACCCAGGACCTCAAACTCAGTCGTACTTGCAACCACTAGACCAACGAGACAGATTTTACCAATAATTAAAGAAAATCCTGAGAAATTAATAAAAAAAAAACTCCACCTAACTTAATAGACACGTAGGTACCAAAGAAATTTCACGCTACACCCGTACATTACAAACTAACAGTACCTCTATAATTGATTTCTGAAACTCCACACGGAAGAAAGTGAGCCTCACATAATATATTCCCAACTATTAATTAGCATGTTAGGCCCAATCTCGCATCTATTGTAGGAGTTCTCAAAGGCCAGGCTCGCATACCTGACCTTACACTATCTCGTAATTATTGACAATTCAATTTCGCACATTATCTGATCCGTTCGCTCGGGTATAATTTCGCAGAGTAATTAATAGAATGGACAAATTGTGTGCCGTGTTGATAGTGGTGTTGAAATTAATTTGCCGGGGATTGTTTAGAGGTAAAGTTATTATTGTGTTGTAATTTTGTTGGTTTTGGCAAGATTTAGTAGTCTTAGCTACATATAATCTGTGTGTACGAGGACAAACAAGACGATAAATTAGAAGAAATTATTTTGATATTTTCCTAGGACTACTAGGACGACAACTATTTCCATGGCAATTAAGTGAAAACCAGAACAAAAGAAGACAATAAAGAGAAATAGAGTGAAGAGAGAGTGAGAGTCAAGTACTTACTATTAATTTTCTGGCGTTTATGGATACTATTCAATACATAACAGGTACTGGAATACTGCACCAAGTTTATACAGCCATTTCATTACAACGATGAAAGTGACAAAGAAAATATTAGGACTGTAAGTTTAGAAGTGGTATAATAAGGCACGACAGGAGGTGTCTGGTGAGATGACGAGTTATACAGGGTGTAAATCAACCCATCACACAGCCGTCAACCAAGCATTCTGTACATCAAACTAAGTACCCCTACGCAATTTTTTTTGCAGGGAAACGACTTTTTTTTTGAGTTCAAAATCACATTTTACGGTAAAACTCAATGTAGCACTGTTAAAACATTGTGCTAGTGGATGCTTTGAATAGTGAACGGATCATGGATGTAATTTAAGTAAAGTTATAACCTGAAAAACTAGTTTTTACAAAAACAGCTGTGAAAAATTTGGAACTTTGACCCCCAATATCTCCGTAACTAGGAGGTTCCCAGGTATGGTCTAGAACAAAAAAATGATCGCAGTGGTGGGGAGAACAAGTGCCCTTCGTTTGCGTTAAGGGTACATATCAAGGTCAACCCTATATAGGGTGTAAAAGTACCCTATTACCTCCATGACCCGTTTACTATTCAAAGCATCCACTAGCACAATGTTTTAAGAGTGCTACTTTGAGTTTTACCGTAAAATGTGATTTTTGACTCCAAAAAAAAAAGTTGTTTCCCAGCAAAAATTTTTGCGCAGGGTTACCCAGTTTGATGTACAGAATGCTTGGTTGACGGCTGTGTGATGGGTTGATTTACACCCTGTATAGCACTATGGAAGAAGAACACATGTTGCGACGAGAAGACCCAAAATAAATTAAAATAAGGGTCGAAGAATAGCGACACAGCAACAAGAAACAACCATCTTATATTAAGCAACACAAGAGCCATTTCTGCTTACAGAAACATATGCCGTTAATTTCCATCGTTCACGCAGAAAACAACAATACCTATCTTACCGCGAAGTGTATCCATCACGCGTCTAGACCTAGCCGTGTCGATTAGCAGTGTGTACGTGAGAGAAAGGTGTACTATGTACCGTACGCAGGTTGCAATCCAACATCATTGGCCCGTCTTGATTACTAAAGCACTGTAAAGTATCACGTACTTGGAGGAGCTAACAAGATGTCAGAAAACGCAAAGAGGGATGTTGAAAAATCTAACAGAATTAGAAATCGTACTACAATGTAACAAAAGACTATTGACACGATTGGATTGAAGGATGTCTCACTTAGTGATTGCATTTTAATTTAACGATAAAAGAATAACAAAAATCAAGAGCAGGCCATTTAAAAAAAAACTCAGAAAATTCGATAAACTATTAACTGCATCAGTAAAAAGTTTCAGTTTCAAGTGTTTTTATAACCTATTTACAAAAATAAATATCATATTTTCCAGATATAGGTGAAGCGTCTAATATTGACTTCAGTTTTACACATTGCGATATTCATATAAAAATGCAGAGCACGATATCAAATCGCCAAGATTAATCACCACCTAATTAATACACATTTAATACACTCACAATCAAGAGCCTATAAAGATGTAACTGCAAACCAACCCGCTAAACGTCCATAAAGGTGATCAGCACATTAATCACCACCCAGCTCCGCCGTGTTCTGGCGAGCTAATCACCGAGGCTGTGACTGATCACCGACGAGCCATCGCATCCGACAGCCAGCCTAGACGCTGTACCCTGTAATTATTTTATTTATGTTACAAATAGTTTCCTTTATGAGCGTGACATTGGGCTGGTGTATTTATTGAACGTTATTACGGTGCAAGCACACTTTTACACCCATATTTATAGTGCCGACTTACGTTCGTTTTTGAACTTTGGTCGACTGTCGTTGTCATGACAACAAGGAGACATTGGCCGAAATTGGAGAATTTATGGCCGCAATTGGCGGATTTTCGAATGTACTTTTTCCGTATATATGGACGTTGCCTCCTACCAAATCCATAGTTGCATTCTCCTTTATTCAATGCTAAAGATGTCACTGTAATCAATGTTAAAGGTGTCTATAATGTCATTCTGTATTGCAAAGTGGACGATTATGTCAATTATGTCAAATTATAAACAAACTGTAGGTCAATATGTTTAATGTAGGCATGTCAAGCATGACTCAAATTGAGTCCACGACTAACGATACCAGTGTTAGTTAATGATCTAATGGAGGCTGTTAAGGAAGTTCGTGTACTTTGTGATGCTTTAGACGGACGCGCGCTGTGAGTTGCTGCCAGTTTCGCAGTTAGTTGTTGTGGGGGACTTTTGCTGCCGTTTTCGCAGCTAGTGGAGTCTTCACTGAGACTGGACTTGCATAGAAAGCAGATATATACTAGTAATTTTCGACGAATATAGTTCTCTATAAGCTTACTAATAACTGCATAAAATTATCCCATCGCAATGTGTTGACTAATTTATCTTTCCCACGCTGCTCTGTTCCACTCTTGGGTGGTTGTGCAAAGGCGGAGGATTTTAAGACTTTCACTTCTTGGCTCTCTTCTCTTTCTTGACTCCTTTTGACTGATAAATTAAATAAAAACCTATTAGACTGGCTACTTCCTATTAGAGTTTTTTTTTTAAATTATGAGCTTGATGTGTCCACTGCAAGGCAAAGGCCTCCCTTTCCTCTTTCTATATATTTCTGTTTGAACTCAATCCTGTTGATGAGAGCCCAGCTCGTCGCCGCGCCATCACCTACTGGGTCTACCGCATCACCTGGTTCTATTTTTCGGACCCCAATCAGTGGTCACTTTGGCCCAATCTTGAAGCGGCATGCAGCAGATGCAGCCTACTAACGTCTGCGATTTGGGAACAAATTAATCTTGCATGGCATTATTACCTAACTCAAAATCGTAAGCCTGGTTTAACTTTCCGAGAAGTATCCAAGAATACTCCTAAACAAAAAAAGAACAAGTCAAAAATACATCTCCAGCCCTAATACTGGCTGTCACCTACCGTTATTTGCTGTTGAACCTGAAATTGTATTGTAAGGAGCATAATCGGCAGTGCAAGTAACAATGAATGAAGTTTGCGCGGGCGTCGCTCTGGGCTGCGCGCGCGCACCTGTATCTGAGTGCACGCGATCTCGGGCCGAGTGCACAGTGGGTTACGTTGATTTGTGGTTGGGATTATTTATTGTTGGGTCGCTGGTTGGATGGGATTGTGATTTAATGGTGGTAGGAGGATAGTTGGAGTGATGAAAATTATTTTTAAACCTTACTCTGAGAGATACTTATATTTGCACTTTTTCTTCAGTAGATCGGTCTGCGTAAACTTAAACTGTTTTTTTTTTCATCGTGTACTTTTGGCACCAAAAATTCGAAGACAAGTGTTATTGAGCCAGTATGATGGATGGATGGACAGGATATCCTGATTATACTGTATGTGTTTCAGCATTGAAAGCAATGGTCGCAAGACCGTAAGGTTTTTGACAGTGTTGTGGTCCTTACATCAAGTATATACGTGTACTATCAGTATTAGTTTATATTATACCTCTTCCTAAATAAAAAGCAAATTATATCTCTGATGTGAACACATCCTTATTCTTTGTGCACGTCGCCTGTGATTACTCGCGAACGGCCTCCGTTTAAACGATTCCCTTTTTAAAAACTCGACGTTCCTGTTTCAAGAACCAGCGCCATTATTCCCGTTCCTTCCTCGTTTTGAATTTGGAACGGACAATGCACGGTTTTTCGCGGGCAATTCCTTTTTTTTTTACATAGTTAAGTAAATTACTGGGCAGTCATGCAAGGTGTTGCTAATTTAGAAATTGAAATGAGAACAAGTGAGTTTTTGAAGGAAAATCTTAATGAGCGTTAGAACCAAGATGACATGCGTGCTCAGTGTTGATTATCAATGATCATACATACATAAACTTACTCCTTTGTCACATGAGGAGTTGCCAGAAACTGCAGAACGCGATCTGCTGCGATCCTTACATTCCTTGGTGATCAATGTAATTAACTTTTCATGACAAATAGTTAAAAACTTAAAAGTAAACAATACGTTTCAGATTTGGAAGAAAGAACAATCAAATTGTTGCGAAAAGCACATTTTTGCCAATATTCATAAATTTTACATCTGGCAACTCTGAAATACTTGTGATGCCCTACGGACCCACTACAAAGCAATACAAAAAAAGTCACTTAAGTGAAGACCAGTAGTCCGAACAAACCTCTTTTGTCGAACTCTTTGCGGTTTCCAAATAAGGTCCAAGGAAACAATTCGTCGTGGTTCTCTTCCAATTTATTTGTTTTTTTTCTTATTTACATCTTTGGCAAATTGGGAAAATTGCAGCGACGGAAAGATGGCAATTTTTTTCTGGTTGTCTTTGTTCGGTTTGAATGCTTCCGTAAGTAGGGAGCTCATTTAGTTGCAAATTAGTGAGGAGTCGGAAAAAAATACTGTTCCTTAAATAATAAACAGGACGACAATGTAGTAAGGAAAGACCAGAGTAACGCTGGATGGATTGTGTGAATGATAATTATTCCGGTGAAATAAGAGGAAATAATGGTGTGGTGAAGATAACAAAAAAATATCTAATTAGTCCGTCAGATAGATTTCCAAAAAATATTGGACACGTACCTATTTTTTCTTTTTTCGCGTAAACAAACAATGAAGACGATACAGTGCTTTGAAAACTCGTGTGACGTCATATTCTAAGACACTAGTATGACATTTTTTACCGGTGAGGGACGTCACAACCCCGCACTAAAATCTTTGACGCGTTTTATCTTCGTCAATTTTATTTTTTATTTTTTATTAAACGTTGCCCCACACTAGGAATTTCTCCTGTATCGTGGGTGCGTTCACAAACATTTAAACTGACATACACAAATACCCAGACCCGAAACAGCTATCTGTAGACCATACAAATATTTGTTCCGTGCGGGGATCGAACCCGCGACACGCAGCGCAGCAGTCCAGTCGCTCAGCCACTCCGCCAACCGTGCCGTCAAAAGTCACCAAGTATTGATTTGATAAAACAAAAAATACACACATCAACACTCTCTAGGGATATTTTGGATTTACTCAATTTACTCAAAATGTATTAAAAATAGCATACAACATGTATATATTTTTATAAAGCCCATTTATCAGACTACACTCCAGAATAAAAGAAAACAATGTTTTTTTGCGTAAACAAAATTTTTATTCAAATAAAGAAAAAACATGAAATAATGGTAAAACTAACAACGAATGTGTTTCTCAAGAAAAATTTACAAATAAGGAAAAAATAATTTGTTTTTAACAGTTCTGTGAAAAATCAGTAGTCAGTAAAACCACCCATGACGCGATGACGTTAATAACGGCCCTGCAACGGTTTTTCATGCTTTGGATTAAGTTATCCAAGTCTTGCTGCGGTATATTGTCCCAGGTCCGGCTAAGATGCAAAAAAAGTTGCTCTTTCGTCGCAACGTTTGCAGGGAAATTCCTCAAAGCCCTTCTTTGGAGCATGTCCCACGCGTGTTCTATAGGGTTTAGGTCAGGCGATTGAGCGGGCCAGCCTAAGACCGATACGTCGTGCTCCTGCAACCAGCTCGTCACCACTCTCGCTGTGTGCGGACGGGCGTTATCGTGCATGAGCGTGAATTCTTGGCCCATTTGTAGTCGATGGGGGTGGATTATTGGTACTAGCACCTCGTTACAGTATTTTTCAGCCGTCATGGTGTTTCTGATCCAAACGAGGTCTGTTCTTCCACCAACACGAATTCCCGCCCAAACCATAATTGTCCCGCCGTGGTATGAATGGACTTCCTGAGGATGTTGCAGACGGCTCTCACGACCAGGAACTCGCCAAACACGCACTCTACGTGTATCGGGATGGAAACCGAACCGGGACTCATCGGTAAACAGCACTACAGACCACTGGTTTTCTTCCCAGAGCAAATGTTCACGAGCCCACTCTAGTCGTCGTCCACGATTTCCTCGGCGTAGTGCTGGAGTACGAAGCGGTCTGCGAGCATGAAGGTTAGCTTCATGCAGCCTTCTCCTCACAGTTTGGTCACTCACAAGCAACTGGTGCTCTGACTGGAGCCTCTGAACCAACTGCATGGCCGTAACATTTGGTTGTCTTCTCGCGGCAACTTGCAAAAATCGGTCTTGTCGTTGAGTGGTTATGCGCTTCCCGCCTGGGTGTCTTTCAGCCACTTCACCAGTAGCACGATAACGTGACCATAACCTTGTTATCACGTTTTGTCTTGTTCCAAACTCCTCAGCAATACTCCGTTGAGTAGCCCCAGCTTGGAGCATGCCTACTGCCCTTAACATTTCTTCTCTAGTTAAATGGCGCCGCTGCATGATGCACACAATAACATTAATTCGGAATTAACCGATAACTTGTTATAAAACTTAAATTGGACACAAAAAAATAGCCACAAACTACTGTAGGTAAATGAAACCTTCGGACTTCGCTACCATTATGCCGCGTAAATCTTTTGTGTTTTATGTATTTTTTCAAATTCAAATTTAGAATCGTTCAAAAAGGCTTACAAAATAAACTTTCTTCAAAAGAATTTAAAAGTGGCCAGTATTTTTTGAGTTTAAGAACTTTATACAAAATATCCCTAGACGGTGTTGATGTGTGTACGTATCCAATATTTTTCGATAATCTAACAGACGGACTAATTAGAATCATATATTTTTTTGTCAATAAACATCCCTCTCCAAATGACTAGAGACCAGTGCATTTCTAAAGATTGGTTCAGTTACTAAAGCTTTGATTAGGTTTACGAGGTACAAATCACTTTTAGAAGATCTTCTTCATCGTGTGGTTAGTGGCTAACCTGGTGGCAGGGTGTTTATGGTGCCAGTGGCCTCTGACTTGGCTTTACATGCCGTTGACAAATTCTTTAGAAAGCTGGATTCCTCACGATATTTTCCTTCACCGAAGCAACTGATAAATTTAACAATACGCCATTCCAAAAATCAAAGGTGTGCGTGTTTTGGGTTCGAAGTCGATACCTAGGATTTGTCAGTCCGACAGTCACACCACTAAGCTATTACTTAACCCAATTTTTTTTTTTTTGTTTATTTTGGCAAGACGTGGAAAATCATCAAATAACCCCTCCCGCTCTTGGGCAGAGCGAAAGGGAGTGTCAGCACTTCTACTGACTAAAAACCATCCTTGTTCCTTCTTAGCCCTTCATGTCAAGGCTGCGGTATCTCTTGCGTAAAACCCGCAGCCCCTTGTGACTTAACCTATAAGAGGCACAAAGCACTTTATGACATATTTAAACTTGCAAGGTGAGTAAAGAGGAAAATAACTGTACCTTTACCCAGCCATCCTCTTACAGAGACTATTAGAAGAATCTGAAGACCACACAACCCCTAGTTCCCTCAATAAACCCCGTATAAAACAAAGCCTTTACAAATAAACCAAAACACAACAACGGGAGCTAATTTCACAACATGCACAAACATCGTGGTACCAGGCGATAAGAATCGCGAACGATTTTTCATAAACAATAGCCTTTTTAATATAGCAAAAAAATCGAAGAGTATAGGCTATTGATAATGCAAAAAATGCAATAATAAATTACCGGGCGGTGTGGTATAAACAGCGATTTGCTCCGGGCGACTGAGGGAGCTACCAGTGTGTTACAAAGCGGTAGGAGCAAAAAGGTTGGGTTAAGTTGTGTGGAGAGGTGAGCGGTGGGTTCCGTTTGTGTTTGTTGCGAGATGAGTATTGGTTGTGATTTGAGTGTGAATTAAAACATCGTTTTTAAAGCGATAATTATAAATCAACTAGCTTTATACGTTGCAATGCATTGTTTCCTATCAACTACATAAAAAACACCGTGACACGAGTTACTATGAAACCTGCATACTAGTTTATGGAGCAACTGCCTTTCCATTAATATATGTTCACACCCTATCCCTCTCAAGTTAGTGGTTATATTATATCTGTTAAATTCAAAGCCTTTAGTAACCTTACGCATAATTGGGATGGGAAGTCACGCCAGCTATCACATTGCTGGTTGTCTTACCACATTAATGTTATTTAGGTAGGTATATGTAGTTCTAATCAAAAGAAGAAGAGTTCGAATTATGCTGACCGAATACATAACCCCCTGTATTATAAAATAATGTCGGTTAAAAATAACAACCATTGGAAACTGAGTGTTCCAGATAAAATGAGCAAAAACCAATAAAATCAGAGACCGAATCAGATTTTCCTCTCAACCAAAGGAACCCTATAAAAACCAAGTAAAAAAATAATACACTTAATATCAAAGAAGGTGTACTTCGTTAATGCATTCGCCTTGAGGCCCGTCAGTCCACTGAACATTGTTTTCTGGAATGCGATTTTAAAAAGTTATCGTTGTTTTTTTTCGTACTTTTTTTTCTTTCGCCGAATTCGCTCGAGATATTTTCGGGTTGAATTCAAATGACATAATTAGAGTTTTATTAGCGTATTGAATTTTAATTTTCGCAGTCGTATGAATATTCACGGTGTTGTTAATTTCAGTGGATTGCATTTTTTTGTTTTACTTGTTGGTAGAGACCGTAGTATAAGAAAACATACTGCCGGGTGTTGGTAGAAGCAACAGACAACTTTTGGCGCCATTTTTTATGCCCTGTCGTCTTTAGACCCTAATATTCCGATCTCTAGACACTGCCAACGTGATCATTGGTTACCTGCACTAGGAATTTCTCCTGTATCGAAAGTGGGTTTACAACCATTAAAATTCACATACACAAACAGCCAGAAAAGAACCACTACCACAAAATATTTGTTACGTGCGGTAATCGAACCCGCGACAGTGACACGCACGTAGCTGTCGGATTAGAGGTAGTTATAAAAGTATGAAAGTTAAGTTTACTGCTCTTCAGATATCCATTGTGTTTAAAAATTATGGCTTACATTACACTGAAATCACTGATGGTTTCACCTTCAAAAGTCCTTAGCACAAGAATAGATTCTCCACAAGATTTTTTCACACATATTTTCCCCGCTAATAAATGATCAACGACAAAAACATCGCTATTCAAATTACTATTCCACCCGACGTGCAAATAATCGTCCCGCACTTTAAATAATTGCATTGTTTCTCATAGCCACACAATTAGCTGACTAGTGGCCGGGACACACTGGGGTCGCGACTGCGATTTGTCGCAGGTAACGAGCAACAATACGCGCGTTTCGGTCGCGGCCCCCCGTCGCCTCGCATTTGTATCGAAATGTTCTTGGGGCATACTGGGGTTTGTTTGTAAATGTTGGTATTCTAATATGGGTAGCCTTTTGTTTATTCGTGTGAATATGATTGAGTGGTAGATAAAATGAGGTAAGAGAATGATTTTTTTTTTAAAGCATTTATTTAAAAATAAATGCTTTAAAAAAAAAAATGCACTGTGAGATCTCAGTTAAAGATTTTTAAACGCATTCTATAGCCTATCTGTGTTTTAGAGGTCATTATTGCGTAATCATAGATGTTGTAGATTTAGAAAAACATAACAAAACATCACGCCTGTAATCCCCGAAGGGTTAGACAGAGGTGTACACACACATTTTGCCAGTTATGTTTAAGTCCCATGAAAACAATCAGACACAAATCCTGGCTCCTGGAGAAATAACTGATGAAAAAACCCAAATAAACCCTATGCCCGATTTGGGAATTTAACACATGACCTCATGAAAGAATCAGTTATGCTCTCGGCTTCTGAAATTTTCTCAAACTTTTTATAAAGCTTAATTATTCAATGCATGTCACAAACGTTTTTGCGAATGTTTACCAACAGTGTTCCATTTTTAATGTCATTCAAGTACTAAAACATCCTGAACATTTACGCTCGATGTGTCCCCATCCGATAGGCAGGTTGCACCACAGCCTCGTTAGAGTTAACTAGGCAACAAACTATCGGTTATCCATAACAGTTATTGTGTTATTCTTTTGACAAATGCTTTGAACACTCCTCGTTAATACGAGACCCGATACCTGACGATTATTTGTCTTTTAACTCATTGTTTTGTGCCATTGTTGGCAATACGTTTTGTTTAGATTGGATTTGATTTTGTGTTCAGTTGAGGATCCGTTGGGGAAACGATTAAAGATTTGCTTGTTGGATTTAATACAGATTTTTAATCCCCGACGCAAAAACGACGGGGTGTTATAAGTTTGACGTGCCTGTCTGTGTATGTGTATGTGTTTGTTTGAAAGGTGTACCAGTCGGGAGTGTTCTTAGCTATGTTTGAAGAAAATTGATTTTGTAAGATTACATGAATCCGACGTCTTAATTTTCTTCTTAATGTGTCGATGACAATTCAAATTGACTCAGTACAAAGTTTGACATTTTCAGAAGCGTCCATCAGCTTCTGTGAAATGCAAATAACAGGATAGGCAGGACATAATTAACATCAAGTATCCCATCGTTTGTGGGGGCGACACAACATTTACGCTCCAGGGCAAACTCATCTATCAATTACCTGAAAAGGGTACCTTGCTTCGGCCATTATGTCTCCGGAATCTATTAAGAGATTTCCTGGTTAGCCATGTCAACCCGTGTCCAGGATTTTCGGCAAGTTACAGAAATGGGTTGGGCAAGCAAACACTTTCGCTTTCGTCCAGTCTTAACAAAGACTGTACAAGCATGTTCAACATCAAGTTATCATACATACATACATAAACAAACCCATCGAGGTTGCAAAAAACAACGATCCTTACACACTCCCAACCAACTGTCGTTGTTGTGAAAACATTCAATCAATCAATCAACTCAATCTACTGGACACAAGCCTTAACAAAGTTGCGCCACAATAGGCGGTTCTCAGTCTTCCGTATACAGTCAGTCTCTAGTTCTCGAGTTTCGAAGAGAACTATTGAGAACGGTAAACTATAAAGGGTGTAAAATGATTTTAAACAAAGCCGAAAGGCAATTGTTTTCCCTAACATTGCATTTTTTTTTGTTACCTTCTAGTAAAGAAAATATTGGAGGCCAAAGTTCCAACATTTTCACAAGTTTAAAAAAAAGCCTAGTTTTTAAGAATCCATTTATTCTTCAATGCATCACGCCAGCCCCACAATGCTTTAGTGTTTGAATTTTTACCCCAAAAAAAGTAGTTTTTCAGCAATATTTATTGCGTATTTTGATACAGAATGTTTAGAACGGACAGTTCACCAACCCGTCAAGTTGGTGAACTGTCCGTTTTCATCTTGTAAAGCGCAGATTACATCGATCGATTAAGAATTACATTACATCTACAACAACTTCCCATTTTATTTTTATTTATTTATTAATGTACACACAAAATACAAAAAAACGGAAAAAAAAATAAAAAAAATAGAAGAGCACAAAGACCATCTATCTGACTACATGCAAAATCCAGTATCCAGTAAGTAATCCAGTATTTAATCATTGTATTTCTATCACACAAATCTGATATGAAAGTTCGTTCAACACCAACCTCTAACAAACAAAGCTTCCCTTATAATATTACCTTCAAAACACACATAACTTATAGTCTACACGTCCAATAAACTATTCGTACGAAATCTTCCGACTTCGGCCGGATTCGTCCGATCAGCATTGGATTCAAATTACATGGAACAGTGATGTTATTATCAGTACGTTGCAAGTGCGATCACGTGCGATCGGCCGCGATCGTCCGATCCGATCGCATTGTGGCGCCAATGAATAGATCGTCCACCTCTATTGTACGTTAATGTATCGGGACAAGAGTTTGGGAAGCATACGGGTGGGTCGTTTGTGGAACTATTTGTTTTGGACTTCAAAGATAGTTCATCATCATCATAATTTCAGCCCAAAGACGTCCATTGCTGTACGTACGCCTCCCCCAAGTGTCGCCACATTGACAGGTTTCGTGCGTCTCGCATCCAGCGGAACTCCGCACCACCTTCACCAAGTCACCAATGTTCTTTTGTGGAAATAACAGATTTATGTTAAGCCTTGTTGTGTTGGCTTGAGTGGCAAAACACAAGTTGTCGTGTATTGAGATGTTTTTCTTCCCACTCTGATTGCGAAAAGTTTGTTTTAGAGCATTTTTAATAAAAAATGTGAACAAATACCTGTTGACACAATATTAATCAGATGTTTCTTATAGTTCATTCGTAATAATTCACTAGTGATGAGCATCGTAGAATTAATATTCTTTGTTAAAGATGTGTTCTTTCTAAAACATATACATTTCCGACGAGATAATATTAACTTTAAACCAAAACTTGACCACTACAACAAAGTTAGCCATCCCGTCCACCCGTATGTCCGGTCCCAAGTCGCCTCACAAGAATGGTGATGCAGCTTCAACAGGAAGCCTTCAGCTTTTGTTCTCCGCACGAAATGATAAAAACGTCAAGCAACGCCGCGCAACCAGCATTGTCTTGCAACCGGTTTTTAGTTTTCTTTATTGTCCTTTATTGCAGCGTGCGGTGGCCACCGGCCATCTTATAAAATATTATAAGAAAATCTTTTTTGCAATTAAAACAATGTTGCAAGTTATGAATTTTGCCTCAAATTGATTTTTTTTGCGCTGGCAATAATATGAAGTCGTTATATTTCTTTCTTATTGCCACGGAGCTCATGAATCAATTTGAAATTTAATGTGCGCAATAAAATAAAGGAATTTTTGTTACCGTATTAATTTTGTCGTGGAATGAAAGGTTTCAGTTTTTTAGTTCGGGGATTCTTTTATTGTTGAGAGCTCGGAAATCGTTTCGGTGTTTATTTAGACAATGACGTTTTTTACGATACCGTAAATTAAACGGCACAATATAATTTAAAATCACGGTAGTTAGTAACTTAATGTATGTTAGCAGAAAAGAATAAAACGTAAGTCGTGTATATAACTTATTTCTTAATAAAAGAGTTTGTATGTTGTTTTATTTTATCGTATTATGACCATTGGTATTTCAGTCAATCTGAGAAATTCTCTGAATTCAATGTTCCTAAAGAGTTGATCCAAGCAAATTTTCAAAAGATTTTCTGCAAAATGAGTTTTCCTTATATCAATCTCGAAACATCTAAAACCACCATTACTATTATATACCCATTACCCCTTACCTCAAACCTGTTGCACCTGTTGTTACCGTCTTAACATCTTCCTTAGTTTTATCAGTTTAGTAGGTTAGCTCTACCTCATTCTCGAAACTTCTAGAATCTTCTCGAAAATTCTAGTGACCAAAAAATAAGGAAATTTTACCCTTTACCTCGCTCACACACACGATAATACGGCACCTGCGGTTGCCACTGCAGCTGCGCCTGATTGCGGCATTGTGCAGCTCACAATAACTCGATTAGACAGTTTTCGTAAAACCTAGATCATTCTCGAAACTTCTAGAATCTTCTCGAAAATTCTAGAGACCAAAAAGTATGGAACCTTTACCCTTTACCACGCTCACACACACGACAATACGGCACCTGCCGTTGCCACTGCGGCTGCGCCTGATTGCGGCATTGTGCAGCTCACAATAACTCGATTAGACTCGGACGGCACCGGACGTGCTCCTGGCTATATTAGCGTGGATACTCCTGGAACCAATATCTGGTAAGATGTTGGAAATGACTAGTGTGAAAATGTTAGGTGGTTCATAAAAGAACACTTTATTAGACAGCTTTTAGAATATTACGAATTCTATAGGTGCAATGGAAGATGACTTAAAACCCAATAATTACTGTTGGCGCTGATTTAACTTTTGAAGTACTGGTTGGTGCCCAACAAGTATCACTGTCGATTTTGAAGGGTCACTATAATATATCTTCTATAGTTCTATATAAATAGATCATTTTCTGGTAAAAGTACAGCTTATTAGCCGCTCACAATTACTCAAAAATCAAAGCTTCTATTCCAATTTAAACCACAGATTCATAGACAAGTCCCATCCACAGTGTTCGAACACCGTACCACCCCCAATTAGGTGAGGACGGGGCTACGAAGCACAAAGGCAAAGATAATGGTCAGTTAACTTAGTTCGGAAGATAGTTCACTTAGAGCCAACTTAACTTTATCAAGTTGCAATTAAGTTCGCCCGCTTAATTGAATATTCTCACGGCCCATATCACAATTACGACCTCGTGAACTAGACAGTATCGATTGGGGCTTTTTGGTGCGGGTAGTGTGCTAATTGTTTTTGGTCGTTGCGTTTTTTTAAGGTTTTCGTGTATGTATGGAAAATGAAAATAAAACGTAATTATTGACGTCCCTTTGTGCCCTTTGGCTTTATTCTGTTCTGTCTTCTACCAATATGGAGGGAAGTGAAAATTGTGTTTTTCTTCCTCCTACGCTATTCGTTTCAGATTAATTCCGATTTTAAGAGTTGCAATGGTTTGGGAAAAAATGTGGTAGGTTTAACGAAATAAAAAAAAATACGTAGGCGGTTGCAATTTTTTGTTTCCCTCGGTGTTGAATGAATGAAATAAGCAATAAGTACATAAGAGGAAGTCTGAAAGTGGCGCCAGTGACTGAAAATTTTGTGGTAATTGGTTAACGTGGTATGGACGTGTGTTGCGGAGGAATGAGGAAAAAGTTGAGTATGAATGAAGATGGCTATTAAAGTAAAAGACGTCCAAACAAACAATGGACGGACTGTGTGAAGAATGATATGGGGTGTTGGAGGTAACGGCTGAGATGACAAGTAATAGAGAAGTAATCATCATCAGCCTATAATGTTCCCACTGCAGGGACTCGGCCTCCTCTCTAGGAGAGGGATGGGGATCCACGACGCGGGCCCAGTGCGGGTTGGCAGATGTCACATGTCTTCGATTTTTTTGGTTCTAAGACATGCCGGTTTCCTCACGATGTTTTCTTTCACCGTTTTGATGAAATAAATTACACAAAGTAATGCGCCTGCCTGGGTTCGAACCCACGACTTACTGTTTGTAAGTCGGGGCCGCCACCAATGGGCCACCGCTGCTCTAGAAATAATCATTAAAGAGAAAATAATTATAATGCGTTGACGGCAAATAAATTGGGATAAAGTTAGGAGAATGGTACTTGTTGTTGAATAGACTCTGGGTAGGGTTATATGTTTATGAAGTGTTAGTTCACACATGTTTTAATTAGTTTTTGCTGGTTTAAGGGAAGAGATAGCTGCTGTAGATTCACTGTAAGTAAGAAAGAACTTTAATACCAGTGCAGCTGCTTCTGTTCTGGTTTGTTGAGAACTTGAGAGTTCCTTTTAAGAATGATTTGAATTCTTTGTTAATATTATCTGACATAGTATGTTGTCGAATCTGGTACTTCTTGCCTAACAGTCAGATGTGTTGTTGGGTAGTTTGTTCCGCCACTTCTATTACCCACCTAAAACACTAGGAAGTTCAAAAAGTGCTGGTTATCAGCCTAATTTGAATAAATGACTTTTGGTTTTGATTTAATTATTGCTGGCTGACTGCTTCGTTGGTCTATAGGTCGCAAGTACGAGTGTTGGGTTGTTACCGGATGAATTCAATAGGACTTTTTTTTTTGGCGGGAGGAAAATCATCAATTTCGCTCTGCCCAAGAGCGGGAGGGGTCTCCCGCTCTTGGGCAGAGCGAAAGGGAGTGTCAGACTTCTACTGATTATAAACTATCCATGTTCCTTCTTAGCCCTTCATGTCGAGGCCGTGGCATCTCTTGCGAATAACCCGTAGACTCAATAGGCCTGCTGCATAAAAAAATGTTGTTATTGTTGTGTGTTCCTATGTGTTTTTTTATGTATGTATGAGTGTGTGTGTGTGTACAGTTTACACATTTACCTTACCCTTCGGGGATAACAGAGATGATGTTACATGTATGTGAATAAGCATTTCTTCGGTGGTGATTTATTGACAATCATATTATTTCTGTTTATTTGGTTAAGGTAAGACAGTAACAATACAATTCTCCAGTAATAACTTCCCGACTCTTTACAACGTTGTTAAATCGTAACATTGGCAATGTACGGATCTGAAATCTTCATCTCGTAACGTTTTTATACCGAGTTTAAATATTATTTTACTGTTTGCTGCCGTAAATAAAAACGAACTTTATTATTGTTTGTGTACACTTTAAATTGTTTTTCAAAGTGACCAAATACCGAGAATTTTAATAAATACTCGTACATTATATAAACGTACCTTTGCAGAGCTCTGTATTGTTTTTTTTACTCAATTTAGTAGACTTTTCAAGGACCGTTTGTTCACTTCTCTAAAGAAAAGTTTGCCTTTAACAAGGGAAGATCTTACAGTTTTTTTTTTTATTGGATTGTTTTTTTTATAGTTTTTATGTTGGGTATAAAAAATCAATATGGATCTTAGGCTATATAATTAAGAAATTAATAGGAAACTAGCAAAGCACGGTGATGTCAGGTGAAGTAGAGCCGTGACCGAGTGGCGTCCAAGGAATGGGAAGAAATGTTGGTCGTCTGGTGGTGACATGGGCAGACGACAAAATTGCACTTACGGGAAAACACTAAGTGATCCCTATCTCAATGCCTAACGCCCATTTTCATCAACAATAAGGGATACCTAATTGACCACTTGTAGGTAAGTCCCGTTAGATATTATGTTTGCAAAATAAGCGGGTTATACCGCGGGTAAAAGTTAGTTTGACGAACGATCTTTATAAGCCAAAGTGGAGCTATAATGTAAGTAAACCGTTTAATTTGAGACTCTTCTTGACCTTCAAGAAACCCATAATTCATCCCCCCAAAGATTAAATCGAAAATAATATATTTTTGCACATAATTGCGGTTTACAACCTTGTCAAGTAATAAAGTAATGAATTTAATCATATTTATGATAATAGCTTTGCACCTGAGATCCTGTAATCCATGTGCAATTTTGATAAATTATGCCTTCTTTAAATATAAAAAAAGAAGATATCTTCTTTTAACTCCGCTACAGGTTTTGAAGACTGGGCAATCTATGTGGAAGCTCGTTATTTTAGTATTATCGTCATGTCAACCTATAAACATTCAATTTTGAACATGGGCCACCCATTTACTTAATTTTGTTCATTATCATGACATAAAAGATAAGGTGGATAGCAGCTGTGTTATTGATAAGCCCAAGCAAAAAATAGTCGCTGCTTGAGCTTTTGGATTTACTGTTTTTACGTTAAAAGACAAGCAGCAGGGTAACCACGAAATTCGTCTGACGTCGCGTCGTTTTGCGATTTGCAGGTCAGTATCAAGCTTTGTGTTAAACAAAATATGATTCACGACCATAACATTTAATTTTGTTAGTTCATTTAAACCCATTGAATGACAATTTCATGAAAAATTCACTATATACGATTTACGGGTGCGAAACATTTATTGTTCAATATAAAGCTTGACACCAACGAACGAGCGTTCTTTGTTAGATTATGAAAAGTATAAGTAGTCAAAATATCTAGTATTAAATTACGAATAATCACGCCTATACTGTGTCGGTATTATGGCTTCAACAACAATCACTTTTATACAAAATCAGATAAACGAAGCAAGTACACTTTAATTTATTTGCGCTCCTCACTCCGATTCCATAGTAAAACCAAAATAATTGGCTAATGTCCATCAATTTTGAGTGAACAAACGGTTGGAGGCGACTGATGGTCCATGAATAGTGAGCAATTATGTTCATTTTACGAGTAAGGAGCATTTTTCCCAGCCGCCCACATTGCACTAAGTACATGCCAATCTGTCAGGTTATCTGTCCTCTCGTAGTAGATAATATGCAACAAATTGGCACTATTGCCCCGTGTAAGCATTTAACTGAAATGCCGCATCGATAAGGAGGTGGTTCGAGGTATGAGAGACAGCGAATTCATATTGAAAGGATATCCTAATGAAACTTTCCTAATATCAAATAGAAATAACTGTAGGTACTCTCAAGTTACTATCTAAAACTTTTTGTCCTAAAATATCGGGAAAAACAGGGTTTATTGAGATGGCGAGTAAAAGAAATGTTTGAAAGAAAAAAAATGCTGCGTCGACCCCAAATGAATTGGGATTTGGGCAAGAGAATGAAGATAATCTGGAATAACAGACGAGGGTGTAATGTGGCAATAACGTGAAGTCGTTTAAATACTCATGGAGTCACTAATGGTGGCAAACACTACGGCAATTAACGCCAACCATAAAAAAATCATAACCCTCCTGCCGTAGTCGGGTAAAAATAGTTGATGCATAAAAAGTTCTTCACTATTTTATGCAACTAATCTTGTCTGAACAGTTCGATGCGACCATCAACCCACTTCAGTCATGCCTCATCCAGGCTCTATTTACGCTAGTATCACCCACAGCATCCCGTTTTAACCCACTCCCATTACGGAGTACCCTAGCTGATCTCACTTAGCTTATCTAGGCTCTCAATTGTTGGGTAAAACACTAAAAGCTATCCGATTACAGCCACAACCGCAAAGGACTTCTGAAAATAAAAAGAAATGGTTTGGTTACACTTTACAACTTAATGTTCTTGTAGAAAATTGATACTGGCGATGGCGTTGGAGTATATGCCGAAATGTTTTATGGGATAAACTGGACCAAGTTTATCGAAAGATTCTTTTAATATTAAACGAGTCTTTTGAAAACCTTTCATGTACCTATCTACCTCAATTATTGTGTAGGTAGGAAGGCAGAACTTTTCTATTATTCCTGTGGTTCCTTATTAGATTTCTCTAAAGCTCATTGGACTGACTTCACAATTTTAGTGTGTTCATAGTTTTAGTTAAGTTTTTTATTTTGACTGCCCATTCTGGAATCAAAACAGGCACCACCTACGAAATTGCTTTGCAGTTTGGCAGATATGTATTTATGTTAAAGTATGCATTTTTATTAAATAAATAAATAATAAAAAAAAAAAATCAAAATCAGCTGAAAAATAAATGTAATAAGTACATTGCCCGCGATATCATCATCTGCTTAGCCTTTTCCCAACTATGTTGGGGTCGGCTTCCAGTCAAACCGGATGCAGCTGAATACCAGTATTTTACATGGAGCGACTGCCTATCTGACCTCCACAACCCAGTTAATACTAGGTAATACGATACTCTTTGGTAAGACTGGATGTCAGAATTTCAGGTCACTGACTACCTGTAACGACTGCCAAAGATCTATATTATGGCAGCCAGGACCAACAGCTTAACGTGCTTTCCGAGGCACGGAGGAAACTCGGTATGTCGGGCGGCAGTTCTTATTAAGCCACGAGCTCCACCGATTGCCCGCGATAGCTTTGCAAATATGCATCATATAGGTAAATATAATGACAATATCACATTAAAAAAAAAGCCACTATTGAGTAACGTATATATAACGTAACCATTTTACGATATTATATTTATTGGCACAAAAATCAATCCACAATTTAAACAGAATAATTTCTTTACAATCTATAGACACACCACTATCGACATTTCTACATAGATCTCTTCCCTTCTAATCCTGTTCCCTATCTAGGATAAACCTAGGGTAAGTGTAAAAATAACTTAGTGGTCCAGCAATCAGCATCCTCGTATCTCGTGCATGTTGGACGGTGGATGCAAGAAAGCTCCGGTCGGCTACACCTGTTCGTCAGGCCTTTTAGCTTGCCGCGAGCATTGTCAAACTTTGTCGTTGGACAGAGGTAGGGAGTCGACCCCTGGTCAGCTACTAAAACATCTATATTTTGTTGATTTTTTTTAAATGATCAGTATTTCTTTTAATACGTTTTAATGGTTATAATGTAAGTGTGGCCGACGTCTAAAATCTATTATCTATCTAGCTATTATATTTTTAAGAAATTTGTTTGGTTTTATTGAGACTCCTAAGTAGGAGACGTAAATCGTTCAATTCATACGAGTATTATTTCAACTGTTTTGTTTTTATTAGCCTGTAATATCACAATGCTAAGCACAGGCCTCCTCCAATTCCTTCCAAGAGTAAGAATTAAGCCAAAAGAATCAGTAGGAACACAAATATTAAACGAAATATTTTGAGTGGAAGAACGAACGACCTTTAGTATTAGGCAAATTATACTAACTTTGTCAGCTGTCATAATAATATCATTAGTAAGTAGGCAGAAATAACGAACGGGGTCACATAAATTGCTTAGTAATATATTTTATTTACAAACTATATAATTTACACATCTATAATCATAATAAAATATGTACAAATATCAAAAGTGGAACAATTACGTTTAGGTCGTGAAAATGATGTAACAGCCTCTCCACAGTTTCCCCAACTCAGTTTAATCAATTAAAGCGTAGCGGCAACCCTGTATAAAACACATGACATCCATATCTGTACGCTGACGGATCGCCGGCCGCTGCGACAAAGGATGAGTGTGAACGACCTTTATCTGGAGCCTATCTAATCTTTTGTTACGTTTTAATAAAGTTTCCGATGTTCGGAAAGATTTTTGAGTATTGTTATTCTTTTAAATTAATATTTAGATTCGGAGAACTGCGGGTTGTTCGCAAGAGATACCGCGGCCTCGACATGAAAGGTTAAGAAGAAACATGGGTCGTTTTTAGGCAGTAGAAGTCTGACACTGCCTTTCGCTCTGCCTAAGAGCGGGAGGGGGTTATTTGATGATTTCCCACCCGCCAAAAAGAAAAATAAAATGCATAATAATTGTTACTGTTATAATTATGATATTTTATAATACATCTCTGCCAATGAATTGCAGCTCCTGCGGTCGGGAGCTAATGTCAACCGCTACTCGTGGGTTTTTCCAGCTCGTTTCGCGATGTTTTTTTTTATAAAGTTGTGTTTATCATTACTACAGCAAACCTGTACTGGCTGTTAACAGAAAAATGGGTGACACGTTAGAACCTTTCCGTATTTCTGAGAAACCAGTGAGCTTCTTGGAAACTGCTTCTACTACTGTTTTATTTGCCGAAGGAATAACCATTTCACTGATAACGTTGGGATGAGACTTTTTCGTAATTTAAAATAATCCTGACAAAAGCCTTTTTCCGTACATTTTCCGGACATTTTCTGTATAAAAGCCTGTACAATTTAGTAATCAATCTATCTTTTTAATGTGATTTTATCAATTTTTTTTTCTTGCTCCGGACTAAAGACAAGACCGATCGGTCTGCCAAAACCAGTACACTATCATTTTTGACTATTAAAACTCAAAACGGTAATAGCATAAAGTTTCAATGTAGAGTAACCACGAGCCCATTTCAGCTAACCACGAGTCAATGAGAGGTTGCCACGTTTCACATAAAGACCAAAGTAAGGTAGATAATACACTAAAGGCAGCTAAATTGCTAGACAAACGCGTTAACTAATCTGTTGGATGCAACCTAGCTTTAGAGCTATTTGAAATGGTGGCAAGTTGGCAGTAGGTTCGATACGTGAAATTACTGAAGGAGCCTATATCGTAGTTGCATGGTAAGTTCGCGAGCCGTTTATGATGATATAGTAGCTAATTTAGTAAATCAGCTTGTTATCTGCAGCTATTGTTACCACAAAGTGGCGAAAAATATCTCTTATAAACTAGTACTTCTCTCGTCTTCTACTAATAGTTCTTCTCTCTTCTAAATCTAGTACCTACTTTTATACAAAATAACTAGAAGTAGATTTAAGACACTTATACCTTCTCTTTTATAGTCTTGTATTTTGTTATTTATGTTAAAAAATAATGCCTGAAAATTGTAAAAGCTATACTCAAATCTCATTTTCATCTAATAATAAGTGCGTATTGTCAGTTAAATAACATTAATTAACTGTTACATTTTGTTTTTGAACTCACTTACCATGGGGGTTGGCACAAAGTACACAGCGCCACTTGCCTCGAATATTGAGTAGGTACTCCTTTTGCCTCATCCACGTTCTCAGTATTGTAAAATCCCAAAATTAGTTTGAAAGCAAGCAATTTGTAAGAAAGTTAAATAGCGGTTGGATTTGACAACCCCATAAAAAGGTTGGCATGAAGGTATGTGAGTAACAAACCACACTTAATGTTTTCAGTTTCATTTTAAGTACCCGTATCAGGAAGCATTCTTTATACGACCTTAATTGCCTACTAATTGATTTTAAAACTTCACATCATTTGTATTAATTAACTTGAATTTGAAACAAAGAAATGAAATACAACGTTAAATGAAGCAATTCATTTCAGTCCCTCTTTTGCATTTCATTAATAATTTATTACAAACCAGGCGTCGTTAAAACACGCGACAATTCAAAATAAAATTTAGGCTTTACACAACAACAATGTCATAAAAAAAAAGAAAAAGCAATAAACACCATAACATTAAAAGACTGGTTGAAATTTTATATGACGAAAAAAAAAGAAAAAATAACAAAGATGGTGGACAAAAGTTTTTGAAAAAAAGAATCAAAGTGAAAAAGGATCTAATCTGAGCTGTCATCGGTTACAAAAATAAGGTAGAATATGAAGCCGAGGTCTAATGAGACAAAGGGTTAATGAGAATAACAATGGTTGGGCAGTAAACTATTGGATTTATTTACACTGGTCAGGCGGGACGATGATCTGATAACGCGGCAAATGCTCGGTTAAGGTGAAGATGCTGCTGTATGTCAAGGATTTTATGTTTTTAGTATTGGAAATAGTAGTTACACCGTTGAATAACAATTGATTTTGTTCAGGTTAATGTAAATGAGCAAATATGGATATTTTGCCCTGCACTTCGTGGTTTTCTTTTTGGAATCCTTGTCTCAATATATTTAAATTACTTTTAATTAACCCTACCTTTTAACCACATTTCACTTTGATTTTTTGTAAAACAACCTGAATTTTTTCAGATCGCTGCTAAAAAATTCTATTTTATACTATAGAGTTTTTGACCCGCGATCTGAAAAAATCACATCAAATTCTCTGTTGTATAAAGACTTAAAATCTAATTTTAGAATAAAATAAACACAGTAAATATTTTATTCCTCCCACAATAACAACGAAAATCGTAGTTTCCTCTTCTTCTTCAAGTATACAGGACAACAGTTTGGGACCTGGGACACTCCAGCAAGTGAGTCGTAGTTTAATTGGAGGTGCCACATTCACATTTTGTCAGTTTAGTTGTAAGAGGTAATCACCGAAACTACAAATTATCTAACAGTGAGGCAGTTACACTATTGCCGAGTGTAATTTTCTCACAGTTACATGGTAACTACAGTTGACTTTCACACAGACGAAAAAATTAAAAGCTAGTATTTACCTTATCACCAGTTTACCTAAATCCTATAAAAAAACTCAACAAAATATTACTAAAACCAGCCTCCCCCTTAACGGATCACCGTAGCGTCGGCCGCAATGATCAAATTTCGTTTTTATTGTTAATCCCGGGCTCTAAATGAGCAACCACATATTGAGTTCAAACAACCACATCGGACTACAAAAAGACCAACACTTAATATTCCCGGATTCCGGGATTCGATGCCGCCGCTGTGGTGTTTTGAGACATTTTATATTAAAATTTTATTCTTTAGCTTGTGTTGTTTTGTTGTTGAAATACCAGAGTGCAAGGTGTTGTACGTTTATAGGACTATGTGTGTTGGTACATTTTTGCAGAGAGAATAGATGCGTGGAGTGAAGATAGGGGTTACATTATGATAATGTTTTAAACTATTATGACTACACTAGTTGCTAGTCTAGTGGTAGCAAATGCAACAGTAGAGTTTAAGGTACTGGGTTCAATTCCCGGGTCAGGCAAATTGTTATTGGGTTTTTTCATCAGAAGTTTCTCAGTAGCAGTCGCAGAGTCTGGATATGCGCCCAGTTGGTGGCAATAGGCTTGCTCCCTATTACATGGGATTTAAACATAACTGGCGAATTCTGGGTGGGTACTGTAGGTACACCTCCGCCTAACCAGTACTAAATAACATTGGGCAAGAGTAGGAAGATGAGTTTATTTCAATTCATATAAAAAATACTGTGTTTCACCTACTTCGTGTCGCTGGTACCGTAGTATTTATATTTTGTTTACCCAACCCTTCAGCACTAACATGGCATTGTAGGTAGCAGTGCAGTGCAGAAATCACTTCAGCTGCTTGTTTTTATTTTAATAATTATTATTGAAATTGGATAAGGCGAGTCACGTCAGCCATATGCACGGTTACCGCTGGGCAAAAGTGTCCACGATGGTTGCCAAAACGAACGGCGCGACACCGAGGCTGGTCCAGAAAGAGGTGGCGAGACGATCTGAACACTTATCGCGAAGGTTGGTTCGAGGAGGCACGAAAAAAGAGCGAAGAAGGAATTGGAGGAGGCCTTCGCCCAGCAGTGTAGGCTACTAAAAAAAAACCTTAGTATCACACAATGAATTTTGTTTCAAAAGACCTAATAAGATTAAAATTACTGAAAAAGCCACTGAAATCCAATAACCATCGAACTTACTAATCTAGTTTACTTAGTCCTTATTGGTTTCTTACTAAGAACTAATAAGGTCCTTCAGTATAATTTTACTACATTTAAATATTCATTTTTATCACTCAAACAACACAACACATAATATTAAATTATAATTTTAATTACATGTATTTAAAAATAATGTTATAATTAATACAGAAGCTAGAACAATTTATTTCGTTACCATGATTTGTATATAAATTCCTTCACTAATTATAATATTACAGAATTAATTTATTTTTGAGTCTAGACTAATACGATACCGAAGCTTAGGAAAACTATAAAGTATCTTACTTTATAGTTTTCCTAAGCTTTAGTTCGGTATTTTAGCTGATAAACCAAAGATTAGTTAAAAACAAAATTAAAAACTTAACGGGTTGCTGTAATTTTATTAATTAATTTGTTTCTAACTCAAATTGCCCGAAAATTAAAGATTTGCTGTATTAAGCATACTAAAAAACCATAGCATCACACTTCAAGTCACCAAATACTCGTAAATGTACGTTATTATTGCAAACTTACTTTTTTATAGATGAAGAGATTATGGACCTCGCGTCGTTAGCAGCAAACATTTTGAATATGTGTTTATGGTTTTTTATTTTGTGATAATTAAGTATTAGGTACTTTAAAAGTAAGCTAGTAATTCTTTTCAATTACTTTAATATCTAGAACATTTAGTATTTGCTTCCAAAAATGACCAATATTTAAAAAAAAAATTATATTACTCACTTACTGTTAATTATTTTACAAGTTAACTTTACCATTATTGAATCACCGATACAAGGCCAAAAATAAAAACCAAAACATTAACTCATCACACCCATCCATGTCTCTCCAACCCAACCTATCAATCAGTTCGCATATCCTATTAAAAAGAGACCATCATCCAAACATGATCTATAATATATGCGTAACATGAGATTCGCGGGCGAATCTGTTTGTTCATTTGTCACCGGCAATCGGAACCATTAGTGGTAATTACTGCCCTTGCTCACTTATCGACGCAATAAAATGAACGGCTAGTGTGGGGGAAGGCATGGGATGACGCGGTTTGTGGGTGACCCATGTGGTTAGAGGTACTTTAAATATATTAGGTTATTTCACCAATAAATCTAATTCGTCCGTCTGCTAGAATAACGAAAAATATTGGATACGTGTTTTTTGTTTTATCAAATTAATAAAAAAATACGAAAATAAAACGTGCCAAAGATCATGAGTGGGGATTTGTGACGTCACTTTGTGGGTAAAAAGTACTAACCTTGTTACGTCACACGAATTGACACGACTTTTCGAAGCACTATATCGTCCCCGTAGAGCGAAAAATCATTAAGTCGAAAAATCGTGTTTAGAGATATTGAGAGTTAAAGTTTTTGAAAATAAAAATCGTTATAACGTTGGCTTGCCTTTACATATCTTTATGTTTTTGGCTTTAATTTGAAGGAAATAAAATATATTTTATACAATAAGAGCTAAAACACGTGAAAAATCTCGTATAATTGAAAAAAGTTAAAAACATCAAACTAATGAATTGTTCTCTATAAAATATCTGACTTAATTGTAAATTAATTAATTGTCGAACGTAGTTAGTGATTTTTCTCTCAGTTCTAAATTATTTTGAAGTAAAATAACTAGACTTAAGTATAGTGGAACTAACTGTTACATGTACGAAATGTGTATTGTAAATACTACTTATCTGAATATTCGAAGCTTGTGTGGTAAGTTTTTGTTTTAAATATGACATGAATAAGTGAAAGAGGCTAAGTGCGTCCCCCGCCGCTGCTCGTTCACGCGTATGATGCGTAAACACGGACAAAAGCCCAGTTAAACTAAACTAACTAAACTAGACATGAATAAGTAGTAAAACTATTGTAATAAATTCAATCAAGTTTTATTGACGGAACTATTCGATAAAATCAACAAAATTCTATTAGTATTAAACTACAACAAAAAAAAAGTGCAACAACCACAAATGCACACAAACTGAAAAAAAAAATTAGAACGAATAGAACATTGTTATTAAAAAAAGCAGATTTCAGTCCACTAATTCTTCTTCTCCCTCCTCTGTGACGTCTGGCTCCAAAATTCTGTCTACTACGTCTTTACTGGTTGGTAAAGACTGGTACCACAAGTGGAGCTCTTGTGGGATTATCCCCTTGGCACATACATTAATGAGGTCCTTCTTTTTTGACTTCGGTGTAGTTTTGGAGTGTTTTACATGACACATTTTCTTCTGTGATCAAATTCTCAATGGAAACAACATCATGGTAAGTATCAGCCAACAAAGGAGCGGAGTATGATGGATTGATAGTTGGTAGATCTGTTTTTGGACTTACTACTGACGCGGATGGTGGAGCAGATTCATACAGATTGTTGTTTTGGAACAGATCAAATTTCCTCTCGTCGAGCAGGTCAGTTTCCTAAAATAAACAATTAGGTGAACGTTAGGCATGAAAAATACAGATACTAAAAAGGACGCAATCTAGCTCCATCTATTAGGTATACGAGCAATATTATACGATTCACACGTCCAAATCACCTCATGAAGCATTTTTTTAATACTTATTTGGAATAATATTAATGGTGAAAGGGGCAGTGAGAAAATGACAGTCCATTGGACTAGTGGATTAGTCAGAAATTAAACAATAATAATAAAAAAGTCACTGTTTCTAGCTTCCACAAAGCATTTTTGGTTTATTTTATTTATCAAGGAAATTCTTAAAGAAAGCGAGAAATGTTAAATGTATTAATACTTTTTATGTTACCTTCGGCAACCAAATCAAAATAGATAAAACCAGAACAAATAAAAAAAAGTTAGAACATGTGTGAGGCTGTGAGCACTATGTAATGAATTATAGAACAACACCATTTAACCACTAAGTAATGTGCTATTCCAAGCAGATCAACCCTGTCGATCGTAATTATTTTATATCTTAGATATAAACAAACAAATGCCACAAAGCATCTTTACAAATACAATAGGTACACTTAGTGACACAACTAGCACCTCTATTTTATGGGAGTGTAGTCTTTGGCAGAATGAACGTAATATTATGTTGGATAATGTACAGGTTACATCCGGAGTTATTTACTATACGGACCTTGTAGAAACTAGAACAAATTTCCGTGCGTTCAAGCATTTTTGTCATACCTATTATTGGAATCAAATATAACAGCTCACAACTTAGGACCCAGTAATATTAATGACAATAATATCCGTGGTGCTAGGCAACTGGGCTTATCCCAGTTGTATACGTCCCTGTGTGCCTATTGGCCTTGTTCTGTTCTGTCTCCTGCTGATACGGAGGGAAGTGGAAATTATGTTTTTTCCTACTCCTCTGCTATTATTTTCTGATTAATTTCGTTGCGGGATCCAAGACAGTTTAATCGTTTCTCTGGGACTTCGTCGGGCTTCATTGTCTCGGCGCTTTTCTTGTGGTCGCCACTGTTGATTCTGGCTTACAGAAGTTACAGTGGTTTGGGAATAGTGTGGCGGGCTTGTCCCAATAGCACCTCTATTACGGCAGTGGTGCGGGAGAAAATAATTAATTAATAATTTCTGATGTCACTGAGTGTACTCATTGCTTATAAGTCAAGCATTAAGAAAAACCACACAACAAATAAAATAATCCAAGCGTCAAATGAATAGGTAAGCAACACCCAAATAATACGTATCAAAATAATTACTTTCCCTATTATAGATCTCGTGAAGTCATCAACTGAGCAGATTCCTATAAAATAACATTATTATTAATGTAGGTATGTTATTAAACGTCCCTACATCAATAAAAGTGAAAAACTTTTAAAATAGAATTCACATCTAAAAGATACATAAAAACTAAATAAAAATTTACATAACACACTTACCTCTTTAACAGTTTTTTCGTTTTGATTCAATAAATCAATTATAAACTTACCACGACTCATTGTTACCAGTGCCTAATGTTTACGTAATTTTAACGACAGCAAAACCCGTGTCTATGTCAGTCGACTTCGACTCCGCGAATGAGTCACCACGCGCCGCGCTCGCCACGATAGCCGCGACAAACTCACTAACTCGCGGGTGAAATGTACCTTAATTGTAACAATGTACGTCGAAGTTGCATAAATAATAATTAAAAGACTTTGAATATTATTCGTAATAGATCTTATGTTCCACTTTTAAAATAAAAAAAAACATTAAAATGGGTTGATGATTTTTCGCTTTTGCAGTATTGCACAAATCATTTAAAAATAAAGAGTGAGTAGTCACTAAGTCGAGTTAGTTAATTTTTGCTATTGTGTGTTTTAGCAAATTATTGAATTTAAAAACTCACTAAATCATGTTACTGATTTTTAGACTACCTACAGGTGTATGTATGCATAGATAATTCAAGAGAAAAAGTAATTAAGTCGTTTTAATTTCGGGTGATGTCAATTTTCGATAAATGCATAATCATTTACTAAATTAGTTATTTCTCCCATTAAGCTGTGGGGTCCAAAGGGTAGACTTACTTACTTGTCACATTTTCTAAAACAAAAGCGTGAGCAGCTACACAAATGACGATTAGACAGATATTTAGAGAAGAAAATGTTGATTTTAATGACATTGATAAGTTATTTTGGCCATTTTTCGACTTAGTGACTTTTCGCTCTACGGGGACGATATCCTTTTAATTTTTTGTTTACGTTAAAAGAAAAAATATGTGTCAATTATTTTTTGGAAATCTATCTGATGGACTAATTAGATTTTTTTGGTGAAATACCCTAATGATAAGCAGTTGGCTCCACGTAAAACTGGTATTCAGTTGCATCTGGTTAGATTGAGTTTCCTTCGTGTCTCGGAAAGCACGTTCAGCTGTTGGTCCCGGCTGTCATTTGTAAAATGATATCTATACTAATATTATAAAGAGATAAAGTTTGTGAGGTTGTAGGGACTATTAATCACTGTATCTACAGAAATTTAGAAAAAATTTTTCACTAATGGGAAGCTACATTATGACTGAGTGTCATAGAGTATATAGGGTGTAAAAGCACGGGTCAAAGGTCCAAATTTTTCACAGCTGATTTAGTAAATACTAGTTTTTCAGGTTATAACTTTACTTAAATTACCACCATGATCCGTTTATTATTCAAAGCATCCACTAGCACAATGTTTTAAGAGTGCTACATTGAGTTTTACCGTAAAATGTGAATTTTGACCCCAAAAAAAAAGGCGTTTCCCTGCAAAAAAATTTGCGTAGGGTTACTTAGTTTGTTGAACAGAATGCATGGTAGACGGCTGTGTGATGGGTTGATTTACACCCTGTATATTATGAAAATAAGCGGCTAAATCAATTTTCATCAAATGTAGCTTTCGAATTAGTCGGGAGTGTTCTTACACCCCAAAAAAAAACAAAATTGGTTCATGCGTTCGAGATCTACGATGCCACAGACAGACACACACACAGACCGACATGTCAAACTTATAACACCCCGTCCCCGTATAACACCCCGGGGATTAACAAGACCACGCGGGCGAAGACGCTAGTTTAATATATTCATTAAACAATATCAAAATAAAAAAATATATATATATCTGAGGATAAGCGCGTGTAAACAGATGAAAGCTTTTGCCCAACTGTGGGATATTAGAGACTTACACAAAGGCATTATATAATAATATAGCTATTTCTAAAATATAATCTGAATCAAGACATAAATGAGGCCGTCTCTAATGAATTTATAAATAAAAGTTGTGTGAAACAGCTCGCTAATTAACAAATAATAATTAAAAAGATAATACCTTCTCTATATGCTACGACAATAATGGTTTACATAAATATGTCTAAAAGTTCAACAACTTTTGTTGCTGACTCTATTAAGCAGACGGTTGTCGCAATGGCTGAGCGATTGGACTGCTGAGCTGCGTGTCGCGAGTTCGATCCCCGCACAGAACAAAAATATTTGTATGGCCTACAGATACTCGTAATTTTTTCTGGTCTAGGTGTTAGGTTTGTGTATGTGAGTTTAAATGTTTGTAAACGCACCCACGTTGCAGGAGAAATTTATATTGTGTTTTATTTAAAAAATAAATACAAAATCATAGTAAGATCACGCTTGCAATACCCGAAGGGTTAGGCAGAGGATACCTAATAGTGCCAGTTTTGTTTAAGTCCCATATTTATAGTCAAAGTCAAAATATTTATTGCGAACCAAGTGTACAATGTGGTGTTAGTACTCATAACTTAGCAGCCTTTTACAAGCATTACATTGTATCTATCATAGGGTGCGAGCCTACTGCCATCAAGCGGGCACAAATTCAGACTCTGGCTGCTGACCAATCCTAATAGAAAAAAGTCAGTAACAATTTGTTTGACCGTTGAGTCGAACCCAAGACCTTATGCTTAGCAGTTGCGATTGCGACCACTAGACCAACGGGGCAGTCGCAACACCCAGGAAGGACTATATAATACACTAGCTGATGTCCGCGGTTTCGTCCGTGTGGATGTCGGTTTTCGCGACCAAAAATAATCCCTTCATCGCCCCCTTTCAACCCCATTTTTTTGTGAGCTGGGAAATCATCATAACCCCTCCCGCTCTTGGGCAGAACGAAAGGGAGTGTCAGACTTCTTCTGACTAAAAACCACTCGTGTTCCTTCTCAGCCCTTGTGCCGAGGCTGCGGTATCTCTTTCGAACAACCCGCAGCCCCGACGGGGCCCCTTTCAACCCCTTAAAACCGTTTTTCGCTTGAAAATCTAGCCTATGTCCTTTGTCAGGCTCTAGACTATCTGTGTATCAAACTTCATTTAAATCGGTTCAGTAGTTTCAATGACATGCGCGACAGGCAGACAGACAGAGTTACTTTTGTATTTATAATATTAGTAAGGAAGTAAGGATTTGTAAATGAGTAAAAATCTCCCTACATTGATGTCGGAAAATAACGTGAGAAAACCTGCATGTCTTAGAACTCAAAATTTGGCATGTGACGTGAATACGATTATAATTATTATGTAGTAAAAAAACTACATAATAATTATAAACGTACTAGCTGTTCCCGGCATGCGTTGCAATGCCCTTTTTCCTACCTACTACCTGCCTGTATACCAACTACCTACCTACCTACTACCTCCTACCCTACCTACCTACTACCCTACCTACCTACTACCCTACCTACCTACTACCCTACCTACCTACTACCCTACCTACCTACTACCCTACCTACCTACTACCCTACCTACCTACTACCCTACCTACCTACTACCCTACTTACCTACTACCCTACCTACCTACCTACTACCCTACCTACCTAGTACCCTACCTACCTACTACCCGACCTATCTACTACCCGACCTACCTACTACCCTACCTACTACTCTACCGACTACCCTACCTACTCTACTATCCTACTTACTACCCTACCTACTACCCTGCCAACCTACCTACCACTTTCTCACCTTTTAAACCTTCCCTGGACTTCCACGAATAATTCAACACTATAATTAGCCAAATAATAATATAATAATATAAACCTACCTACATACTACTAATTTCTCACCTTCTCTGGACTGCCACAAATGTTTCAAAACCAAAATTAGACAAATCGGTCTAGCCGATCTCTAGTTTTAGCGCGACTAACTAACAGCAATTAATTTTTATATTATACGCAAACACCATTTGAAAAATCGTTTTTCTATTGGGAAAGAAACAGTAATTATTTGTGATAATGTCGTATGGTCTGTTTGAAGTTGTCATTCGTTGACTGAACAACTGAACGTCACTCAATTGTTTTGCCTTCCCGGAACCTGTCCACTAACACTTGAACTTTATGGGTACGGTATTAAAGCTCAAATTGATTTTACGTTTTAGTTAGAAAACGTTTGTATGGGAAAAAGAAAAGGGCTGTTTTTAGGGCTTTTCCGGCCATTATTCGAATTTTTCTCGCCGTAAAAACCATCCTTGAACTTCAACGAACATTTAAAAAAAAAAATCAGCCAAATCGGTCAAGCCGTTTTCATGCCAAGTCGTGACAACGGAAAACGGGTTTCATTTTTATATATATAGATGTCACGTCACAGCCACATTTTTTAAGATTTTTGCTTTTCTTTGTTACTCTATTTTTCTTTCGCATCGGCTCCATGATTGATGAAAAGAAAATAAAACTGTTCAAGGTGTTCCAGATAGTTAAAGTATCACCAGCCATTGAATCTATTTTAAAACACACCAGCACATTAACAGTCTTTAAACCCTTACAAAGTTGAAACAATGCTTACAAAAAAGCAAATGTAAGCAATGTACACGACCGTACAAAGTAAGTACCATGACATTGATGAAGACGTTAAAAGGATGTCATATTCCAAACATACATCATACATCCACTGTAGACCATGAGCTACTGTCATACAAATGTATTAAATCATTCAATAATGAATACAATGCACAGGAGTGGACTGACCACGACCATCGGCGCAGGTGTAAAGGACGATTTTTTAAAGCATATTTTCAGTTTTGAGTTTAATGAACAATTTAAGCAATGATGGATGTAATTAGATGTTAGGAGCCTAATAATCTATATATTTCAAATAAGTTGAATGAATGAATTGCGAGTCAAATTTATAATACCTATCAATTACATTGAGAACATCGCTGTATATCATACATAACGAAATAATTTTCAATAGGCTCGCCGGGGTATTACATGGGACTAAAACATAACTGGCGAAATGTGGGTGTACTATTAGGTACACATCTGCCTAACCCTTTGGGGATTACAGGCGTGATGTTATGTGTTATGTGTGAAATAATTTTATAAGAGTAGGTAACCGTTGATTTTCTTGCTGGTTCTCCTCCATAAGAAAGAGAACGCAACGAGATGGCCATTAACAAACCAACTAATTTAAACAAGATGTACGAGTAAAACAAGTGTTTTCAGAGTTTTTAGAAGATTTGAGGTTTAAAATGGTCCAGTGTCGATTGGTGCCAATTTTGTTTATCAATGAAAGAATAGCTGCTAGCTTAGTGCTGAAGTTGTTAGTAAGGTGTTGGTACTGTTGGTAGTTTAGTAATATAGGGTGTAAAAGTACCTTAACGCAAACAAAGGGCATTTGTTCTCCCCACCACTGCGATATTTTTTTTGTTCTAGACCATACCTGGGAACCTCCTAGTTACGGAGATATTGGGGGTCAGAGTTCCAAATTTTTCACAGCTGTTTTTGTAAATACTAGTATTTCAGGTTTTAACTTTACTTAAATTACCTCCATGACCCGTTTACTATTCAAAGCATCCACTAGCACAATGTTTTAAGAGTGCTACTTTGAGTTTTACCGTAAAATGTGATTTTTGACCCCAAAATAAAAAGTCATTTCCCAGCAAAAAATTTTGCGTAGGGGTACTTAGTTTGATGTACAGAATGCTTGGTTGACGGATGCGTGAAGGGTTCGTTTACACCCTGTATATTCTTATAACAATTTGTTTGTAATCTATAATAAATTATACTTTATTGAGTACAAAAATTGATTATACAACTGACAATATTATTTTAGAATAACATAGAAATAGTGACATAGTAACATCAAGTGCTTTAGTGATCTAACACAACGTAAAAATATTGTCCCTACTACCACCAACATGCAAATCTCTTCAACACTACTTAGTGTACCGACCCCCTCAGAAACAAAAGCGTGATGAGTGGTCAGATAATAAGAAGTGTAAGCGCATGCGCAGTGAGCGGGTGACGTGTGCAGGTGACGGAACAATGTGATGTTGTATTTCACTACTACATTATGTTCACAAGCCTCTACGGTGTCCACTTATGTTCGGATCGCCGTGCGGGCGGGTTCTATGGAGGACATATTTTTTTTAAGACGATATTTGTAGAATCTATACTAATCATGACAGAAGTCGGGATGGTTGGATGGATGTTTGTTGCTCAATCAAGCCTGAATAACTGAACGGATTGCCTGAGTTCTCTAATTACTTTCTGAGGTTTGTTTTGAATGAGGAAAAACTTTCCACAGATAAAAATTGTAACTTTTCTGCTCAAAAACTACAGACTTCCAATTGTCATGTAATTTCCAATATCATAAAAGGATTATTTTTCATTGGAGTGTGGGGATTCTTTTTCATTTCACTTGACCACTGTTTTAGGGATTACTTCCACTTTGCGTAACAAATTCTATCCTAAAAAGTTTTAGTAATTTCCGCGATATGGTAAAAGTTTTCGCAACAAGTTTTGATCGTTCTTCGTAACCATTCGTCGCGTCGCCATCGTCGCGCTGAGCACGAGGTCCTGGGATTTCTCAGTAGCAGCCACGGAGTCTGAATTTGTGCCTGATTGTTGTATATAGGCTCGCACCTATTACATGGGACTTAAACACGACTGCAAAATGTGGGTGTAGGTACTATTAGTTTCACCTCTACCTCACTTTTTTTTTGTTTTTTTTTGGTTCGTGTGAAATCATCTAATGACTCCTATATCCATGTACAGAGCGGTAGGGACTCAGACTTCTACTGACTAAAAACCACCCATGTTCCTTCTTAGCCTTTGTGCCGAGGCCGTGGTATCTCTTTCGAACAACCCGCAGTCCCGACGGGCCCTCTGCCTCACCTTCATTCTGTTTTAATCGTCATTAACAGTAGAACTTTATAATCAAGCTGCTTACACATAGCAACGTTCTCACCACCATATAAACCAAGCTTAACCTCTCTCATTGTGGCGGCATTATCCATTGAAAGGGCTACCTATTGTTATTTCACTTTAATATAAAACAATACGCAAACCTTTACATTGACTGTGATCTTTTATTTGCTCTGCCATCCTTTGTGGTACCGCCGCGGCATTTTTTATCTCTGGCAACTCATTAAGCCTGGCGACGTTTTTGTATGTCAATGCTCATTGAGTATTTTTATTGTGTCGACTTAGATGGATATTCCATTCATTCATAGTTGATTATCTGTGGACGATGATAATGTCTTGTGAATCTGTGGCAAAATGGCGGAGTGGAATTAAGATGGCGGGGAATTGTAGTTTTACAAAGGATTCTATTTTAAGAATTAAAAATGTAATTACAATGAATAAAGAAAGAGATTGCGTTTCTGTTGACAGTGAGTTAGTATTTCAGAAACATCTAAAGACAAAAAGCAATATCTCCTAAAATCTATACAGCACCATAAAATTTTGATGTGTATGTGTGAGTAAAGAAATACTAAAAATAGTAGCCTATTTTCTATTCAGACTATAGTCTACATCTATGCCAAATTTCAATCACATCCGTTCAGCCGTTCTGGCGTGATTGAGCAGCAAATATCCATCCCTCCAAACTTCCGCATGTATTAATGTTGTTAATAATAATAGCTGCTCTTGTCGATATTTAGGCTTACCTAAATTGGTCCGTATGGTGTCGGACGTAAAGAATAGCACCATCCCATATCTTCCCGTGGGTGTCGTAAGAGGCGACTAAGAGATTTACCAGAGAATGGGCAGCAGCGTTCTCTGTGCCTTCGTAACAACCATACTGCGATCGCCAACCCGCCTGCCAAGCGTGGCGATTATGGCAAATACCCCCTTCTGGGGGAGGCCTATATCCAGCAGTGGACGTCTTATGGCTGAAGTGATGATGATGATGAAGTTGGTCCGTGGATGAGTCATCGCCCATTACATACCGAATTTCTTCCTTGCATCGAAAAACACGTCAAGCCGTTGGTCCCAGCTGTCATTAGTATATCTTTGACAGTCGTTACAGGTAGTCAGTGGCCTAAAACGTACGACAGCAAGTCTTACCAAGTGGGTTTCAAATTACCTTGTATGAACTAGGTTGTGGAGGTCAGATCAGTCGCTCTATATAAAATATTGGTTTTCAGCTGCATCTGGTTAGACTAGAAACCGACCACAACATAGTTTTGAATAGGCTAGATAGGTGATGAATAGAATTAAGATAAACAATTAGAAACAAAAAGCTAATTTAATCTTACCGATCCACGCCACATCTCTGTCTTACTTGCGTCCCATGCAACCTGTGTGAAAATCACCTTATTCCACACATCTGCTTCGTGTAAATTCCGTTTTATTTCAATTCCCATTACTCCAACTATTAAACCCTGCAGATCCACATAAGACCAAAACAATGTTATTGCTTGTATGCAAATATCTTCAGTAATAACATATACCACATCCCTGATTACGTTCTATCTTTGTATGTAACTTAATACAATTGAAAAACGTATACTGGTACAGATATAGTCCTTTCAGCTTTAGTTTACATCAACTAGTAACCTAACCACAACCTTATTTTATTGTGCATAGAGATCACTGTATTACTTGAGAATTTGAAAAAAATGCACAAAATTACGACCGTTGGAAGGAATGGATGGAGGCCTTTGCCCAGCAGTGGGACAATATGGGCTAGCTATAATAATAACAGAGATCACTGTTATTTGATAGAGTTGTCAGTGGCTGCAATAGAGGAGCAACTTTAATATAAAGAAAATATAGTTCACTATCTTTTTGATGCCGATGTCCAATTATATGTAAACTTAATGTAAAAGAACAGTTCTTACACAATGTGGCTGCAATCGAGTAGCAACTTTAATTTAACGAAAAAAAAGATCACTTCAGTTTGATAGTGGTGGCCCAATCAGATGTAAACTTAATATGAAAGAACAGTACTTATAGAAAGTGTTATCTTGGCTCGTTTATGCTGGCGTTATCTTTGAACAAAAGGCTGTTGGTCGATAGGTAGGCGTTATTCTGCTTATATGTAAGTGTTGGAAGATAGACGTAATAAGGTTTGATTGTGTTGATAGTTTTTAGCACGATTCTCAAGTACATTTTTCTCGCCGTTTTATAAGTGCCCATGGAGGCCTACGAGCATTGATATAAAAACTAAAGATACGGTCGTCCGAACATTTGCTCGACGCGTTCGCCATACAGAGAATCGGTGTAGTCTGCTCGTAGGCCTCTTGTATAAACGGCTAGGGTCTGCTTGTAAAAGCGGCGTGGTATTTTCGAGGTATAAAGAACATAAATAAAGCTTTTAATAAAATTTACGATCGCACCCGAAGAGAGCCGATCGTGGACTAGTTCACTTCGGCTTAGGAAAGACCGTTTTGGGACCACGTTTGAGGCGTCATTTTAACATGCCGTCCGCCCAGTCCTTACGCAGTAATATATAAGTCAATGCCTACGAGAAATAAAATATTTTAATTGATTAAAAAGTCTGGTGTTCTACTATTGTTATACCTCTGCGTGATGAGGATGAGTGCGTTTATAATGGAAACTTAATGCTTATTGTAATGGTCAGAACTTGAGGGTTTTTCGACTTTAAGATATTAGTGTGGCTTAATACAAAAAGCGGGACAGGACACGTTACCCAAGCAACATCAGGCGAGCTTGTCTTCCTAAAACCCATACAACATAATTGCTGAATGTAATTAAGTAGGTGGAGTTCAATTGATAATTTCTAAATCGTAGGGGGAGACCCACCCGCACTCATAGCTGGAAGGTCTCACTCTTAGTTCAGAGTTACCAGAAATAAATTATTTATTAAGAAAATATAATATCACTAGTTGTACCCGGCATGCGTTGCAATGCTCTTTTTCCTACCAACTACCTACTTACCTACTACCTCCTACCCTACCTACCTACTACCCTACCTCCTACCCTACCTACCTACTACCCCTACCTACCTACTACTCTACCGACTACCCTACCTACCAACCATACCCACTCTACTATCCTACTTACTACCCTACCTACTACCCTGCCTACCTACCTACCACTTTTCCATTTAAACCTTCCCTGGACTTCCACGAATATTTAAACACCAAAATTAACCAAATCGGTCCAGCCGTTCTCGAGTTTTAGCGAGACTAACGAACAGCAATTCATTTTTATATATATAAGATATCAACCCGGAATCACCCACTGTTGGGTACCTCTTGTTGGCCTCCTCTTTCTTCTGCCATTCCTCTCTGTCCTGTGCGTCTCTCATCCATTCGCATCCCGTGCTCCTAACAATATCGTCAACCCAACGCGCTGTTGAACGGCCATGGTTTCTTACGCCCAACCTTGGTCACCATTCGGATAGAACTTTACTCCATCGGCCATCTCCGCGTGTAGCCTGATGTCCTGCCCAACTCCACTTTAGGCGTATCGACCCGCCTGGGCTCCGGGTTGTTCCCGTCGGGGCTGCGGGTTGTTCGCAAGAGATACCGCGCCCTCGACATAAAGGGCTAAGAAGGAACATGGGTGGTTTTTAGTCGGTCGAAGTCTGACACTCTCTTTCGCTCTGCCCAAGAGTGGAAGGGGTTATTTAATGATTTTCCAACCCCCCAAAAAAAAGGCGTATCGACCTGTCCTCAACGTAATAATAGCCAATAATAATAGCTATTACACAATACACATTGTTTAAAAAAAGGACATACTACAGGAGTCCTAACTAAACTGCAATTACTTTCTCATAAACGTATTTCCATATTAATAATCGTACCAATAAAAAATCAAGCACAATTTTACAGCATCATAAATAAATTCGTGTTTTAATCATTAAAGTTGTTACCGGCCACAATATATAGTCCAAAGATAGTATTATAAGAGCTAATACAAAGGTTTATCTGGGTAACAAACGTCGACCAATAAACCGAACGATGAACCGAGTCGGTAGTAACGTATATGAGAAATGTCGACGCGTTCGGGGGATTTTTTGGAGAGGATGATACCGCTTTTAGAATATTATTTTTGTAATAAAAAGTTTGTACAGACCAAGTTAAAGATTTAAATCACTACAAAAAACCTAATGGATGCCCTAGTGCAGCAAGAAGCGTAGCTATTTCATATGTAGCGGATCTCTCCCAAGAAAAAGTCTCCCTTTATAATTATGTATTAAATAATAACTACGTAGTTACGGTAATGTCCAATACATTGTATTGTATAATTACATTGTATTTTAATATTAAGCTAAAACTGAAATATAAGTTGATAAATTTGATAAATTATTGAAAATATTGTTAGATAAAACATTCAATAAAATTGATATTGGGTTGTTCAGTTCTGTCGTAAAAAAATAATTAAATATTGGGTTCTTTGGAAGCAGATATTAAAATCTCAGATATTTTTGTAAACACACCAATACAACTTGTCACACCTAAGTTTCATCAGCTCTATAGACACCTTAAACCTTGTGAAGTAAGCCGACCGGCGTGTTGCCGATAATATGGGGACAAATACAAATTGATAAACAAAAAGAAACACATTAACGTACGTATGTACACACATATATTATAATATATGTAGCTCGGATAGACGCCCGGACTAAATATATATTTAATGGATGGAAGAACATTTACACCTTTTATAAGATTTTTATGCAATACTTCTGAAGATTTTCCATTAAACTTTTGATGCACTTTACTGGTCTTACTATCTTAATTAACGAGTATTATAATATCCAAACGTTCATTGCTGGAAATGGACACACTTTGTATAGATAACTTACAGTAAAATATAGATCCTTGGATCTCATGAACATAATTATTGGATTTAGCAATAAGATTTGCAGATCGCATGATGTTAATCGGTTATCGTGGTATGGACGTGTAATGCGGAGGAATGATGTATGAATGTAGATGGTTATGAGACTAGAGGAAGACCAAAGAAACGGTGGATGGAATGTGTGAAAAATGATAATGGTTAGAGAGGAGGTGACTACTGATATGACGAGTAATAGAGAAGTATGGAAAACGAAGAGATGCTACGCCGACCTCAAATAGATTGGGATAAGGGCAGGAAAATGATGATTTGCAAATTGCATGAGCATTGAACACATTTTTCTCATAACAGTTCTTTTGGGTGGGGAATGAAAGATCCACAGACGCCAGCACATCAAACTACTCAAAACTATCAGAATTTCCCAAGCAATAAACCTTGAAAGTAATATTTTAGTGATGTAGTTGAAAATCTAGTAGCTTGATGTATTGGAGTTGCAAAAATGGCCTGGTAACTTGATTTTTCCGTCGGGGAATTTGCAGTAGTAACCAAATTGTTGATAGACGGTGCATTTGTCGTAATAGATTACAACATAGCTTTAAAACAAAATTTTAAGATAGAACAACAAGGAATTAATTTCCCAACTCAATGCGAACTTAAAATTACGAAATAAAGGCATACCAGATCTAGCAATTCCCAAGTCCGACACAAAACAACCTGAATAACAAGTGTTTGCAATACAAAATAATAGTGTAAATACCATTACAAAAATCATCTATCACCCAACTCTTGGAACACGACTGCTAAATGGTCTTAGGCGCCTACCGCACCATTGTGTGCGTACAGACGGACGGATCAATGGTCGCCCTTAACTAGCTGAGCTGAGCCGTGAAAACTTACAAATGGCCGACGGACATCGGAATTCAATTCTAAGGTTAGTTGTCCTGTCATGTATACGATGGTCACTTACTAATTGGTGTTGGAAACCATTTTTCTTTAGAATTCTTCGGCAATCTGGTGAGCGCGGTAAGGTTGACTCAGCGGCAAGTGTTTCTGATCCAGGTTATGCAGGGGTGGTAAACCTTATGGTTATGTTGCCGGCGTATGTTTTTTTTTTGTAGTTTTGAACACTGGTCTTTTGAGTTTTCATTTGTTTTTTTTCCTGTCAGTTAATGTTATTGTTTTCCTCCCTTTTATCGTCTTTTTAAGAATTAATGTTTTTTTTTTAATAATTTTTTTATTCCAATTTAATTGAAATTATCACAGTTTTTGCAATGTGTACTGCTCAAACTAGTTATGAAATAATTATGACTAACTGGAGGATAACTTCACAAAAAATCCTTTATCGTAATAAAAACTTCATCACCAATTAGATATTTCTTACAATAGATTTTGTAAATATAATTAAATTGTTCCAACGTATTAAATAAAATTAATGAATCAAATGTTTTTTGGAGCAAAAAGTAGTCGAAACCACTCTTTATTTTGTAAGCAGACGAACAAAACCACGATTTAAACTGTAAGACAAAAAAACGAGTCTAGCAAAAAGTTTTTCTAATGGCGAACAATAACGTTCTTCTCAATACACAATCTGAAAAAAAAGCAATAAATTAAATGGACCATAAAATCTGAAATAATATCATTTAAATGGTTGCGCACTGTGATGGTTGAGCAATGGGTATGGTCAATGAGTGGTATCTGTGGAACGAAGGTTCCGTCTATAATATTGCGAGGGAGTTCACAATATGACTGGTTTTGGACATGGTTTTCCATAGGTTTTCTGAATTGCCATCTTTTGAGATGTCGGTACATTTATGTAATATCCTTCAGACCTTTTTTTTTGGCGAGTGGAAAATCATAAAATAACCCCTCCCGCTCTTGGGCAGAGCGAAAGGGAGTGTCCTTCAGACCTCAGAGATGAACACACAGTGGTCACGTGCTGCCACACACATTTCCATAGCAAGGCTAAGGGGAGACCTTTAAATACTCACCACGGGATGTGTTTCAACAGGCGTGGCACAGAGGGGGCCTCCTAACAGGTTTTTTAAGAGGAGACTGTGCGTCCTCTCATGTGTAGATTGTGATCACCGTTGTGGTGTTAGCAAGATAAAAATCCCACTCTCTGGTCTTCTCCCCAAAGACCAGCCGCCTTTTCAAAGTTTCCCACCAAAAAAAAAAAAAAAGTAGGTACCCTTCAGAACTCCAGGGAGTAATCAATAAATATGATTTTTCTTTTTCATATGATTTGAATTTCATGCCATTCACGCCACTTTAACTTTATTTCAACCTAACCCTAAAAGATCTGCCCAAAGCCTCAGGCCCCAAAGTAATATGAAATCAAACACCTATCTTCGCCATACATGATACTCTAGTATCATTCGTAATTACACACTCTAACCCCCCAAACGCGTGCCCGCCATTACTTTTATATCTAGTAATAACATGGCACTTAACAATTATTTCAATTATTTATAATTGTAATGTAGCATTCGGCACAATAGACGCGCTTTAATGGTAAACATTAAGATTTACAATATTTTTTACGATATTGGTTTGGCTTTTGGAATTTTTATTGAATTGTTTTTGATATTGTTTTGATGTCACTTTGGTGGTCTGCGTATTTTCTTGTTCGTAGTGGTAAAGCTGCAAATAAATACGAATATAATTTAATTTTAAACTTAGAAACTAAACCAACTTTTATTAGCTTTTGAATTAATTAATTAAAAAGAAACAAAAAATAATTATAACTGAATATTCTTATTTATTGGAATTAAACGCCAATAGGTAAAAAACGACCTCTAAACAATAAACGTGTACCACTCTAACCAGAATAAATTAATTATTTTGAACCTAATTATAACTAACCTTTTAAAATAATTTTCAATTATAAAAACTTGACACATTTACAAATAAATAACCGTAGACATCGCTGCAATAAGAAACTCAATTTAAATTGCGTCTTAAACTAAAGTAAACACATTCAAAACAAAGCTATAAAACAAAGAAAATTAGGTGTAAATTGTATAAAACAAAAATAAGTTCAATTTAGACCAACGACGACGCCCTTAGACATTCCATACCAAAATCAGAGGCTTAACGCTTCGATGCACATGTGTTTTTACCGACCCCGAAGTCCTATTTAGCCTTTATGTAAGGAAAAATAAGGTGTAAAATTGTGTGGTTTTGTGTTTAGCAGTGATAGATTTAAGTTGGGAAACCTATAGTGCGAGATTGCACGTAGTGCACGCGCTAAGTATTTTTTATGACGACAATTACAGGGTTAACAGGGCATGTAATAACCTGATGATTATTGTTGATTGGTCGAACAAAAACTGGGTGTGTTTGTTCGCGTGATTATACAACCATTGTCTTGTCACGCTTTGACGGTTTTTACATTTTTAATATATGACTGATTTTATCTAAGTGGTTTGTTTAATCGACGACACGTTTTCATGATAAACGTTTGTAATGTAATGTAATTAGTATCTTGTGAAGTTTTTCTGTGTTAAGGTTAGTGAGCACAGCGTGTAAATATAATTAGTTGGTATTATTTATTGTGTTGTGTTGTTGAAGTTATGTGCATTAAATGGCTGTTATATTTGATGTATGACGGGTTATCATTGTATGAATCTGTGCCACTTCGCGTAAAGTACGGTTTATTGCAAGTGCAAAGTTTGGAATAGCATTTGAAGGGTTTAGTAAATTTTCATCTATCAACCTGTGCCTCTATAACTCGGTCAAAATGAGGGTTAATTTCGTTATAATAGTTCGCAAAATATAACAATAAAATTACAATAACCACTAATAATATTAATCGGGAACAGCTAGTTATTACATAATAACGTCAAAACCTTAACTCTGATTGTTGACAGATTTATCATTAAAAAAATTACAAAAATAGACAGATAACTGAACCATTGAAAATATTTAGTTCGGCGCCGACTTTTCCGAATTTTCTCACATCTCTCACTCTCTGTGATTAATTAATTTAGAGCCATTCTGCTATCTTGATAATTATTTTGAACATGAAATTCGTGCCTAATTAATACAAAAGTATCGATTTCCCCCACATTTTCTTTCTTTACGAACAAAGTTCTCATGATCAAACCAGCCAGTACAAGCAAACTAACTACCAACAAATCAATGATCGAAACACATCCAATTAACGTTAAAGTGGCATCCGACAACGCGACTTGTCAACAACGTGTCGCCGACGTATTGTCGCGTCGCATTCAATGTTGCGCTAGCGACTTGTCGGGGAAAAACGCGACGGAAAAATGTCGGCGTGTTTGAATAGAGCCTGTCTTTAGCTTTAGTTAGTGTTTTTATGCAAACATGTGTAATTGTGTATTTTCTGCACTAGTGCGGTTAGATTGAGATTCGATTTTTGAAATTGAATGGTTATTGAATAGATTCGATTTGACGGTTATTTATGTTTAATGAGGGGGTGTTTCTTTTTTGTTTTGAGTTTTGTGAGTTGCATATTTTAATTTAGATTACAAGTTGGTGATTTGAGCCCACGACCCACAACTTAGGCCTCGATCATTGCCATTCGGCCACTACTGTTTTGTTATTTAATCAATTAAAATGAATAAACAATAGATTACTGGCTAGTCCGGAAAAAATGATTTAAAGTAATACAGAATGGTTTTTAAAATATTAGAAGGATTTTTAGGTCATTGGTAACTCATCTAATTTATAGCGAAGTCACATAATTTTATTTTCGATAGCCATATTGTAGAAGGTTCCGAACAGCAACAAATTACTGGTATTTTTCTACACACCATACGAAGATAATGAGCGAGTGATTTATTATTCCATAAATCACAAGCGTGATTAATCAATTGTACAACTGCCCTTTTAGTTATTACCAGTAACTGCCTACTTTAAAATCACAATGACCTAATGACGGATTTACACAAGGTCATGATCTCATCACTTAAAAATAATAAATGGACCCCGACACAAGCTTTAATACTCAAAAGCCACTGTTTTAAACATAAAAAAGTTTCTAATCTAACTATAAAACCTCTTTAATAAAATAAAAACAAATTGATTTTTTAAAAATAAGAACCTAAAAGCGATTCGTTGTTTCGATTACAATTCGAACTTCGAATTCGGGTGACGCTATAAAACCGTCAAGATTTTGACTTTCACCGTCAGTGAGGCATCGTCTTCCCACGATGTTAGTTGTTTAGTAGGCAACAATTAGACAATTGTCGGCCATTTTAACGATCAACCATAAAATCGGGTTTCAGTCTCTCATTAACCGCATTCTTGTGATACTTCCGCTTTTATAGTTTTACTAATCAACGCTTTGAGATTAATACGGTCCCGTATGTAATGGCGTTGGTTGTGTTCAGATTAATTTTATTGGTCCGAGCTTCGGACAATTGGTCGTATAGATAATTGAGTTTCGGACGCCGCGGCTTTTTTAAATCTCTATGTTTACTGTTAAGCCACTTTGGTACAATCTACCGGCTGGCAAGCGGCTAGAAACTTCTAATTTAGATTAATAAATGGACCTGTATTTACTTCTTAAGTTGTAAACGTATATAAATGTAACGTAACCAGTAAAAAGTTGTGTTTTACTTGTTGTCAAAGCGACCGGCCGATTTCTTTTATCGGTACTGTAAAATTTACCAATAAAAACATCATAAAACTTTGATATTGCTCCCCGTTATTGGGAGACAACTTTATTAACGTTTTAATAAACAGCTGATCTAAAAAGAGAATTTCCAGTTTTGTTGAGATTTTTTTTGACGTGGGAAAACCAATTGAACTTTTCCTTGTGTTGTTATATTTTGAAAAAAATAAGGCAACAGCTGAATATTTATGTTGCAGTTTAACATAGTGTACCTTTTTTTTTTTTTTTTGGGGGTGGGAAATCATCAAATAACCCCTCCCGCTCTTGGGCAGAGCGAGAGGGAGTGTCAGACTTCTACTGACTAAAAACCACCCATGTTCCTTCTTCGCCCTTCATGTCGAGGCCTCGGTATCCCTTGCGGACATCCCGCAGCCTCGACAGGCGTCGGCCCTTGTGGGCCCCTTCCGTGTTGCTGACATCTCTTTGAGGCGCGCGTGGAACACGAACGCGCCGTCGACACGGCCTGTTGTCGTCATAAGACGGACGGACGGCGAGCTTACCCATCACTCACCGTCCACAGGCCCGCGTCTACGGTGGCCGGAAGCCATCACGTGGCCCCCGACGCCCGGAGCGCCTCCCGCGGCGGCTGGGACGAGAGGTTCTCTCCCTCTCACGTTCCGCCACCTCCTTCGCTAGCATCACTGCTTCGCAGAAGGAGGCGACGGCGTCCCATTCCTCCTCGCCCCGGACCATGGCTTGCACCAGGGCCGGACGCGAGAGGTCGCCGCCGCCGATCGCCGCTACGAGAACACGGCGGGGCTCCGCCCAAGCGGGACACACCTCCACGGTGTGCTCCACCGTGTCCTCCGGCCGATCCTCACAATGGTGACAACCGGGCGTTTCCTCCCGCCTGATTCGGTGCAGGTACCTCCCGAAACAACCGTGTCCGGTGAGTACCTGCGTCAGACGGAAGGTGAGGGCGCCGTGGCGCCTCTCCAGCCACTCCTCAAAGAGGGGACTTACCGCCACTATCGTGGCGTGCCCTGCACGGGGTTGCGACAGTCGCTGTCTCCATGCCGCCATGAGATCGCACCGGAGGTCTGTCCGCTGCGCAGCAATTTGCCGCGGCAACGGAGTGACCCCCCGGTGCAGCGCCTCCGCGCGCCATTCATGCAGGCGCGCGAGGACTATCGCCTCTAGATCCCACGGCGGCAATCCGGCGAGGAGGTTCGCCGCCTCGCGGGAGATCGTGCGGTACCCACGGACTAGCCTTACGGCCATCACCTTTTGGGGCGCGTTCAGGTAGTGGGCGGCCCGCTTCCTCAAAGCACTCGCCCACACCGGGGCCCCGTAAAGGGCCATGGACCGCACGATCCCCGCATAGAGCCTCCGGCAGGAGGCGTTTGGCCCCCCCAGATTGGGCAGGAGCCACCTAAAGGCAGCCGCCGCCCGCCCCAGTCTGGGAGCCAAACGTCGGAAATGCTCCACGAAGTTCCACCGGCTGTCGAGGACGAGTCCTAGGTACTTCAAAGTACACTCCACGCCGATGGGAACCCCTCCCACCGTTAGCTGCGATCCCGACGGTGGCACATTCCCACGCCCATAGAAGCACATTGCTTCGGACTTGTGAAGTGCCACCTCGAGACCCAGCTGCCGGATCCTCTCAACGACTATCGCAACCCCGCGTGTCATATTGTCGGCCGCCGCCTCGTGCGACCCCCCCTGTGCTAGCACCAGCGTGTCGTCAGCGTAGCAGACGACGCTGACGCCGCTAGGAAGGTCGGCACGCAGCACCCAGTCGTAACCGATGTTCCACAGGGGCGGCCCCAGAACCGATCCCTGTGGAACACCGCACGACATCTCTCGCCGGTTCCATTTTCCGTCTTGACCGGGGTAGATGACAGCCCTGTCTGTCAAGTAGTCCCCAACTACACGACGAAACATAGTGTACCTTACTTCTGAAATCGTTATCGGTCGTGTATGGAAGTTGATGCAGAGGAAAAACGAAAATGTAGTGAGGAAAAAATTTGAGTATGAATATAGAAGGCTATAAGAGCTGTAGAGGATGACTAAAGAAACACCTGTGTCTTACCCTTCAGGGATTACAGGCGTGATGTTATGTTGACTAAAAAAACAATGGATGAACTGTGTGGCGGATGATATGGCTAAAGGAGGCTGGCTGAGATGATGAGTTATTACTCATCAGCTCTGAGAAGTATGGATGAACAAAACATACTGTGCCGACCCCAAATGAATTGTGATAAGGGCAGAAGAATGATGAACTTACTTCTAAAATCTTGAACGTTACCATAAATATTATTTACAACTATCCAAAATGATGGAAGGGTTTTTTGCCAAACTACGAAATAGCCGTTAAAACTTAACTGTTAAATCCGTTAGAAAAAGAATCCAGTTATTTATCATTCTAACTTCTTCATCAGCCTACGAACAACTTAAATAATATAAATAGAAACATTTAATCACTTGTCAATACATTCAGAGGTCAAATAAAATAATTATCGGCAAAATACCAAAGAGTTTTTGTAACGGAAACCCGTATTATACCTACTTATCTATAGAGAAAAGAGAGTTATAAACGATTTAAACTTTTCATTTTGATGGACAGTAATTATATTTTTGGTTAAAAACGCTTCTGATTTTTGATTAATTATTCAAAGTAATTTAATCATTGATCATTTTGTATTTGATATCATTATTTGTATTTACATATAAAACAACGTAGAAATCAATTATGTAGCGATAGGCTGATGTTTTTCATAAAACTTTGTGTATTTAAAAATCATAAATTATTGGTAACATTTTTTTTCTTTTGCTTCTTCGTGTTGTTAATGCCTAGCAAAACTGGTGTCAGAGTTTTAATGCCGCCCATGGGCCCCTTTTTTTTGGGGGGGGGAGGGGTGGGAATTAATCAAATAACCCCTCCCGCTCTTGGGCAGAGCGAAAGGGAGTGTCAGACTTCGACTGACTAAAAACCACCCATGTTTCTTCTTAGCCCTTTATGTCGAGGCCGCGGTATCTCTTGCGAACAACCCGCAGCCCCGACGGGTGACATGACTTGACTTTACATGACATCCAAAAGAGTTCTCAGGTAGTTTGGTTACCTCGCGATGTTTTCCTTCTGTGATAATTAAACAATACGCACATGACTCTGAAAAATCAGAGGGTTGTGATTTGAGTTCGAACTCTAGAACTACGACTAGGCAAACACTGCTTATAAGTATATTTAGAAAGAAAGAAGGAAAGGACTTTCTTTTATAATATAAAGTTGAAAAAAGTAGCGTTTCAAATGTAAAATCTCGTCTTGTTTCAGGAAACGTCGTTCAAACAGCTGAACCTGAAAACATCAACAGCAGACTTTGAAGATGAAGAACAGTGATGAATTCTTATCGTCCGGAAAATGTCCGGAGAAACAAAATATACGGACCATTAGTTGATAACCCAGAAAATAAAATATGTAGGAACATGGCCCTTATCAGCGGTATTAATTGGATCCATGATCTCAATTACTAAGTTGTACATTGTAGGTAGGCGTGGATTGTCGGGCGAAGAAAATAGGGACACTAGTTCACTAGCACAAAATCACTTTTATTCCTTTTAAAATATTCACCAAGTAATAACCGATAAAATAAAATAACAAAATAGATATAGCACAAGTAAGACACTCCACCGAGCGCGTAGCACGCCTGTGCGATCTCGACCGAATCTCAAACCATACTGCCTGTCTGTCGTCGCCCCACCGCCCGCTAGCGCTCGGTGTTGTGTCAGAGTGTCGTGTGATCGGATGTGACGTAGCAGACATAGATAAGTCATGTTCACGACACTCTTAAACTAACAGCGACATCTATTAAATCTAACTAAAACTAATTTTAATATTAAAGCGCCGTCACGGCCAGACTGACATTCGCACGTCCTCGTGCGTCTCCATTTTCTTAAGTCACCGGTTGCCCATCGTTCTTTATAGAGAATAAAACTGGTAGATACATTACTTTGTACGCTCGTCCTATCCTGACATGATGACATTTAGGGACGCACACACGTAAAGCGATTACGTTTGACCTCCTGCAAACTAATACTGACTGAGGCGTCCCTTCAGCCAGCCATCATCTCCTATTATGACGTGGCCCGGACAACCTAGACCTCGACTAGTCATCATCTCATATGACGACACCTAACTCAGAGAGCGACAGCGTCCCTTCGACCAGTCATCATCTCATATGACAACATGGACCGGACTTACTGGCTCTTTTCCTGTCATCTCGTATGACTACACGTAACTCAAAGAGTGACAGCGTCCCTTCGACCAGTCATCATCTCATATGACAACATGGACCGGACTTACTGGCTCTATCCCTGTCATCTCATATGACTACACCTCAATTGATCTCACAGTCTCTCAGACTAGACGATCAGTGCAATAATATGATCCGGAACATCGGCCTGTCTAAGCCAGTCCCTTAGATCACACTACTACACACACCATAGGATATGATCCGGAACATCGGCCCGTCTAAGCCAGTCCCTTATATCACATTACTACACACACCCTAGTATATGATCCGGAACATCGACCTACATAAGCCAGTTCCTTAGATCACGTAACTAACACATCATAGGACGTCGGCCCACATGAGCAAGTCCTTTATATTATTCTCACTCAGTTAAGTTAATCTCACAGATTGTAACAATGGTAACTTTAATTACGTTTCTTCACTCTTGAAGGCCGCGAGGGTTCCAGAGCTAGCGGTCAACGTACGTGAACCACACATCGACAAGGTATCACTAAGCTGTCATCACCAGATGATACCCACTCCACTCCCCGATCGTAGACCGCCGTCTCGGCCTCCTTCTCATTATTATTAAGTAACGAGGTAGCTATCGCTACCAGACCGTCTTGACCCCCGGGTACTAAACGCAGATTTTCGTGTGCATATTTTTACGTTCGATTAGGCCCATCAATATTTTTTAGCTCATAATACCAATCATTTTCTACAACCTTGGTAATTAAGAATGGACCTTTGAATTTTCTGTGAAACTTAATCTGATTGCGCTCGTTATTTCTTATAAAAACATACTCGCCTACAGAGAATAGCTTCAACATTGATGGGGCTAAGTATCTGCGAGTCACACTTGACTACATTATTATCTCCATTACCCGTGAGATATACGAAAGAAGTTCGTTACATTTTTATTTTTTTTAAATTGGGACAAGCCCAAGACCTAACATAGCTACACGCCTGCAATCCGCGAAAGGCTAAGCTGTGGTACACCACTACTTTCACTTGGTAGGTACAAGCCCGCCACACCACTTCCAAACCACTGCAACCTGTAAGCCAGAAACAACAGCGGCGACCACAAGAAAAGCGCCGAGACAATGAAGCCCGACGAAGTCCCAAAGAAACGATCCAACTGTCTTGGATCCCGCAACGAAACCAATCAGAAAAGAATAGCTGGGGAGCAGGAGAAACAACTTCCTCCCCCCTACATATCAGCAGAAGACAGAACAGAACAAGGCTAACAGGCACACAGGGACGTGTACAACCGGGACAAGCCCAGCACCACGGGGATTACTGTCATCAATACCACTGCGTCCCAAGTTGTGAGCCGTTATACCTGACTCCAACAATAGGCACGACAAAAATGCTTGAACGCACGGAAACCCGTTTTAGTTTCTACAAGGATCGCACAGCAAACAACTCAGGATGTAACCCGTACATCATCCAACATAACATTACATTCACTCAGCCAAAGACCACACTCGCATAAAATATGATGTGCCTGATTGTTCATTTTCGCAGCCAGATGCAGAACATTGACAAAAAGGTGAGGCAACAAGCCTGAAGGAAAACAATTTACTACCAATTTGCCCGCGAGAAATTGGGCAACAAAGCGATCTAACGCCAGCCACGGCCTGGCCAGCCGCCCTTGACAGGACTATCTCACCCACACTGCCACTCAGACAAAAGCTCCTCCCAGATGCCAGTCTGTGGTCCCAGTAATCCAGCCATTTCAGCACGGTCACGCTGCATCAACAAGTCTGCGGCCGCAGCCCCTCGCGCGCAGCAGCACATTGAACCACGGCGCCGCACCTCAAGATCGACCGGAAGCACCTCTGCCAGTACCGGCAAGGCTTCAGTACCAACCGTCCTACACGCTCCACACAAGAAAATCAAGGCAAACCGGTGGCTTTGAAGTAATTTACGTCGTACCGCTCCTATGGTGGCCCTTTCGGCCCACACCGGTGCCCCGTACGCTACACACACCCCAAGTAAGCAGCCCCATAGATATTTCCTAGAGTTAAAAATGACAAACCCCACGCAGACCTGGACACTCTCGTTAAGGCATAAAAGCCCCCTTTAGCTTTTTCACCGACAGCCTCCATGTGTTCTATGAATGAAAAACTCCTCCCCAAGACAAACCCAAGGCAGCACTCGGAGCGCTTCCCTTTAACGGGAACGCTATTAAACCCAATACTAGGCCATGATTTAAGATTACCTTTGAAAAGAAGTTGACAAGTTTCGTGCGGTGAAGGTCAGACGGTTACGATCACCCCACCGGGATATTCAATTTAAGCAAGTGTCAGCCAAACTTTCGAATCCAGCCCGAGCACTTGACTGAACGAGCTGCAGGCCGTTGTCCGCGCAACCGGTTTACGTACAGCCGCATGGAAGTGGAATCGCGAGGAAGTCACGAAAGCCTACGCTCCATACATACGGACCCACAACCGAACCCTGAGGACATCCCATGGTAAGGGACCCCGACATAGAATGATGTCAGAGTTCGTTACATATTGTACCTGGTAGCCGACTAGCCAAGTTGGAAGTCGCCAATAAACAGGCGGAACCACTACCAAAAAGAAAAGGAACGAACTCACCCGGTCGTAGTAATGGTGCCGGTTCCCGGCCCTCACTCACGCAGGTAGACCTCCCTGTCAGCCGGTTTCTCGTTGCCTCCTTTGTGGTCCGGACACGCTGGTGCAACGTGCCTTTGGTTTACCACAAAGGTAACAAGTGACAGGGCGCGGATGCACTTGCATCTCCATAGGCTGCTCAGTTGTCTTCGTAGTTGCCTTAGCAACAGGCTCTTTGCGGCGTTTGCGAGAGTCCATGGTTCGATGAACTGATATACCACAATGATGACAGTTTGAGTAAGACGTGGTTCATTGTAGCGGCTTCTTTACACTTCACCTCACCTCACTTCACTTCCCTTCACTTTTCTTACTTCCCTTCACTGCATTTCACTACATTTCACTGTATTTCACTACATATAACCACATACCACTACATTTCACTACACGTCACTGACAAAATACTCGTACCTTGGAGAACCCGTAGCAACTGAGTTCTGGTAGATACGTTACAAGAATGCAGCTCTCGTCGTATCATACCATCCTTTTGGCATAGCACCGAAGTAACAAACTCCGTGATGACGTCTTCTGACATTTCCGTGCAAGGGATAATCTCTATCTTGCTCCAGACACGTGTTGCAGCTTAACTCTTTCGTACCGAGTTGGAATCCTAATATCTCGTCGAAGTAGTCCTGCGGTAACATAGGTTTTCAAATTTTGCAAAAAGCAATTATTCCTTTATTTGCCTCCAGGTTAACTGTGAAGTTTGCAATTCGATGCCCGTTCTCTCAGAGCATGTGCAAGCACTTGCAAAAGTTCTGCACCATTTAGGTTCCTGCTATTTACTACTATTTCCGTTATCTTGCACCAACCTTTTATGTCCGCATCAGCAGCATCAGGATTAAACCGTATCAATCGCGCAGTTGCGTTGAAATTTGACGTTTGCAGTTGAGCGGTTGCCACGAGTCGTGATAACAAAGTCTCCATATCTCGCAATAGGTAAGGCGTTGGCAGGGTACTACACCGTGTCCGTTATTTTCTTCAGGTCTTTGCCCTTCGAATCCCACTTCTGATGTAGGAACATGGCCCTTATCAGCGGTATTAATTGGATCCATGATCTCAATTACTAAGTTGTACATTGTAGGTAGGCGTGGATTGTCGGGCGAAGAAAATAGGGACACTAGTTCACTAGCACAAAATCACTTTTATTCCTTTTAAAATATTCACCAAGTAATAACCGATAAAATAAAATAACAAAATAGATATAGCACAAGTAAGACACTCCACCGAGCGCGTAGCACGCCTGTGCGATCTCGACCGAATCTCAAACCATACTGCCTGTCTGTCGTCGCCCCACCGCCCGCTAGCGCTCGGTGTTGTGTCAGAGTGTCGTGTGATCGGATGTGACGTAGCAGACATAGATAAGTCATGTTCACGACACTCTTAAACTAACAGCGACATCTATTAAATCTAACTAAAACTAATTTTAATATTAAAGCGCCGTCAAATAGAAAAGTTTTAGCAATATTTAGAAATAAACATTCACGACCACTTTTTGCTTAGCCTAGTGGTCGCAAGGAGCTGCTGATGAGCTTGAGGTCCTATATCCAGAATTTCAATGTCCTAGGAGTCTGACTTGAATATACCTGGCGAGATGTGGAACAAAATGGTAGAAGTTGTATTATTAGGTACGTCACGAGCACCAATATGTATATAATTGGCAAAGTTAAAACGCGAATTACTCGTGAAATAACGATTGCAATTTTGAGATATGACGTACTTTACAATACAGGTTCACAAATATTATTTTCGTTAAGTAACATAAAGATAGAGAAATCAGAAGATAGAGAAGATAAAGAAATCAATATAGTAAGTGGAAATTATGTGCGTGTGGTGTGAGGGCCCCTTTGTTCTTCCTTTGTGCTTCTAAACGTTTCTACGTGTATACATTTTGGTGCTGCTGACTGTACACACCAGCTGTGCCCAACCCTTCGAAAATTACAAGCATGATAATAATATGTAGGTAATGTTAGCTTCTGAAAAAGAAATCAAGTTCTCCATTCACCTATATTTCCACCCACGCACCAACCTGGTGGTCCCCTATATTTGTTAATAATTGACACATTAATGAAATACAACCATTTTTAATTATAACAGCTGGTGTAATTTCTTATAATTGTGTTTTGTATTGATTTATGCGCGTACGCCGATGGGCGGGGCGTGGCAATTTTATTGTTTCGGTAACAGATAACGGTATCCTGGGTGCTGTTAACTTTGGTCATCGTGGGTGACTTTTTGTAATTATATTTTATCGGGAAAATATTGGTTGTCATATTAAAAATGGATTGCACAATTATTATGGAAAGATGATTGTGCTGGACCGCCTCTTCGGTTTAGTTCAGTAGGTGGTAGGTGTGGTCTCCAATTTTGTGTCTGAGTTCCATTTTCAGGCAGAATATATCAAGTTTTTCGACAGGGTTTGTCTTGCCGACATTGTCACTTTCAAACAGCGATGCTAAACTAAATAGTGCCCTTATTATGCTCTAAACAAGACAGAGTAGCAAATTAAAGATGTAATTATTAAGCTCATGATCTGCCTAGGACTTTCCCAACTGGTCGGCTTCAAGTCTAACCGAAAGCAGCATAATGCCAGTATTTTACATGGCCTATCTGACCTCCACAACCCAGTTAGTACTGGGTAATACGTTACCCCTTGGTAAGACTGGTTGTTAGACTCTTGGGCCACTGATAACCTGTTACGACTGGCAAAGATCTACAAATGACAAGCGAGACCGACGGCGATACATGTGGTGGTCACCCATCCACAGACCAACCTAGGCAAGCGCGGCCTAATCTGAAGATTAATCCAAGCGCCTTTTATTATCAAGCCAAAGTGCCTAAAAAAATAATGTGTAACTACTGATAACAAATTCACCTGGCGAAATAATTATTCAAATGCGCTTATCCCAATTCATTTGGGGTCGGCGCAGCATGTCTTCTTCTTCCATACTTCTCTGTTACTCGTTATTTCATCACATACCTGGCTAAATATGGGTGTATTATTAAGTACTCCTGTGTCTAACTCTTCGGGGATAACAAAGTATTATATATGTTTGAGGCAATCTAATAATATCCAATTAAAAATGAAGTCTACTATATAATAAACATGACAACATATTTCCAACTTCACTAATTAGGTACAATAAAGTTCCTAACTTAGTGTTATAGCAAGTTATAACTAAAGCTTAATGTTCTAATATTTTGTGATTACTTACTAAATTATTCGCCTATTAGTTTAAATTAAGTTTTATTTCTTGATTAACGACTCGACCGGATATGTCACACTCATCTCTTAAACGAATTAAGAGAAAATGATGTCATGGGCATAAAATATGTGATAGGTTAGAATGATGGGACATTATTAATGAAATAGTGTGCGAAACGATTGCGGATTTGAAAAAAAAACCCAAAGTTTTGTTCAATTAGGCATTTAATCGGTTATCCCGAAAAGTTTTATGTATTGTGCTTATGTGTTGTTGTACCGTTAGTGAGTGAAGAGCAAGATTTACTGAAGTTATAATGTACAATGGTGTGGGGTATTTATTTCTCCATAGTTAATATCTTTAATTTAGCTCGTGCTAATAGTGCTTCGTTGTCTCTAGTACCATTAACAGTTTCTTGATGGAACTACTAATAGTTTTTTTTATCACTAGTTCAATTTTAATAGAATCTGAAAATAATGGAACTAATGTTGACTTTGTTATCCTTAGTTCCATTTTAAAAGAATCTGAAAATAATGGAACTAGGTAATGTTATGTTTAAGTCCTTTGGGGGTGAGCCTATTGCCATCAGCAGGACACAAAATCAGACTACATGGCTGATACTGAGAAATTTCTCAAGAAAAACCTAATAACAATTTGCCCGACCTAGCAATCGAACCTAGGACCTGATGCTCAGCAATCGCATTTACGACCACTACATGACCAACGAGGCAGTCATAGACTGGACGGTTAGTTAAGTATTTATTATAAACGCCTTCCGCATCCAAGTATAATAAATTGAACGCGATAAATAAAACAACAGCACATTACAAAAGGTCCCACAACTTGTTCACGTCCTGTTCCCGACACCCTACTTTTTTCTTCAACTCTAAAATCAGCATGGTGAGCATGGGCACAAATGACAACCATTACCATTTACCACTGTACTCATGTAGAATACTGCCGCGCCTCCTCTGCAAATGTTCCGTATTTGCCATAAGTGTTAAACAAAAAATCTCCTGTTATACTAAGTCTACAAAGATAGGATAACGATGGGCAGAAGTGACACTCCTTGCGATACGCCAGGTGACAAACACGTTGGTGAGTATGCAATTCATTAATGACTGCTGTGATTGTGCTACAATCTGCATGGACTCGATACTGATTTTCATTTGGAGGCGAGGATAATTAAAAAAAAGTACAAGAAACAATAAAAACACAATTAATTTGATTATCTGCTGCAGTATCAAACCAGTCAAAAGCCTTGATATTCTAGACACATGGTGCGTCAAAAGAAGTTTAGCTCTAATGGTTCGTTTTGTGACGTACTTTTGTGCGTAGTACAAGATCATGCAAAACCAGGGCTGATAGTCGAAGCCCAGAAGTAAAACATACCAATTAATAATCTAAGCATGGTAAGATTCTGAAGCCTGTTCATGTAAGTGTATATAATAGTTACCTATATAGTCCCTAGTCCTCGGTCATAAAGTTATACGAATGTATAAATCTCTCTAAGAATATAATTTCTTAATATGGCACCTTGCTCTAGCTAAACTAGCCAACCTCTAAGTATGAGGAATAAAATAAAATACTGTTATTTTACTATTCAGAACACTCTTTTAAGACGAAAAACCTTAAACATTGCAGCGAAGCAGTCTAAGGACCTTCTGGCACTCCTTATTCTTTGCAACAAAACACTAGTAACGACATCTCGGACGTGTAAGGCGAGCACTCGACGGACTACACACTGTTTGGGGAGCGTCCACTTTTTGTGCCAGCCAGTGCTCGGGCGCATTGTATTACAAATTGTAATATTCCCCCTGTAAGGAGCTTGTTTGTTTAAAGGTGAGGTAATTACGTATTTACTGTCACTAATGATATTATATGTACTTTGTGTAATGTATGCGTTGGGCGACGTTTGTTTTGTCATGGAAATTGGCAGAATTTACAGTGGAGTAATAAGGATACCGTTTATTACCATTTGTACTGAAAACGGGATATTTACCATGTTTACTGGTTGTTTCGAGTTTTCAGTATGTAAATAATAGTGCTAGTGACCATGTCAGTTTAAAATCTTATATTACCATTTGGTTTTTATTATATATGAAATAAGGTTTTATTTGTGGAATATTATTATGTTTACTTCTAATGTACCTATTATTTAATTTTGCATGCTAGTTTTAGCGAATTGTGTGAGCTTCTGTTACAGAACCTGACCATTAATATTGTACTAAAATTCTAGCAAATAAAGTTCATTTCATTTTCATTTTTTCATTTCATTTTCAATGTTAGTACTTCATTAAAGATCAGACAAGCATTGGAAGAGTCTAAGTCTTAGGAAGGGATAACAATTAATCATCTTCTTCGGAGCTTATTATTGGTACAACCATAGGTACAACTTTAAAGAATAGATCACGTTGTAAAAAAACACCAGATAGGTTTAAATGTTCATAGCGAGCCCAACTGCCTAGAATGCGCTGGGTGATCCTGGGATATTATTAAACGAGTACATGATAATATGTGTAGGGGTCTGACAAGTGACTTTTAAAGACTTTTTCAATCTAAAAGCCAGCCACTACTGGCGTGGGCTTCTCCGACGATTGACCCAAAGACTCAATTCATGAGATGATTAAATTTTGCATGGCATGGAAACCGTCATGGAAAAACTAGTGTTGTAATGTTGAAGTTGTCTAGGAACTTATTGGTGATAAGACTTTGTAACTACATAGTTCGTTTTATCAAGCGTAGTGTATCATAAACTTTATTCTAGTTAAACCAAGTGACAAGAAACCACGTCAAGTACTTCCACAATGATATTGCATTGTGGTGGTTATTACAGTAATTTTCCTAACGTCCACTACACTGTGGTGTCTCCAGACCACAGCGATGATCGCTTCTTTGTTTTTCCGTATTTATGGCGCATAATATTAGCAACAGAGTTATTCGTCTATGGTCATTTGTGTGTTTAACGTTTTATGACAAAAAACATTATTTTATATGCATAAGTACAGGCACATTTCGCCAGTTATATTTAAGTCCCATGTAATAGGGGGCGAGCCTAATGCCATCAACCGGGCAAAAATTCCTACTGCGTGGCTGCTACTCATAAGTTCCTGATGAACAAAACCCAATAGTATTTTCCCCGACCTGGGAATAGGGTAGATGTTAATAAAAAAAAAAATTGTCCGTCATATAGATTTCCAAAAAATAAAAAAAATATTGGACACGTATTTCTTCTTTCTTCACGTAAACAAACAATGAAGACGATGCTTTGAAAACTCGTGTGACGTCATATTCTAAGACTGATGTCTTAGAATGTCATACTGATGTATAAAAAATGTCATAGATACTGATGTATGACATTTTTTTACCAGTGAGTGACGTCATAACCCCCCACTCAAATCTTTGATGCGTTTTATCTTTCTCAATTTTTATTGATTTGATAAAACAAAAAATAGCTATCCAATATTTTTCGATAGTCTAACAGACGGACTAATTATAATCATATTTTTTTTAGTCAGGAAACATCCCTATTGGATCTAAGACTTCATGCACAGCAGTCACGCTTGGGACCACGTAGGTACATACAGGGTGGTGCCGACAATTCGACAATAAATGAAACCACTGGTAGTTCTAGTTCATAGGAACATTATTAAACTATCAAATAAATCTTAACACCAAAATAAAAAAGTTGAAAAAAAAACAATAAAACTAAGTAGCATGAAACTGTAAACGAAATACATTACAATTTACAAACAAATATTGGTTTACTAACCTTAGGAACAATCTGCACCGATTAACGTGTGGAAATAAAATGTAACAAACAAATTTGGCAAAGATATTTAGGTAGGTTATTGTCGTATCGTCGGCACCACGACGGTGTTAGGATTTATTTGATAGTTTAACAATGTTTCTATGAACTAGAACTACCAGTGGTTTCATTTATTGTCGTATTGTCGGCACGACCCTGTATATCTAAAACTAATGTTAGTTTTAGAATCCTTTTCCCATTTACCCTTTATTGTGACTATCCTCTGCCTAGCCTTTTCCCAAGTATAATGGACTTAGTTTCCATTCTAACCGGAATACCAGTATTTTACATGGAACGACTACGATACTCTTTATTTACCCTTTATTGTGACCACTGAAGTTTAATCACAAATATTACTTCAAGAGCCTAACAAGTACAGCAATAAATGTCACTATAATAATTTATTGACACTTAAACAAATTACTTAGACAATTAATAATAACATTTAAGGCTACCTATTCAATTATTAATCTTACTAGTTTCAATTTCAACAAGAAAATCGCATTTGAATACTTAACGAGTAGGTATATCGTAAAATTACCGGCTGTTTGACCCGGGAATCGAATATGAACCCTTGCGATTTGTTGCTTAACGCCATTTACTAGCTCTGCAACTTAATGTAAGCAATACTTGATTAGATATATACAACTATTGTTTATGTGAATGCTTGAATGTTATGTCATAATACGTAGTTAACTGCTACAAAGATTTAATTTTTCACTTTACATAACATAACATAACATCACGTCTGTAATTTCCGAAGGGATGTGTAGATATTTACCTAATAGTACACCCACGTTTCGCCAGTTATGTTTAAGTCCTATGTAATAAGGGGTAAGCCTATTGTCACCAAACGGGCACAAATCCAGATTACAAGGCTACTACTGAGAAATTCCTGATTGAAAAACCCAATAACACTTTGCCTGACCCGGGAATCGAACCCAGGTCGTCATACTCAGCAGTCGCGCTTGCACCCCTAGACCAACGAGGTAGTCATAAAATAAAAAAATGTCCTTTAAATCATCATCTTTCTGCCCTTATCCCGAGTGTGTTACGTGTCCCATTCTATTTGGGGTCGGGGCAACACGTTTTCTTTTTCCATTCTTCATCTTTTCTTTGGCCTTCCTCTCCCTTTCTATCCATCACCTTTTTAGTCACGTGCGATTCAATATCCCTCCTCATAACATGTCCATACCACGACATTCGATTCCCTTTCAACTTTTTTGTAACTGGCGCAACTTTTTAACTTCCTCTAATATACTCGTTCCTTACCTTATCAATTCTTGTCATCTCATCATCAGCCATATGACGTCCACTGCTGGACAAAGGCCGCCGTAGAACGCCATAAAGAACGGCAGGCTTTTTTTTTTTTTTGGCGGGTGGAAAATCATCAAATAACCCCCCCGCTCTTAGGCAGAGCGAAAGGGAGTGTCAGACTTCTACTGACTAAAAACCACCCATGTTTCTTCTCGGCCCTTCATGTCGAGGCCGCCTTCTGATCTCAGCTAAATGCAATAATTTTTCATCCAACTTTTTCACAGCCCAGCATTCCGATCCATCAGGTCTAATCACGGACTTGTATATTTTCCCCTTATTAAAAAAAATCCTTAAAATCAACTTTCAAATAATTGCAATTAAGAAACCCCAATTCAGGTTGTTCATCATCACTACATAGTATAAAACAAAGTCGCTTTCTCTGTCCCTATATCCTTATGTATGCTTAAATCTTTAAAACTACGCAACGGATTTTGAAGCGGTTTTTTTAATAGATAGAATGATTCAAGAGGAAGGTTTTAGTATATAATTTGACCGACATCCACGCGGGTGAAGCCGCGAGCATCAGCTAGTAAGCTATAAAGTTAAAACTAGTAAGAAACAAAAATAATCTTGCTAGTTACATGTAAACTGATCTGTACAAACAGATGATTATCTTCTAGCCAGGATTCCTTCCATTACAACTACGAGTAAGTTTTAATCTTCTGAACTATACATACAAATAAAAAAAATTGAAGTGTCTGTATGTAATATCAATATGACTTATTTTTATTGAATACAAATATTATGGTCTGTCAGTTTCGGCTTATCTTCGAAACATCTGGACAGATTTTGACCGGGAATTTTACTAACAGATAGCTGATGTTATAAGGCTACTTTATTTTCATAATACGAATAAGGGTTCTGTGCAAAATAATAAAACCTTTAAAAATTGGTAACTAAAAAAGCGAAATAATATTTTTGATAATAATTTCACGCGTATAAAAGTCGCGGGCAACAACTAGTGTAATATAAGAATGTGAAGTCGTAATCCTTTCTATTTTGCAACTTAATGGCCGATCTTAAGCGTCTGCATTGTGAGAAATAGAATGTAGTTGGATTGGATCCTGTTTTAATTTGTATCTAGGTAGATAGAAGATTTATTTAAATTAAAGATGATTTTTAAACACTTATGTTTCGTTGTTCATCAATATCATCATCTTTCTTGTCTTTCCTTGGGGTCAACGTGACACGTTTTCTTCTCCCTTTATCCTCTATTAACCATCACGCTATCATTTACTCCTTTTCCTTTCATATCATTCCTCACACAATCCATCCATCGTTTCCTTGGTTTTCCACTCCCTCTCAATTCATTAAAATTTATATTCATCACTCCTTTAGTCACATACGATTCGTCTCTCTTCATCAAATGTCCTAGGCTTTCTCCAAGCGTCGCCATATTCCCAGGACATCGATGACTTCTTGCTTCTTGTCTCATCAAAAGTTATTTAGTAACCACAGTTTTATACCGATGTAACTGTGGTAAAATTAAACCGTAACAGCATCGAAAAAGTAGATGAAATACAGACATAATAACATGGTCATCAAGAAAAATTCAATCTACATACAATGTACGGTGAAATAGCAAAAAATATGCGCGAAACGACCTCAGTCAGTCACCGCACTTTTGAAGAAGCCTCCTTTTCTAACCGCACAGATAGGTAAATAGTACGGTTTTGACTGTAATTCTTGTTTTAAACCATAGCCATTAGGAATGGTCAGAACTTTTAAAAAAAATCACACATCTATTAAACTGATTAGATTCCTATACGTAATTTATTGTCAAGTTGCGTACCACTCGCTGGACCGAGCACAATGCCCGCTAGAAACAGACAGAAACATGTTTAGAGCGAGAGAGGTATAGTGGGCCTTGCAAGGTGATTTCAGTTGCGTCTACGCAAGCTTATGGTCAGGTTGTTACGCACACAGTCGCGTTTTAACGCGCCCTTATACGGCGACGTGATCGGAAAATGAAACGCGGAATGTTACGTTTCGAAAAACATTTTTTTCGGATGTTTAGGTAATGTATGGCTGTAACTTGTGCGTTTACGTTACACCTGTAACTTGCATAGAGACTTGGTGCGAATAATTTTTGTTGATAAAGATAATTAAACATTGTTTTGTTTAGGTACAGTGGACTTTGTTGACATATTGTAATACCTAGATCTGTGAGAGTGCCCGAGTGTATGTAACCTGATGTGACTTGTGAAATAACTTCTAGTGAAGTGTAATTAGCTTTTAATAACACAGGACTATAAGGTATGTGCACCTTTTGTCGGTAACATAAACGAGGTAATATAAACACCAGTTTGTGTTGCATTTGTAACTGTTAAGACCCCTTATTTATTGAAAGATTTGGAATGGTAGAGATAATTATTTGAGTTGAAATCTGGAATGTTTCTTTTTTACGACGGCAGGTGTAATCCGATAAGAACTTTGTTTACCGTACCTAGGTTAGAAAAACAGGAATCAAATGTATTAATCAATTCTTAGTGTTAATTGATTAATTAATTGATCTTACGACGGTACTTAACTTACCTAAAACAAATTTTCGATTGCAATATTTTATTAAATGTCTAATTATCAAAGCGCCAGTCATTTATAGCTATGTTAGTAACAAACTACTCTTCAGCGCCGATTAACTTTTGCCTTATAAAACATCAGATTAAAATGAAATAGAAAACACATTAGGTACATTATTTACAGTTAGTGTACAGACGTACTGTGTCTTTTCAAAGTTTGTATCGTCACATGGCTAATCACTACATGGTATAAAACAAAGTCGCTTTCTCTGTCCCTATATCCCTATGTATGCTTAAATCTTTAAAACTACGCAACGGATTTTGATGCAGTTTTTTTAATAGATAGAGTGATTCAAATGGAAGGTTTTAATATATAATTTGACCGACATCCACGCGGGTGAAGCCGCGGGCATCAGCTAGTAAGATAATAATAAGAATAAAGACTGTGGCCCTTACCAGACCCCAATGTATCGAAGATTCATACTTTTCTGTGTTCATATAATAGCCATTCAATATTAGCTACGAGATAAAAAGGTCCCAACAAAAAAGAATATTATATACTGTTAAGAGTAAACTATAATTCATCATACACAGCCTGAATTTTACCCACTGCTGGGTTTAGGCATCTCTTTTCTTGTGCCAATCTTTACGGTCCTATGACAGTTTCCCAGCCTCATCCCAGGGTTTTCCTTCAACGTCTGCCCATGCAAGCGTCTGCTGTGAAAACTTGATTTTTCTCCAAATCAGTTAAATTTCATTACAATCGCTTTGATTTTTTTGTATCCTCTCAACGGAAATACAATTGAGTTAGTAAATAAAAAGGGTTCCAAACTATTCATAATATCTGCTTAAACTTTCGCTACCCAAGCCGGAGTTTGCTTTTAATCTAACTGGATGCAGATATATAATAAGTAACAGTAAGTATTTTACATAATTATAGCGACTGCCTCTACTAACTACTAACCAATCTTCAAGATCTGAAGATCTTGATTGGTTAGTCTGTGAAAGCGTTTACCCACTGAACAATTTCCACCATTGATCTCTTGAAACATACTTTTTACCGCTTTGATAACAGTCATTTTATGAGCTTTCACAACATAACATCACACTTGTAATCCGGAAAGGGGTTGGCAGAGGTGTAAAGAAAGAAAAGAAAGAAAGAAAACATATTTATTTAGCACATGCCACAAGTGCACACAACAAACAATAAAAAAGTAAAAAAAAACTAAACTGTGTACGAATCAGTCCAATCACATTTCGCCTGTTATTTTTAAGTTACATATAATAGGGGGCGAGCTTATTGCCTATTATTTGAGCTTAAGAGTAAGGAATTTGATTCTGTGGTCAAATTCATTGGCGACGTTCTTGGGATTTCCTATTATACTTATACTGTAAGAAAAGAATCGTCGGTAATTCCCAGAATTTTAAGAAGCTACTTAGTTTGGCGGCATTTATCCGTTAATCACTTTTAGAAACTGCTAAATGATAGTAGCTTCTGATTAAACATTCATTTCTAGGATATAACCGCGTCATAGCTTTTCACCGTGTTTATGTTAATCAGGAAGGATATTATTGTTTGTGTGGTTACGTTGATATTGTAAAGTTATGACTGTGATTACTATAGGTTAATTCATATTTTAGGTAAAATGGGACAGTCAACAATCATATCTATTTTCGCGGATGAATAAAGATTAAACCAAATATCTGAAACAGCTGTTGTATTGTGAATACTTTTAAATTCGTACGTACTCTCTTAGCAAACAACTGATTTAATAAAAAATGTGTTTATGTAGTAGTCAAAAATAAAGATATTCAATCTTTAACGGTCCTTGTGTTGGGACATAAGCCTTCACTTTGAGAGTGTGACTGGTTCAGTGTGGGTTAGTGTGTGTCATATTCGAATTGTTGCGTCTAGGCCCGAGACTCTAAGATACGCCGGCTTCTTTGCGATATCTTCCTTTGTCGTTATATTAATCATAATATATAAGTTCCTAGGTAGAGCCGTTCGAACCGTGCACAGCTTTTAAAGTCCTGACGTTTCCTTAAGCTGTCCATGAAAAAATAAAGCAACAGATGAATTGCTATTCGCTATGAATGATCCATCTCTCGCGCAAAACGAAGACATGATGTGAAATTCTCAGTACATGAATAATAAAATCAACTAGGAACAAGTATCACTTTTCCTTCACACATGCACAAACAAATAGATATAAAGTGTTCTTTTGTTACAACCTGTTATCTGGCAGTGGACCGAGACTGTTTGGTAACCATGGCAACCGATACAAAGGTGTCAGATGAAAGCTAACGTCAACTAGCGCGAGTAATTCAGTTTTTGTTGTTGAAAGGGAGATGTAATTAGAGCTAGAATGAGTAACGTTCAACTGATTTTTGTCATATAGATGGTATTTCTGATGTAGTGATCATGTTTGGGGATATAGGCGTTTAATTTAATACACACTAGCTGATGCCCGCGGCTTCGCCCGCGTGAATAGCGGTTATCGCGACCAAAAGTAATCATGAAATTCCGTTCCGTTCCCGCAGCCCATGGGAACCTACTCCAGGGATAAATTACATACCAAAACCTTCGAGAATCACTCTATCCATTTGTGAAAACAGGATGAAAATCGGTGTTTTTGAGTTTATCGCGAACAGACAGACAGACGCGGCGGAGGGCTTTGTTTCATAATATATACCTAGTGATAATAAAATACTAACTATATAATAAAAAGTTTGTCATTCAACAGAACTTTCAATGGCGTAATCGAATAAATATTTTTCCCAAATATGAACTTCACTTACAAAACATCTTACAAACAAAGAAAGAAACAACAAAAAGAAAGAAATAATTAAACAATAAAAATTGAGAACACGTGTACGATTTCCCATTTAAAAATCTTATCTTTTCAAAAATTCAAAACCACTAAATTAAAGATAGCTACTTAAAAATAAAATAAAATTTATAACCTTACCTATGTCACACAGTTCTTATCTCTTTCTGGTTAACTAATTCAAAAGAAATTTGCACAAAAATGCGAAAAATGCTTGTTGCAGTTCAACTAACTCAGACAAATAACGGTTCAATAAAATACCAATTTAGAATAAAATATCGATACCGGGTATGTACTCAATTAATTTTATTTGCATAAGAAACGATAGAAACTATTTCAATTCAATGCAATTAATAAAAACAAAACTAGGATTTGTTATATTTCAATTTATGGTTTGAAAACATGCTGTACGTTAATGTTTCTGGGATAATAATGGAATATTTTATATTAATATTTCGTAATAATGCAAAAACTAAGAAAAATAATTTAGGTTTCTCCGCTGTTTCCAAAAGTCATCAGATTTTACGTTTGATCAAAATTACTTTTCCCAATAATAAGGTAAAAACTAGCAGACATAAATAACAAAATATGTACGTGTTAGAATATATAACAGCCTTATTATGATTACGGTTAAAAATACCAACTGGTTAAAACTTAAAACTTTGTTCTAAATTTTCATAATAAAATATATATTATATTTTGATGGTTTTAAGATATTTAAATCTTTTTGTTATATTTAAACTGCTTTTTCCACCGATAATAAAAAAAAAACATTTTCTTACAAAACTGTCAAGAAAATATCCTCCACCTTTGCATCTCGTTGAAGTCTTTCCTAAGAACGTTGATTAAGCCGTCCGGCGCGGCGTCGCAAGCGCAGGCCAAATCGCTATCAAAAAGCTACAGTCTTTTCACAGATATTTAACCACTGATTTTGCAACTCTGTGACCGTGCTCAGAATCTTCTTAGGGAAAATGTCTAGTTGAAGCTTCCCGTGACCAACGGGCTGGATTTTCCCTTGCCTGGACGTGGCTAAGTATTTACCACGTAGCAACGCCGCGCCGTTAGTCTCTTAGGCATAATAATAATATTATTACCAGCTGACAGGACTGAAGGGGAGACTTTTTGTAGTTTGTTGTTAGTTTAATTTAATCGTTTTTAATTTTTAATATAATTACTACTAGTACTACTACTACTACTAGTACACTACTACTACTACACACTACACTACTAGTACTAGTTACTTTTTGTAACTGTTATCATCATATTGAGCTTTATTTTTATACCAGTAAGGTTGCTCTTTGGTGCTGTCAATGATAAAACTTAAAAAAAAAGAAATTACTCGATTGTCTATTATAAATAAGCTTATTTTTGGATTCCTGCTTGTTTGAGAGGTAAAATAATAGTAAAGGGACTGTAATGTTTACATGACGTTTTTTTACTCAATTTTATATACAACAATATTTAGTCGTTCCATACATCGATGCCCCCAAACAAGAACTCGGTAATGTACTATTACGGGGTTTTTGCTGTTATGTCAAATTCGGCATCTATGGACTGGAATACACCTTCTCAATTTTTTTCAGATGTTTCCTATTGATATTTACAAAGAAATCATGACACACGTGTTTATTGTTGGGAATTTAGACACAATAATATTTCGGCAAAAAACCTGTTATAGGTCTGTACGAAAAAACTATTTATTTTTTATTTTGGTAAGTTGCGATTACCGGGTTATTGGCGTAAATTATTTTCATGAAATTTTTGGTAAACGTGTTTATGGGGTTTTTGTTGAAATAATTTTAAAATACGTGTTCCGTAATATTCACTAACAATGTTATTTAAGTTTGGTATTGGCTCATTAATGTACGTAATATTTCAATACGGTCAATTTATTCCAAATTTCAATACACCTAGCTCTGTTCTGGATATTACTGTATTTGTCTAGCCGTGCAATAGTTTGTAAAGAGTGGTTGTCTCTTTCTTTTAGTTGCTGATAGACAGTAATAGATATATGCCACGCCCCCAACAAGTGTCCTTGGCCACGGCCCGGTGCGTAAAGTTTGTTTACGTAAACAGTTGCATTCAGATTTCTGCACTAATTGCACGCAGATATTTTTTGCGCCACGCTCGATATTGTTTGGGTTTACTTGTGAAGTTATTCAGTGCAAAGTGATAATGAGTTTTAGAAGAAATAGACCATTAATGAATGAACGTGTGAAACGAATGCTTCTAATGGTTGAGGACACAACAATTACAAGTAAGTACTTACTACAACATAGTACCTACTACTTACCTTTAAGTTATTTATGATTGTGTATTCTGTAATATTTTTGTTTAATAAATGATAGGCGCCGATCAAGAGGTAGAACGTTCCGAAATAACTCCGAAGCAAAGTGAAAACCAATGTACCAGTGCAAAGTCTGACGTCCGGGCATTATCAAAAGGTTTATTTCTAGATTTTTTATTATACCTAATAACTCACTACGACTAAAAATAATACGAGTAAGTTGTATGTAACTGTGACATGGTTGTAACTTTAATTCGTCCTTACGTCGGTTGGGTCGTGCTCGCTAAATCAAGTGCAATAGGATGTTGTACTTTTTTTATTATCGTGGTAAAATAATCAAATGACTCCTCCCTGTCAGACTCTTACTGACTAAAATCCACGGTGATCTTTCAATAACCCTTTACGTTCCAGGGCCATGGTTACCTAATGAGACAGTCCCACGACTCCGGCAGGCTTTGGTCCTCTAAGGGGGCCCCGTCAGTTTGCTGACAGCATTTTTTACTTTAGAATTTATTTAAAAAAAGGAGGGCTTTTCAATTATTACACTGTAGTTTTACACGATACATAAATACCTTCCATTCACGTAAAATTATCAGATACTTATATTTTAAATTCGGTGCCAGCTAAATCTAACAAATAGGTACATAAATGCAGGGTTATGATGTACCTACATATATGCAAACTGATATTTTTTTTAGGATTGTTTTAGTTTATTTTTTATTTTTACCATTTCAGATACAGATTGCAATATTATTGCAGTTGATACCGATTCTAGTGTAAAAGAAACTTTTACCAATCAAGTTCTGTCAAGATATGAGTTACGAGGTACGTATTAGAACCTAACCATAAATAATTTTAATCATTAATTTTTTTCTTTTTATCAATGCGTAACATTATAAGGTGATTTAATTTTATTTCATAATTCCTTAAATGAATTCAATAAAATAACTCGGGTAATTTTATTGATTCCAGACAGAACGGAAAAAAAATACGATGATGCTGATCAGGAATCCGATGAAGATTTTTCGCCAGACGTCTCGGAATATATTCCGAGTCCAAAGATATTGAAAAGTCCATTCAGTAGCGTTTCAAGTCTTAGCGGAGACTCTGCATGTATTAATAAAATTATAGCATTTCCAGAAAATATTAGCACTCCTTCAACAATTTCTAATCTATCATTGTATTTAACCAACGCTGATTTCGTGGCTTCTCCATCAGAAATATATATAGCAACTATAGATTTATCACAACCAAGTATTGAAAAGGAAAACCAATCAAGACCAAATATAAGAAAAACAATAAGTAGCCAAGAAAATATAGATGACACTTTAAAACCAGATGAATTTTCAGAAATTTATCACAATGAAACATTGACCGGTAGATCTTCAAATGATTGCTCACATGCTAAGGAAGTTGTAGCTGACAATGAGGATAGTCCTAGCTTATTAAGGAACATTAGTAGCGAAAACGAAATCAATGAAACTTTAAGACCAGAGGAGTGGTCAGAAAGTAACAATGACACAACATTGACCGGTAGAACTTCTAATGATAGCTCACATGCTGCAGAAGTTGTAGCTGACAATGAAGATAGTCCAAGCTTAATACGGGAAATAAGTAGCGAAGAAGAAAACAATGAATCTATAAGACCAGAGAGGCAGTCAGGAAGTAACAATGATACAACAACAGGCGGAAGAACTTCAAGCGATTGCTCGCATATGGTGGCCGTAGAAAGCGAAAAAAAACTGACTAGGAAACGCAAGCAGATAAGAACAGAGTGGCGTAGTAAGAAAAATAAAATCCTCAAAAATTCCGGCAAAGCCTACGAAGGGTGCAATTCCAAAAAAAAATATCCTGAAAAAACTATAGGCTCCCCATGTGCGTGTAAAAAGGGTTGTAGCCAAAAATTCAGTCAGTCAGAAAGACAAGCTATATTTGACAAATATTATAGTCTGGCTGATCGCGAACGTCAATGGTTGTATATCGGTAGATGTGTTCAAGGACAGACTATTAAACGAATGACGTTAGACCGTAAAAACAACCGCACACAAACTTTTAATTATTTTTTCCATAATTCAAATAATGAAAAAATTCCTGTATGTAAAAAATTTTTTTTGAACACTTTACAAATTGGAGAATATGTTGTTTATACAGCAATGGAAAAAGTTCTGAAAGCAGATGAAGGACTTCAAGATAATCGGGGAAGACATAATAATAGGCCTAACAAAATGAACACTAGTACAGAAGCCACAATTAAAACACACATTGAATTATTTCCTAAAGTACAGTCGCACTATACGAGAGCGACTTCAAACCGAGAATATCTTTCAGAAAACTTGAATATTTCCAAAATGTATCGCTTTTATACTGAGTGGTTTTCAGAACAAAATTACAGTGATGTTGTAATGGCAACAAAACGACAATACGAAACAGTTTTTAACTCCCAATATAACTACTCATTTTTCAAACCCAAAAAAGACCAGTGCCTTTCATGCTCCATTTATGAACAATCAGACGAATCTATGAAAACCACCCTTGAAGAAAAACAAAGACTCCATTTACAGAGAAAAGAAAAAGTAAGATCATTAAAGAAAGAAGAAATAGAGACAGCTGATAAAGGTAATATGACAGTAGCAATATTTGATTTGCAAAAAGTGTTGAGTGTGCCTCGATCTGAAGTAGGCGTATTTCATTATAAAAGAAAATATCCATGCTACAATTTTACTGTGTTTGATGCAGTACGAAAAATAGGATATTGTTATGTATGGCATCACCAAATCGCTAAAAGAGGCAGTTCAGAAATAGGAAGTGCTTTGTTATCTTTTTTTAAAACTGAACGTGAGAAAGGTATAACAAAGTTTTCATTATATTCGGATGGATGTTATGGGCAGAACAAAAATCGTTACATTTTCGCCCTTTATTTATATGCCTCCAAACTTTTTGACATAACCATAACCCATCGTTTTTTTGAAACTGGACACAGTCAAAACGAGGGAGATTCCATGCATGCATGCATAGAAAAAAACTTAAAAAATAAAGTTTTATATACCCCTGACCAAATTTATAATATTATTTTAAATTCAAAGATTACTGGCGAAAAATATAGGATCAAGGAATTAGAGCAGTCCGAAGTTTACGATTTAAAACCACTGGTAGAAGACAAGTATTGGCGGTGCGATAAAGACGGAAATGTGATCCGCTGGGCTGATGTCATGGAGGTAAGCGTGGTCGATTCACAAGCAAATAAGTTGTTTTTCAAATATAATTTTGTAGACACTTATTCAGAGCTTGATCTAAACAACACTCCCTCTACCTCAGCTAGACGAAGAGGACGAAAGCGTGCGAGTACTCAAGAAGCAGCTGTATTGGATAATGTGCAGTTGCAACGCGCATACCACCAACGTATACCAATAAGCCAGGCTTTGCATACAGACCTTTTGAGTTTATGTAGAAGTGGAGCTATTCCTCAGAGTTACCATTCTTTTTATCAATCCTTGTCCTGTTCTGAAGCGGGAAACGAAAACATTTCTGAAGAAGAACTAAATTGAAGAGTTTATGTAGCTCAAAGTTGATTACAGGATTTGATTTTTATTGGATTATTTTTATTAATGAATGTTCACGTCGAACTAAAGTGTTAAATTACTTTCTGTGATTATAATAAATAATAAAATTACTTATAATCAAAATTATTGTATTTTTTCGTTTATTATCTTCAAATATTACATTTAAATTTAAAAATGGTATCGAGTGGTAACAATAACACTGTTTTTATAATTTTCCTCTTAATAACAATGTTATTTATTAATACCTTTTTTTAAATTACTTGAAATTACCACAATAACTCCGTACAAACAAGTTATCTATCAGCCATAAAATAAAAAATAACGCCGTAGAAGCCCATAATGTAATGTTATGAAATATTTTATTTCATAAATTTACTGCAATAACCCCGTAAGTAGTATTACTGTAATATTGTATGTATAAAATTTCAGGTATTATTTATTTTCATAAATAACTAGGTTTTGAATAAAAGGATTTTCATATCAATGGCACAGGTAGACTTCGCAAAAAATTAGCTTTCATTTAATACATCAATGACTTCAATAGTCCCACTCGTTGAAAAGATATTTGACAAAATCAGTAAATCTTTTCTCCTGTAAAATTTAGATTTTTCTATTACCGGGTTATTGCTTGGAGGCGTCGACATAAAACATAAGTTATAAAATATTGATAACGTTATTAATTTCTGTAAATAATGCAAATCGAATGATTTGTTCGAGTAACGAGTCCAGTAATCGATGAAAAGTTTTCGATGTAATTTTTTATTACGCCATTTATTTTGAACATATAATAAGCCGTATCGTAGTTTTATGTCTTATCAGTACTTGATATTATTTATGATTTCATAATGGAAAACCGTGAGAACTGATTCGAATGGAATTTGGATTGTTTTACCACCTTTCTAGCTGGATTGGTTTCATGAACTTAAACAATATCTTTTAGTCATTAGATAACCCTTTAAAACCTTGATAAACCTTTAAAACATATATCAACCTATAGATTATAGTCACCAACAAAATGATACAGCATTTTAAATAAAGATTATTATCAAATACGAAAAAAAACTAAATATTTTTTTTAAAAGAAGAAAAATATTCAATTTATAATTATTTCATTGAAATACCTATTAATTACCAATTAAAATGGCCACGAGAGCAGTCTGCGAACATTAACTTACATTAGCCTGTAGCATATATCGTAGGTGTCTTGCAACCTGTATTGATTCACATACTTGTGTTATCTTGAAGTAAAACCCTGCTCTCACAATCCACCAGCCGCTGGCAAAAATTCCAGCAAACCAGGTAGTTTAGCTACCTAAGTAGCTAAACTACCTGGCTTGCTGGAATTTTATGTTGTAAGATAATTTGTACCACACAAGCCACTCATTATTGCTAAAATCCATGGGACTATACTTCATCAGACCGTAGATGTCACATAAGATGCTAAAAAGCTTTTTAACAATACACTAATAGTTATTATTCTTTGTAATATTGTAGTTAAGATTTGAGTCGCTGTATTACTTTTCGATCTTTTTGTTTCATTATAATTTCCATTATGTCTGCCTTTGCGCAATGTTTATTTCTTCAATGATTAATGAAAACCTTTAGCGTTCTAGTAATTAGTAATTATTAATTTGAAAAACAACTACTGACTTATTAAAAACTAAAAACATTGTCATTGGACATAAGGTCCATCGTAAGTACGAGCAGTATAAATAAATAGATTAAAGGAAATTGTCCTAGACATAAAAATATTCTTTATCAAAATCGTAGCCACGGCTACCACACAAAATAAGTATCGTGAGAGTCAGTCTTAACTTCTCTAAGTATTGCAGTGTGGAGCGCAACGAACAGGTGTAACTTCATGTTTAAGTTTCTTTATTTTAAACTTAAGCATTATGGACACCACACATGAACGCACGGCTATTTCACACGTTGCATTATTTTCAATTATTGACTATAATTGTTATGTTTATTTCAGCCATTATGATCAAATGTGTTTTTTAATTAATGTTTTGGGCTTGCGACAAAAGTGAGGTAGGGAAAAAGAATTAAGCTCGCTATAAAATATAGCAAGCATTGTATATAACTTATTTTAAGGCACTTTAAGGCTTCTTTTTTACGAACATGACTTTCTATAACATCACATTGTTCATCATTAGTATATGAATCAAATCAAAATGTTGGTCACATACCAAAAATATATCTGAATGCTATACTTAAACGATACCTTAGGATTAAGTGGGGCCAACAAATAAAGTATAATACTTTTAGGTTTTTGGATTCTTCCGATATTGTTTAATTTAATGGCACTTTTTATGGGCCTTAGTGTTTTTTTTCATGTATTCTTTGTCGATTATTTATAAATTTATGTGTGTCTCTTCACTTTAATATCGATTTAATGCAAAATTTATGAACTGATTTCAATTAATTATGTAGATTATGTTAAGGATATTCGTACTAAAATTCGATCACATTATTTTAACAAATAAAATTTTGTCACATTGATTCCGCGATATTCAACACCATTTCGATATTGGTGGAATAATTGATTTCTATCAGATTTTGTGGTTGGTTTTAAAGCTGTGTGTGTATAATTTCAATAATTTGTGATCCGTCGGTTACCATTTCGGTTTGTGTACCTGTCTGCCTACTATAAACATAAATAAAGGTATTAGGAATTTATTATGACTTTGATACCGTACCGCTTCGCAATATTTTTTTACAGATTGATTTTCAAATTATGAAAATTAACTTCTTACTGGGAAAACCTTATTGTATTATTAGCTAGATAGCTAGTCTCTTTCTGACTACCACATAGTGAAACTTTATTTTTAGTGGAACCTCAAGGAAGGGAATAAAATAACCAACTACTTAATTTGCATCACCCGAAACACATAAGCTAAACATTCTATATCGTAAGTTCTCTTGTTTTTTTTTGTTAACTTCAGACTTACGCCACTTAAGCTTAGCATCACAGTGCAACTTTAGAATGTGTTGTATTTATCTTCCATATAACGACAATCCAGCGTGAAGCGAAGATCGTTAGTCAATCAACTAATTATAATGTTAATCTTTCCTTTTTTTATAATACTATATTACTACAACAACACACAATAAGATTACTTGATTACCTAGATTTAATTCAGAAATCGTTTTAAGGTATATAGTTTATAGTTGTAAATTCAATGATTATAGGCTCACTAATCACTTAGGTTCTTCTTATATCCACTTAGGTACTTACTGACTCTATAAAGATTACTGTATCTTAATATCATAATAGCTTAGGGGAAAATTAACTTAATCCCTTGGTCCTAGTTAGCAGGTGGATAATATATTTTAACCGGTGATAAGTCTTCTGTATTCTGTGTATAGTTGTATGCTATTCCTGCTTTAGTATTTACTAGCTGATGCCCGCGGCTTCACCCGCGTGGATGTCGGTCAAATTATATACTTAAACCTTCCTCTTGAACCACTCTATTTATTAAAAAAAACCGCATCAAAATCCGTTGCGTAGTTTTAAACATTTAAGCATACATAGGGATATAGAGACAGAGAAAGCGACTTTGTTTTATACAATGTAGTGATTCCATAATTGTCAGTCAATGTGGCGATATCTGGGGGAGCCCTATGTCCAGCAGTAGACTTCTTTTGGCTGAAATGATGATGATGACCATTTTCACACTAACCTTTCACCACCCAAAACACAACTAAACGAAATAAAACTGTGAGATTACACGTTATATAAATATAGATTACAAATAATACACTGTAATCTGTGCATTATCGAACGGAGGTTTCAATTTACGGCTTCGATTATGGGATGATACAAAAAGTTGAGCCCCTCTCGTGCGAAACGGAACGCTGCGCGCACGCAACGCCGCGGCTCCTGTTCCAATGTTTTTAAGTTTATTTGTATTTGTTGTTTAGTTTGTGTTGTTTTTTTGTTTTGTTGTAGTGATGTGCTTTTGTTTCGAGGTTTGATTGCTTTGCGTTTATGATATTTGTGTTATTTGTTTTGTTATTTAAATGTAACAACTTATCATATCATTGTCTTAGCCTAATATGACATCTGTCACTTTAGAAAGAGATATATTGCAAGTACACTCAGAATTTGCCAGTTTTGTTCCATGTAGGTAAGGGCACAAATCTAATCAACCTTGAACCTAACGCTTTAGCCATAAAGTTCAATATCTATTTAAGAAATTTAATAGATTGCAGCAGCTAGATTTGCTGCCGTCTGTACCGAATTACATATTTTTTTTGTAATTATCTGATTTTCTTATTATTTGATATTAAACAACAATTTTAAACTATAACATGGAAATCTATGCTAAAGTCAAAAACAAAGTCTGAAATTCACAGCAAAAACACATCGTGTGTGACCCCCCCCCCCTTTACCTAGTCGTACTTAAATGATTTGAGATGATGCAAAAGTTGCTCTCTCTGCTTGCTTTACCTGCCTCTACATACATGAATATCTAAATTGATAGCACAGAATACAGTCCCAAGAAACAAAAGAGGGCCTATAAATTGATTACGCAAACGCACATTCAAATTGCGTATCTCCTTTTAACTAAGTTACATCACAGCAAAGAAAGTTCTCATGGACAAAGCTCACTAAAATCTAGTTTTACAGTTCATAAATCGATGTATAAACCCTTACAATAAATTGTATTTGCAATATTGTTTCCTACACAAACCTTTCACCTGACGTGTTGTTTCTCATTTCCCTCTATCAAGGTTTAATGTGTGTGTTTCATCTGCGACCTAAAGCTGACCGTCCACTACTGAAGGAGCTGTAAATTATAGCTCGTAAATATTTTATCTTTGTTAGATCGTGGTTCATTCATTCAGTTGGGTATAATATTTGTATTGTGTTGGCACGTTTGAGTAAGTTGAGTAAGCTTCATGCTTTCTGATTCTAGTATTTGATTTGGAAATGCTTGTCAAGATACTGATTTTCCCGTCGGGGCTGCGGGTTGTTCGAAAGAAAAGAAATGAAGGAAAGAAAATTATTTATTTGTCACAGAAACATAACGAGCATACAAAGAGATATACAGGAAAAAAAAATACACATACAACGCATAACAGATATTAAAAAATACAACAAGCAGGGATAATATAAAGATAGTTGCACGTCGTGACTGCGACAAGTAGGTTGCCAGGTTGCCACTCAGCATGATGCTGTGCTATGGGCACCCACAGCACAGCGCTGGTTTTCAGTGGTCACCCGTGAAAAAACGTACGAAAGCCAAGACAGCTTCAATATTAGGTATATAAAATAAAATAAGCAGTGCTTGAAATATTTTTCACTTGACTTAAAAGTAAGACTAAAATTATTGTGAAGTAAAATAATCGTTCCAAAAAAATTAATATAAAATTAGAACCAAAAGTATAATTTGCATGCTAAACAGAACAAGCATTTAAAATACAATATTAAGTGATGCCGTGTCTTCACCGCGCTTTTTTTAGATACCGCGGCCTCGACGCAAGGGCTAAGAAGGAACATGGGCGGTTTTTAGTCAGTAGAAGTCTGACACTTTCGCTCTGCCCAAGAGCGGGTATTTGATGATTTGCCACCCGCCAAAAAAAATGTGTATAGTGGTATACTGTTCTTTGCTAAACTTATGAGGGGCGATCACCTATTATTATGATAACTATGGATTAGAATACTTCTCAAATAAAGTTAAGTAGTATGAACCTTTCTTAACTTTATATTGAGGAAACTATTACTGTTTCAAGAAATTCGTCGTCATCATAGTTGTTAGGCTTATTTCACCCTTTACTAAGTATACAACTCGTTTTCTGCCAAGCTTCTGTACTCTGTGTGTCAAGTTTTATCCAGAAATTATTGCAGAGAAATTGCACGTTGATCAATGCCCTACCAAAACTAACATTCTTGCAATTAAATTTTACCGTTGCCTCCACTTTCTTTATCTTCTGACATTTGACTGATTCATCTTTTGCCTTTAAAGATAGCATCGCTTTTCCATCGCTTCGCCCTATATGATGGATCACCTCAACTCATTAACTTTTTGTCCTATATGACTGTGTCAGTTATTATTGCACTGCAGTGTAAGCCTATTCTACTGTTTTACTCCCCATTGATGGTTCATAATGACGTTTTTTTAACTACTGCAAATGTATTATTGTGAATTATAGACGAGATGTGAATTTCAAGATGTGTGCAATCATTTATGGGTTTTAATGGCAGTAGTTTCAATCTATTATTGTTGTTGTCATTTCTTAGGTTTTTAATGTTTAATAAACCGTTTTAGTCTTTTGATTAAGCGGACCTGCATTCTCAGGAGAAGTATGCTGTGCTTCATCGTTGTCTTTAAGTTCTAGTTCAAAGATCATTATTCAGGTTCTTCTATTTTTCTTCCTTCAGCAGATTGTTTGTTCAGTATTGAATGGTTTGATAGTTTAGTAATACAGTTATTTCGTTAATTTTCATAACTTTCATATTGCAGCTTTTAAATATCTACTGGGATGTAAACTTCTTTTTATATAACGCCGCGACTTAAAAACAGTAGAGACAATTAAGAAATACCACCATACTAACCAAACAAAATCTCTCCTACCAAGAGAAAACAGCACGCACTTACAACAAGAATCATCTAAGTTCCAACATTTATCCAGTTACCGCAACTTTCGAAGCTAAAAACAATTATCATGAGGACAATAAATAGTGCCACAATAGTACGCTCTAAGACAGGCTGCGTTCCAGTTTTTAGATCGTCTACCTAGCCGTATAAGGCCGTGCGTCCACTTCGGATTTCTTGCAAAACCTACCTTGATTGTCGAGTGACGCGGTGTCGCTAGTAACTTACGAGTCGGGTGGCTTAGTGCGGGGTAGACGAGGTCTGAATTTGTATGACTTATTTTGTGGGACGATTTTTTTGTTGTTGGTTCTTAGACCATTTTTGGTTGTTATTGTGGAAAAGAGTTATGAAAAATCAAAAACATTTTCGTTAATTACCTAACAATAATTAAAGTCTTGGTAACAAAATATACCTAATTCTAATTCAGACTTTTTGATAGTTTAGATTTGTAAATCATGCCTTGAAAGGGAAGGAAATTTTAAGGCAAAAATAGTGAAGTGTTATAATTTTTCGTTTACCGGTTTTAGCCAAACAGTAGCACGGAGGTAGAATGACACGGTGTTGTTTGCAAGTTTCAAGTCAGAGTGCTAAGTGCAGGGTACACGAAAACGGACTCGGATCTGTGTGACTTATTTTGTAATACGGTTTTTTTTTGCTGTAGCACAAGAATTCATAGGATTTTGAGACAAATAAATATTTTTTTCATTATTTACCTTACAATATTAAAAAAACCCGTCAGACAGTGCAGCTCCGCTCGTGTTAAAATCCATACATTAAGAAATCCACATATTAATCGTAAAATAATTAATCCTAAACACTTTTTTAATATTAACCTTGCGATCATAATTATAATGCTTTCGATACTGGTCATACATGTCTGGGATGAATGGAGAAAAAAGTGGCAGTAGATACAAGAAATTCAATAATAGGTTGGTAGGCAACCTAGAGGTCAAAGTCCTGTCGTTTGTCTCAACGTATAATTTTAATACCTATGATTAATACGAGTTACGAGCATTTTAAATTATAACGTGTCTGAAGTGTCAGTAGTAGGAGAAATAAAATATTAATTAGTCTAGATTTTTTACATGTTATTTTCGATTTTATGATCCATCTTTTTATGATGAAATGTCCCATAGTTTGTTTTTTATTTTATTTTGTAGGCTTCGACACGTAAAATTATGCAGTAACTTGATACGTACGAAATCGAGAATTTTAATTTGAACTAAACTCAAGAAACAGGCTTTTGTCTTTATTAAAGAGGCTTGTTCTATTTGAAGATCTCGCCCCTGTAACGGTCAGGTTAAAATAAAATAAAATATTTTAGTTAGTTCAGAATCATTCTAAACAATGAATAACTATTTGATAGCTCAATTTTAAAACATTTAGTTCATTTCAGCGGTTCATTTAAAACCGAAAAAAGACGGATATTTTTCTTCGGTTTTAAATGAACCGTGGAAACCGACCCTTAGCACTAAACAGAGAAACGAATACCAACCGATTCCACATCTTTATTGTATTCCAGTAATGTTAGGTTTTCATATCATTGTAATTTTAGTGAACACTGCTTATAAAGCAGATAATAATAACTCCTTGACTTGATGTAACTTGATATTTTGATGAAGTCTGGACTCAGAACATTCTTATTGCCGTACCTATCTGAATATAATAATTCAAGAAACAGGTACGTTTTTGATTTTCCTCATTTTGATTTTTAAATATCTTATTATAAAATCGATGAATTTGTATAAATAAGAAAACATTAATTTATGATAATGATTACTAATGCATACTATCCATAAATCTAAACTTTAAGCATGTAATAAGCCTTGGAACAGTTAAAACTGTATGGACAAAAAAATTGGGTTTCAGAGATTAACCACTTCATACAAATAGTAAAGACTGAAGCAGCTGTAAGTGTCCGGGGTCCGCTTTTTTTGGCTAACACCTCTCTAATGGATACTGTACCAGCTGTACCTTTTTAACCGAGTTGTCAAAGGAAGGAGGTTACGTATTACACCAGCATTTTTATTTCATTTATTTTGTTCTACTACAAAGTAAAATTGATACTTGATAAGTATGTGTGTAAGCTACCATACTTTGTTTGTTTCATTTACTTAGCCAGCGACTTCCGAAAGTAAAGTTATATTCTACTTTTAAGTGTTGTTTTTCTTTTCCATTAAGAACATTAAATGTTTTAAAGAATCATTGCAGTTGTTCACTAGTCAAACGGACAAACGTTCCCTTTTGTCAGCATTCCCAAAAAGCATCCAACAATAGCTTCACGGATTAGCATAGAAAAATCATAAAGTACTACACTAAAGATACTACAAAAGTTACTTATTACAAGGCAAAGGTCAGGTCAGAGGCAGGCATAAACATTTTCTACTACTTTCGAGGCAACATTATTGCTTCAAACGAGGCAAGTTACACGCAGTACTTTAAAAGTAATCGAGCATTTATTTATGCTTTTATCAAAATACAGTGAAGGTGGAAACAGTGATTTTATGTCGAAATAGATTTTGTAAATGGTAATGTTGATGGCATTAGTAAAGATGGATGGATTGTGTGGAACATGATCTGATAAGAACCGAAGTGAACATTGGGATAAAAACTGTAAGAATGTGTGGAAGAAATATATGCTGTGATTAACCGAAATCAATGAGATAAAGAACATGGGATGATAATTGCGATAGCTAAATTATACTTGTTCTAAGTTCTAACTGTCTGGAAGGCTGAATTATTTCTTCTGTTCAACAGTAAATAAATTGAAATTTATTTCATAAAAAGTTACTTAAAGTAAGGCAAACAATTTTCTTCAAGCATATCCTTCCAGGATTAAAACATATTTACGTTATTATTGTATAACTTATTCAGGTCGTGACTAAATCTATTGTAAATATTCATCGCATACCTATTGGTATAAGGATTACGTTTGTAATCGTTCATAATGGGCCATTGTGTACGCGACTGGGGAAACATTGTGATTATCTACGCTATATCAATAATCTTTGTATTTCTATTATTTATATGTTACGTAAAAGGTTACTTGCTTGTGTGAATTTGTAATGTATTGAGTGTTACTTATATTTTTGTACTGCGCAGTTTCTTTGTTAATTTTATTGTAGGAAGATATTTGTATTGTATTGATTTTATTCCAACACAAAAATAGTCAGAGAATAAGTGTATCGTAGGAGAACCCACATAAAAACTAGCTCTAGAATAGAATCCAATTGAATAGAATATATATACATTATGGTGTGACTTTCATAAAGAAAAACATGATAGTCTTGGAAAACACACGTAAAAAAGACCTTTCAACATTAGTTTAAATATTTCAGTCTGTTCAATTTAAGGCACTGCAGTCAATTCTAAAAACTGGCCAGTGTGTCCAAAAGGATCGCATTGCAAAGCAGGATATTTCAGAAGAGCTGAGATATAACTTTTTTTATATTATAAGCCATCACATCAAGCTACTACAATTTGTATTTCTCGAATTGATTTTCAACTTTATCGCTAAAACATTAGGTTCAAGGTTGGTTGAGAAAATTTGTCAGTTCTAAGTAGCTTGATGTGCTGGCTTTACAATAAAGAAAATTAAATCTATCAATTATCATAAATTAGTTTTGTGACTAATTTAAAATAATTTTAGATTAGTGCTTGTTTGAGCATTGACTAATAAAAGTTTTAGGTTTGCGAAATAACACATTTTCAATCATTTTCAAAGATGAGTAGACCTCGAAGTCAGAATGATTGCATGACAGTGGATCATTACACGGGGTAACGTTAATTGTTGCTCCGGCTCCCTACTGCGCGTAAATACAATGTCAGACGGGCTGTCAGTGATGGACGAACTTTGCACTCCGCACTGGCGAGGTTATTTAGGAAGGTATTTGTGTTGCTAACGGTTCTTATTGTAACGTATTTTTCTGTGTAAACTAATGGAGTGTTATTAATTTTGAAAATTTTATGTCATTAATAGAAAATTATTAAGTCTGCCTCTGACCTGACCTTTGCCTTGTTAAAAGTAACTTTTACCGTATCTTTACTGAATTACTTTATGAATTTCCTGTACTTATCCACTGATAAGTACAGGAAAATCATAGAGTAAAAGTATTTTTTTTGGAACAATAGCCTAGTGAGGCTATTGTTCCAAAAAAAATACTTTTATGAGTCCATGCTCTAACAGACTGATGTTCCCTACAGGCAGTCTTTAAAATCTAGGTGTAGGGAATTTTACATAGCTATACCCCAGCACACATGCAGCACATGGTCTCTCCGAGTCGTTACGTCACATCGTATCTATCTCGCTTCTGGGTAACCAGCACTTGCACTACCAACCGCAGATGGAAGTGGGCTTTTAAAAAAAAACATGAGTTAAACTGAGCAATGAATGAACATAAACAATTACCTTCCACCCTGATTAACAACAAAACAATTACCCATAACTCATCAACAACTAAACAAACAAACGATCATTACTAAAATGCTCACTTCATTTAAATCTAATTCAAAATAACTGCCAAGCGCATTCTTCTGCCCGCGTCGCTTTTGCCCGGGCAAGGCACAGCATTACAAAAATAAACCAGTAAACCAACGACGCCCTTTTCGTGAAATCAAAACGCAAATGTAAGGGGTGTCAACTGAACTTTTTGTCTTGTTACAGTACGCACATAAAACGTAACGGTCCGCGTCAAGAAAATTGTAATCTATTTATCTATGTGCGTCGCGTCAGTAACTATGACCGTAACATATTTTGAGTACATTATCATCGAACCCCGACTTGCTTACAAGTAACCTGTTACCAGAAGTATGCTTTGTCACATTTGAGCCGATTCCGACAATTTTGTTCCCAGTTGATTTTCTGTATGTTCATACTACTGTGACTCTGTCGGGCCGTAATCATAGTCGTGGGAAACAATAGCTCAATCATAGTTACGTGCGTGCACCTGTCTATCTAAGTTGGGCTTGTCGTGATAATGGGGACTACTAAGTGAAGCAGACAAAGGGTTAGGTTTTGGAAGTGAGTTTTGTAGATGATGTTGTTGTGATGATGATTTTTGTTGCGTTACAAATCTGTTACATTATAATTGTGGAATATTGAAGAAACGATGGCTGCGATGTGTGGGTGACGGTTTAAAAAAGGGTGTTTTTTAGGATTACGGGTAGTGCGGTGTGAAAGGCATGCTGCTCGGGTTGTTCGCAAGAGGAACCTTGACCCTGGACACAAAGGACTTCGAAGGAACATGGGTGGTTTAAGTCAGTAGAACTCTGACTCTCCTTTCCGTTCTGTTCCACCCAGAGCGGGAGGAGTCATTCATTTGATGATTTATAAAGCTCAAAAAAAAGAAGGCATAATGCTCTGAATCTCAAATAGATCGAGGTAAAGCCAGGCCAGTGATGAATCTTTGTCCTTCTTTATGACTTCAGGATAACGGATTTATAAAAGCTCCTCAAAAATAATTCAGATTGTAAGTAAGCTGTAAGTTCAATTTAAACTTAGCCTAAGGTGATCATACAGCAGAAATTACTCACAGAATCAGAAATTAAAATCAAATTTCTAAAAACAATTTCAAACATAACTCTTTCGGCCATCATTACCAAATTATACCATTTTGAAGATCAATATCTAATAATGATTCCACCCGGTAGTTATTATCAAAAAATATGTCAGTAAAAGTAAAAAAAAAAAACTAAATCATTTGCCAATAATTTGTATAATAAACGAAATAAATTATACAGTTTAAATTAATAAGAGTGTTCAGCTAAATTAAAAATAGATAGTTATGTAGTACTTTCCAATTGGGGATTAAATTCAAATTGTGAAAGTGTTTTAGATATAATAAATACTTTTCATGTATATTAATGTTGCTGTTTAGTTCTCATTGATTGTTAGATTAAAAAAACAATCCGTCGAAGCCGTGTGGTTCAAAATAAATTAATTTATTAATGTTCGATCGCCCGATAAACGAAATCCGAATATTATCATAAACTTAAGTTAATAGTCAGAATTAACAACTTTCTGCGGTTTCTTTTACACATCTGGATGAGTTCCATTTTATATCGAAAATAACAAAAAAAAGAGTTTCTCGAGAGGACCTCAAGAATACCTTCTTAACTAGGGGACTGATAAGTAAGGAGTTGAACTTAATTCTGTTACATTTCTAAGTAATATTATGTTTTTATGATTATTAATAAGTGAGTAACAATCGAGTTTCCATAGTAGTTCCCCCAGTCCACCTGTCCGTCATAATATCAGTGGTTACGGCGTCTCAACACTTACTATCATCTCGGATACGTTAGGAGACGAGACAAAGCCCATTAAGACGCTATAAATTAAAACTGACTTTATTATTTTGTTTATTAAAAGCTTTATTAACAAAAAAACGGTGCCAGATTTTTCCCGTTTCATTCTTTGATAGACAAGTTTCTTAATTTCAAAATTGGTGGATAAACACAAATAATAATAAAATAAAACCGTAAAACCATAAATTAAGAAACCCCATCACCAATTTAAAATCAATAAAAAATGCAGGCCATTATATCTGTACATAAATTCCATTTACAAACAATAAAATCTGTAAGAAAACAAGATGACAACAGAATTAGATAACAATTAAGTATATTTAAAAAGAAGCCAATATATGCAATAAAGATAGTATCTAGAATCTTAGCACTTTAGATAAATATAAATCTAAGATAACTTTCCATAACAGGTTTAAATAATTTTAGGAGTCTAGTCCACCTGTTGTTTGATGACATAATACTGTGGCTATCTTGCACCATAATAAGAAACAATACACAAATATAAATTAATTAATACAAACAAACCTGTCCTCAGAATTTCATGAAAGGTTAATGAATACAAGATCAATTAATTCTCGTACATACTGTGATAATATATCAAACATACCTATTGTCTTAGGTAATTATTTTTTTGCCAATAATCAATGGCAAAAAATGCCTCAAGTAGAGCAGTATCACCTATTAAACTGGTACACCTCAACCTTAATGTTCCGATTTGTGTTTCTTTTAATGCTCTTTACGTTCCAGGGCCGTGGTGGCTCTTTGAAACGAATTCCACAACCCTGTCATACCTAATAGTGCTTTTACTTACTTTCACATTTGGTCAATAATGTTTAACACCTATGTAATAGGATGCAAGGTTATTGCCAACAAGGTTATTGCCAGGTAATTATCAACTGAACTCAAATCTAGCCACTGAAAAATTCTTGATAGAAAAGCTTAATAACACTTTATTCGGCCTAGAAATCAAATCCGGATTATTATGCTCAGTCGCTCTTGTATCCACTACACTAAGAAATACCAAACGAACCACCAACATGTAGCCAAGAAAAAAACCAAATGAACTTGCTTTGTTTCAAATAAGCCGTTCCATTTTGAAAACAATATTCACAGACCGTCAAAACATTTGTCGATCATTGTACTTCCTATCATAATAGCCAATGGGCACCCAGCGTGGCAATTGTGACATTAAATGACTAAGTATATCGTGGGAGACGCAACTTATGGTCAGAAACGGATAATCCATATTGATATCATAACCTCAATTACGACACATAAACTAATAAGTTTATTTGCAGTGTCAGGCCTGATTCTTGATTAAAATATTAACACTGACACTGGAAATTGAATTATTAATAGTTATCATGTTTTAATAGAAATATGACAGGCCTTTGTGGCAGGTATTGTCAACAAAATATGGGATACTGAACAGAACAACAGTGATAGAGCAATATTTCTACACTATAAAGCTGACCGCTCTTTAGGCTGGTCCTGAATTTGATTCCCACGTCGGCCAAAGTGTTATTCAGTTGTTCCACTAGAAATCCCTCAGAACTTTGGGATTCTGACTCAGCAGCACGAAGGTACGTAAGCACGGAGTCTGGAATCTGTGTGTGATTTGCTAGCAATAGGCTCGCCTCCTATTACATGGGCGTTAAACATAACTGGCGAAATGTTGGTGCCTTCCCTTCGCTGAAGAACTGGCATGATGTTTTGTTGCGCTATAAAGCTTAACTCCAAAATCTGCTACATAAACTTAGGGTGAGGCCAAACGAGCGTAATTTTGTGAGTCGTGAGTCGTAGAAATTCTGCCCGGCAGAAATTCTATTGGGATCCAGACGAGCGCAGAAGAACTAATTTTGCGTCGCACCTTGTGATTCAAAAAAATAGGACTTTTTTATATGAAACCTAATGCACAAGAATTTCTGCGACCGAAACTCTACGACTCACGACTCACAAAATTACGCTCGTTTGGCCTCACCTTTACAAAGCCTAATCTAAATAGCGACAAAACGAACTAACGCATAAACTTAAAATGTCACACGCTTATTGTCACTAAAAACTGTGCCTATTCTCAAAAGCGTGAGATCCACAGGTGATACATAAGAAACACATTAATTTCTATATTTTATAACATTATTTACGCATTTTAAGCAGACACAGCGATACAATGTCTTGTCCAATAAGAGAAACCGTGGGCGGAATTGACCGACTTATTTTATTGTCGTACTGCATAATCAAATTTAGTGAAGAAGCAGACGGACTACTTTGTGGCTACAGGTTGTCTACTAAACAGTTGCCGGCATTTTGTTGAACAAGTCTTAAAGTATCGTGAAGACATGGAAACATGAGAACTGGTTGCATTAATGTGCTACAATATTGCTGTCTTTAGATCGTTGGGTATTTGCTTGCTTTGGTACATTGCTTTTGATATCATTAACATAATCTATGCGATTTCCATTTAAAATCTACTGAGTTCGTAGATGTAGCATGCTAGTAAGTTTTTATAACTTGTTTAGTATTCTGTTAAATAAGCATTCATTTAGTTTTTCTACCGTATAATAATTATGTTCATTAGTAAAGCAAGGCCTTGAAAAAAAGAATAAAAATACGAATTTTCTAACAATAATTCTTGCAAGTTTATTATTAGTGGTCACAGTTGCCCGTCTATTCCAAACCAAATTTTATAACTTTTTATTAGAGAAATTTTCGGTACGCGCCTACGAGTGACGAATTACATGTCAAATCATTTTAATTGTATGATTAATTAGGTTGTAAACATGTTATTTAAAAATCAACAGTATGATACATGACATACGGTTCGATTTGAACAAAGGGTTTGGAAATTATAGAATTAATTAATTTGTGATCAATTAGTCTGAAAGTGAAGAATTGACAGGAGGACTTCGGTTGATTGTGTATCCAAAATTATCTTAACGAGATGTGTTTGTGTGACGTGTTTTTTTAGTTGATCCTATGTGTGAGTCTGATACGTGTTGGTATGTAAATTCTACTTCTTGAAGATTTTTTTTAATACAGCCAACTTGCACCAAAAATGACTGAACACGTAATTGTCGCTAAACACATATAAAACATAATAATTTTTTGTCTATTTTCGTCAATGGTTTGATGATTGAATGATGTTTAAACATGTTTGGGAGCTGCGATGGTTCGATAGATCTCTCTCTTCTAGTGCCTCTCCAACTAGTGAAGGTTGGCAGTCACCTCCGCATATGCGATCCGGTCTTTTGCCAACCTAAAAAGTTCCGCGGTGCTCTTAATTCCCGTCCATTCCCGGATATTGCGCAGCCACGACTTCCTTCTACGACCAACTGCTCTTTTGCCTGCCACTTTGCCCATCATTATTAGATCGATAATCGATGACCGATGATCGTTGTTCGATGGATAATTTATTTCATTACCGCTGCTCTCAAAACGGTGACGAAAAACTTCGTGAGGAAATCGCCATGTTCTAGAACCAAAAATTCGAAGAAATGTGACATCTAACATTCCGCGCTGAGCCCGCGTACCAGCACTGAGTACATTATAGGCTGATAATGCTAATGCTAATTTCTCTTGTTTTCATTGTTTCAATAATGTTCGTATACTAAAACAACAATGAGGCAAGTAAGTATCCTTACCTACTTATGATTCAGATCAAATTAGTGTTGACCATTTACAACTGCGACAATACGTGGGAAGATAACAATACTGTATTTTCAAGTACCGACTACTTCGACGATACTAAAATGGTGGAGCAACAATCTGTACAAATTAATAGAAATTTTCTTCAAAAAGAATCGTATAGTCTATTTGTTATTTAAAAATAATAGATTTTCACTGATACGTTTGAAAGTATGTATGTATACTTATAGCAAAAAATATTTGATAGTTGGACCGATTTTGACGGAATTCTTACTAGTTCTGGAAACGGCTTCACGTATTTTCCGAGGTATGGAGAAATCTGGGTGTGTTATGGGTGGTCATCCATCCAAAGACCAACCTAGGCAAGTGCGGTTTAACCTGAATATTGATATGAGCGACTGTTAATATTTAGGCACGAGCTTCTGAAATCAACTGATGAAGAAAGAAAAAGCATTATACTTACTCGTATGATGGAGGGTTCATTTCTCACGGAAATTTATTTATTTTATTTTATTTTTATTTTATTTATTTGGGACAAAAAACAGTTACACATTACAATATTAATATTTAGTTTAGATATAATAGTAAACAAACGCATAACCCACACTATTGTCCACGGAATCATTTCGATTTTAAAGAAATAAGGAAACGGACGTATACAGAAAGGGACAGTAAGAAAATATAAATAAAACCTGAACGATCACACCAGACTTAGTCAGAGACCAATTAAACTACAAACCTTACATCAACAAGAAGCATTCATCGTTAAGGATGACCAGCCAGCAATTCAATTGCTATTTTTTTAAATTGGGTCTGATTATGCGCAAAAATATCAATGTTTATAAAATGTGAGTTGTACGTTTCTAGTAATCGGCGGAGAGGAGCTCGCTCGCCAGCATTTGTTCTACACTTATCTGTGTAGAACAAGCGCGGCGCCCGCACTCCCCGCCGACTAACAGTCCTAGGTATTACATAACATAACCTATTTGAGAGTTCCATACAATTAAACCTATTGTTGCATATGCCATACAGCATCATAACCATTAGCAGTGTACGCCTGTGCTCCAAGCTTAATATTTTGTACTGCTTTATCAGATCTGCATAGGAAATCTTGGTATGGAAACACTTATAGTGAGTAGTGCGAAGAAATTTTTTTTGTACCATTTCTAGTCTGTGCTTGTATTTTTCAATTTAATGAGCTTTTGCTTTTTTTTTTTGCTTTTTTAATTTAATGAGGATAATTTTATTATTTATGTTGTTAAAAATTAAATGGCTTCTTGACCTTTTATTGTAGGATGGTAGGTATGTTTTTATGACAGTGTTAATTTAAAATGTGACGGTCATTACAAAGACTAGGTACCGGCTAATATAATTATATCTAGATTTATATCTAGATTGTTTAAGTACCTAATAACTACTGATTATTTTTAAAATGAATTTCTTTTAAGGACATAACATAGTTAATCAATTTATAGTTTTATCTACGAAAAAGAAAAACAAAATAATTGATGACAAAAAATGTACTTTAATGACTCTTCACGATTGCAACCTGTGTTGAAGAAAACTGGCATTTCTAGTTTTTATCAACTACTTTTTTGAGTTTTTTTTTAATAATATTCGGACATACACAGTCATGTAGCGGTTAGCAGTGTAAAAATGATTTATAATAGGTACCTATTGCTATTTAGATATAACTTATAAGAAATAAGGTGAGCTTCGACTATGATTTATATATTAATCAAGTATTAATTTAATCCAAAGAAAACTTCCAAAATGTATTTAATTCAAAAATAATAATAATAGCGATTTTGTATTAATATTCATAATTTGCTGCTAACATGATTTAGTACTGGGCAACTCTTGGACACGAGTTGCCATGGCTGACCTGGAACTCTTCAAATAGACTCCGGACACAGGTAGGCTTGCTTCAGCAAGGAAAGCCTGTTCAGGTGGAGATTCATAGAGGATTGGCAGAGTCCACTGGAGTGTAAATGTGGTGTTGCCCCACAAACTAATAGGGGACTTGATATCGTGTCCTGGCTGTTCTATTACTTGCACAGCAGAGGAGCATAAAGAGGTTACTAAAAGGCCAAACTCGTTGCCTTTTGGGCTGACTCAATTAGGATTTTCACGGACACACTAAGAAGAAGACGAGTGCAACAACCAACTTTTTTACTTGAAATTCCACTTACAAATTACCCAACATATACTCAAGTCCACCGACGTCACAGAAACCGTAAACATGCAAATAACCGGACAATCACGTTGTTACAAACACAAAAATACTGTGTAGGCCGAATGTCTCACTCAAAAAGTCAAAACACATGACACTTACCTTAACCACACTTCAAACTATTGTTCTTAGAAACAAATGAGATTATCCATAGCGTGGGTGAAATGTTTGATTCTACATATTATCTTATTTGTCGAAGTGTTTCACCTATTTCTTAAAATAATACTGCATAGTTTTGCCTGTGAGTTCGTTTACGGTTTGGATTGCCTCATACAACCTTGTCTATCCCTTCGTGGATTGCGGGGACGCCTTTGTCTATTTCTTCGAGGATTGATGATAATTATGTTAAGGGTCGGGTAGCCGTAGAACCGATGACATTTAGGGTAGACGTGCTCTTGAGTTAAATTTGCGATTCAGCAAGAGCAAGGTTCGCCCTTAGGCTCCATGGAGCGACCTTCACAGGGTGGCTGAAAACAACTGAATGAGAGTTGATGAGAATTGAGTTGAGTAGCGTACAATCGAAGAGGTCTATGCCCAGTAGTGGGCTGCTGTAGGCTGATTATGATGATGTTACCTTTAAGAAAATAATGTCGATTTGCCTTTTGTAAGGGTTCAATCTAACTTGATATCGACATTAACAAAAGTCGGTTTGTGATTATGTTGCTATCGCATCCACGTTGCATAACAAATGAATAGAGCCACTTTAAATTAAGAAACTATAATAAAATAAAAATTAATGTTACATGGTATCTTTATTAAACTTACTGATTTAAAAATTGCGTTGATTTTCGTCAAGAATCCATTCGATACTTTACTTTTATTCTCTTAAAGGCGATAAATTTTAAAATTTACATTCCGAATTGGGAATAAAAGTTAAAATTATTAGTTGTTTATCTACTGGCGAGTCGTAAACGTCGGGAAGGGGTACTCAGACACTTAAAACGTTAGTTCTATGTAATCTAAAACAGTAGACATTGATATGGCAATAAATATTACCTACCTATGTGTATGGGATTTTTGCTCAGATTTTTTGTTTAGTTAAGTTTTGTTTGCTAAGAAGAAAATCAAAATGTACAAGAAATTTAAAGATTTACTCAAATTGCACCACATCATTTATGTACAATCGCGAGCTTAACTCGTTTGGAAAGAGAAGATTAAGATAACCTTTTTTCCTGATTTCACCTTAGATTTTTTTTTTGTAACAGTTAGTCAGTAGTAGTCAGTCTCAGGCTGTAGGATTTTTAAAGCCTTGTCCAATTGCATCGGACTTAAGCAAAAGTATCTGCCTAATCCTTCTGGGATTATTGGGTAATTGAATGTTTTTTACTTTTCAGATCTACACATGAATCATAGATAGGTGTCTCCATGTCAAAGTTTATTTCATCCTGTAGACATCCTACTTATTATTATATAAAGGGTGTAAAAGTACCCTTAACGCAAACGAAAGGCACTTGTTCTCCCCACCACTGCGATCATTTTTTTGTTCTAGACCATACCTGGGAACTCCCTAGTTACGGAGATATTGGGGGTCAAAGTTTCAAATTTTTCACAACTGTTTTTGTAAATACTAGTTTTCAGGTTATTATTATTATTATTATTTTTTTCTTTAGCCTACCCTGTCCCACTGCTGGGCAAAGGCTTCAGGTTATATATAAGTTTAATTAAATTACCTCCATGACCCGTTAACTATTCAAAGCATCCACTAGCGCAATGTTTTAAGAGTGCTACATTGAGTATTACCGTAAAATGTGATTTCTGACCCCAAAAAAAAAATCGTTTCCCAGCAAAAATTTTTGCGTAGGGGTACTTAATTTGATGTACAGAATGCTTGGTTAACGGCTGTGTGATGGGTTAATTTACACCCTGTATATATTTATAATATTATTAATGCGAAAGTTTGTGAGAATGTATGTATGGATGGATGGATGTTTATAACTCTTTCACGCAAAAACTACTGAATAAATGTGGATGAAATTTAGAGCACAGATAGTTTATAACCTGGATTAACACATAGGATACTTCTTATCCCGTATGATCCCGTGGGACAATTATCGAACTCCACGCGGGTAAAGCCGTTGGCACAATCTAGTACATAATATCACGCCTGTATTCCCCAAAGGGTTAAACAGAGGTGTACCCACATTTCACTTGTTATGTTACATTGCATGTAATAGGGGACAAACCTATTGCCTGCAACCGTGCACAAATCTAGACCCCGTGACTGTTCCACAGATATTCCTGATGGAAAAACAAAATAAAATTTTCTCCGACCTGGGAAATGAGCCCAGTACCTCATGCACAGAAGTTGCACTTGCGACCACTAGACCAACGAGGTAGACCCCAGACCGTGTTGACATGCTACATAAAAACCAACAATTCAATTACTGGTTTAGAAAATCAGGAACTTTTCCTAAGAAGCCCTTTTGTTGGATTGCGTCAAGTATCTCCTATTATATATGTGCATAAATTCTTCATAAATTGTTTAAGATAGCACCATTGAATTTGTTAGTAAATATAAATCTACATTTTATTGGGTATTACAGTTTATTTTGAATGATTTGTTGCGCATAAATGACAAAAATGTGTGGTGTATTGTAATTGATTTCGTCCCTCTTGAACTTTTACAGTAAATAAATATTTTCTTAATATCCATGTTGATTTTGGGAATAAAATAATCATGTCAAAAGTCAGCAGTTTGTCTTCTTGAGTATGGGAAGGCATATTCATATTTTTTTCGTTAAACAGCGGTTGGTCATCGTAGATGTAAATGATTGAAACAGTATTTTCTCTAGAAATGACAAATGCACTTCTGTTTGTATCTCATCAGTACATATGATTTATGCTGAATATTTAATACTACGATTTTAATAAGTCGAATGTAATTCGTTCACAACTCTGCTTATTACGCCTACCCACCGTTTCCTCAACAATCCAGTCTGACCCAGTCAGCATTTTACAGTCATTGGTCTATCTGCGTCCTTACTTTGCTTGCCGTCACTTTAAGCGGTATCCTCTCCAAGAAGCATTTAATTTTGTTGCTTAAGCCATAGGTTCATCACCAAGCGTAACCAGCCTACTGTTTAAGCTTGCTCACTTTGCAAGATATACATTGGTATAGGATAAGGTACTTCGGTACCTATTTAAAAGCTTACTTTACAATAAAATTCTACAGACAGCCCAATTTTCGCAATCAACGTTGAACCAAATGCTTTGCGATAAAGTTGAAAATGTAAAAAAATGAGTAAGCGTCCATCAGCATCAGCTTTATAGATTGACGTCACCACAAAATCATTTCCCACGATTATAAGTATTATCTTAAAACGTTTTCCACAATACTCATTTCTCGAAACTAATGCCTATTATAAATACAAAGTGGCCGTTGTCAGTTAGTCATTAAATTAACATTTAAATTCTTAACACAACTTAGACCAATCACCGTTCACTAATAATAATCGAAGTAAAATATAGCAACAAGGAAAGTGAAAGACAATTTATATTGTTTCTAAGAGTCCCCGAAGTGGGGTTTTGTTAGAAGCAAATTTTCTCTATTAAACTGGTTGGATAGAAAATATTTTCCTTATACAAGTAGGAAAGGAGACGGGTCATCATTTACATATACCTAGTATGCCTGGCCTGAGAAGCCTTCTCTTGGCCTATAAGTTTACTACCTAGATAAAATTAAAACAAGTATTGTACAATTGTGATGAAAAATAATACACGGATCCTACCTATCATGAAACAATGTGGTTTCTGAGGTATCAGCTGTTCTGCATTACGGAGTACACTTTAATTTTCTGCAAAAACCTACTGTATGGATACAGTACATAGTATAGATGCGGCTGAAATATTTAAATTATTTATATGAAGAGGCTTATCATTAACAGCCTAAATGAGCAAGAAAAATTGGGCCCTAAAGCACGTGGGGTTGTGTTGGTTGATAGATGTCATTATATCTTCGATTTTATCAAAAAGTTCTAATTGGCCTCTTTGTTTTTTTACCTGTATCGTCCTACTGCCGAGCAAAGGGCTCCTGACTCCGTACTATTTGCTCTTGCCAATCTCGTACAAAAGCCTCAAAGACGTCTAGCGTTTTCTAAGCCTTTTTTGTTTGGCGGGTTGAAAATCACCAAATAACCCCTCCCACTCTTGGGCAGAGCGAAAGGGACTGTCAGACTTTAACTGACTAAAAACCACCCATGTTCCTTTTTAGCCTTTGCGCCGAGGCCGCGGTATGTCTTTCGAACAACCCGCAGCCCCGACGAGCGCCGGCCTTTGCGGGCCCCTTCCATGTAGCTCACAACTCTTTGAGGCGCGCGTGGAACACGAACGCGTCGTCGTCATAAGACGGACGGACGCGGACGGCGAGCTATCCCAATTACTCACCATCCACAGGCCCATTCCGTTTGCGAAGACGCTCGTCTTCTGACACCCGCCACTAAGTGTTATGGACTATTAATTATTATCTATCTCTATTCCAACCTACCTCAAAACTTCCATACCTGTATGATCATTTTACTTTGACTATACATCAGTATACCATTAGCAGCAAACAAGGATAAACGGCTACTAACAGTTCAACATTCCCACCAAATAAAAGTAAGACCCTTTCACAACACCGCATCTGTCGGATCGACAACATTGACAAATAAGTTAAAAAGCTCCGCGCGGTGTCTCTTAAACTCCTACGCTGCTAGTTTGACAGTCGTTTGTTAAAGATTTCATTCGTTTTTTTACGCCACTTAGCATGTGACAGTGTAATAACACTTTTTGATATTTTGTTCGGGTTTTGTGACGTCAGAGTGTGACATGTCAATTTGTGGGCTTTGATTTTCTATTTTTATTTTTTATTTGTTCTCTTTTTGAATGAATTGTAACCGGACAGTAACGATTAGTAAAGAGGTTCAAATCCAGTAGTGGCTAAATAAGTGATGTTACAATAATATTGATCATAACTCGTAAAAGAAATCGGAATAGATTCTCTTAAATGAGAAAAGCTAAATAAAGCGGGGCTGCGGATCCCGTCGGGGGTGCGGGTTGTTCGAAAGAGATACCGCGGCCTCGACATAAAGGGCTAAGAAGGAACATGGGTGGTTTTTAGTCAGTAGAAGTCTGACACTCCCTTTCGCTCTGCCCAAGAGCGGAAGGGGTTATTTGATGATTTTCCACCCGCCAAAAAAAAAAAAAGGTTTCCCCACATGGAACTCATTACGTGACATTTTGTTTGGTGATACCCATCTTAAAATAAGGAGAGCAGTATTCAGAAATTTATAGTCATTGCTATGATATTTCTGTAATTTAAGGCTGTACTTTAAACTTCGCAAAGTAAAAATAATAACCCTGAATTTTCTCATGAGCACCTACCACAATTTTTCCACCCAAATATTGCTTGAGTAGAGAACGGATTTGGTATTAACCCCACCTCTGTATTTGCTTGCTTATGGTACGAAAAAATAAAAGTGACTTGCACATTATACAATAGGATTAGCATAGGAGAATGATGATGTGGGCCAGATTTCTCCGTCAACATTGATCATTTTACGCCGGCCTTAATCATCTCATGCTCATCAGAATGCTGCTAACAAGAGACAACTACTATTGTTACTTGACGATACTGCACATGATCAAAATGAGATTCAATTTGAAAAGAAAGAATATAAACAAATCTACATGCAATCAATACTTCTAACATCAAACATCAATATTTATTCCCCAACGAATTAGCGCTCATTACAAACAAACGTTATGGGATACAATAGTAGAGGTATAAAGTACGCGGCGGATGTGAGCTAAATGAAGAGGACCCTAACAAGCGGATACAGGTAATAGAAATATTGATTACAATCCGAACCAAGTTAACTATAAGGCTGGGGTTAGCCTAGAAGCAAAGCGGGGCTTTGAAATAGAAAAGAACAACTGCATCATAAAATAAATAAGTATCAATAAAATATGTATTTTATAGACTTTAGGTGAAACAGATGTTAATAATGAAGTCCATTCACAGGAAAATAAGAACTATGAAAGGGTAAAACGGAGGGTGAAAACTAGACATAAGATAATATTCTTGACGATTCTACTGGTTTATCCCGATAATACAATGAACTACAATGGTTTTAGCATATTGGCTAAGTAAAATATTCGCTCATGATGGGCAGACGACATTGTTCCCATCGCGAGAATATTATATGAGGCTGGAACGTGGAGCTTTGCAAAAACAAACAGAGACCTATACCCAGTAGTGGGTAAAGTTGGGGTGTTAGATGATGTTGACGATGAAGGAAATCGTCATGATAAAAGTATTGAATATAACAAAAGCCAAATGATTCAAAAAAACTACGTCCAAAATCTCATTATGAAACATTCTTATCCAGAAAACAATCATAATGAAATTACCATCAAAAATTCAAATCTACTTTACAAGAAAGCACACAATTCCAACCAAGAAACTACAGTAACTTTTCTAACATACTCAAAGCACAGAATCACAGACGTAATAAGTTTTCTGATGGACAAGGAAGCAAGAAAATTGCAGTAACATTTACAATGGTAATGGCCACGGCAGCCACCTGTTTTCCAACTAGCCAACAAGCCAATTTGGAACATTTGCCGTGCACAAATTGTTTCTCTAGTTGGTGGTTGATAACTTGATTTGATTATGATGGATGTGGCGTGTGGGCTTCATTAGGATGAGCTTCAATTCTGAAATTGTCTTTGGAGAAGATGGGACAGATGTTTTCGTTGTACTGGCATTGTTATGTTTTTTAATTTGAGTACGGTTAGTTGCAGTTATAATAAATGGATATATGAGTGCCACGCTTCTTTAAAGATGAGGATTCGTTTCGCCATTGTAGATTTCTATTGCCGCCAGATTTGTTTCTTACTGATTAATATTATTTGAGTTTTCATCAGTGGCATCATGACTAATTAATATAATTAATCTACACGATTATTTATATTAATTAGTCTACTTGGCTTGAGAATTTAGTCTTCATGCATAAGTCTCATTAATTTAATCAATGAACATGTAAATAAATACCATAATAAAAAAATACTTGAAAGTGCACAATTAAAACTCAATAAAATGATCCTATTAAGAAGTTAATGATACTTGACCATAATCATATCAATTAAAGATCGTAAAATAATGCCGTATCCATAGAGCAAAGTAGTTTTATTCCATCCGGAGCTGACTGTAAATGAAGATTCAGTTATAAACTTAGATTTAACATTACCGCATAACATTACTCCTTGCGGTACCTCTACCATTTAACTGAGACCTCTTTGCTACATACAATGATATCGTAATTAGAGATCAATGTATACTGGTGGCTAAAGAATTATGACCACGCACTTTTGACCTACACAGTCCTTTCATATTCTTTATAATGCCGCTCATCTTGTACTGGTCTGGTCAGAGCTTGTATTGTAACTGTATGGGATTCTAGTTTCTCTTGTTAACTTTTAATAACAGAGTTATAAGTGCCTGTGTAAAATGGAACGTAAATCAAAATGGAGGTGATTTTAGTAGTTAAAATTATACTATTCAGATTATTTGTGTTGCTTAACTCTGGGTAATGAATCTTAAGGTTGTAGCACATTTATAAGCCCGGCACCGGATTGTCATCACATCTTCTCATTTTTACTAGCTGATATCGATCCAAGATGACGTTACGGTGCATCTAAGAGATACAGTATGAATTTAAAAATCCCTCCGACATATTATAATTTGGTGTTCGATGATTGTCCCACGGGATCATACTACCGGGATAAGAAGTATTCTATGTGTTAATCCAAGTTATAAACTATCTGTGTTCTAAATTTCATTCACATCCGTTCAGTAGTTTTTGCGTGAGAGAGTAACAAACATACACACTCACAAACTTTCGCCTTTATAATATTAAGTGTGATTGCGAATGTAGTGCTTCCGACCAGACCATGTCCCACTTTCTGGATTGTCCAAAGTGTACTTACACCTGCACTTCAGAGGAGTAAGGGAACTTAACAGATGCCACCTACAAAGGCCCAGGATATTTAGTATGCCATACAATCAAAGAAGTAATATGGATTTTATAGAAATAATCCAATTGGTCAATATATCTCATAAAATCGATGCACTTAATTATTATTTAAAATTAAAATCATTGTTTGTTTTTTGGCTAATTAATATTTTTGGTACTTTTAACTTCTTTATAACGCTGTTGATTACATAATTGTTAATTTTAAGTTTTGTGTCTGTATGCCTTGTTAAGTAAATGTTTGTTGTTCCAAATAAAATAAAATTAAATAAAAAATAAAAATAATCCCGAACGGCAGCAACAGCCTAGCTTTTTCCCAACAATGTTTGGGGTTGCCTTCCAGCTGAATACCAGTGTTTTATATAAAGCGACTACCTATCTGACCTCCACAACTCAGTTATTACTGAGAAATACGATACCCCATGGTAAGACGGATAAGGGTCGACGACGGTCAGATTTTGGGGCCACTGACTACCTGTAACGACTGTCAAAGATATTTAAATGACAGCCGGGACCAACAGCTTAACCTGCTTTCGGAGGCATACAGAAAACTCGGTATGTAAAGGGTGGTCCCAGTCAAAGACCAAACCTAGGCAAGCGCGTCCTCCCTTCGGGGCTGCGGGTTGTTCCCGTCGGGGCTGCGGGTTGTTCCCGTCGGGGCTGCGGGTTGTTCGAAAGAGATACCGCGGCCTCGGGATTTGGCTAAGAAGAAATATGGGTGGTTTTTAGTCAGTAGAAGTCTGACACTCCCTTTCGCTCTGCCCAAGAGCAGGAGGGGTTATTTTATGATTTTCCACCAGCCAAAAAAAAGGCAAGTGCGGGCTAACCTGAAGATTTATTATTTAGATCATGTAGATCGAGCTTAGTGGCTGATATTATATAGCCACCGATCCCAAACGGCAGCAATGCTAATAAATGTGCGTAGACCTTAAGAGTGTTACAAAGGGTTTCATCACCGACTAATTATTTGGAGTGGTTGACAATGAACAACCTCCCATTATGTAGTAACCTCGATCGAGTTTTGTTTTAATTTTACGTGTTTCAAGGCCTAATTATCTTTAATGATTGTTCTTGCTTTATAATTAAATCTGTCGTAAGCAACTGCTATTGTGCTAGGTCATCAAAATTACTAAGAACGTATACTTATAATAAGGGGTGTTTATTAGTATTATTTTAGGCACTCCAATGTTGCATGGACTGGACTACCTTAGCAATGAAAGTTCTTTTAAATACATGCGTATCCAGCTTATAATGTTTCCATTGCTGGGACACAGGCCTTTTCTATATAAGGGAGTAGTTGAAAGGGATAATTCACCACGTAGGCCCATTGTGAGTTAAAATATGTCATAATAAATAAAATAATATGTTTTAGAATTTTTGATCCTTGCATGCCTCACGATGTTTTTATTTACCGTTTTTAAGAGCTGTGGAAGTGAAATATTATTATTAGACACAATAATAATTATAATTAGACCTGCTTGGATTCGAACCCACGACTTACTGCTCGTAAGTTTGGGTCACCACACTAACTCACCGCTGCTCCCTTAAATAAATGCCATATACAAAACCAAATTCATCAGGTTATACGTACAGCAATTATTTTTCATTGTTGCTTGGTAGTTCGATATTCGAGTATTATGATATACGAAAAGAAGATATAGTTTATTTGAAATCAAAGCAACGATATTGCTATATTGGAAAATACAATAGAATACTTAACTGAATAACACAGATATAATAGAGAATATACAACTAGAAAGGTTATGCAACAAACGATAAGCTTAAGAAATTTCAATTTCGAGTCAACTATGAATGTCCCTACAAAACTTACTTAACAACGACAAATACAGATATTTTAACATTTAACATCCCGGATTTCGAACTTTCTCTACAATTTACTCACACAAGTCATCTCGACTAACAGCTCTACCAGACTCTACCAAACGTAACTCTAGATTCAGAACAATACGCATTAACTTACACATTCCACGACACTTTGTGGGAAAATATTTAGAAAAAAACAAGTTAATTTATTCAAAACCGTAACCGAAATAAATGTGGAGATGACTCTATCGACTCTATTCGCTCGCTACATTGTTGAAAAGCATCGTCTCTATATAATCGGCCATATTTTAGATATTTATAACCGTTTGTAGGAAGTTTTCGGGAAATTGAATAATATATTGTATAAAAGTTGTTTTTTTATACGTTGTGAATTGTACGATTTAATAAGATTATTGTAATAATTTTGTCTGTTGATTTGCTTCGTTATTATTATTTTATTTTATACGTAAATAAGGATTTTTTTGTGTATCCAGTGTATTTTTTATCATGTGATGTAAATGATGATGTCTGCTAGTGGCGTTGGTGATTGAAAAAATGTGGGGTAATTAGTTATCGTGGTATGGATATGTGATGTAGAAGAATAAGGAAAATGTAGTGAGGAAAATGTTGAGTACGAATGTAGATAGTTATAAGCAGGGACTGAAAGCGGTTACGGTTAAAGGTTAGGATACCTCAAATATATACCGGTACCGGTTTAAAATAAAGGTAGAGCTATACCGGTACCTTTATAAATAAAGGTTGGGCTAAACCGTTATTTAACCCTTACACGATTTCGATACCGAAATACATGCGAGATGGGGCGCGGCGTGCGTGTGCGCGGTGGAAAACGTTAGAACTTGCGTATTTTGTACATTTTGTTTGCTACTCTTTTACGTATCTCTTTGTTGTGTGTGTGAGTAGCGAGCCGGTGTGTCAAAGAAAATCCCTATTTATTAAGGTTTAGGTACCGCTACCGATACATTTATACGGTTACGGTACTTCTACCGAAATATACCGGTATGCATTTCCAACCTCAAAATTCCGCTACCGAAAAAAATAACGATATCGAAATATTTCGGTAACCCTTATTTAACGTTATGACGTACCGAAATTTAAAGGTACCGTAATTTTTGGGTAATTCAGTCCCTGGTTATAAGAGTAGAGGGCAAGAAAGGAGGTACCTAACTGCTGAGATGACGAGTAATAGAGATCAGTATGAAAGAATAACACATGCTGCGCCGATCCCAAATGAAAATTAGGATAAAGGCAGGTGAGTGATGACGATGTTTTATACAGGGTGGTGCCGACAATACGACAATAAATGAAACCACAGGTAGTTTTAGTTCATAGGAACATTTTTAAACTATCAAATAAATCCTAAGACCGTCGATCGTGGTGCCGATGATACGACAATAACCTACCTAAATTTCTTTGCCAAATTAGTTTGTTACATTTTATTTCCACACGTTAATCGGTGCAAATTATTCCTAAGGTTAGTAAACCAATATTTGTTTGTAAATTGTAATGTATTTTGTTTACAGTTTTATGCTACTTAGTTTTATTGATTTTTAAAAAAAAAAAATATTTTGGTGTTAAGATTTATTTCATAGTTTAATAATGTTCCTTTGAACTAGAACTACCAGCGGTTTCATTAATTGTCGTATTGTCGGCACCACCCTGTATAATTTATTTTATACCAATGCAAAAGAAAGCACTAGTTTAATTTTGAAAACACCTAGTTTTTCTCACAAATATGAAACTATTGATAAAGTCACAAATAGTATAGCACAAAAGCCATCACAATATCATAATACATCCTGTATAAGAAAACTGTCACAAATCTCAAGAATAATGTCATATTTATAAACGTTTAGCACACAATTTTTCATCACTTTATTACACACAGATTGTAACAATTACGCAATTCACGCATCCGGGAAATATCAACGTCACACAATGACAAACTCGATTAGTTTTTATTAAAAACATGTAACAATTTATATTTGTAACATCCTGTTAATATGATTTAGAATAATGGAGGAAAAATGTTCTGTGAAAATGAAAATGTTTTTCACGCCAGTTGTTTTATAAAGAATACCTACTGGTCCTATTATTTTGCTCGTGTTGTTTTCTCTGTAGCAGCCACGGTTGATGGCAATAGGCTCGCCCCTTATTACATGGGTTTTTTAACATAACTGGCGAAATGTGGGGGTACTATTTTTTTTTTTTTTTGGCGGGTGGAAAATCATCCCCTCCTGCTCTTGGGCAGAGCGAAAGGGAGTGTCAGACTTCTACTGACTAAAAACCACCCAGGTTCTTCTCAGCCCTTTATGTCGAGGCCACGGTATCTCTTGCGAACAACCCGCAGCCCCGACGGGTACTATTTAGGTACAACTCTGCCTGACTCTTAGGCGATCTGCAGGCGAGACGCTATATCGATAATTACCTTTAAAATTTCACTTTCACACCTTAAAAACGGTACACGATGATAAATATCCCAGCGACCAACGACCTCAACACAATATTGACTCGTGTAAACTTACACCGCAATGTAAACAAAACCACGACATCATACTTTAAAATATACTCGAATAATTTAATCGTTCACTTGTCAATTAAAAAGCCTTAAGCATCGATCTTTGAATCGATACACGTAGGAATCGATGTATCGAGTCGAAGGGCCATGCGTCTTTCTACAGTGTCGTTTGATTTTTATCGGTAGAAAGATAAGGCTGATGACATTATTTTTTGTAACGTTCACATTGACTTTTGACCTGAGGATCTGAGGTCCGTGTGAGACTGTTTGAAGGACGACCGGGTCGTTTTTCTTTTGTTTTCAAGCAATGTCTTTTGTTAGAAGGTGATTTTGAAGGAAGAGGCTTTGTTTTCATGTTGTTCATATTTACAATGATTTAATGACACATTATTTGGTTACAATCACCATGCTGAAAATGGAAGCACGACTGTTGAGCATGAGGTATTGGGTTCGAATCCTAGGTCGAGCAGTCTAACTGGGTATTCCATTGGGAATTACTCAGTGGCAGCCTTGGAGTAGAGTTTATTCGTACCCGGTTGGGAAAACCCGCCCCCTTTTACATGTGACTGAAACACAACTGAAGAAATGTTGGTATACCATATGGTACACCTATACCTTACCCTTCTAGGATTACAGGCGTGATATCATGTTATGGATCAAACAAAAAATCAATAAGGAACAATAATAAATAATTAATTTGTTGTATCCTCACTGTACTCAAAGTTGGCTGTAGTATCTTGGTAGCTGGGATCCGATTGCTAACAAGAAAGTAACCGGTGTCATTTGATCCTCCATTCTTATTAGCTCGGTAATCAACGAGTCTGCAATACCGAACAAGAAAAAGAGAAACCAGTATTTTTTTAATAGTATTTCTTTTCTACTTTCCAAAGTCAAGTCCGTGAGCATCTTGCCTTAGCTGAACCACTGATCCTAAGTAACAAAAAGGTTCTATACACACAAGAGGTCGCTTACAAAGCTAGCTCGCCGTCCGTCCGTCTTGTGACGACGACAGGCCGTGTCGACGGCGCGTTTGTGTTCCAGGCGCGCCTCAAAAAGATGTCAGCAACATCCAGGCGCCCGTCGGGGCTGCGGATTGTTCGAAAGAGATACCGTGGCCTCGGAACAAGGGCTAAGCTAAGCGGGAGGGGTTATTTGATGATTTCCAAACCCCAAAAACAAAAAAAAAAAAGTCCTGGTTGATCTTCAGAAATTAGCCATTAACACTAAAGTATCATATCGGCCACTCCAACAAGGTCAGCCTCATTTACTGTCAACCTAATGAGAATAAAAGCAAAAAAACTGTCCCAAGTTAGCCACAACCCGCAGTTTTATTCACCGCAATTACATAAAGTAATAAAATTTAGTTCAACCACACTTAATATATACCGTTAATCACTATTTATGAGCACGTACATACATGATCATGGTTGTAATGTATATAATAACCTGTCATTTTTGTCTAGACGTTCTAAAAATCGTTTTTTACGTCAAGTGTTCAGTATCAATATTATAATTTAATAAAAAATATTAATAAATACTAGCGGTAAGCGTAGTAACATTATCACAAATTATATTTTTTGTTATTGAAGAAGATTATTTGAGTTTAAGATACAGCTGTCTTGTGAGTTATTAATTAGTTCTCTGACGATTGTAACGATTGTGGATGAGTGAGGACGTTCGGAAACGTTTACACGAGAAGGGATTCCGTAGATACGATACCATTCTTTTTAAAGGAATTGTAAAAAAACTAGTAGTGTAACTTCTCATATTTTGTGTTGGATACCCTACAACCAGTCACACCAAAGAGTATCATCGACCTACCCAGTACTAATTGTACTGTAGTGTTGAATTTTGAAGAGCCTTTATGTGCTTTACAAACGATTTTACTCTACCGAAATTTCATGTTAAATGTATTTTTTCGGAATTTACCACTCAAAGTTTCTACGTGCCATCCTATTGATTGAAATTCCAATCACAACAACATTCTATTAACCATGAACAAAAACACCACTCTTTTGGTCACCGAAAGTACACAGCATAATCACAACATCAGAACTCAAAAGACACAATACACACATACCCACTACTTACTCAAACATTACTTCAATTAACGACTTGCAGCCAATCAAGCCATCAAATCACAGGCAGAACAGTGAGTTCTTAGAACAGACAGACAGACAGACACACGGATTAAGGGATTACTATCAATCATGGCAACAAATTGGTAGTTCTTCTGGTAGACAGGGATTAAATCGATGGTCTTTTGAAGGCTTACGATTGTATAAAGTAACAGTTATTGACATTTGGAAAAAGTTAATTGTGTAGTGTGTTTGTGTGTGTGAGTGAAACGTTAGTGTATGTGTGTGTGTGTGTATATTTAGGTTGATTGATGAGGTTTTATGAAAGTGTGGGAGACAATGGCTTGGACGGAAGTTCTTCAGACGGCTTGTTCTAGATAGCGGTAAGTTTTTTGGCAGACTGACCAATCAGATTTTTTTGATGGTCTTATATGCTACTAGCAGTTAACTCGCGACTTCGCCCGCAAAAACTGTGATATCTCGGCTATCATACATGATATACATGAAATGTATGTCCTGCAGCACCCATGAATAATGTAGCTTTCTGCCAGTAAAAGAACTTTTAGAATGGGATTAGTAGTTTCGGAGATTACCCCTTCATAACAACTTACTAACAAGTTTTACCTCTTAATAATAATAATATCTATTTTACCATTTTTGGGACATTTTACTTAAAATAATTAATTCTAGTCAAATCTATCCCTTCAAATCAGACTTACTTGTGACATATTAACGCCCATTTGTTTCAAACTAGTGTACAGCACAACAAATCAATAAAAGTGGTAATGGATCCCATGTTAAAAGAAAGATTTTATAATATGAAAAGAATTCTCATTAAATCATCAAGTTAGTGAACGAAGTCAGTGAAAGGATCTATCATCAGATATCATTTCATCATGAGATCAAAACAGCTGATACATGTGTAACAGAAATTAAAACTGTTTAGTAGTATCGCATCATAACATTAACATCTATCATTTTGACCACCAACGCGGTCCTGGGCAGGTCAATTATACTATCAGACAGATTTTACAATTTATTACCCCCATTCGTATTGTTTCAATTAGAAATAGAGAATTAAATGTATTCTTGGGACGCCCAAATTACTATATCGCTGTAATGATTTAAGATAACTTTCTATTGTATAGGTAATTTATATCAAAATATCAATAAGCATAGCCCCCGAAGCATCGTTGCTTGGCTCTTCGTCCCGCCTATACGGTGTAACGTGGTCCATTATTTTAGATATCGATTTGAATTTTCGTGTTGATAAGTCTACGGTACTTTCGTTGACCTCTGCTAGTATAATTATAAATTAGCAAACGTATAAAACTATTTATGTAAGCATGTAAGCAGCATCTGTGTTGGATGTGTGAATGGAGAACGAAACTTGATAGTGTGTAACACAGTTTGGTTCAGACTTCCGTCGCGAAATTAATACCCTGCTGAGCATTCACTAAAATGCTCGTCATACGTTATCGATATCTTGAAACGAAACGTTTTGTTTGATGTAAAAAAATATATCAATTGCGTCAGCGCATTGTCTCTTTGCTAAGCAAACTTACTTTACCATGATATCTATTCGAAGTCTATAGATCTTTAGAGCATTCACTGAGGTTTCTAACCTTAACAACAGAATATACTATAGCTATCTTTACTTTAACAGAACTAAGAAAGAGGATGACAGGCGACAATTCGAATATCCAAATTATGAATATCACACGCTTCTTCTGTTATAGGTATCTTTTACTGGTTTATTTATTTAACGTATGGTTCATGTTCAACCTGGTGTAAGAAACAATTTAGTGTTTTTTCACAAATAATTTAATTATGTCAGTATTTTAACAATAGCATTGTTAGAATGATTTGTTAATTTTCAACCTTTTCTTAAAAGTTGATACGTAAGTTTTACAGTTACGGAAAGAAGATGTCAAAGTTCTCTATCTCTCAAGACAAATTTATTCTTCTCTAAAATCGAACACTACTTCCGAGATTTATAATTACAAAGATAATAACTATATACTGAAGGTTGCTATCTAGCATTTATCTATCTACATGTATCTATCTATTGAAACCCGTATGTAGTATGTATGTAAGTGTAATTACTTTCATAATGTTCGCTACCTATAAAGTTATTTCGTCAATGTGTGGCGGCAATTTGCAAAATTATAGCTTTTACAGTGTTTGTGATTAGGTGTAACGGCTTTCATTAGTGTTGTGCCGCCTATAGCTCGATACGTCGGCTTTTGTTTGGTAGTATCGATACTTAAGATCGATGTTATCGCTGATTTTCTTGATAGCGGTTTTATGGGTTGAAACGAGTCTTTTGTCTGATTGAGAGGAATGATTTTCTTAATTGTTTGTTAGTTACTTACTTGATAGGTTTGAGCGTTGAATAGATTCGATGATGAATTATTTTGATATGTGATTTAAAAGATTTGATAAATACCATTGTAAAAACTTATCTAGACAAAAGTCTTAATCACAACATAAATGTTAAGATGGAGATTACTATAGTACTTTGTCCTGGAATTTATATACCTACGATGCTGTCCACAAACAATGGGTTACTAGTGATGTCCTGTTGTCTGAATGTTGGAGAAACTGATGGACCCTGCTGATGGTATCAAACCCATAGCCAAATTTTGAGTTGACTCAATTTAGAATGCCATCGCTACGCTAAGACGAAGAAGAGAGGAACGTGCGTAGTGACCGAAAAACTAACAACAAATCGGCTAACTTAGAAAGGCACTTAATAAACTAATACCCATCACTACTACACTACATCGGCGTTTTGCCTTTGGGAATGATTTTGTCGAAAGTATTTAAATAACTAAGATTACATAGTATATCGATTTAATGGCTCCACATGATTGACAGAGCCCATAGTAATAAAATTAAAAAGTGAACAATGTTTATGGTGTTACAAATTTTTCCCGTACCAATAAAAAATAAACTTTGTTGATTGGTTTGGAAGTTCATATACGTTAATTAAGATGATCTTACGAAACATTTATTGAATTTATTTTACATAATTTGCGTGAGAAAGAATGTTTGCTACCGGTTACTGTTAAGTCGTAAATATTTGGAAAAGAAAATTAGGCATTTGTGCATTTAAATCTAGATTTAAAACTGGTTGGTTCGAATAGATCTAGATGAGTTTATGGTTTTTTTTTTACAAATAAAATAAATCAACAATACAATTTGACAAATACGATAATTAAAACTAAAAACGGGGTATTTGTCTTTTTTTATACATTTTTATATCACCCGCAATAACTTCAGTGTATGGTGATCATGGTGCTTGTAACAGCACTGAAATATCGGGAACTAAAAATAGACAGTTAACATGGTAAAAATCCCGTTTTCAGTGTTTATGATAGTATAGTTTCAAAACTTTCACTATACTTGAGTCAAAATTACTAGTTCCATGGTTTTTTCTTAGTAGGGCCATTTGTTTTGTGTAGAACTCTATTAACAGAAGGATCAAAACTTTGAAAAAAAATTGCTTATTTATTCTTCCTACGAGTATCTTGCAAGACTTTCTGTGTCTCTATCAAACTGATTTCTAAGAATAGTTGACAGAAATATCTCACTTATTCATACTGTCAAAGGAAAACAGCATAATACCAACACAGGTTCCTAAGCAAATACATATTTACTTTAAGGCGTTGACTACCCAGACCAGCTTTTTCCAATTTACCCAAGAAAAAGTGGAACCTACTTTAATAACGAAGCAAGTGCTTTTCCTTACCGTTTTATAGTGCAGGCTATATTCAGAGTATTATAGCCACTAGTAAAAGTATAATGATGGATAATTACTACGAGTACGTAGCATGTTGGTCGTCTACTGTTTATAAGTTTCTTTTTTAGTGCAGTTTACTTTTAAATTTTATGGAAAGGAAAGAAAAGTTTTTTTTGGGGAGATAAGAGTGACAAAAATCTAAAAGAGGCCCCTGCAGTATTTGCGTAAAAAAAAACTACCTAACAGTTACCTGCCAAGTAATGCCGTGTTCAAAATGTTTAATACATTTTCCTATGTAGGTACACAAAATCTTATGCTCCTGTGTAACATACAGGAGCATAAGATTTTGTGTACCTACCTTCTTACATAATTAAAAAAAATTACATAAAATAATAATAAGAGTACAAATTATAGTAGGACGAAAATATACTTAGGATACCTGAAAGAATCCACAAGAAGTCTTGCATAAAACAGCTCTGAAGAATTTAGAGCTTGAGCGTAAACGAAAGCTTCAGAATAATACTCGCTATTTTTGCTATTGTCTTTTGTTAGTCGCGTGTATCAGGCTCTAACGGGTTTGAAAACAGTCTAATAAAAACTATGAATAAAAAATATTGAATGACTACCGACCGATCAACAAAATAACTCCAAAAAATTAAACCAATCAAAAAATCCCATCTATCTTCGAAAATCTAATTAACAGCTATTACAATATAAATTAAAACAATATAGCCTTCGGCATTCCAGTCCATATGTCACTATCTATCAATACCACCGCTGGACAAGTGGACATAGTTGGGCAATGTGACACCTTGCCGTGGTGGAGGTGAGTAGAAAGCCAAGCCACAATGAGTGGAAACTCGCGCATACCGCGGATTCAATTGAATCATTCTACCATTAATTATGTTGCTGCTTGTAGGGTTTGCAGAGGAAGCGTTAGTTGCCCTTCATTGTTATTATTTTTAAGTAAGAGCTATTGGAGGATTTTCTTAGTTAAATAATATAATATTGATTAGTATTACAAGTTAAGAAACGGTTAAGAGATTTATAACCAGAACGGAAAATTAATGTGGGAGGCTCATCTCCAATTTTTTTTTTGTAAATCTTAATTTGATTTGGCAAGCAAGCTTTAAATTATAAAAAAAAAACATGAATGGTATCAACGATACGCTCCTTGTACGTCACAATAAACCAATTAAAAGATGATATAAAGCGGAAAATCTTACGCCTAAAACCCTAATTGAAACTGTATTTAATCCTATTATTTATAAGATGTCCCATAAGATACCAAACACAGCTGTTAGACGAAAATAGGCCAAAAAGCTTTAGAACAACATTAATCACCATAAAAATCACATTTGATTTATGACTGCATTTAAGTGGCAAAAGGCCATAAAGCTTAAAATAAAAATGGCGGCAAACAATTTGACAGCTCGACGACGGAATGCATAAAATTGTCGTGCAAACATTGTATTAAGTGGAACGTGGCATGTGGGAGTCGGTTTTACGATTTTGTAGATTTTTTACAACATTAAACCTTGTATAAACTTCAGAATCAATATTCTTTATAGAGTCACCTTTTACAAAATCACTACGAAGTTGTTTACAACAAAATAACTAAATAAATGGTAATTAGCACTGCAAAAATAACATTACAAATTCTTTTGTCAAGCCTCCGCAAATGAGGTTCGAAAAAGAAACATCAAAAAACTGGCCGGTTGACATTTTTTCTGGTGTCGCTACAAAACTTATCAGTACCCGTGCACGTGAATGATTTTTAATTTAATTGTAATACTCGATTTTGTCCAACCGAGCGTATGAGGCAGCCCGGACGGACAGATGTCAATCTACCGCTAACTTTTTTATATAGATAATACTTTATAATGTTTTTTTTACGACACATGAATGGCCGGGTCTTGGCCCGCTTTTTGTCTTTTTATTGTCATGTGTAATGAATTAACGATAGACAAGAAATGATATCGGCATGTGAAATCGTTTGGACGTTTTTTATTGTAATACTTTAGTCACCTACTTAAGGTGACATTAGGAAGTTAGTTAGCGTTTGAAATGCTTTTAGACGGGTACGAAATTAATCTGTAGACAAAGCTTGTCTTAAAAGAAATGAGACATGGTTTAACTGGAATTACGATGCCAATCTGTAACGACTTGACAACGCTACTGCAAATATCTTAAGTGTCAGAAATAAAATAAACACTTAACTATGAGTTTCCAACTACAATAGGTGATTATTTTCCTTTTGTGTTTAACAATAAACGCCTAATTGCGAAACGTAAAGACAACACTAATTCCATTTTCTTTTTTGTTCCAGGTAAAAACGATAATTGTCACCAACGAGTTGCCGCCATAAATATAGAGGTCCCACTCTTATCTGCAATTTTCTATCAATTGTGCGGCCTAAGAACACATTTTCATAGAAATTATCCGTTCTACTCCCCTGTCCACTTTCACAGTGCTTCGTTCACACCGTTCCAGTTAACTCGCTTGACCACTCGCCTCAACCGGCACTTACATTGTAGTGGATCACGATTGTAACACGTCATTATCTGTGACTTGTATTTAAAGACGGCCTAATGAATTAATTAGAATTTTATTAGTAGCTTAGTTAGTTAATTCGTGAATGTCCCCAGTTCTTGACATAAGGCGTGTCTAGTTATCCCGCATGTTTACGTGAAGAAGTTAATGGTTTAATCTAAATTTAACTGCGTGTTTCGTCCGGATTGAGTTTTAAAACCGGGCTCCGTAGATTTTCGTAATTTGTACTTATAGAGCTTAACTTCAAGCTCGTTTACCTTTACGAGCTAGGAATATTTGCAACACCAATGATATGTAGAGCTTAAAATACCTCTTGCAACTATAAAAAGGTGTGTCAGTTTGTAAGATTTCGAAATATAAGGTCTTTTTTTTTTTTTGGTGGGTGGGAAATCATCATATAACCCCTCCCGCTCTTGGGCAGAGCGAAAGGGAGTGTCAGACTTCTACTGACTAAAAACCACCCATGTTCCTTCTTCGCCCTTCATGTCGAGGCCGCGGTATCCCTTGCGGACAACCCGCAGCCTAAATATAAGGTCTTGTTTCATCTCTTGTATCTTATCCAACAAAGTTTCGAAGACTTCATTTCAGTTTCTTCCAGATTAGTTAAAGGACAATGTTTTTTTTATGTATGGAATCCATGATACTTCTTGGTACTGCTTTTGTTGATTCTCCTTTAGAATGTGCAAATAACATATGCTCATTTTTTTTTTTAATAAAGGGATTAATCAACCACGTCTTGTTAAAAATGTCATTAGTAAACTGTTAAAAATACTAAACTGGTATTAGACAATGTTATTTCATACTAACAAAACAATTTAGCAACAACCTCGTAAATCGGCTCAACAATGCCCCGTTCAAACGCTCGCGCCAGTAACTAGACCTGCAAACACCCGCGGCTGTGCAGTAATCGACGACATCCGAGTTACGCGTTTGCGCAAGTCAGGCTTATACCATTTCCTTTGTGATTACGCCACTGCGCCAAGCAAGATTTTTCTCAACCAAACCAGTAAGTTCGCAGCAGGAATCTTTGTAGATTTTCTAAGACAGGTAGCCGGTTAATTATCGTTATGATTCATGGAGAATTACGTCTAGGGGAAAGTGTTGGGTAGAAGGAAAATTATTTAGCTTTTTGTTCGTGTTTTAATGATTGTGATTGCTGACTATGTGACGTATCCTGTTTGTTTTTTTTTTCTATAAATAGGGCAATTGGTTTAAATAGTAGGAAAACGATGTTTAAGTTTTGAAATAGACAGGATTTTTGCTCGATTAAAAATAATGGTTATTGACAACATAATCAAGTGGATTTTTCTTTTAATTGATAACACTTTTACAGCTCAATAGAGAATCTTGGAGCATTCAAAAGTTCGCAAGACCAGCATTAACAAGACTTGTTTAAAAAATGCAAACACGGTTAAAGTGTCTGAGAAGAGACAGGTTGTTATCCCATCGTGAACGCCTCAGTAATTAGTAGGTATGCCTGCCTGCATAACTTATTGCGGTATATGCGTAAAGTTTACAAGATTACTGACGTTGCATTTAACTGTACTCGGAAATGTCCAAAGGTACTATTTAGAACAATATTCAAAGATATCTTGAAACTTGGAAAGTTGGAAACGTGGGTGTTTCCATAGCGAAATTTTAATACCTGGAATCTTGAAATAGGCTGTATTCATTAGGGTCATCAACTTAAGAACAGAACAGCCTTTAGTTAGGTTGGGTTAAGTTTGGTTAATGTTTTGAGGTATTCCAGATAAACCATGAATATCGCCATAGTAAAAAAACCTTGCCTCCCAAACACTTCGAATGACACTTGTTTAAAATCTGTTGATCCTCTCAGATTTGAAACAAGTGTCGCCCTTGGATAGGTTAGGTTAAGTGGATGTAATTGTTTCAGGTAAGCCTCACAACGTTGAAGAAAGTTTAGTAAAAAAATCTTACTTACCAGACGCTTCGAATGACAACTTTTCCAAATCTGTTGGAGGTTGGGTACTTTTTTGCCTATTTTCATTTAACAGAACTAGCGGAATGTAGAATCTCTATAAGCACACCTTTATCAACCTCTTCCGGAGGTAAAAATTCCAAGATCTTCAACACAATCATCAAGCTATTTTTTTAAATGTAGACGTAAAAATTCCCAAGAATTTGGTCCATTATGGATACCCACAACAATGACCGTCTCGTTAGTCACACTTATTTCTCAGTAACCTCTATGATATTATACTATCGTTTTCCTTCTAGAAATCCAACTGACCATCGACCTCGTAAAACAAAAACCTATTGTCTGAGATAAAATAAAAAACTGGTGTACGAACCGGTTTTTTTCCCTTGACCAGTTTCACTAAAACTCAGCTGGACAAGACATTACACACGGTCAGGGGTCATTTTTTATTGGGTGCTGATTCTCAAAAACTAGGATTAAGTGGTAACTATTATCAAGGTAATATTTTAGATTCTTAACAGTTTATGTGGTTTAATTAAAATTCTTTTAATTTCATCCTTCTGTTTTGCGAATATTCTTGCCTATATTTTACTTAAAACTGCTAAGAATTTATTAATATTATGTTAGAATGTCCTAAACAAACGCGAGGAATTTCATAAATAAAAAATCATGTTCGAATTATTCATGTAGGTTTTGACCACTTTTGCCAATCACCTTTATTTTTATTTCCGGGTTTTATTTAATTTTTCAATCGCCACATTTTACATTCTAAAAGGTGCAATTGAAATAACCAAATCTCAAACTAGTTTGCCAAGAATTTAGAGTGCAACGGTTTAAATGTCTTTTTTTGGATTATTTTAAGTGCATTAGAAAAAGTAGGACATGCAAGATTGCAAAAATCTTTAACAATGATAAATGATGTTTATTTTACAAACACGTCTCTTTCTTAAAACTAGATGAATGAATTATACATTATGTAGGTATGCATAATGTATAATTCATCCTACTTTCATACATTCATCTACTAACAGTTGCAGGGTCATAACCCTGCAACTGTTACGCAGTTTGGTGAGTGCAAAATATGTAGAAAATGTTTTTTTATACCCGACTACAGCGAAGCTCAACGGGGGAGGGTTAAATGTGTTTGATTTATTTACTTTTTATACCTAACAATTCGTTACAATAAAAAACTGTAAGTTTCCTTAGATTATTGATAATATTTTATAACGATACAGTTTTAAACATGTACAACTAAAATACAGAGTAAAACCTCCAAAAACGTAACTATCACTCTTTCACTCATAGATTTACACCTACTTAAGGTAAGCTTTACCAAACTACATACATAATGTGTTTAACTGTGTATAATTTAGTAAGTACAATCAGTGCCCAGCATAATCTGACCCCTCGTAGAGGGCAAGAAGAAGAGGGCAAGTTGTGTGAGAAGAGGGGTCAGGCAATGCTGGTTACTGACTGTACATAGGTACACACAATGCGTTCGGAATTGTGTGATGTATTCATATTTATGCGCAGAGCCTTAACTGCGGTATCTGGTGGCTTAAGTATAGGCTGTAACAAATTCCAAATTAATAACTATTCCCTGGGCAACGGTGAGCGTCTTCTAACTTCTACAGGGCGATGTTTCTTTTCAAGTTAATTCGAAGTTAATTCATTTTTAATAAAAGTCCATACTGATGTTTTACTTTGATACCATCCATACAATATAATTATATAATACAAATATGGAATGCAATACAGAATTGAGTCTTGACACTACTTCCTTTTCGCAAATATAGTTTCGGATGGAGGAGAATGTGGTAGTTCTTCTAATAAAATAATAATTATCTACTAAAATATTTAACGGGCTATAGAACTCACAAATAAATACAAATGACTCCTGAAAATTTTAAATGCAAAAATGCAAAACCTATCCAATTATAATAAAATACCAGATAATTACTACCTACACGTTTTAAAAGGAACACATAATATCTAAGTATGTTATTAGGATGCTTGTATTTTTCATATTTGAATGATGAAAAAATTCCACTCATTAAGGAATATACGTATTTCTAACAAGTATTAAGAAAGTATTTTATAAAAAATGCTGTTCAATAAAAACAGCGGTTTCGTAAGGAATGCAGCACTCTGAAACTGCTATTATTGCTAATCATACTTAGATTTATTTAAAAAATAGGGTAAATGAATGAATTAATGCATAAATGAATAATTTATCAGATTCTACAATCTACAGTTGCTTTCATTATTAAAATAAGATAAGATCTGACTTCATTCATAAAACTTTTAGGTACCTACTTAGTTATTCAGATTTAAACATAAAATTATATCTAGGAAATATCAGTGGGTAGATGATCAAGGAACGTTTAAATATCAGCAACGGTAACATCATATTATTATTATCATCACAGAAGCAATTTTATTTTTCACTTTCTGAAAAACTACCTTTAAAAATATCTGAAATAAAGAAACACCATGTATTAAGCTCAGCACACCTGTTCAACCGGCCTATACGAATAAATAACCCAATCCGAGTGAAATTACTTTTGTCCACATCGCTAGAAAGCAGCACTGCATTGTACCTTGATTACAGTCCTTTCACAGATATATAACTTCTGACAGCTACAATCTAAAAGCAACCTTATATATAAGAACATAAAGATTATTTTAACGTGGGCAGAGTAATCAGTGTCAGCAATCCAAAAGCATCCTTATTCCTACAAAAATAAGGATCGCATGTGATTTGGACAATGATACAAAGTTAGAGGTAAAATTACTTTGATGGTACTGTAATAGACATTACACTTTTGGTAGCTATTCTCATTCGATTTACGATAACGATTCGATTCAGCAATCGATTCGTATGTAGTGCGTTCAAAATCGATTTACGTAACAGAAGTCGTGAAATTTGAAATTCGGGAGGGGTACTCTTAATTTGGATTAAGAAAAACGTTTTCTTGTTTAGAAGTGGCCGTTGCTGGGTCGTTGTTTTAATAACTAAAGTAACGATTAAAAACTAAAGATGATGTACATAGGTACCAGATACCAGAGGACCTCAAATAACGATCGCTTTCAAAGTGTTATCAAATGTAAATTATCATTATTAATTGTGAAACATACAAAAATATTTCGAAACGTTCAATTCGTTGTGAATATTTTCCACAATTTTTTTTTATTTCTTTGAACACTATTAACGCAGATACTTTTTCCAGTAGCTTCTGACAATCGAATATAATATTATACAGTTTTGACTACTTTCAACACATTGATAACCTGGACAATCAATAGTCGTGGCGGTGTTCAGAGTAAAAAAATATCAATTTTTCCTTGCCTTATTTAATACCTCCATAAATAAATGAAACTTTCCCGAGTGATTCATTTGCACAAATAAAAACGTTGCAACGTAAAAAAGTTCTTTGTACCCATGATGTTTCAAACTATTTTGAAGTTTCAAGAAACTCAATCACACTGAAAAAACAATTAATTAATGATATTGTCGCTTTAACACATGCTAATACATATTTCTCTTAACCACTATACAACTTAACACTGCCACTTTTACTAAACCCAACTACCATTTAACAGCAGTATATTAAGGACAATTTACATCCGTACGCTTAATCCGAGCACGTAGCTTATTAAAACATAATTCAGACAATGCGACGATATATATATTTACCCCTAAGTAGTTATGTACCACTTGCATTGTTCTAGGACATGAGATAAATCTTGCCATAAGTAGGTCGGAGTGGTGTGACCAGGACTAAGGTAGGAAGTAGGACGGTGGTTAGCGAAAGCGTAAATAATAACTTGCATTGGTATGCCATTTGTAGGTAGAAAAAGAAATAATACTAACTATTACTTATCTTGTGTACTGGGTATATAAGTAATGGTAGTAGTAGTGTGTGTTATGTGTATAATTAAAATAGTGTGGTTATTTACAAAAGGTTTCTATGATTTCAAAGGATGAAATAGGATTTGATTCATTACCTCTCAACTATAACAATGAAATGACCACAAATGCAAAACCTGGAATGAATTGATAATATAAAAACTATAATTTATAGGTGTAAGTAAGTAAATAGCAGAAAAAGAGAGAGAAAATAGCTAAAGTTTCACAACATACTCTACATATTAAAAAATGCAACAACCAAAAAAAAACCAATCGTCTACTGTCCCGATTAACGCTTCTTTCTATTACACTTTTTACTTCGAAACAGCAACCTGAATTAACAGTTAATACCGCTAGCTACTTCAGCTAAACGTCACTAAATAAATCCTAACAAAAACAAGACACCTGGTGACTCTATTCAGAACAAAATGTCATACGAATCAGATCGGATCTAAGCATCAGATCAACAATGCGCGCACCTGTTTCTTTATCTGTGCCACAGTACAAGTATTTGTATTCACATGCAGAATTTCAACTAGGAACAAAGGAGTGACCGCTGATGGTGAAAGAGTTATCGATAAATATTTAGAAAATACCCTAACACAGCCGAAAGGCTACCTCGTCACTGGGAACATTTTTTTCCTTCCAGTTACGGAGAGAAAAAGTTCCACCTTTTCCAGGTTTTCACATGCAAATCAGTTCCTAAGTTATAACAGTACCTTCAAAAGCTTCCACGATGATCCCAGGCCCTGCAGTCTGTACAAAGATAGCGATCGCTTTACGACAAAATTCGGTCGCAAAGCTATAACGATGCGGATTTAAGTTGGTAGCTAATACCGGCGGGTCGCGTCCGGCTCACGTCCACCTTAAATCCGCATCGTTATAGCTTTGCGACCGAATTTTGTCGTAAAGCGATCGCTGTCTTTGTACAGACTGCAGCCCCAGTACTGTTATGCAATGCATTAATCAGTACACTGTATTGTGTGAGTTTAGTGTACAGAATGCTTGTTTGAGGGCTTTGTACAGGGTCCGTTTACATCTTGAATGATTGTTATCAGGCTGTAGAGTAGGGTAATTTTGTGTAAAGGATGTGCAACTGGGGATAAATTTAGACTGCGCGGCTGCTGCTAATAACTTTCTGATGTAAATAACACATTGAGATTATAGTTGTTTTACTGTTTCTGTATACTGTGTCGGCGGTCAGTTTGACGCACATGAACTCAAGCGCAGTCGATGTGCCCGTATAGATAGGTGATATAGTGTAGTGTAGATGTATGATTATAATGTCGCCGGGTGCGGGATCATTTTGTTTGTAGGTTGGTTAGGTATTCTTGTTTTTTTTCTCTAATTAGAAGACTGAGATGTGCTTATTTCATTGTACCCACATTTCGCCAGTTGTTTTTTTTTTTTTTTTTGAAAACCTTACTCCTCTCTAGAAACTTCACCTGTATTAGGGGTGCGTTTACAAACATTTAAACTCACATACACAAACAGCCAGACTCAGAACAACCACTTTAGGTTTTTCAAATATTAGTTCCATCAAACCCGCGAGACGTAGCGTAGCAGCCAATTTCTGAGCTACTGTGCCAACCGTGCCGTCATGTTTAAGTCCCATGTATATCTCTATTGTCATGTTAAACTCTATTGTCACCAACCGTGTCTCCTATTATTACAATATAATTGTTGAAAACTAGGTTGCATTCAGCAGCAGCAATTTTACTATCTTACTAGCCATTCCACAAAGGCTTTCACAAAGTGAGAGTAACTTAAGTTTCAAAGGCTTAGTAGCTCATTAAAGGACTTACTATTGGTAACTTAAACCATTCGTATCCAAACATCGAGGTCGTGCATAAGAAGTCCAGTTCCCACGAATCGAATTCCATTCTTGCCTACAATTCTGACCACCCTAAAAAGGTAAGCAGCGCAATGTTATCTAGCCTTGTTGACTTCATCTTCAAGGCTACAATAGATTTTATTTGAAAGGTAAGTGTAGGCAATACAACTGGTTTATAGGTGACACTCAATTAAAGTCACTTTGTTTGTTTCATAAATCATAGAATGATGAAATTAGATCCGACCTGATTTAATTGAACAAGTATTGAGCAATTGCGGTAAAGTTTGATGATTTTATGGGATTTGTTTGGAATTTCTAGGTAGCAGACAGGTGTCTAGTTTTGTGACGGGTAAAATGCTGATTTTTATCATCAAAATACTCATATTATTACGTAAAAGATCTTTTATTGAATGATTTCCGACTTTTTCGGAAATCATTCAAAAAACCGTCGGTCAAACCGTCATTGTCATCGAACTATGACGGTTTTACCGACGGCTTTTTGAATAGTTTTAAATTTTTTTTTACTGATAAAATTCTTATGGAAAAACCTATTAACTGACCATCGTCGTTAAATAGTTATTGGGATTTCCCATCAGGAATTTCTCAGTAGCAGTTACGGAGTCTAGAATTGTGCCTGACTTAAGCTTAACTTCGTTGATGCGGTGTGCGTCGCTGCGTGCTTTCGTGCTCGCAGTGTTCGTTGTTGCGGGCATTCGGGGGCGTGTGATTCGGCGTGGTGGCTTTCGGGATGACGTATTGCACTCGTAGTTTAGTTTTATGAATTGTTCTTCTGACATTCAAAAGTACCAGTAATGGTTTAATTGAAATAAATGCTTTGACTTTGACTTTAACTGGCAAAATGTGGGTGTACTATCAGGTACACACCTTTGTCTAATTCCTAGTGAATTATAAGTGTGATGATAAAGTTTTAAAAATAACTTTGCTCTGTATTTCTTTGTGTCTAGTACAACAACGTCTTCAGGATGCTGATGCGACTGCCTCACTATTGTAGTACGTCTGGAATGTTTGCGGAAGCACGAACGGACAGCTTCGTTGTGGTTATAAGAAAGAAGGTAGCCTCCTTGTTATGGCGCGTGCGAGGCAGTGGCAACGGTATCCTGCAGATGGTTGTGTCTCGTACGGATTGCCCTATCCAGAATTAATGGATGCATCATGATGGGTGTTGACTAACATAGTACATAATATAAGAATTTACTAACACAATAGTTGCAATAATTTATGTTTTTGTATTTTAGGTATTTATCACTTTATTTTAATTTGTATATTGTAATTGTATGGTTTAATAATTTGATTTACATTGAAGTTGTATGGATTATTTTTATCTGAAATAAACTGATTAATTAATTAATTTACCATTTCAGTAAACAGCTGAACAGGTTGCAAGAAATTTCGCACAGGAGATCCAAGACCTTTTTGTCTCGACCTTCCTGCGGGCGAAATCACGAGCAAAATCTATAGCCGCACAAATCTAATATGAGATAAAACAAAAGCCGAACTAAATAGAACTCCAATAATTACAACAATTCCTTTTAATTAAACGAGTACAGGTGGCCACTGGCCAGTGTTAATACACCTTCTCTTTTGATTTACAATTCACCGCCGGATGTGGTATTACCGACAATTAAAACATATTCAATGGTAGTATATAGCCTTCTAAACTTTATTATTAATGCCTGTGAAATTAAAAACTAATCTTTTATGAAGAAGGTTTTATTATTTTGTGGGATGTGTTATTGCTACCTGATTGCGTCGATGCACGAACAATACGAAAATAACTTACTATTGAACAGTGGCTCCAGAGCTCGATTTCCCGGCGAAAGTTCTACTCTAAATTGGTCGGCTGAAATAATAATTGTGCCCTTTGATTGATTAATGGCAATAGATTCGTTCTTTGTTACAAGAGACTTAATAAATATGGTGAAATCTGTACAAGGGTAATTTTAAATTAAAAATTAAAACCAGAGCTCACCTTTCATCATCATCTGCCGAGACTTTACCCAACCATATCGGGGCGTGTCACCAGAGTAGCTAAATACCAGTATCTTAAATGGAGCGACTGCATTAGGACTCGGTAATAAGATACCACAAATCTTACCTTTACGCTTCCTAAAATGAAGAAATCATACAAACCAACTCAGCTATGGACAGGATATGAAATTAGGCATATAGGCCTAATGTCTCAAAATCCGGCCCCATACAAAAACCTGCGTAACACAGGACACACACCTACGTACATTAGAAAACAATATCGAAGGCTTACATAACCACGTGAGCAAGTGTGTCTCAATCTTGTCGCGAGCATTATCATAAATCTTGATCAACATCTACGCTTAGATGTTAATGGGACCCCTCGATTTATTAATGCACCATTCATTTGTGGAATGTTGACGACCGCTGGTCCAGGGCGCTGAGTAGATAGTGGCAGAAGCCCAGGTTTGATCAACGGATGAAAGCGTACGCATACATAGACACAATTCGACAGCAGATCGCAGGTTAGTGCTGAGCGGGCTAAACGTAATACGAGTTTTAATACAAATTCAAGTTAATTTATATGGTTACGAATAATGTGTTTTCTTTTCCATTCAGCCAAAACTACGGTTTGGAGCTCCAACTTTCCGACCGATCTTTTCCTTGACAATAAAAATATGTCTATAGATTGTTTATTTCTAAAAAAATTGCTTTCAGTCTGGTGTAACCGTTACTGGCATTCGGTGGAAAACTTGAAGATAGTTAGATTGCTCCGAAAGTATGCGTCTGTTTCTGTGTGCGCCTTCTGTGGCCTAGCTATTCCGTGTCCAAGCGTTCTATTGTTATCTCGATTCTCTGATAGTTATTACCTAATGAAATTTCAGGGATCGGGTTAGTATTAATTGTTTGTATTCATGTATTTTATGATATTTTTGGTTTATGATGTTTTGGACGGTAATGGTGGTCATTAGTGATAAATTGGAATTTACAGTATTGATGGGAGTTAAGGAACGCCTACTGCTATCATTATAAGTAGCTGTTATGTTTTCTTCGTTTGACGTAAATATGCTTCAAGAGATGCTTATGTTAAGATTGGTTAGCGATAGAAAAAGAAAATACAAACTATTCTATACGTTCATGGTATTATTAAATTTATTGGTAGACATTGCTATTGTCGAACAATACGTTGCTTAAGTAACTTAAATAGTTGTGTAACTGCTCCTTTAGTCTCGTGGTCGCTAGAGCGACTACTCAGCGTGAGACCCTGGCTTCAAATCTCGAATTGGACAAAGGATTATCTAGGGTTAGGTAACAGTTTGGCCTTTAAAGTTGATGAAACAACTAACACACTCAAACGACTCAATATGAACAGTTCTTCACTATATCCTATTACAGTGAGAGCACATATTGTCATCTTACGATTTAAGTCTTTCATTTTGAAGCAATAGCCATGAATGCAGAAGAAATTAAAGATGGTGGTATCTGTTGCCAGCCAAGGAAATTCCTCACACAAAATGCATTTAAAAACCTGTGAGGTTGTGACTAAGAAACCAAATAACTGCTTCAAGTATTCGTTTAAATAAATATAGTAATTACGTGTTACTTAAGCATAAATGACACTTACAACAATGTATGTAATCAATTTTATGGTGTGAGATTTGTTACCTATAGATATATGAGATGTATGTAAGGGTGCTTGCATAAAGATACAGGTTCCCAGTACGAGCAAGTCGGTATAGATTAGTGCCGATCGGGTCTATGGTCCTTTTCTTTCTGTATGAGCTCGCACAATTAGGCCACGGCATAGATCTGTGGAATACCTATTTTGCAGTACAATTTTGAGATCGCCATGGCAACTGCGTAGTGAGAGTGTACGTGGTAATAGGCCCGCCATTACATAGGACATATCAGGTGCTATGTGAGTGTACTATTAGGAACACCTCTGCCTAACCTTACGGGGATTACATGCGTGATGTTATATGTGTTGTCGTGTGATCTTAATGTTTGTACTGTAAAATATCGTGCAGGAAATCTGCCGGATAGCTTCGTTTGAACTAAAGAAACAGATGCAAAACGACAACAACAGTAAATAGTTGATACTATTCTTCCCGCGCCGCCTTTACCATACCTACTGGAAGCCTACATCTTTATAAAAGCACCCTATGAATGTATGAGTTGTATGTGATGTGCATGTAAAGATGAATGCCGAGTGTTTTAACTTGACCTTCAATTAGTTATGTTTATTGTTCAATGTTGGTTTAAGGTATAGTGATTTAGGTTCACTGAGAAAAAAATAAAAAGATTAAGTCATCCGTCAGTGATGGAGTATTGTTTTCGAGTTCCATAAAAAACTTCTTTGTTGCTTTGAGCACGAAATCTATCTAAGATGATGCCATTAATTTTAAACTCTATGTCAACTTATGTCGAAAAGAAAATGGAATAAATTATGGCGTGACATCAGACAAGGGAGAAGGAAAGAAAAAAACGTATTTCGCCAACCCCAAGTAGATTAGGATAAAGGCAAAAAGACGACCATGATGACAACTTTTGTCGAAAAGCTGATGACAATGACTACAATACGACGAAAATTTTCTTTCTGACGGTGAAAAGCCTAGCCTAGGACGATCAAAGGTAGTTAAAAGACTTGCTGTTATAGACAGTATGGCATGGCATGACTTGATACTGTTAAGAAACCGTCCGAGTCGAATCCCTGATACTTATGAACACACCATCGTCCTAAGTGAGCCTCACAAACATAAAAAAGTCAACAATACTAATTATATTTTCCAAAAATTGTTTTTTGACACATACCATTAAACATCAAATCACATTTATTATAAAACAAAGTCCTCCGCTGCGTCTTTCTGTCTGTCTATCTGTTCACGATAAACTCAAAAACTACTGCACTGATTTTCATGCTGTTTTCACCAATGGTTAGAGCGGTTTTTGAGGCTTTCCTCGAAAACCGCTATTAGCATATAATTTGTCAAGTTTTTGACATCGAAGCCGCGCGCAAAAACATACATAATAAGACAAAGCATGATCAGATCATACAAAACTTATCTAGTCAATCTGTCTACCATACACCAATATCTTTGTGAAGCCACAATGCTTGCGTAACCGCCTACCTGCCGCGACGTTTAGTCCAAACAAACAGAGCTCAACAAACACTATGCGCTGTCAGCTCCCATTGTCTGTGTGTTGTCAAACAACGTGGGATGATGATGGATGACTTACGCCTCTCCGTTAGTTTGTAGTGATTTTATAGGCGTTTATGGGTTGAAAAGTTGATTTTCTTACACATTTTATTAGTTATTCTTAACAAAAATTTAATACTACACTTACATACATCACATCTCAACCAAATATAAAAACTAAACTAACAACAATCTATAAAAGGGCATTGAAAACTCCTCCTCAACGTTGTCAATGAAATTCCTAATTTAATATTCTTAATCTGCAGAACAATTTCTCACGAAACCACAATGAAAATTAATTAAAATTATGCAAGATCTACCTAGCTGACATTGTCGTGTATCGTCAAAATTAACGTAGTCAGCGTAACCATTGTCAACGTCATAATAATATTCTGTTCAGAAGGAAGTCTTTCCAACTTCTATTTATGCTATTGTTAAAGAGCAAAACTGCATTACATCTTCCCCTCCTGATCGACATGCCAATGACTTTCACTTTTAATTCTAAAAGCTGGTCCGTTTCAATCGCTTTTATCCTATTCCGTGATTGTTCAAGGTAACGGGCGACGACGGAAGAAAGCCAGGTTGGTTGAAGTCTAACTGCCGCACTCAGAGAGCTTTAATGATTACTTAGGCCATCACTTAGTAAAGGTTTTGATAGTTTTGTCATACAAAAGTAATATAATTATGTCAAATCTTTACTAAGTGACGGTTTAAGTAATCATTAAATATCTCTGAGTGCCGCAGTTAGATTATTATACGATTTTATCTGATTTGTTTTTCCTGTCAGATGTCACTTTGTCACTTAAAGGAAATCATTCGAAGGTAACAAAAAAGTAAACCACTATTCAAAAGTTTTTTACGCAATATCACAATAAATTCTCAGAGATTAGCGTTTCCTTGAACATATTGGTACTTAGGAGCCACCAACAAACCGCTGAAGGAAATACCAATCAACAAAGTACTCAACATTCAATAATATCTAACAATAACACACTAACAGCTTTCCATAGAACAACAACAATGCTATTTGCCACATCTGAACGGACCGTCTTTCCCAGCGCACTCACGCGCAATTCGTACGCACACTTGTAAGCTTTTGTCTGCCCACTGCCGCTGGACAATAGCGTGATGTCATAGAAGGGCCGCGTACGAGTACAAGGATTTGCGCGAAAATAGGTGTGATGGAAGTGGCTTGTGAATAAATTATTTACTTTGTATGGGGCAGTCTACATTACGGATCTAACTCAAGTAACTAATATTTATCGGTTTTCCTCTAGCTTTACCTATAGAGCATGGTCACTCATCTGTTTATTATGCTAAGCAGCATAATTAAAGTTTAAACTGCTGAGATAACAGGCCTCCTCACTGTGAGCCACAGTTCACAGCCAGTGTGTCTTATCCAATACGAAGTCAAAACTCTTCAAATTGCCATTCCTAGGACTAGCCGGTTACGTCGCGTTATTGTTCTTCATCGTTAACGATGGGAGTGTTGGTGATCTAGTCTTCTAAAGCCTTCATTACTACGTACAACCTCAACAGTGTCAAGATTTAAATACAGCCACTTCTAATATCTTTAAGTCAGCAATGCCACACAAGTTTCAAGTGCACACGTGTCGTAAAACCAATGTTAGCGCGCAGCCATTCCGTCACCTCACAATGCGGCCGCCAGCTCTCTGTGTAGCTCGGTGGATTTATGGGGCTCTGGTACTCCGCGGCTTTATATTACCTTAATTGATTTGTGGATTTGATAATATATAAGCCATTTTAAGATGTTGAAATCTGTTTTAATTGAACGTGAATAAACTGTTTATAAAAATATTTAGCTAATAATAATTATGTATGTATGGTTCGCCGATAAACCGACCACGTTGATTATATTTGGGCGATGCAAAAGACGATGAGAGAAATAAATAATGAACGAACTAAAACATTACTCAGTCTTCCCTGACGAAGAACCGGAAGAACGGTGTGTGATCAATTAACAAGTACTGAGCTCATTCTAGACTCACAGTTTATTCCACTCGAAGGGTGAAACAATAGAAAACAATCAGAACTTTCTATGTTCTACGCCCATTATCAAAACAGGAAATATGACCACTGGGATATAAATATGTCCTAGCAACTCTAGACAGATGAATGACCAATTGTGTTACAGTAAGACCATTTTGTAACTATGTAGAAAATTGAACGTTATACAAATTATCTTGACGGGACTTGAGAAGGAAATTGTTTCTAACAATGTATTGATAACGGTAGCTAGTATACTTGCTTTGGATAATACCTTCCTTATTAATAGTAATCTCTTTATCGTTACCCATTTTATGATGAGATCTACCCAATGATGACCATGAACGACCCATGAAATAGATTACGATGGTAAATTTACAACTTTTAGATGCATTCATTCGAGTGGAGAACATAATCCACAACTTTTACTTCGAGGGATTCTGCGTAAATGGACTTATTTTTGGTTACTCTAGAAGATATGAAGTAACCAAGACCTAATAATTTAAATTCAGAGGTAAAAAACACATGTCAAAACGTTACCTGCAGAACCGTCCTTCGAAACAATCCTTAAAATCAAAACGCCCAAATTAAGCATTTCAAAACTCAACCGCTCAATCAACGAAAACCTGGCTCCTAAAGGCTGGCAATTTTGTACGTTAGCCAATATTCCAATTACAATCTTTCCATCGCGTAGCCTGCTTCAAATCACAATAGAGGTATACAATCAACAACGAATTAGACACTCAACTTGATCGATCGGTCGAAATCAAACAATCAACCAAATCTGTTTATTGACTATGGAAAATCGCAAACTACCTCTATAAAAATGTATGGACTTGTGTGACAGGGTTGCCAGTATTGTTGTGAAGGATGATGATGATTTATGGGCTTTATGGAAATAATATTTCTTCAAAGGAACCGCTGCTAGAATTAAAATTGATATGACTAACAGTAGCTGTGGCTCTAATGATGTTGGAAAAGATACATAAAAACATTCAAATGATAAAAGTTGGATACTCTGAAGTGCTGTATTTAAAGCCGTAGGTCCTTTAAAATGTCAATCTGTGAACTGACAGAGCATCTAAGAAACAACGATGACATATGGATGGACATCATGATACAATGTAAAAAAAAACAACTAAAGCAAATACTAAGATCTACAAGCTCCAGCTGCCTAGTCACTCTGGACACCAATACTAACAAGTAATTTTAAAATCAAGCTGTCTATAAATCTCTCAAAAGCGACTTAATCTCATCTCCTTACATCAGCAATCAAACCAACAAGAAAAGAAACGCAGCCAACCCTGCAATGCTCAATTTCACAAACCTAACAAATAAAACCGCGGTAATTTCCCCAGAAAGTGCGCATCGCCCTAATGATAGTTTATAGCGTAACTGTACGCGTGCGGCCGGCGCAAGAGCATCTACCAATTATAATCAGGAGCGATTCGTGGGTTATTATTTTCATGCCCGATTTGAACGTGTCCGTTTTAATACGTCACGATTGTGATGAGCGTTTTTGGGTTGGTATTTTTTACTTTTTGTTGGACAAAAACCGGATTTTTAAACGACGCGGCATGTAAGGTTTTGATTGAAGTATTACAGGTTTGGCAATGCGAAATAGATTGCTATGGTTGGTATTGAAGGTGAAAGTGGTAATTAGAAAATTAAAGATGATTTTATTTACACTCAAGAAGACATAATTATTTATTTAGGTATGCTAAAAAATGTTTCCGTGGGATTACTAATTGTTAGTCTTTGCGTAATATTTCTAAAATTCGACATCACAAACATAATTATAATTATTAGCAAAGTTTGGTTTAAAATCGAGTGGAAAACCGGAGTTGTGTTCCAAATTAATCGTAGATTTATTAGTCGACAAAATAAATTAATAGGTATGCCCTGTTAAAAAAGTCTTTCTAATAACCAGCTACTAGAAGAGACAAAAACAAAGTGAACGAAGTCACAAATCCCCACACTAATTACTTATAATTCCTCTCCCACAAGAAACATACCCGTTACCGATGTCTAAACGAAGCCGCAGATCGAGCGGTATTTTTCATTTTACTTCACAATCACTCTGAACCGGTCCCTGTCCATCCAACAGCGTAGGACGTCCCTTATCTACAGCGACTTGAAAACTAGAATTGTCGTTGCGCAAAGTAAATTTAGATTTCAAAAAGAGACTGGCAATACGATAATATTTAAAGGACGCGCTTTTAAATTTATTTCTTTGGTGGAGGAAAGGTTTTTGAGTCGTAAAAGTCGGGAAAATGGATGGCTGTCTTTCTTAGAAGGCGTTGCGTTTGCAATTTGTCATTGGTTTTAGTGCGTGGAGTAATTAATTGGAATTTATGTTATTTTAGATGTTTATCTGGGTGGTCTAGTATTTATGGTAGTCTTTTGTTACTTACAGCAATTTTATTAATTCTCAAGTAGTTGTGAAGCAATTGGTTGAAGTCTTACAGTATGTCACAAATATAATTTTTCTTTTGTGTTATTCTGTAGTCGCCATGATTCAAACCCACCGCATGTCAAAGTAACATTAAATCCTCCATGTATGCATCCATCTTGTAAACTATACACAAGATTAATCTCTGATAATTTAGACCAATTTTCACTAAACAGATACAAGGATTCCAGTCAAAAACATACCTCGAATCTCTGACAGTACTATACCTATACCTAGGCCCAACAAAATTTATCTGCAAGTAATTCTGCCTTTAATAACCGTTGCGCCATTGACGGGACCAAGCTTTACTCAATCGAAGGCCTGTCCCAAGTCAGTTGAAGAAATCAGGTTTCTAAAGTGATCGTCCGTTTTCTAACGTCCATACTTAATTGTTTCAGGTACGTAGTTTATATCGCATCAAAAGGCAACTAGTTGGAGTCGTTTTAATATTAATTAAACTGTCTGAGAGGATGGAAAACAAGCATAGGAATGGTTGAGTATACTATTGCAGCAATGCATTGTAAGTAAACTGAATATGTGTAAATCCTTCTAAAACAAAGAATCGTTATTTTGTGTTAGAATTTTTTTTTTTTTTTTTTTTTAAAACGTTTAGTAGAAGGATTAGTATATTTTTGTAGGGCAATATTTGATTTTTATTACAAACGTAAACAGCTAAATCCGGAACAACTACCAGTAGGCCATACAAATATTTATTCCGTTCGGTAATCGAACCCGCAACACTGCGTTTCTTGTGCCGTCATCAGTTTAAAAGAGACTGTCCCCAGAATTTGTTTCGGTGCTTCTCCTCATCATCATTCTCTTGCACTTATCATTCGGTGTTTCTCCTCTTAGTAATGAAGCTTTTTACTATTAAATAAGTTGGTAGCACGAATTTATTAGGGATTCTGAGTCGTTGGTAGGAAGGCTAGGTACCAAGAGATAGGCGATAATAACCTGTCATTACACGGAACAGTTTATCAACCCACCACCCACGCACATTTGTGTTCAACACGGTTACTTCGAGTAAGTAGAGCTTTGACATTTACTATAAATTTACCCAACACCAATGATCATGAAAGACTTTGATATTTCAGCTTTCTTATTTTTTGTGAAAATTGGTATTAATGGATATCAAATTAAAACTTTTAAATCAGGGACCTATTTTCTACAGTAATAACTATCATGTTTGGTTCTTTCCAGAGACTACCATTCTATTCCTCTTTTTCACATTAATAAGGGTTTTATTTGAGTCTTTTCACGCAATGCTGTAAAACAGGGAATAAAACTATAAATATGGACCATTCACGAGTTATCGGCGAAGGTAACCATTGTGAGGAAACCGCATTAAACCTGCGTGGTGTAGAACAGCCCGCTCCGTCTCTCAGAGACGAAGCCACTGTTGCCAACAGTGAGAACATCTGTAACAAAAAACTAGCAACATTAAACTCAGTTTACGCAATCCCAATAAAAAACAGATTACAAAATTAGGTATGCGACTAAAGTACAGCTTCCAATTAATTAAATCAATTACCATAATTTGACATAAACAAAGATCTTGAATGAAATATCTTGGCTTGAGCAACTTGTGCTATTCATTAAAGAGAATACTCCAAGATAACTGTTACTTTCTATATAAAGCTGCAGGCCTCTTACCGGTTTTCTAGGAACATGGATAGCCACATCAGTAGTTAGTTTTACCACCTCATATAAAATCTTACGCATCATCACCTCCTTAGCCTTTTCTCAGGTAAGTAAGCTGGGTTAACTTCCAGTCTAACCAGATGCAGTATCAGTATTTTACACGGAACGACTACTGACCCCTGTGACTAGAGTACCTGTGTTTAAAGATACAAGGAAAAAGTTAATAAGAAACATATTATATCCATACTATTATTTTAAATGCAAAAGTCTCCGTTCTTGCCTCCTTCTTTTTCACAAATTAACAACCGGACGGACTTTGAATTTGGCATAGAGATGACCCATGGCCTAGATTTAGGACATACGATACTTTTTATCCCGGTAGCACACACATGGGTTAGTTTCCGACCACAATACGAGCGATATAAACAAGTTGACAAATGAAACATAATTTTAACTATTTCAACGAAAAACCAAACCACATCGATTCAATCCTATCTAATTATTCCGTAGAAATAATTACAATATTCTCTAAGCTAAGCTTCCAATGGAAAAACAGCGAGGTTCGCTCTCGCAATGTTCGTGTTCGTCCCGCAGTTGTTCGATTCGGATTAGCGAATGAGTTTACCGGCTATTAGTGCGTGATTTATGACGTGACTCGCAACGAACGGGCCCGATGGACCGGGACGGCGCTGCGTGAGATCTAGGGGTAATACCGATAGATATCGATACTTGATCGGTTGTCGATAACGCAGTAGCGGATTGGATGTCGATAAATTGAAGATTAGATTTTTGATAGGTTTGTGATTGTATTTTCTGGATTGTTTGGTGTTTTATTTAGATTAAAGTTAAACAGGCGTATTTTTGCTAAACAATGAGGTATTGTAATACCACCACCAACCTCGTTGCAACACTTCATTACATTTCTATAAAGCAAAATAGTTTATTTTTACTAATTTACTACTTCGAGCTTTGGTTGCTTACTTGCTTAGCGATTTTGTACACTACACTAATTAATTTTCAAACACCCTTAAGCTTTACAACAAACAATAAATCAAAGTTATATATTCAAGTAGGTACAATTTATCAAACCACAAAAAATGCCAATTAATAAAATAACATGCAAACTATCGACACTGTCCCATCCCTAGCGGCCCACCGACCGGTACAGGTGCGTTAGGTTCTCACCGCTGCGCGTACGCAACACACACGACGATTTGTCCGCAGATAACCATCTCGGGATCGCCACTTTATTTGTCGCTCGCCACGAACCGCGAACTGACCAGAAATTAAAACGAGGCCGTATTTCAATTCAACGTTTTCCTTTTTTCAACTATGGTGAAACGAAAACGAGTTGCCATATTTTTTGTTTTTGAAAGTAATTTCAAAGAGAGGTGCGCAGTTTTTGTTGTAGTTTTTTGTTTTATCGAGGATTAGAAATGCAAAAACGTTTAGAGTAATTTAACATGTTTAACTTATGAGAAGATAAGATAGAAAGTTTTTAATATACGACGGATTAACAACTTTTACTCGGATAAAATCTTTGACATTACAACTTCATTATGAATCGTCTATCTCGACAATAAAAATCTTTGTATCATTAAAAAGATAAACATTTCAATAAAACGTATATCGAATTTAAAACTAAAACGACGTACTTATTAATCGAGTTCCAGTCCTCTGTCTCTATCATGTATCTAATGACGGTGCTGTCAAACGTCTAGAAAGCACTATTAGCCGGAATGATTCAATTAAAATGAGTTATTGACCATCGATATTTATCGTACCACTTGCTTAAAGTTGGTACGTAACTATTGAAATTAGTTACGATGTCTTTCCCTTCCCTATCGCGGCGTCGATATTTTTTTTAAATGTTTTTATTTGCATATTAATTTACGGGCTAATTAATTGTCGTATGCATCTGTGCTGCGGGCCCTTTGAGAAGTTTTAGTGTGGTTATAAAAATATATAGGTGGTGGAAAAGCGTGGTGAATACGGCAAACATAATCTGGGTAGGTTTCGTCAAAGTGTCAAGTGAGAGCGCTGATCATAATCTTTATGTCATCATCAACTTCCGCTAAGTTTCATCTCGTAATAAAAGATTTTTGTTATTGCTGTTTATGTAATTAAGCCGCGATTTATTAAAGATTTTATTTTATTTTTATATTTATTGAATGTAAATATTTCGGTAATTCTAATCAGTGATCTTTAATGTAACATTGAACTGGGAATGGCATTTTTGGATTATAAAAATGTTATGAGAAAAGTTTTTCTCACGGTTGTATGGCATATTTGAGCGTAGTAAAATGTAAGAGCTTAATTTTGGTATTTAGAGAACGTTCCTGACTTTTGTATTTATTTTATTGCATATGCAGGAGAATTTAAAACTAGATTGCATTTACATACGTATTTTAGCTCCTTGACTTACTACTCATTTATTTTGAATACAAGACTCAAGTCTACCTATACATAGAAAAAATAATGAGCAACAACCAGTTTCATACCTATTAATTAAAAAAATATTTAAACCTCCAGGTGATCTAGCCATCAACATTGTATTGATCTCATCTCTACAAAGACATGCTTATCACTTTATCAAAATACCTGCACCGCTACTTAAAACTAATTATGTTACCATACTCGAAGTTACAGGTTAATAAGCGATTACAATAGTCGAATTTATCTTGAGACGTATCTCGAGATGCTATCTCGGTAGGAGTACAAAGCAAACATGGTGCGGATGACCAGACCTGTATCTGTGACATTTATTCATAGCCCTGACTATGAATTTTAATAATAAAAATTTAGAAGGTGTCAATTTTTTCTTGAGGACACAATGATTTATAAATAAAATGGTGAAGTTGAAATGTTAATTAATAAATCATTAAAAGTCAACTTAAGTATTTGTTTTTATTAATTTGTGTGCCAAAGAGCCGATGATTCCTAATAAATACGTAGTTGTATACCGTAAGACAATTATTTACTGCTTCTACTAGTTTAACAAAAAATGTTGATAGTTTTTATAATAAACTAATTCCTACACCACAAAATTAAAATTCACAAAACGTATCATTATTATATTAATCAAACCACAACCGCTACCAGCAAAATTAATCATCAATTTAAATTCACAAACAGATGCATTTAATAATCCAAACATAAAAAAACACGGACTTAGAAAATAAAGTAACAAAAAAGTTTATTCAGGAATAGAGCAAAAACTTGGAAATTAACAAACAGAGCCTCAATTGCAAAAAAACTTTAAAGGGGTAAGAACACTCATTATGAATTTATGACTTATCTCAACAATCAACATAGAGAAAACAATGTTTAAACAATCAGTTTATAATACCCACTGCTGAAACACATACCACTTTGTGAAAGGATGTGTAGCATAATCCACCACGCGGGTCTATTCAAACAATAAATTAATATCAGAAGCTGCACTATAGACTAGGCAGTGTAAAAAATTATGTAGAAAGTAGTATGACAACGCACACTAGTGCGCTCGCCCGTTGATTAGGCGGCTGTGTGAACGAGGCACTGGTTTAGAGTTAGTAGCTAGATGAGACTTACAATTTTTAGTTGAGCTGAGGCATTTAACTCTTTTAAGCCTTTTGTCTTATATGCAAGAATGAATATGCATCTTCTGGGTCAGCTCGTTCTATCATAGACCTTATCCATTGGTTTTCATCAGGCGTGTTCGAGGTCAAGAGCAGACCTATTAAGTAATAAAAAAGAGTGTGATTTGAGGAAGAAACAGAGAGTAATTTATCGCGTAGGTTAATTATAAGATAGGTTTAGATTAGTGGTTAAAAGAGGAAAACTGATTTTCTATAACTTTTAATTTTCGATTTACTAAATAATAATATATTTCCCATAATTTATTCAGCAATGTTTCCAATAATAGTTGTTGATTTTAAAGTTTTTGCAATTTATTTCGAGACTAAATCGTTATTGCTTATAAAGCTAGCCCGGTAAATAGGTCTTAAATTAAACCTATCTATCTAGCCTTCTAATGCTACTTCTGCCAAACCTTTGGGAGAGGTCTGACGGTATCTTATTCTATATATCCTTTTCTCATTTTATTTATATTCTTATCTTATTCTTCCACGTAAAACACATGCTAAATGACAAACTGGAACTTTCGGATCCGCAATTTCAAAACTACGCTCAAAAAGGATCATTTTCAATAAACCTAACTTTATACCACATCCAGTAACACCTTAATAAGTTGCACACGTGTGGTTACCTCCTTTTACAGTTACCTGTAAACAGATATACCGAAGATTAAGGATGTAACTGTTTAACCATAGTTTACATTGTAACTCGTAGTATATTGTCGTTGTTATGGCAGAAGTGAGATTGCCTACTTAGAATATAACTTGTAATAATGTGCTAGGTCATTGTGTCTTACTTTTTATTAGGTAAAATTGCTATTGCTACGTACTGGCTGGATAAAATCTGAATCATCGGTTCGAAAAGAAAAAGAAGAAAAAGGTTCACTTTGTTGGTCGAGTTCTGATAGTCTAGCATTACCTATTGAGTTTTTTCCTGAATTTCTCAGGAACAGTTTGGATTTGTGCTCGGTTCATGACAATAGAATCGCCCTATATTTCAGTTTTCGCCAGTTTTTTTTTTTAAAAAAACGTTGCCCCACACTAGGAATTTCTCCTGTATCGTGGGTGCGTTCACAAACATTTAAAGTCACATACACAAATACCCAGGGGCCGTATTTTTGAATCACTCGAAGTGAATCTTAAATTCGTGCACGAAAGCAAAACGTATACGAAATGAATTTCGATTGCTCCAAATTATACGTATTTTTGAAGTAATAGAAATGAGTGTTGCCCTAAAACTCGAATCTTATAACATTTTTCATTTCACGCAGAAAAATAAAAACCGGAAAGCCATAACTCGTTGATTTCAAAAACCGGTAATGAGTTACGTTGGAACGGAACGTAAATTAAAAAGTTATAATGTCATTGTCTGACGTCTGTCATTGGGATTTCGATATTTTTTTCCCTAGTATTTACATTTTTTTTTCTGTCGCTGATGTAATTCATCAGGATATACTCCTCGAGGCTAACCATCGCGAAAGGCGAAAGAAAACACTGATTTATAGGTTAGATAAAGTCAACGTAACGTATCTGTCAACAAATCTTCACTTGTCAGTGTCATTCTCATTTCTACTGGTAGAATATCGGAAACGAGTGGGTCGGACCACTCTCGTTGCAAAATTCATGGGTATGAATATTCAAAAATAGCGATTTTAGGGATTCTCATACGAATTCTGCGATTTCGTACACGATTTGGAATTCTATTGATTCAAAAATACGGCCCCAGACCCGGAACAACTATCTGTAGGTCATACAAATATTTGATCCGTGCGGGGATCGAACCCGCGACACGCAGCGCAGCAGTCCATTGCTTGAGCCACTGCGCCAACCACGCCGCAACATAACTGGCGAAGTGTAGTTGTACAAGCCGTTCCTTAAGGTACACCTCTGTTTAACCTTTTAGGGATTACTAGCATGATGTTATGCGGTATATTGTCACTGCTAGGCGCAGACGCGATTGTCTACTTACTGCGAAAATATTTTGTAATAAATAATGTGTTTGAGAATGAATCACTTTGTCTTTTACCTTTTACTAGGCAAGTCATAGGATGTCTGAGTCATTTAGATGGAAAAGTGATTGTCATTTAGTGATGATTCACGCCGCAAAACTGATTGTTACCCCGAGCTTCTCACAAAGAACTTATCCTAAATTTACTGGTATCAAAATAACATAACATCACGCCTGTAATTCCCGAAGGGTTAGGCAGAGGTGTACCCGTTAGTTTACCCACATTTCGTCAGTAATGATTAAGTCCCATATCAACACCAGTATTACATGGAGCGACTGCGTATCTGACCTCACAAGCGAATTAGGACTTGGTAATTTTTCTACACATAATTGAATAATTAGCAAGAACTTTTACAATGATAATTTGATAGATGTAGCACAGACACATTAATTTCAAGAATCACTTCACATTTATTAAGTGCCCACTCTTTTATCAACCTCTTTTTTTTGTTTCTCTATAATAGTGCTGTACAAGCTCTTGAAACTTGTTAAAGATAACTAATTATCATCGACTTTATAATGAATAAATTACAATAAGTACTTAACTCTTGTGTAAACTTTACTTTAATTTTAAGTTTGTTTCGAGAGTCATTCCCATAATTTATAAGAGGTCATGCTTTCTAACACCAAAGCTGTTTATAATAAAATAAAATGTCATATTTAATATTAAATTTATATGTGGCACACGATTATGACACCAAGGTTAAATCGTTCGCCCTTTGCTGGGGTCCGGTCGTTAGTAGCAGAAAAACGTTAAAATGTTGAAGCATAACATTTATTAATTTAAATCTGTTTGTTTAAATAATGTGTGGGAAGGAAGGTCAAAGAAAAGATGGATATGAAAGAGAGAGAGGGAGAATTTTGCCGTGACGTCTGACAGGGGAAAAAGGAAGAGGAAAACGGGTTGTGTCGGCCCCAAACAGAGTAGGAAGATGGAAGATGATGCTTACAAATAATGTGTGGGGTTGACAATTTTTTTTTTTAATATAAAACGTTGCCCCACACTAGGAATTTCTCCTGTATCGTGGGTGCGCTTACAAACATTTAAACTCACATACACAAACACACACCCGAAACAACTATCTGTAGGCCATACAAATAATTGTTCCGTGCGGAGATAGAACCCGCGACACGTAGCGCAGCAGTCCAATCGCTCAGCCACTGCGCCAACCGTTGCGTCAAAAACTATGTTGTTTGAAAATTTTCAAAGCATATTTTGCATTTGTATAACAAACTTTTGGAATTTTATGGCCTGTCTATAACCCAAAATAATCACTTTCTTAACTGAGCCGTTAGTATCATTAGCATCCTATAAACACAAACAGAAGGGAAAGCTCTCACAAAACTATTTACCATACACCACTCAATAAAAATAACATAATAAAATATGTATTAGCCATATATTTCTCGGCAACACCTGTACAATATCCCATGATCAAAAACACAAACGATTCACCATCTCATAATAATAACTCAGAGAAACCGTTAAACAGACGGTGGGTCGCCTTTTAAAGAATTTTAAAATATTTAAAATTATTTAAAAACCTCTTTTCGGCCTTGACCTCACCTTCAGAATATATTCGGAGTATCGTGAAAGTTGTAAATTGTCACCGATATTTTATATACCTACTAGGTAAATCGTTTTATGGTTTCTAGATTCCTAAGTATGCGAAATATTTATGGTGAATATATAAATTAATGTGTTATCTAAATTATTTATGTTCTTGTGCTCTCAATTTCGTAGAACGGTAGGTGCGAATTGAGGATCAAATTCTCAATTTATAGGCATGTTTTGATAAGGTTTATTGCACGAATGCGTATTTGATTGTTTTACATAAAAGCTCTTACAGAATAGAACATAAAAGATACATCAGACATTTAAATTAGCGGTAAAAAAGATAACTAATGTTAGTTGTTGCATTAATTATTAAAATTATGTCTCCATGAGTCACCCTGGGCAATCAGCTCTGTTGCCACATTAGCTAAATTGCTGACTGATAATTTTTTTACTATGGTATAAACTAGTTTGTGCCGAAATTGTATAATTTAAAAGCTATCAATCAACATAAAAAGAAAGAATAAAACCGTGTTCTGATATTTTTTTTTTCATTTTCATTTTACTTTTCATGTTATAGAGAAAAGTATACAGAGTGTATTTAAAAATTGAGAAAGTACCTTAACAGTTGCTGGTTTTCAAAACAGTTTTAGGGTACTGTTATTTTATAAATGACACCAATCGTTGCAGAATGTCGTATAATTAATTTTTTTCCACGATCAACAGTAACTGAAGTGAGTAGAAAAGTTAATAAAAAAACGTTCCAAGTAGTTAGTCATAGTTTTCCTGTAATTCAAAAAACGTAAACCTCATCACAAAAATTCGTACGATTTACTTGGCTGTGCCACAAACATGAGATCTTACTAGTGTGAGGCAACGTTAAAAAACTTGACACATAGACAAAGTTTAGTAACGATTTTATTAAGACATGTTGATACTGATAGCTAAGCCATGATTGATAGTTTCAATCACCTATCACTCTCTCCTGATATCACATGATGATGACCGGTCAAAACGTGAAAGGTCATCTATCATAATATCTAATTTAGTTAATCGAAGCTGCAGAATTAATTTAACTTCGTGTCTTAAATGTAATAATATTATCTAACCAATTAATTCAAGTTTCACTTGTTTTTGTAGTCGGTGTTATAGTCGATTGATAGGGTGTAAAGTTAAATAGATTAGTCGTCACGTTTTGTGTTTGTTTTTCAAGTTAAACTATAATACCCATCAGTTAGATTATCGCAAAATATTGGATAAATGTTTTTGTAGTTTTAGAATAGTGCAATTAATTCATGGAAACAGTGTTCTAGTGGAGGTCCTGGTTGATTGTTAGGTAAACTCGCGCCTGTTTGGATTGATCTTTAGATGGGTGACCACCCAATATTAGTTCTGATAGATCTTTGACAGTTGTTACAGATAGTGAGTCTTACCAAGGATATCGTGTTTTCCATTGCTTACTGGGCTGGTTGTGGTAGTCTTATAGGCAGTTACTTCATGTAAAAAACTGCTATTAAACTGCATGCAGTTAGGCTGAACGCCGACCCCAACATAGTTGGGAAACGTCTATATCCCATAAACCACATAACAAAACATCACGCCTGTAATCCCCGAGGTTAACCAGAGGTGTACCTAATAGTACACCCACATTTCGCCAGTTATGTTTAAGTCCCATGTAATAGGGGGCCAGCCTATTGCCATCAACCGGGCACAAACCCAGACTCCGTAGCTGTTACTGATAAATTCCTGATAGAAAAAGTTAATAACAGTTTGCCCGACCCGGGAATCGAACCCTGGACCTCATGCTCAGCAGTCGCGCTTGCGACCACTAGACCAACGAGGCAGTCAAAACCCATAAACCGTGAATAAAATACAAATATTCTGTAACACACAATATGATTGTAACTGTGTGTATGTTGTTATTTAAAACAAACCCGCAGATCCTTTCGCAAAACACTTGTAATAAATAAACACAAACTTGTACCTATTATGTACAAATCCAATTCATTATTGTTACTTCTAACCTTTTATATGCAAAATACCTAACGATCATTATATTATTGTGTGCACTTCAAGGTGCCCTGGTCAGTGTTCCATTGTTTGTTGCTGCTAAACTATTAATCATATTCGACGTACAATTATTGTACGAACCTAGTTTAATCAAAGATCTTTTATTATCGATGCGGTTGCAAAAACTTAGGATAATCATAGCTAGGGTTTGTTTATTTTTTATGGCTGTAATAAAATTATTATTTTAGAATAATAGAATGCAGTATACAGGGTGTAAATCAACCCATCACACATCCGTCAACCAAGCATTCTGTGCATCAAACTAAGTACCCCTACGCAAAAAAATTTGCTGGGCAACGGGTTTTTTTAGTCAAAAACTCAATGTAGCACTGTTAAAACACTGTGCTTGTGGATGCTTTGAATAGTATACGGGTCATGGAGGTAATTTAAGTAAAGTTAAAACCTGAAAAACTAGTAGGTATTTACAAAAACAGCTGTGTAAAATTTGGAACTTTGACCCCCAATATCTCCGTAACTAGGAGGTTCCCTGGTATGGTCTAGAACAAAAAAATTATCACAGTGGTGGGGAGAACAAGTGCCCTTCGTTTGCGTTATACTACTTACTACTACTACACCTCCTCCTCCACCTCTACTACACCGCCGGGTACTTTTACACCTTAATAAGTTTCGCCGCAGTCGGGTATAAACACGTTTTATTAAATTACATAGTCGTTACAGTATTATTATTTTTTATTTAAAAAAAAAAAGTTGACCCACTCTAGGAGTTTCTCCTGTATCGTGGGTGCGTTCACAAACATTTAAACTCACATACACAACCAAACACCCAGACCCAAAACAATTATCTGTAGATCATACAAATATTTATTCCGTGCGGGGATCGAACCCGCGACACGCAGCGCAGCAGTCCAATTGCTCAGCCACTGCGCCAACCGTGTCGCCAATTTTCAGTTAGGTACCTACTATAACACAAGTCTTATCCTTCCCTTTAAAGATATAATATAATTGATTGTTAAAAACACAGCTGTTCGTTATTTTCTTGTGGAAAATAACACGGATACCGACAATGTGAGTCAGTTTATAGGTTTGAATTTTTTAGTTAATTAATATGAAAATCCACACGATACCTTCCAGCCCATATCCTGCCCTTAGTACTAAAAAACATGCAGTCAAACTGACCGAACATGTCTATGTTGATTATAGGGATGGGTCGCGAATGTCACAAAATATAGCAGTTCTCGTGACCCATCCGACAAGGCACCAGTAGGCTGACAGCGATATTTTTTAATGGATGCAAACCCACGAAACAACAGTAGACAGTGCGGAATGCGTAAGGCATTTTTCACCACAAAAAAAATAGGCCTCCAGTACCAGTTTTTCATCACACTTAACAGTCAAGCAATAATTTCAAGCTCCCAGAATAATGAAACCTCACAAAAATCCAGCCACGTTCTCACACACAAAACCAAGCTTTCTATCCCACCGGCAACAAGAAGAGGTCATAGTAACAAACGTTAAAACACGGTAACGTGCCTTTTTTGTGGCGGAACTAAACCGAGTGAGCATGACATGTGGAATTACCAAGCATTACATCGGATGCCGCGGTTACTGACAATCTGTCATCGATATAACTGCTGACCCCCACGATTGTTTCATCCGTGATTGATGTACGGATCCACTGAGCACTTGTCAGCCTGATGTGGGTGTAAGTGACAAGCTGGGAGCGAGTGGTTAGGAATTTCATTGGACTTTTGTATGAGGGCACTTTTCAAGATGCGTGGCGCTTTGTTGACCTGAAACTGAACAATAAAACTATTTCAGAGGTCTGACCTCTGGCTGATGAACTGTTAATGGTAACTAGTCAAGTTTCTAAAATTTTAAAGTTAAGCTATATTTGAAAATCTCTGACCACACCGGTAGCTTGGACCCTACTCTCGGCACTGTCGGTCGAAACGCTACTTTTGTTTTTCTTTAAAGAAATTTATAAAAAGACAAAGATAATAATGTAAACGATAGAATAAACGGAATAATAATTAATCTCTTAAAATAATTATTTAAATAACTTTTATAAACTTTAAAGTCTTCGACTTCGACTCTCTGACCGTGTATTGTGAACGTCATTTCCACTGCCTCATTTAATTCAGTCGCCTATTCTTATGCCATGTCCCACAACCGTAACCGGCGCGGCAACAGTGTGAAATCAAACATAGCTGAGCTAACAAATTGAAAATCATACGCGTATAAACTTTAACATTCAACTAAGGCACATACCGTATCTTGTCGGATAACATACAGCGCTTGCAAAATGTTGCCGAATTAAAAATCGTTTACGGAATAAGACGTGATCTTCAAATGGACCATAACATAACATCATGCTTGTAATCTCCGAAAGGTTACACAGAGTTGTACTATAGTACAGGTAAAATGTCAAAGTACAGCTAGCAGATCTGCTAGCTGTACTTTGACATTTTACCTGTTATGTTTAAGGAGGCAAGTCATTAACCAACCCCAGGGCTCAGACTCAAGCCTGTTACTGAAAAATTTCCGACGGAATAACCTTATTACACTTCGCCTGACCGGGTAATCAAACCCAGCTCCACATGCTCAGTATTACTTTGTTCTTTCCTACGTCTCTGATATTCTCTTCTGATTATTATATTTAACTTCGTTGAACTTCATTGTCTCGGCCCTTTTCTGATGGTCGTCACTTTTAATTCAGACTTTCAGGAGTTGTACTGGTTTGGGAATAGTAGTTTCCCATCACAAACGAGGCAGCCACTATCCTTCCTAATTTAGTAGGTTTATATTTATTGTTTTCATACATATTATGTAAAGAGAATGGCTAGAAGAAACAATTTTTGAAGATGCGTTTTTTGCGCCCAGAGATAGGTAAGTGTCATGGAGGATTTAAAAGTGTTGATGTAGCCTGAAGTTTAGTGCGAAAATATTTAATGAATCTTGATATGGAGTACCCTTTAGATTTGATTGTAGAGTTTTTTTTATGAGTACTAGATGGCCTTTCGAAATTGTTTTTGTTGGTGTCACAATTAAACAATCTAGGTAGATATGGTGGTTTTACGTCATTGGTTTTTAAAAGTGGTGGTGGTGAAGATTCGAATGGTGATTTATGAGTAAGTATCAAACATTTCTTCTTTATACGAGTGAGATACGAGTAGCAATGATTTGATGTATTTTGTTTTCCTACTTACAGCTTTTTTTAGGAACTTCTTCATTAAAGTTAGGTTCACAATCAAATCCCAGACATACAAAAAATCAAATTCTTTCTTCCTCCAATCAATACACACACCTCACAATAACACAATACCCATCAAAATATCGGTATTCTACAACAAAAGTCGACATTGTCAAAAGTTCATCGACCTTTCAATATTAAATGTACATTAATGATTCTACAAAAAGGTTACAAACGTATTGTACAGAGGATTAGTGGAAAAAAAACTTGGGTTTCCACTTTGTTAGTGTGCTAATGACAATATTATTATAAAGCAGACGTGTTTGCTAGCAAATAATACGTTATTACTGATAACTTATTCTTGTTTTGTTAAACATTTGATGCGTTGATGTCTTAGAACTGAGTAATCATTCATAGATGGAGGAGGGTTCGCAAAAAAAGTAAACAAGAAAACATTAACAAAAATGGAAAAGGTCACATGTGTCCAAAGGACACAAAGGATACAGTTAAAAAAGATATAGGAATTTTAAAGACTAGAAGAAACTACAACTACAGTATTTGACCCAAAATAAAATTTTTTCTTCTTCAATTTATCATTATATGTTATCCATTGTGATCACGCATTTGGGTTTTGCTACCCAATCTGTCTTATTCATATATTTCGGACACGTAGTAATCCTCTTATGACGTAGGCGTCCACTAAGGGAGGATTTTTTCAAAATACAATCCCAGAGTGGGTGAAAAAGGAGGGCAAAGTTGGTATGAAATAGTCATTTTTGTAGTTTAACCGACATGAAACCTAGTTTAATATAGTCCTGTATTAAACAACACTTTCCAATAACATACGACATAAATGTGTCATCTTCAAAACATATCCACAATCAAACGAAAGCTCTATTGATTCCAATAACAATACAAGGCATGGCCTTCCAAAATACACTCTCACTATTGCAAAAGAAATTGTTTTCGTTACCCATAAAAGGTTCTGGCGTCCGGTAATCGGTATGTTAAACTATACTTATCTGCCCACGCAATCATTGTGTAGTGCTACAAAAATGCTCAGAAAACTTTAGTATGTTATTATTCTTCATTAGTAACACCTACAAAGGCTTTAATAGAATCATTAAGAATTAAGAGATTGAAATTTCGTATAATATTGCGTTAAAAGTGGACTTAATTAGGTGGGATTCAATTTTGTTTGAAATAACCACGGGCGATTTTTGGTAACAGGGCCTTTTACAAAAGAATTTGTCTTTTTTTCTACATTTTACTTTGAAAAAATTAAAATTCATTTTATAATAAAAGGTATTGTTATTAATTTAAAATAGCATTTTGGACGTTTAAAAACTATTCAGTACGTAAAATTTAAAAAAAATTGTTGACGTCAAACTATTGCTGATTTTAAGCCGTTTTAATGTTAAGTTTTTGGAACGAAGTTCCTTATCGCGCGTTGTGAAAGGGGGCTAGACGGAAAAAATTCTTACGAAAAGTTGTCACGACACTTTTTGCTATAGTAAGCTATTGTAAGCTGTGTTTCTCTGTCTGTCTCTCTCTCTCTTATAGAAAGCAAGCCAGATATTTTCATTTCTACATTTCTTTTTTTTTACATAATAAAAAATTATAACAATAACTTCGTTCCATCCGGGTGTTCCTTGACACCTCTCAAGTTTTTTATTTGCACAAGTATAAACCTTTTCTTTTTCGAAATATTTTCCAACCCTTTTTTGCCGACGTTACAATAAAAACTAGCGTCGATACAATCAACAAATCAGAATACAATCTGACAATTAGATTATCAACCATAAACTGCCCAGTCATCACGAGTCCATTGTTGTTGCGCACGGTACAGCAATAAAAATTCCTTTTGTGAATCGGTAGCCTCACTGTTTTGTTGACCATACAGTAGGCATTCAAAATACCATAGTCATTGGAATAAAGCGTACCTCTTTTGTAGTTCGTGTATTAATATTGTAGGTTATGTGCAATTACAAGAAAGTTCCTTTTGAACATACTCTGTACTGTTTTGAAATGCCTTATTAAATCTTAGTCAGTGTTATAAAACGATGACCTGGCTGGCATGTGCGTACTGGCTTTTGGTTAACAATTATTTAATTTGTTATTTACAACATACTCATCATCTGCTCAGCTTTTTCCCAATTATGTTGGGGTCGGCTTCGTGTCAAACCAGATGCAGCTGAATACCAGTACTTTACATAGAGCACCTGCGACCTTCACATCTCAGTTAGTAATGACGGCACGGTTGGTGCAGTGGCTGAGCGATTGGACTGCTGCACTGCGTCGCGGGTTCGATCCCCACACGGAACAAATATTTGTATGGCCTGCAGATAATTGCTTCGGGTCTGGATATTTGTGTATGCCCAAGTAACACATCAAAGCACTAAAACGGCCGGTTTTCGGCATTTCAGTATCGTTTTAGCATTTTGAGTTGGTTATATTTTAGCATTACAAACGTCTATACGGCTACCGTAATGCTTATTTGGGCACAAATTATGCGGCCTTAGGCCATAAATAGGTTCACATGTAGTCATTTTTTAGCATTACAGGCGCATTTTGTTGGCATTTTTGTGACCAATTAAGATGCCAATCGCATTAAAAAAGCATAATTACGGTCAATGAAGTTGCCAATCGTATTACAAAAGCATTAGACTAGCATTAGATTGTGCTAAAAGAATGATTGTGGCTTTTAAAGTGTTCACATGTAGAACTTAAATAAACCCTACACCATTGCAAAATCATCTGTAATACCATGGCACAAATGTTATAATACAATTACCGTTGTAGTATAAGTACTATGTCCAGCAATATAGTATGGACGGAGACCGTCAAAACTTAATGAACGACAACATACTTTTTTTACATCACTAAACAATGTATAATACTGGATGACTTTATGACGGTTTTGTTATTTCATGCCATCAAATATTAAACGCAATGTAGTTTACTGTAAATGTCTATATGAGTTTAATTGAACATTTTCACGCGCCTTCGATATATTGTGTTTTTGATATAAAGTTTGATTTAGAGAAATGTACGAAATAACCAAAACAATTGTGTATTCCTAGTCTAGAACGAATTTTGCATAATTACCATAATAGTATTGGCTGGGCAGTATTTAATTAAGTTATATCATTATAATAAAGGTCTATTGCTATTATAAATAGGTCCATTAGATTATATTTTTTGGTTATAAAATATTTACAAAATGGTGTCGGTCTACAGAAGCCCGGTGAACCTTTAGAAAGGCTAATTAATGCCACCAGCATTATAAATACTCACATGTGAACAATTATTAGGCTAGAGGCCAGAGAGAAGACTTTTGGTGAACCATCGTAGTGCCATTGTCTATAAAGTAGTTTTATATGGGTTCACCGGCATGCCAATAGGATTGATGTAGACTGAAATAGTGCCATTACTTGAACGTAATTTTGGGAATCCTTGAGTAAAACAATAGAACCCATAAAAATTAAGTAGCGGTACATGACGATAATTGTCAAAACCAATTTATTTTTTAATTTATGATAAAGGTCTATTGCTATTATAAATAAGTCCATTCGATTATATTTTTTGGTTATAAAATATTTACAAAATGGTATCGGTCTACAGTAGCCCGGTGAACCTTTAGAAAGGCTAATAAATGCCGCCAGCATTACAAATACTCACATGTGAACAATTATTAAGCTAGAGGCCAGAGAGAAGACTTTTGGTGAACCATCGTAGTGCCATTGTCTATAAAGTAGTTTTATATGGGTTCACTGGCATGCTAGCAGGCTTGATGTAGACTGAAATAGTGCCATTACTTGAACGTAATTTTGGGAATCCTTGAGCAAAACAATAAAAACCCATAAAAACTAAATAGCGGTACATGACGATAATTGTCAAAATCAATTTATTTTTTAATTTAGATTTAAAGGGTAATCAACAATTTCTTTGGCAGGTTATTAAATTTAAAAATTAATAACCTTCCAAAGAAATTGTTGATTACCCTTTAAATCTATGTAAATAAAAAGCTTAAGTAAGTACTTCACATAACATTTTTTATTGGTACGTATGTAATAGTGGTATGAAATATAATTAGTATTCATGATGATGCAAACATATATTAATAATGTACATCTTGTTTTGTTGATTTGAATAAAATGTGTTTCTCCCCAATATGACCGACAAATGGCTTTACGAATACAGTAAAGTGAATGTATTTATGGCTTTACGCATCACAATAGCTCACGTGTATTTGGTTAAAGGGCTGTTAACCGGACAACAGCACTCAGGTGAACTTTAAAAATGCAAGCATTATATTGATTCACGTTTATGCTATTCACCAGTATTAAGCTTTTACTTAGCACTTGTAACTCCTACAACACAACAAAGAGCACTCAAAATAGCTCAAAGCCGTTTACTAGATTTACGGTGCATTATAATGGTACAAGTATATGCTATTAAACAGCATTAGGCATTATCTTACGGCCCAAAATGCTATTGTAAACCCTAAAGCACTAAAAACAGCTGAAAGCTGTGTACTGGATTAACTTGGCATTTTAATGGTTCACGTTTATGCTATTAAACAGCATTAAGCATTTATTTTACTACTTAAAATGCTATTGTTGATCCAAATGCACTGAAAACAGCTAAAAGCTGTACAGCTGCATTGTGGTATGCTACAGTTAAACTAAAGGCTTTACAAAAGCATTTTGACATGCCACTGTCCAACCGCTATACAGTGTAAAGCATGACAATGGTTTTCAAATGCCAATATAAAGCCTTAAGATGTTCGGTGAACTTTTGTAAGAGTTTATACGGACCTTAAGCTCTACATAAGTATACTAGTTGTTTTTTAAAATGCTTTCTGTGTTACTTGGGTGTTAGTTTATATGTTTGTGAACGCACCCACGATACAGGAGAAATTCCTAGTGTGGGGCAATGTTAATAAAAAAATAATGGGAAATGCGTTATCCCTTTGTAAGACTAGATGTCAGACTTTCGGGGCATTGACTACCTTTTACGACTGTCAAAGATATACAAATGACAGCCGAGACCAACAGCTTTTCGAAGCACAGATGAAACTCGGTATGTAATGGGTAGTCACACATCCGTGGACTAAAGATTTTCAGAAAGAGGGTTTCAGAATGATACACTGAGTAGGTAGTTACCGTTTTCGCATCGATGTACCTTTCACCCTGAGTACCTATATGCCAGCACGTCACAGGACTTATAACGCTACTGATGTCACGGTTAACGTGGCTCTAAGAAATTTTATAAGATCTAAGTAGGAACCTACCATCGATACGAAAGTGGATGATACAATAATAATTACCTACCATTGTATCATCCACTATAATAATTACTTACCAACTATGTTTTAATTAAGGAGGAGGCCTATACTCGTCAAGAGGACCTTAGTTAAAAAAAAAAAAAAAAAAACTATGTATTATTTTAGTACCTATTACTAAGGAATTAAAGTGGCTTAAATAAAAAATAAAAAAAATATGTTTTAATTATAATTTACTAGTGCTTCCTCTCTCCTAACTCACTTATTTTGCTGTGCCCGACAGGGTCCATGTGATCTAATTTTAAGTTTCACCACCTAAGTAATACATGTGGAATGCAACAAAGTATTAACTATTTAACTCATCACTCGTCATGTCAAATGAGACAAGTCTTATTTTTTTTGTCGGATGGAAAATCATCAAATAACCCCTCTCGCTCTTGGGCAGAGCAGAAGGGAGTGTCAGACTTCTACTGACTAAAAACCACTCGTGTTCCTTCTGAGCCCTTCATGTCAGGCCGCGGTATCTCTTGCGAACAACCCGCAGCCCCGACGGGGAGGTCTAGGAACCTACCATCGATACGAAAGTGGATGATGCTAAAAACTATTTGACTCATCACTCGTCATGTCTAATGAGACAAGTCTCAATGTCTCTCTTAACATTTCTCACTTATCCTCCTATATCTGGAAACAAGTTAATTTCTCAGCTTCTCAATTTCCCACGCCTACCTTAAGATGGTCAAGCTACAAACGTGTTACCATGATTACTATTTGTAGCTACGACTCGGAGTTAATTAAATTATGAGGTTAGAAACTTATGTGCTACATTTGATTGGACGCAAATTATTTATGGAGAGGAAGTGGTTATTGCTTACGGTATTAAATCTAGGCAAGTTCTTTTGTTTTGTTAGTTTTTGTATCAAGTCGGTTAGTATCTTAGTCTATTTGCACAACCTAGTCTAGTTCGCTTTTAATATTTATATAATTTGTTGCTGTGGCGATTTTTTTTTTTGTTAGCCTGTTTGTGTATCCCAATGCAAGACAAAAACCTCTCTAGGTTTGAAAGAAGAAAGAGGAGGTTTTAGCCGGTTTTACAGGCTAGAGAACCTGTAAATTATCTGTGAATACAACCACCTTTACCGCTGTTGGCAATCATCATCACGATAGGTTAAGTAACAATTATGACAGCTCTATCACTTTAACCTTTCCAATGATGACCACTGCAGGACAATGGCCAATTATACTTCTACTTATTTCACTAAACATCTTCACACTAATAAAATCCCATACTACCAACCGTAACCCATAAATTAACCCATAAATTGACCTTTCTAAAACCTGTTAATAAAAGCACAGACGCTCATTACGGTCATTACCCGTTCGCAGCGAAAATAATTTCGCATTCTAATCTCACACAACACTAATAGGTGTAAAAGCGCAACTTGCTCGGGAATCGAACCGGCGACCTCTACGGGTCACGCGGTATAATTGATTTACGCCGCAGCGGACTATGCATTAACATAAAATAATGCTTGACCTCTGACCTGCGTTTTAAAGTTTCTACACCACTATAACAGGCGCCTTTGTTTTGTATTGTTGTAAAGATCAGTGTGTATGCTAGTTTGATAATGTTATCTGAGAATCTAGTTTTGTAAGAATCTCAAACATAGGTCCTACAGATAGCCTTGTACTGCTAATTTTAGGTCACCTGATTGTCATGAATTTAAGCTATTGTTAGAGAGTTTCAGACTAACTGCCGCACAGAGATGACATGATTACTTAAGCCGACACTTAGTAAAGATTTGACATACAAAACCACTAAGTGACGGCTTAAGTAATCATTAAACGTCTCCTAGTGCGGCAGTAAGAGTATTCCAGGTCACCAGTCGACTACTTTTTGTTACGATCTGTATAATAATAATAATTTATTAAATTCGGATAACTGTAGGTACTTATAGAATAATGTTAGTAATTTTTTTTTTATAATAATCGAAGGCCAATACACAACACATAAGTACTACCAAAAATGCATTATCTAAAATAAATTATTCAAAATGCATGCTCTATAATATCTAAATTCATCAAACAAAATTCATTTTAAAACTACAATTTAAATAAAAATAGACTACTTGTGTTAAAAATAACAATAAAATGTTCATGTCAAAATGTAAAATATAAAATTTTGAATTTCAAAATGTCCAATATGTCATGTCCACAATCAAATATAAAATGAAATGAAAATTTCTAAATAAAAAGTAATAATCTAATAAGGAAACCTTTTCAACCCAAGTGAAAAATGGAAACGATATATTTTTCTACGGTAAACTACCTGAACATTCAGATTAAAAATTATTTTATTCTGACCAATTGCTAGAACAGTCTGTATTTCATCATACTTTAGATTGCCTTTTGCCATCAACCGGACACAAATCCAAACTCCGTGGCTCCTACTGAGAAATTCCAGATGGAAAAACCAAAAACTATTTGCGCGACCCGGGAATGGAACCCAGAACTTCATACTCAGCAGTCGCGATTGTGACCACTAGACCAATGATGCAATTCACCACTTCGTGAGAACCAGTCAGTGAGATAAAAAAGTTTCCAACAAGATGACAGCAGATATCATCTTCATCACTTTTTCCATCACACAATTGCAGACAAAAACCCAAATAATAACACTAGAATTTCTCTAACAAAAAAGGTCTAAATCCGCGTTAGAAGTGTTCCACAGACTCCGCTATAACGATGTGTCTAAATACACTGGTGTAGTGGTCTCTTCAGCTTTTTTACCTATCAGACAATGGCGTATGACCTCAACACGCTGAGTGCCTTTGAGTTATTGTTGTTTATTTTTGTATACGTCTTTGTACATCACTAGTGTTGGGGTTAATCGGTTTTGGAGTTATCGATTTGACTTGGTCGATATTGATACACTAAACCAACTTCTATCGAGACTTCTGAGAGTCATTTCTTTTCAAATTAATTATGGTTCCCTCTTTTGTAATCGTTTAGGAATTGATCCACCTTATCTTATAGGGCCACCTTATCTTATATATTTTTTTGTGTACTTCGTAATTGGCGTATTGTTTTGTAATAATTTTAAGTTATTTTACTGTAAGCTGTGAAGCTACCTTTCATAAATAAATCCCTGATGATAACAATCTACATAATAACTAATGAAGATTGAAATCATCAGAGATCGATAATTTCCTAAGATGAATAAATAAACTTGACGTCGTACTATTTTCTTGTATTTTCTAATAAGGAGTTTCAACTAAATTATTGGAGTGGTCAGTTATCATAGTTTTTACTCGATACACACTCATAGGATCATGACCTCATGCTGAGTTCCTTCATACGTGCCTACACCTACCCAATGCCGTTTTTTTATCGACAATATCAACTCGAACTTACATTGATTTATTTTAGAGGGCGTAGGTCCTGTCTTTACTGTGATTTCTAATTGTTTTTCATCGTGTTTGATAAATAATGTGAAACGTGTATAAATTCATCTTCATTTTAAATTCAAGACATAAAGTAGGCATAATTTATAGATAATATCAATAATATCTTTTACTATCAATTTACCGTCATCGAACATCTCATATCGACTTGAATCTTTACGCTAACACAGTTATCGATTTCCGAAGATAGTATCGATGTTGAATAATTTGAATCGATTAATTCTTTTTACGAGCATCACTATGCATATGGCTTTAGGATGGATGATCTCATATTTTTTTATAGATTTGCTTAGACAGTAGACAACAGTAAAATGCAATCATAGAATCGCAATTAATCACTCATTTTTTTTCAACAAATCTTATTGTGAAAAGGTAAAGATAACTAGACAGACTTGATAGAAGATATTTTCAACAATTTATAGCTGAAATAAATAAAACGTATGGTCTTGGCTAAATAGGCAAAAAATATGTTGGAAATGGCCGATCATTTCGAATAACAAAATCTTGATTTAAGACGCAGACACTTTCTTACTACTTGTATAAATCCAAAAATAATAATAAATTATGAAGTTTTAGAAACATAATTACTTTGTTTAAAGAATAAGTAGCCAGCTAACCACGGAGCTATTTTAAAAAGACATAAACCTCAAATCAAATGAACTACAAACTTCAATGACCATAAATCTTTCGCAATCAAGTAACCACCAGTTTCGATCATAAATTCGTCACTTCTAGGAAAATAGTTGCAGCTACCATAATAACCTCAGACGACAAACCTTTCACTCCTGACTACAATATCCTTGATCAACCACAGAACCTCTAATCATCTTCCAAACCGCAATACACGTTGCTTAACCTCATGACGTAACAATATAAGACGTCTCCAATAAGATGTATTCCCCACACTTAATTCTATTGTTAAGTAATATGACTCTGTGGCCCCATCAGTAGTTTTGCTTTCTCGGTCAAAGGCCAGGGTTCAAATTCCAGTTGAGTTTGTTGATGGTTTCCGTCATTGTCTGAAGCGGGAGATGCATCGACATGTTGGTTGTTAGGTGGGTACTGGTGATGGCGGAAGGGATATCGATTAATAGTTAAAACATAGTTATACTCAAAAGGAGGGGGAAATCAAAAGAAACGACGGATGGAAATGACTTTAAAGAAAAAAATGTAAAAGAAGATTATGCTGCGCCGATCTGAAATAAATTAGGATAAGGGCAGGAGAACGATGATTATGTATAATAATAATAATACTCGTAGCAGGCAAACTTAATGAGTCTAGTAACGCCGATAGAAATGATATATTATATAAGTAAAGCCAATCCTAAATTAATGAGGATGGTGATGATAGAAGGCAATCTTAACTCAAAACACGTAAAAAGGGAGAGAGAAAAGGAGAGGAGGAGGGGGAGAGGAGGGGATTTCAATGATAACAATAATTTACAATTGTCAACAGATTCATCAATCTGTGAATGGAGTCGCATCAATAATAGGTACAAATAAGTGCAAAGGACTTGACGAAAATGTGATGAAGCCTTTGCTCATAAAATTAAACTGAACCCCACATTTACTTGATTCTCTAACAAACAACACTTTCACCTTCTCACATACTACTGCTACTTAATAAAGGAGTTGTCGCAACTATCAAGTTACTTAGACAGTTTTCATTTGAATGAATAATTTCAACAAGTTTTCCTTTCCTTCCTATTGCAACAACAACAATACGCGATGCCTTACACTTTCTCGATTTCACTTAAAATTAATCGAGCTTATTGAGATGACTTAGTACGCCATAAAAGGATTAACTTAAAGTACAGTCTGTCTAAGTCCAAGTAGGCCTTTTGTGACTTACCTTTCGCATGTACAGGTTAATTGTGAAAGTTGCTTAAACAAAAGACAAGAAAACATACTCTAGCGGACAATACGCGACAACTGAGGTGGTCCACACAATTGTTGGACCACCGTAACGATAGTTCGGACACACACCAAGTTTTCTTGTTTGATTAGCGTCCGTAGTTGGTGTGTTTACCCTACGACGCATATTCATTTCAATTTTGAGTGTCATGGATAGTGTATTTGGCTACTTGTGCATTTTTAACGTTTTGGGCATAGCCAAGAGGAAGTGTGCATTCTAAAGAAAATAATGGTCTTCGCTTGTCAAACAAAACTTTTCTTACCAGCCGAACTACAGTCATTCAACTTTCATTTGTCTTCAACTTACTAAATTCCTGGTAATACAATAAGAATTTGCGTAAAACAACAAAAAAAGTAAGAAACCCTTTTGTATTGTTATCTCACTAACCACTTAACATTAATTTGCATCTTCAAACCAACTTATTAGCTTACCTCAAATGGTCATCAGTCAACAGAACTATTGTTCTTAGCCAATTTCTAATTTCATTCGAACGACAGATGTTCGGAGTCAATATTTGTTCAACGGTACTTTTTACTTCCAAACGGTCCCTAAGATTTTGTTTGTCCGAAGCTCATTCGTGTCGTAATTCGGACCGATTGTCAAGAGCACTCATGCGCATTGTCAAGTACGAACTTTACTTAACATGTACAGAATGTACACTATTTCTAATGCCGCCTACATACCACCAAATATGTGATTAGTTTGTGGGATGTGCGATGGTGTGAAAGATCTTTATGACGTGATTTGTGCTTGCAATCGTCCCAGAAATATAAGAATGGCAAATATTGTCGAGTAACATCAATGCTTTAATTCCCAAAAATGTCTTTAGTTTGGCCCTCTACACATTTTGCTTTTCATAATTCATTGCTGAATATTTTTAGATTTTCTCCCCATTGACTGCTCGAAGCTCCAAGACTCTTATTCAATTAGTCTATACTATAATAATGCCTACTAATGCCTACTTTCTTTCTTAAACAATGTTTACTGAACTACTCACTCATTTCGGGTTACACAACGCTACCATTCTAATGAGCGATACTTCAATATTGTCGTTGACATGAAGCATTCTCTAATTTATTACAAGTATCTCTTCAATCAGGTGTACAATGATTACAATACGAAATATTTCGCGGAGGTCAAGTGCTTGGCAACTCTTGTTAATATTCCGGACCGCTTCAAATGTTTGCTTTACTGTTTTTTCAAGTCTTTGTATTATGAGAGCGTAAAGTTTAAAATAAGCATCGTCTTTTTTAGTTACAGTTACGTTAATTCCCCTTCTAATTTCATGATAATCGATTAAAAGACAGTTGCTTATGGATCGAGTTGCTAGCTAGTCATAAATAAGTAAATATTTAACATAATTACTGGTATTAAAGCTGTGTTTTTAGACTTAGCAAATATTAAAGGAGCCATCTTTTTTTCTGCACGAAAAAGGCGATTTATTACAATGTAACATCTCAATTTGGGTTAAAAAAATAAGCGGCAAGGCTAATTTATTAGTTGTAGATGGAAATACAGGTACATAATATTCGTGGATGGTACAATATCGTTGAACGATTAATATTTATGCGCTGACATGGAAGAGTATAGAAACATCAGCTGTCAATCAAGAATGAAGAATTAATGTGCGCTCGATTGCTTCTATGATGAGTTGGTACTGTGTTTTAACTTTAATTTTACATTGTAATATCTTTGGTTTGCACCTGTCTGGGAATGATCTGGAATGGTCGTGAGAGAAGAATCCTTTAGAGCTTTTTCTCACGTTTTTCTGGGAGTCATATTAATATCGAAGATCTGCAAGCACAACGCTTGGCTCGAAATATGTATAAATTATGATCTAATGCCTGTCACTAATGCTGGTGATCCGCTGGACAGAATTCAGCGCAAGTTTAATAATCTTTATAGATTATCATTACTCACAGTCGCAAGCGCATGAGGTCCTAGGTGCCATTCCCAGGTTGGGCAAACTGCTATTTGGTTTTTCAATCAGGGTTTTTTTAGTAGCATATACGGAGTCTGGATTTGTGCCCAGCAGGGCTATTGCGTATCTTTTTAAATGTCAGTGGCTATCATAGTGTCCAGCGATTAACTGTCAAATGGTTCCATTTTGTACCAAACCATAACCATTTGAAAGTTAATCGATGGACACTATGATAGCCACTGACATTTAAAAAGATACGCAATAGCCCTGCTGTTCATGGGAATAGGCTCGCCCCCTATTACATGGGACTTTAAAATAACTGGCGAAACGTATGTGTGTGTACCATTGGGCATACCTCTGCCTAACGCTTCGGGAATTACAGGCGTGTTAGTATATTAAATCATTTTAAAACTTATCATCTAAATGAACATGTATGTACAAATGTGATAAAGAACCGTATAAGCCTGTCTGCAACATTCCACAAAGAAGTCATTTTATTGTCTAGCAGATATTGTATTCGATAGCCCGTTAAAGCCCATCACCTATCCGAAGTCCTGATCTTTAACCCCCACATATTGCTACATGCAAGTTTGATTGGTGCCATTTGAGAGTTATTCGCAACATGAGTAGAAAATGAACATGATACCTAGTAAATAACCTAAAATGCCATAAACTATGAGCTTTCTCGTCGATTTCATATTGAATCAATAACGCAGTATCTACAGAAAATGTCATTGTGATGGAATATCGTTTTTCTGTTTGATATTTAATTTTACTCGTAGTGGTCGTCGGTTCGATTCGCGTGTCGAGCAAAGTAATATTGGGTTTTTCAATCAAGAATTTGGGAGTAGCAGCCACGGCTTCTGGATCTATGTCTGGTTGATGTTAATAGGCGAGCCGCTCACCTACTATTAGGGGGGGCTTAAACATAGCTGGCGAAATGTGGGTGTGATTGTGACAAGTGTGATGTTATTTAATTTTACGAAATTTTCGTTCATCAAAGCATTTAAATCTTAAAATGAAGTCATTTATCAGTCTACGATTTTTAAAAGGCCATCTAATCAGTAGGATTAAAAATTATTCATAGCAAAATACTTTGTAAGTGTAGCTGGAACCGTTATTTTATAAACAAAATAGTAACTGTTACTGGCACCAGACACCGTAGACTGTCTGCCGCCTCAAACCTCAAACTTGGGTCAGACTATCTGACGTAATATGTCAAGATTCGCAGTTTTGTGGTCAAGACTTTGGCCAATGATGTATGTGACCTAGAACCATGTCTAATGACTTCAGAGAATTATTTAAGAGTTCATTGTGCTACTGCATTTTTTGTATAAGAATATCTCTGGTGTGGAAACGGGCATTTAAACTTGAAAGATAGATCGTCTTTATACTAGAATTTTGAACGACTTGTCTCGCCATCGACTGCCATGCAGTGGTAGATACATCCCAACTTCCAGAATGCAAATTTTTTGGATTCCACTTTTCTAAGGGGGATTTTTAGGGGGGAATTGTAGAGTTTTTTTTTGGATTCCATTTTTCCCTCTCACGGGGGATTTTAAGGGGGGAAAGTGGAATAGAAGCCGTAACGTCTCATTGGTCTAGTCTTGTGGTTGCGCAAGCGTAACTGCTGTACACGAGGTTCTGGGTTTGTTGCCCAGGTCTTACAGGCGTGATTACAGGTGTGCCATACCTGCGGTAAACCTCTTTCAAGGTTTCCACTTTGAGAGAGATTTTCACTAGAAAAACGAGGCAGTCGTGGTAACTGCAGGTAATTCTTACTTAACAAAATTAAAATATTACTAAATACATTTTTTTTTCATTAAAAACAAAAACAACAATCCAGGATGTTCTTTATTTCTCAATACGTTCATGTCAGTTAATCAACATTAAAGTTTTGACAAGTATTGTTAAATTAGCTGATGCGTTAAATTATAATTAATTAACAGCTCATCATAATAACATTTGAAACTCTTTGTTACATTACGGGGGCACTAAGATGTTGCTTGCGTTATTTCAAATTTACAACAGGTCGTAAACAATACGTATTAACAAACCTACTTAACTTATTGATAACTCTAATGGAAAAGGAAAGGTAAAGAAACTGTAAATAACTGTTTTGATGAAATGTCTAAAACCCACTTTCACCACTGTTTAAACGTTAGTAGGTATATCGCGGCCTTAACTTTGAGATTAGACTTAGAATACAGACTCAAAAGCAGGTCTATCAATCAACTAAGCCTATTGTAATACAAAACAGGTTAACCACCACAGAAGTAACCACTTTCTTTTATTATATAAAAGTCGGATGAAAAAATGGCTGATGAGGAAAAAGCTTGTCAATCTTTAGATATTTGTGAGGTGTACAGTTCCATATCCCATTTAGAAGGTGCTCAGATTGGTATTATGTCTAGTGGTCTGCTGCTCGAAAGTAGCAGCCGCGGATAATTGTATTATAGCGCGATGCAGGATTTTAAATTGCGCTATAGATGTTGCTAGCGTTATTTTTGTCAATTTGAGTGAACATACTCACGAGCAGTCGCAACAAAACTATAAACCCCATTATACCATTAATTGCTACAACTCTCACGTTATTAATAAACGACCCCTAAACGACTATTATTAAAAAATTATAGATCTACGTGAGTTCAAACCATCGATTGTCAAAAAGCCCAATGCAGCATTTTACCGACCCAATACCTTATCAAACTTTTTGCGTTATCAAAATGTGATTTGATGTAAATCCCGGATCAGAGGTTGTACATTGTTATTTGACATTGGCATCACGTATTAATTACTTATACATAAGTAAGTACAATAAACAGGTAAATATAGGTACCCATTATTGCTGAAGAGTTTTTAATAGTCATGCCGAGTGATCACGAATGGGTTATAATGAAGTGTTAGTGCATGTATTGTGTGCTGCGCTTAATTAGAATCGACTGCACTTATCTTTTATGACTAATCATATTGTTAGCAAGCATATTTATAGTTTACGCGTACCTGCTTGCAAGAATTTTAGAATCACGACTCCATTTTGATTATCGAGGAGCGAAAACTGCGAGGCAACCTCTCTGAGTGAAAATTCTTGAGTTCAGTTCTCATCTGTTGTATTTAAAATATAAATATTTAATTTTAGCCCTAGGAAAAATAGGAAAAGCAAAATACAACCTACACTTCTTTTCCCTTAAAGTTCCTTACAAGTTATGGGTCAAAAAATATCCCATGAAAACGTCCAACCGCGAAAAAAATCCTTTGTTCTAAGCCAAGTCATAGTCCATCTATGTGCCACATTTCATCGAAATCCCTTCAGCGGTTAAAGTGTGAAATGGCAGAAAATCGTTACTCTCGTTCTTACGATATTGAGGACAGTGTGGATGACGAATCCATTATGCTCTCGAAATTAATTATTTCGAAAACCATTTTAAATAAAGCCATAAATAAAAAGCTGATTGATTCTTCAAAATTTCGATATCAAATGACTTTTAAATATCAATCGCATTACGTTCAGTCGATAATGTATGGGTACATACAAAGTGGTGTTAGTAATGTTGCTATAACTATCCACACGTATAATATAACTTCATATAATACTAGACCAATAAATATAACTAATCATAACAATCAATTAGGCAGATTGCGATAGATTGGAGTGGTACACTTTCTGTTTGGGAATGTAGAGTTACGGACGACTAGATGAGGCATTTAAAATTACGATGATCTCATTCTTTTAATATTTATCATTTTATATTAGAGTTACCGGACTTAATGCCACAAAGCATTCTCTACCAGTCGACCCAATTGGGTCAAATAGGACACCCCAGATACCCTATCTTACTGTCCTGTACAAGGAACTTAAAATGTGCCCCAAAATTTGTCAAGTACCAACTATAAGTTTACGTTTTTCGGGTGACTGAATGCTATTGTAGCTTTGAAAGTAAAAACAGTGACGATAACTTAGTAGCTTGCAAATAGTCGTAACTTTTACTCTCAACCAGAAGAGATATTATACACGTAAAACTACTAACTACTGCTTGGCTACTGAATGTGGTAGGTACTGAAGTATGGAAGGTTACTCTTTACCATAATATTCTGGTTCAATACAATTTAGATTGATCTGCACGCTCGCTACGAATAAAAACATAAATAGTGAACTTTAATGACATTGATATCGTTCTTCTGCATTGCACGGGCAATGCATTATTTTTTGGCTTATACAAGTTTTTTAATCTGAAATCCAGTACATCCATGGTGGGTGCCTTTCATGTCCCCTCACTCATCATCTTCCTAACCTTGTCATATGTTTCTTTGTAACTTAAATTTTCCATTCATTCTCCCTTGCTAATCGTCACATTTATTCCAACATCTATCCTCCTCTCCACATTCCCAACTCTGTGGTTCAAACAAAAAACCAGTTATCTAATATGTTCGCAACTCTCGATTGTTTAACGCTTGCGCAACGAGGAGCGTCCACTTTCTGACGCAGGGTGTGGGCGCGTATGTGTGTATGTATAGTGTGTGTGAAAATGTAGGTTGCTGGGAGATTTTTTAACATTCCTGTAGCCTCATCGTCATCTTCCTGCACAAGGGCAGAATGTTGCTGATAAGGCTACAGTAACATGTTGCTTGGGGTCGGCGAAACACGCTATTTTCTTACTCCCTTTTCTTTCACATCATAACTCACACAATCCATCCATCTTTTCCTTGGTCTTTCTCTCTCTCTCTCTCGATCTATCAACATTACTGTAGTCTATGGCATGATCGAACCCGTTATAGACCCACGTGAAGACTAACGGCACACCCTCTCTCATAGAGAGGAGGCCTGTTGATTATGGTTTTTTTTCCTAAAGACATCACTCTGTGATAGGAACCTGATTGGAGATTGAAACTTAGGTCAAGATTCTCAGATAATCATATACTAAACAGCTGATGCTATTACTAGTCTAATACTAACCTACCGGTTTGACTAAATTCTACTTTATTAATGAAACATTAGATAATCAAAAAAGACGACTTCAAAAAATACATGATTGTAGTAGCGAGTATTAGTCAATTTAATTGCATACACACAAACATACATCCATACATTAAATACATAATGTGACAAAAACAAGGCTATAAATTTTAATAGAAAGTGATTTGGTGAAATCTAAACGGTTAAGTATACATATTTTCCTGTAAATATCTAAATGGTTAAAATCCGATCATAGTCACCCAAAAAATTATTACAGAATTAATGTTAAATATTAAAATAATAAAGGAAATGTTCTTTCATGTTTCGTATTTAGTCTGTCTCATGGTAAAATCATTGCAAATAAATCAACATATTTCATCGTTAATAACAAGCAGTTACCAACAAGCTTAACCCAAAATCAGGCCACTGATTTGCAATAACCAATATCAAATTGTTTTGTCACATATATGACAACTAATTTCCTCACTTACAATCTACCCAATTATAGATCTTTATCACACTAACTAATTTCAAGAACAAGATTATTATATTGTCTCTGTTTATAATTGAAACACACTGTAGCTAAGACCTAGTGTTAACGCAAGGCTGCTCTACTTCGCACTTAATATAATTTATTGTGAGAAATCAATAGTAGTAGCCAGTGAAACCGATTATTTCGTAACACAATTATAGTATAAATATTAGCCGTGGCCCCAGGCTTTGGCCGGATTTCATCGCTATAACTTCACTTAACGGGTACTTACTAAATCAAAACTATTCTAACAAAAATAAACCTTGCATGGTTTGGTAATAAATTAGTCAATAGTATGAAACTAGTTTTTTTTACTACGAGTAGTATTACTTGTTATTTTTTTGACATAACATCGGGTAACGGTTGTGACATTAATCCTCAAAAGGTTATCGGAGTGTGCAATAGTATTGTCAATTTGTCACCTCTTGTAGACCAAGTTTTATATGTTTTTATACAGAATGACATCTTGAGATGAAAGCATGAGGTTAAAAACTTTGCCCGTCGAGGCTGCCGGTTGTTAGCAGATACCGCGGCCTCGACATGAAGGGCTAAGAAGGAACATGGGTGGTTTTTAGTCAGTAGAAGTCTGACACTCCCTTTCGCTCTGCCCAAGAGCGTGAGGGGTTATTTGATGATTTCCCAACCCCCAAATAAAAACAAAAAAAAAAAAAGGTTAAAAACTTCGAAATAAGTTAAAATAAGGCAAGCAAAAATTACACACTGGGGCCTTGGCGTCCAAGTGCTCACCTAATATTTAAGGAATTTGCCAAGCGGTTGGTCGACTCTTCACGTGGCCAGATGGCTTTACATATTCTTTGGCCAAAGAATCAGCGTTGCCATCCAACGTGGGAAAGCTGCCAGTCTCCTGGACACTTTTCCTGTTGACAGCAATGTGGACAAATTTTTTGACGCCCTGTGATATTTCTCTTTTTGATACTTGTATATATTTTTTAGATCTGTAAATTGTAGTTTGTACATATTGTAAATAAATACGAGCACAAATTAGAAACCAACCGTATTTTTTTAATGGAAAAAATATTGTCTTGCTATGAGTATACATAATTTAATATTTTTTTTCACAAATATCATCATTTGCCATAAGCTACTGTCAAACAAATAATATAAGAACAGGAAACGAGCATTCCTACGATTTAGAATGTAGGTAACTTGTTTAGTATGTATCTACACTGACTCACAGGAAAAGCCAAAGGTAGGTACTATTCTAAACGATGATCACACGCCAATTAAGACCCATTCATCATTATAATAAGGTTTTAAGTCTATTAACCTCAAAACGGTAGTTCTCGCGTCCGCGACAGATGGCGTGACCTATCACACTATTACAAATGCTTTAAATTTATTATTAGCTTTTGGATTTTCTCACGATAATTTCCTTAACAAGCTGGTTATTGATTGTGTAAATACATAATAATTTAACGTTAAGTTAATTGTAACGGAACCTGTGGAGGTGACGGCCTTGGTTAGACTAACGTTTTTTGTATCATTAAATAAGCTAATAATGCTAATTTAATTACGATTATTTTGTAAAACAAATGTACAATAGTTTTAATATTGGTATATTTGGTGCTTTATAGCAGAGCCACTGATAATAGGGTCAGGTTCAAAGGAATACCCAGCGATGATAGTAATAGTAACAGTAATTTTAAGTTTCAGTAGGTTATGCTAGCATCCAAGTAGCTTTTGTCCATTTATTTAAGCCACATCATCATCTCTGCTCTTATTACAATTTATTACTCGTCATCTCATTAGTCACCTTCTTTCAAGCCATAATATCATCCTTCACACAGTCTAATTAACGTCGTTTCTCCTAAGATTTTGATTTAAAAATATAAAGTAGTTCATGTCTGATAAATTTTCTTTGCTCTCTAACCGCAACTGTTAGATTTAACTCCATTGATCAATTACCTAAGTCTCACGTGCCTTAATACAGTCTAAATTATCTGTCAAAATATAACTAATCAATCGTCTAACCAAAATAATGACGGGCACTTTTTAACCACCAATCTTTATTTACTTTGCGCAATAATTCGTTAATACATAGGCAATATAACATACAGACACACTGTAATATACTTTTATAATAGACAAAATATTTTATGATACTAACATTTTGATTTACTGAGCAGTAGTTGTCTAATTAAAACTTTTAATATTGAAATCTTATGAAACATTGTGGGAACGAATTTAGTGTTTTGTTACGAAATTAATTGAAGATTAGTTTCTGTTGTAAAAAATGAGGGATTATGTAAGCCATGTGTGTAGTTCGATTACATAGTAGGTTATATAGTGACTAATAAGTTATAACTTACCTTTAAGCCAATTTTGCAATAATGAAAACCTGTTTTTATCTATGACAAAACAATATACGACAGACTGTTCCTTCTTTTTGGCGTTGTACCAAAAAGAGGAAACAAGCTTTCGGTTAAAACTCTAATAAAACATAAAAGTTTTGCATCAGATCCGCTCTAGCTCTACTTTAGCAGTTCACCATCACCACATCACCTTTCGTTCTATGAAACACGACACTGCAACCCACCCTTACTTTAAGAGCAACCAGAGTGACGACATTCACAAGCAAAAGATAGAAAAGTCGACGAGAAATTAAAATAAGCAATGAGCCCAAGAAACTTATTTGAACAGTTCAATCATAGAAAGAAGGATGTGTTTTAAACAAAACGAAAGTAACACAAACAAATGATCAGCATGGCGCCTCCAAGCAAAGACTCCTTTCGCCCAAGAATTCCCATCAAACAAGCTTATACATCATTATCCACGATAACAATCCGATTTTTAATTTATTCACAGCTTATAAAACAATCGATCAGTTCGCCGCCTCTCTCGATCATGATCGATTACTTGTCGCCTTTCCGATACGGCGGGGAATCGATAAATTAATCGTTATGAACCGAGTAGAATCGCTCGTTGTGATGTAATTGTTGTTTGTTCATTTGTCCCGACGATTTTTCGATGTATTCATCATCGTGTTGGTCAATAGCTTTGACATTTGAGAGGAAAAGTGGCTGTATTGTTATCCGACATAATGTATAGAGGTAAATGTGGGGAATGATTGTAAAAGTGAGTGTTGTATGATAAATGATAAAGTTAGTGTCGTTTCATGTATCTTTTCTTCATCTTGGTATTTCTCCAGTGAAGTTGGTAAGTCTTTGTTTAAGAATTTTGTGATTAAACACCTTTGTCATAACTCTTATTTTACAATAATGTACAATAATGGTTCTGGCCATGAAATCATTGATACAATGGCCTCTTTAGTTCTGTTCTAAAACAATAGGCATTTTTGCCTTCAACAGTTCAACTAGAAAATGAGATGAATCTCGTTCTGCAAAATATCATTATCAACAACTTGAAGTTTCTTAATACATGAATCCAGAAACTTAACTCTAGCCATTTTATTCACATAAATGCATATTTTCATATTGCCAAGCGTGGGGATTATGACAACCCCCCCCCTCCCTTTAGGGTGAGGCTGTTGTTCAGCAGTTGACGATATATTATATTGTCTACACCTTTTCACCACTAGGTTAGATATATATCATATATACTACCACCTTTTTTTTTGCTAGCCTGCTCTGTCCCACTCCAGGGGAAAGGCCTCCCTCCACTCTTTCCACTCTCGCGAACCCGCGCGTCCTCCTTCAAAACTACCACCTTATTATACCCATATTCTTTTTGCCTCGTCCATGTTCATACCCGTTCAATTCTATCCATTTAAAACAATATCTAAGTAAACTAAATTGCCTAACTAACTTAACCTATCAGACTCAATCACAGACCAGCCTAGACCCAAGTAATCTTACATTTAATGTTATTTTCCGTATCTCGAACGATTACAAGCATGACATATTATATTATATCTAAGAGCTTAAGAAAATGTAATTATGCAAAGGAGGTCGTTTGTGTTACGTTTGTGGAGCGGACGTGGATTTCTTTAAGACTGGTTTGTTACTGCCTTTTGTAATATAACTCTATGATTAACATTGTTTATAAAGGTCGTTCTTAATCGATAATAACACACACACACACATATACATAACGCCTGCAATCCGCGATCTACCTGATAGTACACGCCACATTTCGCCAGTTATGTTTAAGTCTCATGTAAAGAGTGCAAGCCAATTGCTACCAAGCAGGCACAAATTCACTTCCAAAGAGTGGAGGCCTGTGTCCCAGCAATGGGAACATTAGTAGGCTGGTGATGATAATGATGAGCCATAAATTGAAACTCCGTGGCTGCTACTGAGAAATTCGTAATGGAGAAAAACAAATAATCATTTGCCCGACCCGGTTATTAAACCCAGGTCCTCATACTCAGCTGTCAAAGTAGTGACCACCTAGACCAAAGAGATAGATAGAAGATTGTCCAGTTTACAATCCTCAGCCACTCTATAAAGTTTGACTTAGGAAAGGCAGTGTCTAACCTATTCAAACAATTTACATCTCCTATTAAAATATTTTATCAAGAAATTACCATTATAATCGCCAAACGGAATGATTACAACATCATTATTTAAACAGCTCATTTCTATTATTGTCGCCATGTCAAAGTTATCAGGCACTTAAAATTAAGTTCCCATAAAATGAGCTTAAAGATTTTAATCTAATTTCAAAACAACAGTATTGTACCACTCGCAGTGTTTCTCTGTGAATTATCTAAGTAATAAAGTACGTTTAAAATAAACTTACGTACTTACAAAACTTTTGGCTAAGCACCTGTGCACGACCTACATAACATAAGTTAAACAACAATATAATATAACATTACAGCTACGCTTTTAACAGATGTTGTACGTAAATCAATTTTTCGCAACAATAGCCTACGATTTTCTACGAAAAGTCGTAACTTCGTACCGGAAAATAGCGAACAGTGATCTTTAAAGTTGCAACATAAGACATCAAATCGATTGCTGTAAGATTTACAGATAGAATTTTATTGATTTAGACAATGTGTCGTAACTACCACGCGGCTCTCATCCAAAACCGAACCTTATTTCGGAAACAATATAATCTTTTCTTTAATGTAAAACAGAGTGTAGATACGACGTTATTCTTGATACGAAAGGTAACAATGTGCACTTGCGTCCACTCGCGAAGCTTGAATGCTTGCGCCAGATTTGAAGCGAAGTGCGGGGACTAAAACCAATGACATGCCATTGTTTGATGATTTATTTTATATTTTCAATTTATTCTTAGATAAATAAAATGTTTGAAGGGTTTATTTATAGTGTTAAAAGTATCGCAATAGGTTCTTAATGGGATGTTAACATAACTGGCGAAATGTGCTTGTTCTATTATGTTCAACTCTGCCTAACCATTCCGGGATTACAGGCGTGATGTTATGGTATGAAAGAAGTATTTCTAGGAAAGCTGTTAGTAGAACTTTTCCTTATTAAAAGGTAATTCTCGAAACTCAACATTACCATTGAAAAACTACATCATGCAACTGCTAGTTGTTGTTTATCTTTCAAATTAAAGTTTTTAATCATCATATCTTTTCGTATTCTACCAATTAATTATCCTTTAAGAGATCGCTGCATAATAAAATCTCAATGAAAACTTTACCAAACATGTTCATGACAGTGACCTTATTGGTTATGTTTTTAAAAAGGGTACTCGCAACCACCGTGCATGTATAACCAGAATCCAGATATAATAATGTGGACAAAACAAAATCTCTAAACTTTCTTCCTAAACGCACAAGAAGAAGACGTAAGTTTATGTTTAACATAACAAAGATTTAGGCAGAAGTGTACCCATAAAAACACCCACATTTCACCAGTTACATTTAAGTTCCATGCAACAAGGGTTCGAGACTATTGCCATCAACTGGACACAAATACAGATTGCGTGGATGCTACTGAGAAACCTCCGATAGAAAAACCAAATAACACTTACCACGACCTGGGAATAGAACCCAAAAACCATGAGATCAACGAAACGATTGTGCATGTTCATCATCATCATCATCCACAGCCCGAACTCACCCACTGCTGGGTATAGGCCTCTCTTTTCTTGTGCCAATCTCCACGGTCCTGTGCCAGCCTCATCCAGGTTTTGCCCCCGATGGCAACTATGTCGTCTGCCCATCTTGACTGATGTTAATGCATGTAAAACATGCGAACATTGAAACAATTACAAGATCAATACCACCCATTACCTAACATACATTTAACACCACTCAATACACGAACCAATACTTAAACTCAGATCAGATAACATACAGAGCAGTTAATTCACACATAAATACTTGCCTATCACTTAAGAAATCAACCTCAATTGATACCACGCTCATATATGTACAGAATAAAACAATTAAATAAAGATTATGCAAATCATCATAAGCAATGTACAGTAAAGAGCATTAATTTGTATGCACTTTGAAAAAAAATTGATTTGAATGTTTGTGGGGGATAAGAAAGAGTTTCAACTTTCAAACAATATAATATAATTAAAACCAATACAGTAGAAGAAAATTACTATTAACTTAAGCTCACTACAAGGGGTGTAAAAAGACTCTTAACGAAGCTGAAACACACTGGTTCTGGTCTCGTACCTTTACTTGGCAAGCAGTTACGGAGATATTGTAGCTCAAAGTAACAAATTTTTGAAAAGTTTAAAAAACATTTACTTAACCCCTGTATCCCTAGATCATGGGGGTCTCTAAAGTTAAGTATATTTACAATTATATATTGTTACTTAGTTTAATGTGCAGAATGCTTGGTGGCGGGTACGTGAAGGGTCTGTTAACACCTTCTAAACATATTAGTGCTCGTGAGTGTACCTATTATAGGTTGAATGGCTACAAGACCTTGACATGATATTAAATGTATTATGTAATTCGTTCGTTTTGTGTTGATACTAGTTTGTAACAAAACTAGGTATAGGCCGCGGATTTCGTCGCAAGAAAATAAAAATAGAATTGGTATTTATTTCCATTACAGTGATAATTGGGAATAACAAAGTTAGAAAAAAAAATCTAAAAAATGCGAAAGAACAAGCGGCGGAGCCAACTTTCCCAACTCAATTTTCGCAACTCTCATCCAGATGCTACCAGCCACCCTACGAAGATCGTCGCTCTACCGAGCCCGAGGACGTCCAGCTTACGCTTGCACATTCGCGGTCTCCACTAAAAAAAAGTCTACCATCATAACTGTCGTCGGTTCTACAGCTAACATGGTCGGACCCAGTGCCTCTTCAGCTTACTTATTCTGTGAGGCGAGGCATTATGGTTCTAAAAAATGTATGCCAATCCCGCGGACACTCTTCGTAGAAATAGAAGTGTTTTTGAAAATATTTTCACTTTACACTCATAAGTATTATCATTGTTTACTTGTATATTAGATTGGGATTATCTGTCTGTCAGTTATTCAACTGTTTTATATGTATTTAGTGTCTTAGTGTGTGTGTGTGTGTCAGTGTCTTTGTTTCAACGAGGAAAATAAGTTAATGTAGCCGTTCATTTGTTTATATGATTGATGGATCGATTTGAGTCTGCAGTTAGAAGTCTTTTGTATGTGCGAAGGGTATTTATATTTGCACTGATTTGAAGTGACGGGCAGACAAAGCAGATATGTATCAGCTAATGTGTTTGTCTGCAAAACTTTATTATCATTTCGATACAAAATTGGAGATCACCTTTTATGCAAGGAATTGCTTGTAATAGGAGACTCAGCACTTCCACTTATCATTTTCTATGCAATTGAAATGTAGACAATGTAAATGTTAATTCAAAAATAAAAGCGTAACTTAAATTTTTACAAAGCTCTGCATAATTATGTACTGACATTTAATGTAGCCGCTACTTTGGTGTATTTACTAAAACTGGAAGTATCTAAACACGTTTATAAACACACAACTTTTCCCAAGGGGTTCTGTATTCAACACAAAGTGCCACATGTCAAAGCAAAACAGTATCAAAGGATCGTGAACCTTTGATACTCCTTTGGTTTTGTCTACGCAAACAGCAAAGTTGAGAATACAATAAATCATCTGCCTCAACCTGGTTTCATCCACTGCTGTGTTTTTGGGCCTTTGAAAAAGTATGCCATGCCTCCAGTATCATTCAGGTCTTACCTGGCCTCGAAGATCATCTATACAGTTCTGGTTTGAACAACTTTTAAAAATAATACATATAATAATAATAGTATGTCCGATCAATAACATCTCCACTGATGTCGCTATTCCGGCGGCCTGATAAAAAGGTTGACAAAGGATATTGTATGGAGAGAGCCTCTCTATTGTTGTTTGTTTTTAGCAAACCACAACGCAATGCGGTGACAAGTTGTTGACTTGGGAGGCTGAGGTGGTATGAAAGCTGCTCTACTTTGATTTAACAAAAAAAGTGATTTTTAATTTATAGCACTAGTTTAGCAATATTTTGGTTTACATTAAGAAAGCATTTTGTTCTTAATCCATAATTAAATAGGAAAGCATTATCATTAAACATTTTATGGCGCTCTAAACATTAACGAGCCCATTTAAATACTAACAACAATAATTAACAATTTCATAATCTTAACTGTGCCTTAACCGAACGATTCGTCTCAAAATAAATTGAATTACTATAAACCGACTTCATAACTTAGATCTGTAGGTTTTATCAATACAAAATTAACACCATCACTGCTGCTAATTTTATGCTCAACATAGAATCTGCCAAACGATTTTGAACCTTAAAGCTTTTGAGTTAAGAATTATCGAATATTTGAGGAGCGATTAAAGTGTAAACTGAATTAAATGCAAGTTAAACGGCTGATTAGATGCAGATCAACTTCCAGATCAAGCAAATCATGTTAGAATAAACATGGATAGGGTTCGACAGGCTTATGTACGGTCCTTCGAGGCTGCATTGTGCCAGCAACCGCCGCAACTGGTTGTTGATTGCGTTGCAAGTTCCACATTGACTTATAAATCGTTGCTTTGTACTGTTGATGTGTTTTATATCCGCTGGTATTGTAGTAAGAGATTTATTTGTTGTTGTAGGAAGTCTTGGACTAGTTCTTGTCTGTTGAAATGGGAAGTTTCGTAGTTGAAGTTATGCCCATTAAAATAGTTATTTTATTAAATGTGTTTGCAGCTGCTTTCACCGTTGGTTGAAATTTTAATTGTGCAATAGCAGTGTTAATGCATTTCGGATATTTAATTTAACATTAAGCTTTTTTATCTGTAAGTAAATTTTCATGTATAAGTTATAAAAAGGAAGCAGTAGAGGTAGTTGCGATGTTTATTTTTTTTGTATTGGTACTAATTATGGTATTACACTGTAATTTATATTTTAACAGTTCATGAGTAGTATTTCTTTTTCTAATATTTTTAAATCTATGCACGTCTAAAAGCTGGTATTTTAGACAAAACCAAATAAAATAATGCTTCTTCTAAAAATTGATAAGTGACAATGTTTAAATGAGGACTTTGGCGCTCCCTAGACCCGTCAGACCAGCAACCCATCACAAAAATAGTGGAATAGAAAGCTTATCAATTTGAGTAATTATACCGTTTTAAATGTTTAATGTCTATCAGTGTTCGCACTACAGCCAGACATAAATCTTGACATTCGCAAAAAAGTTTGACATTCGTCGAAAAAACGCAGATTGTAGGTAGGTAGAATTAACCTTCGTGTATATGTTATTATTTTAGATTTAATCAATTACGAGTGCTAAAGGAGGGTAAAATTTCAAGCCTTTTTAATTGGTTATAGCAATTTTGAATAGTCATGATTCTCTGATCTATGATTAATTAAAGTAGTTTGAGTACTTTTTTGTTTGTATTAAAAAATGTCTAGTGAGATTTATTATTTAATAAGTTATATAATTTCACTTAGGTTTTTGCATGCACGTTACAATTTTGTAATCGCCTTGTTACCAATATATCAGTAAAAAATCTTTTAATGGTAGGCACTGACGCAGAAAAAATAGGGAAAAATTATAATTATAGTAATAATAAATATATACCTAGAGGTAACTTTCGTACCGAAAAAATTAATCAGTGCAATGAATTAAATAAGTGACTATGTCACGTGCTGTGATGCAAGTAAAACAACTCACCCATCCAGAATATATTAAGAGGAACTCGTCATCTGTCTAGCTTTGTTCCAGCTATGTTGGGGACAGCTTCCACCGTAATCGAATGCAGCTTCTAGGTAAAGTGACTGCCCGATGACTGACACCACAAGCCAGCCTCTTGCAAACCCCTAAAACTTTTCTTCAAAAACATTCGTCAATCAAAGTAGAGCAACTTTCAAACATAACCACCTGCGAGAACAATAGAACCTATACTGGGCAACGACTTAAGATTGCATTTGAAATATTCACAAACTCATTCCGCGCCCGTCTGTCTACCTATAACCGTGTTACCACCACACTATCATCACCACAACACATTACAAAATAACCCCTATGCTCAAAACAAGAAGGTCTTAAGTGGATGTAAAATTAAAGTTGTTGGCTACGAGAAAACTTTTCGAACGTTTGCTACTTTAAAATGTATTTATGCATAGCTCATGTGACCTCAGATTGCGTGGAGCAGTGACCCATGAGAAATTGATTTTGGGCCGTTTCGGTACAGATAAGTATTAATTTGTCATACATTTAAAAAGTTTGAGCTATTAATATTGTTGATGGTTTTTAGTTTATGGTCGTTTTTTGTTGCACAATTTTAGGTGATGAGAAAGGTCTTAGTCATCACTAGATTTGGCTGTCTGTATCTATTTAATCGGTTGTCAGCTTAGCAAAAAGCAAAACCGGAAAAGATAAGCATTTGGATTTTACACTAAATCCATTATTTATTTTCAATATCTTTAGACAAACACGAAATAGGAACAGTAAATATTTAATGAAAGATTGATACATATACAGCCTCAAAGACTCTCGTTGGTCTGGTGGTTGCAAACGCGGTTGCTGGGTTCGATTCTCATTTTTCCATCAGGAATTACTCAGTAGCACCCACGAAGTCTGAAGTTGTGGCCGGTTGATAGCAATAAGCTCGCACCCTTTTACATGGGCCTAAAACAGAATAGGCGGAATGTGAGTGAAATAATGGGAACACCTCTGCCTCTTCCTTAGGGGATTACAGGCATAACGTTATTTTATGTAATGTGAAACAAATACAGGCCTTTAAAAGGGATACCCTTTCATTTAATGTTCAACGCAAATTGGTTATTTTTAATTTTTTAAACACGCTTCAGGAAGTTTGGTGAGGAATCGTTTGTGGTGGGTCTTACAACCACCCCAAAATTTACATATAGCAATGATTTGTTGTACTTTATAGGCAGGCATAAAACTACGGCATTAACAAAACTACCTATTAATGACCCTAGCATATTTCAGATGACGGTAAAAATGCCGTTTATCGTAATAAAACAGTGGGTGCTTCGTAGCATCACCGTCGACTTTAATATGCCCATCATTTAGCAATATATTAGCCACCAGCCACTCTCCTACCGTCATTTTAGTAGCCACTCATAATTTTATGACAAAATTATAAGCATCTAATTATTTCATGCGTTTATGATATCAATAAATTAATTTGAATTAATAATGGTAATATTAAAGAAAGTATGGTTCTATGTTGAGGTTAATTTTAACCGCTTGATAAACTTCTGGTTAATTTATAACAGTGTTGGAAATGACGCTTGTTGGTATATGGTTTTATGTTGTAATTTTAAGTTTTATGGTATTATTATAATTTTAATAAGTGTCTTGTGTTTTTATATTTTTTTTATTTATGTTTACATGTCACCATGTGTTTTGATACAAGTGCGTGTCGAAGGGAAATTTTTATTATAATTGGCCCAAAATTCTGCTATAAGAATTCCGATCGCTGATGAAGTCATAATTTCGTCAAGTGTGCTGGCAGCTATCAAGGCATGCTGCGCAAGATGGAAGGTGGACCATTACCATTACAACATGTGTCTATCATTGTATCCATGTCAACCAAAGAACTTCATCATAAAAGTTACTCTTAGTGTTGATGTCATTTTGTTCAATAAATGCTCAGCAATTTTGAATAAAATTTTGCTTTAAATAATACACCGCCTATCGCTTACAGATAAATTATTCCAAGTTGATAGTCTGTTCACATCACTGTGACAAACTGTATGATCGCTGTAGATCTAATCTGGCCAATGGTATTCTCGCCAAACACATTGCCAGTGTTGAGCCCCCCTGCTGGATACGCGCCACATCCTACCTATCCTGCACAACCATTTGCACCTTTCAGGATTTATTCGAAGCAGTTAGGGCAATGTTAGAGCTGTGCAGGTGGGTACATGGTGGTCTGGCACAGTTGTAATGCAACGACGCGTAAAAAAGAAGACTGTACGTTATTAGTCTATTAGGTATAACTAAACCTTTACGTCTGAGCATATTATTATATAAATTGCTTCGGTAAAGTGTAAACCACAACTTACAGACTCCTAATAAAAGATAAAAAGCTCTCTATAATTCGAACCACTTGCTCCCAAAATAAATGGGAACAACAAATGTCCTTCCTACTTATAAACATAATTTAAACAATAAAAAAACCTAAGTCCTACGATAAATTTAATCATTGACAATACTTTATTCTTAACTTTACACCTAATTTACATAGGATTAAGTGTCAGAGATGGAGTGTTACTTTAATCAGTAGATATAAAATGTATTTCGTATATTTATCGTAACGAGAAAAGAATACGGAGAAAATAATGGCCTTTCTCGATGGGGTTAAAGATCAAAATATGGAATTAAAAGTTCATTGAATCGTGTAAATAATGGACAAACTTTTGTTGTATTAGAATGTTTAAATGCTGTGGAATTCTTTGTATTAAAATGCTGTTCTATTCAGACTCGTTTTAAACAGCATTTTTGTATCCTAAGATCTAGATTTCAGTAACGGTAATTTTATATTGACAAAGCCGAAGAATTGCATTTTAAATTAGAAGATGAATGGATGTTATTAAGTAAGTGGTGGTCGTGGTGGTGGAATATATTTTATTTATTTAGAAAACATTCCATTTGGTTGATTACCAATCAATGTTGATTTACAACCAGACACCGCTGTCGCTTCGTAGAACGGTTTTGTTGCAAACATTTTTGATGTTTTAGTTTACTAATTACGTGACTTAAACTTGAAAGACTTTGACTCAAATACCAATAGATAATAAAAATAGATCGATTTAAAAATAACTCGTTTTTGTCCTTGGTATGTAGATCATGAATGTTTTAGCTATGACTAACAATAAATGAATTAGAAATGAATGCTAAGTCCTACAATAGACTCTATTTTTTTAAGTTTTCCTAAATCAGTTAGTTCGCAATAAATAAAATCATAAATCTGGGACAAGAGTTTTTAAAAACTTTATCCCATTTTAATCGTTATTACAATTTCGCTTTAAAGTTAAATCTCATCAGTATAGAAACAACATCGGAGAAAGACTACATTTAACCGAACTAGTAATTAACATAACAGTTTCATTAAAGTATCCCATTCTAAATTCAATTTATAACCTAAAAATACTTAAAACTCGTTTGTTTTCTATCAGATATCATATTACAAGGGCCACCATAGCTCAAAACTATAATCATTAGTTAGAACAATTTGTATGGTAAACTGCAGATCTGATTGCTTATGTAAAGTAAAGAAATTATTTAATTAAGCCCCCCTAGAGACCGTGTTTATTATTCATTTGTGTGATACAACAGTATGACCAATGTAACTTGGTCTTAAGAAAAAAATATGTTAGGGAATTTACGGATAAAAAATGCTCAAAATTGAAGGTAGTTTTACAATGGGCGTTAAAACCGTTCGTCATAGGAAATAATGTGGAATAATTTGTTGTCTTTCCCACATAAGCTGTTGTATCAACAGGAGGCATTTCTTAAGGTGGTGTTCGCCGCGTCGGTTCTATTAATTGCTTGTTGCCGGATAAAAATGAATATTTAAAAGTACAGAATAGTTTTGGTTTAGGTTATTAAGCGTTTCGTTTTTTGTTTTAACGATGTCATTAAGTCTGTTTTCATGTGGGTCGGGAAATTGTGGGTACATGTCACTTCGTGGGGTGCCATGTTTTAAAATAAAGGTTTCTTGAGCTTTTATTGGGGTATTAAAGTCTTTAATGATATCTTGTTCGCATAATGACTCTGATTACCTGTTTTGTATTGAATTTTCATTATTCTGTGTATTCTTCTTTATCGTGTGGTTAAGGCTTATCATGGTGCCAGAGTTTGTATGCCGCCATGGGTCTCCTACTTGACTTTACAGGCTGTCTCGAGAAATATCTCTAAGCATTCACGATGTTTACTACCGAAGCAAGTGATAATAATACAATATGCACATGAATCTGAAAAATCAGAGGTAGAGAACTTTTTTTTTTGGTGGAAAATCATCAAATAACCCCTCCCGCTCTTGGGCAGAGTGAAAGGGAGTATCAGACTTCTACTAAAAACCACCCATGTTCCTTCTTAGCCCATCATGTCGAGGCCGCGGTATCTCTTGCGAACAACCCGCAGCCCCGATGGGCGAGAGGTAGAGGACTTGGGTGCGAACTTGACACCGGTTTTGTGTATTACTTACTGACAAATAACCTATCTGTGTCAATTCAAAATGATCTTTACGTATTGTATTAAAGAAACACTTTAATTTATTTATGATGCTTTAAGATTCTAGCCTCTCGTTTATCTATGTAGTTTGACAATATATTTAATCAAAAACACGCCCTCCTGCAAACGCTCAAATAAAATTTTGCAAAACAAAACTTTTTCAAACTCGTCACAACACGGGAGCTCATCAAAAACAATTCCGTTCTCGACCCTTCCATTTAGCAATATAATAGCTTCGGGATAATAACAGGGTGTGTCCACCGGAACTACGTCCAGACGGGAAATAGATTTTTGAAAGTTCCCATCAATGGAAAAATCGGATTTGTGGAACGTTGCAGGGTTAAAATGCGTATGGGTTGTTTATTCAGGTAGTTCGTAGTGATCATATCTTTGACTTTTCCTGTGTGGTACGAGTATGACGAGAATGGATAAAGTATGGAATGAGTAAATTAGAGGTTCGAAACTTGCGCCAGTTATAGAAAAGTTGAGAGGGAATGACTGTCTTGGTATGGACATGTAATGAGGAGGGACGATAGTATAAATGTTAATGAATGGAAAGGGAGCGCAGACCAAAGCTAAGATGAATGGATTGGGTGAGGAATGATATGAAAGAAAAATAAATTAATTCGTGATGATTTTCAGGTGAGAATGGAATTAAAATTATTTCTTGCAGCGACCACAAATAACGTGGGATAAGGGCGGGAAGGCGATGATGGACAAACCAGCTTGCCAGCCAAGTATTCCTCTGAAAAAAAAAGTACACAGAAACCACAATATTTCCTGATACATTTAAACAATGTTAACAGTACATTTCCCTGACAAAATGAAGACCTTGAAAATGTTCATTAAAAATCATTACACAAATAAAATTTTACAATACCTTTTAACCTAAATACTTGGTGTACCATCAAAAGGTACCGTGGGTACTTTTTTGGTACCTTTCCGTTATAAATGAAGCAATTTGCTATGTTGTGCCGTGAGATATCGTTCCTTATAAGATACAATGGTGCCATAAGTCAGTGACAGTAAGGATGATGGAGTAATGGTTCAATTTTAATGAAAGTCCGGGGTAATAAAATGTTCTGTAGCGGATTTTGATAGGATGGTACTGGGGAGTCGGTTTTTGGAACAGTGAATGAATATTTTTGTGATGGTACGGATGTTTTCGGTTGCTGCGTTTGCTGCAGATACAGAGTATTTTCTTCATCTTCTAAAATGTTGTTTACTATTAGAGATTAAAAAGCAACAATACCTACAGCCACAAACACTAATATAATTATTGTATATTTTTCATGGAGTAGTTTAGGAACTCTTTTTAGAGTACTTCAGGAATAACCCATATATTTAGGAAAATTCGAGAGTAATTTTCTTGCGGAATAGCTAATGCAACTTGGATTAAATATCTATTTCACATTTAATTTTGTATGGGTACCAAAATAACGTAACTACTATAAACTTACAATCAAGAGATAAAAGTAAATATTTTAGAAGAATAAAAAAACAACGTCCGATTGCAACGTACGATTTTCTTTTACCGGAATGTGTCAAAGTCATGTCGTCGTCTGCCTGTTTTTAATCTGTGTGCGTTAATATTAAAATTATTTTGTTCTTACTTCCATTTGTCCATTTCAGAAACTGAATGTACATTGGCTGAAAATATCACCAAGTACCATATAGGTTTACGATAGTAACTACAAGTACCTACAGGATACAACAATCACTACATCAGCACTGTAGCTAGTGCAACAAAGCCTTTCAATTACAACCGCCATGATTAATCCTTTAACTATTATAATTATTTGTGTACAAATCCTTGATTTCAATCGAAATTATTTCCATTGAAATAGCCAATAGTTTACGAAGCTGGCATATTGTTTCATGTCGAACAATGGGGGTTGTTCTATAATTGTGGAGGTGCAACAGCCCAATTGTGGCTTAATGACTGAAGCTATAAGCGTTAATCGTTGAGTTTAAGGCCGATCCATGGCATAAGCAGTAGCGGGAGCGGGAGTGATTTGGGACGCTGTTGTCGCTTTCGGTTGTGAGAGTGAAAGTGTAGTTCCTGGTAGGAAGGTGTTAGAATAAATCTGTTGGTTGAACAGTCGCATGAGTGTTGTCAGATTTTATCAGGAGTCAAAACATGATTATTTTAGAAGTTGTGATTTTCTGTAAATTGAGTTTTATTTTGTCATAAGTGTACACGAAGCCCACTCCAACATAGATTTTATGTAAAGATTACAGAGGTATCTATAGAACATCTTAAGCAAAAAGAAATAGTGATACCTAGCTGAAATATGTCAAAATAATTTACTTGTCGGATATTTTGAAACCCCTCTCCCATTTATCTCTCAGCACTCTATTAAACAACACAAATCGCTTTCCACCTCTACCTCGTACCACAAACTTAATCGTTAAAATAAATCTTGATACGATAATGCCGGACTAACGAGTGAGGATACAATGCCGCGACAATCGGCGGCGGCCTCTTTCATCTCGACACTTTGTCTCCTGTAGTCCGCCCGCAGAGCATTGGCGCGGGACGCCGATAATTGGCCCCGAGATATTCGTAATTATTTAAATGTTTTCGTTGTGTTGCCGGACTTTGGATGGCCTTTTTTGGGCCTGATAACGTTTGAGTGAATGACGGAATTTGTAAACATGGTAGGTGATTAATTCTGCAAAAAATAAATGGTGGTTTGTTAAGGGGTTTTGTGATAGCGGGGAGAGCATTAGCGTGTTCCAATGTTTTGTTTCGTGTTTGAAAATGTTTAAATGTGTTTCTGCCAATTATTCTGCTAAAACAGTAACAATTCTTAGTTCAATTGAAACTGTGAACAGCAACAGTTATTCGCTAGTTTTTGAAATGAACGAATACAACCAACATAAGATCTTCTAGCATTTTCTTCAAATAAATGAACAAATACCCAAAATTTTCCACCACCCACCAAAATCTAGCCCAAACCATTCCAAAAACAAAACCAGCACCATCGCAACCAATTACGAAAAAACAAAAAAAAAACCTAATCACTGTCCAATCTACACCTGCATGACTACACGACTATTGGTTTATCAGATGCCGCAGTAATCTGCGAATTTCGAAAGACGGGCGGCACTTTTGTTCTTGCATTTTTTCAAAATCACTTTTTAAAATTATCGTCTTAAGAATCGATTGCGGCAAGTCAGGCTCGATCTGAATTCACACGGTACTTCTCAAAGGAGAGTGATTGCGGTGCTATTTAAATGTTGCTTTTTTTTGATTTGTTGATAGATATTACCTGTGTGTTGTTGAGTTGTGTGTGTGGTGTGACTAAGGGTTCCTGTTTAAGAGTGTTTTACAAAACAATACGTTGAAAGCAGAGCATGAAAATCATAAAAATCAACGTAAATCTTTTCTATTTTTATGGGACACATGCCTCTTCTATATGAGAGGGCAAGCACAATTTAAAAAAAAATGGTGATGAAATTAATTACACAAAGTAACTGTGTGTTGCACAGAATTTAGACCGATAAGTCTGGGCCATCACTGACTACTGTCGTTGACACAGCTTAGAATTCGAAGCTACCCATTCCTCGAATTCTTGACAATTTGGATGTCAAGAATTCAAAGAATGAATTAATGCAAGCTTCGAATTCTGCTATGCATATTTTGTCACCAACAAAATATGATGAACTACTAAACTGATATTGAGAAACATCATTAGCATAAAAACATTGCTGGAATGTATGACGGCTGCGTGTCATCACAATTTTCACGGTATCATCAGCAAACTTCAGTGATTGGTCCGTTTAACTATTGGCTCTACCAATTATATTTGTTTTGATGATTGTTTTAGAAAGAATGATTTCATTGAAAACTTGTGTAGCTAATGTATTTCACGGGTTTGTGTTTTTTTACTTAGATACGGTAGAAATAGGTAGGTACCTTCTTACCCGCTGAGGCTAATTGACGGTATGGAGGTATTAAGAAATATTGTTTGTTAAGTCAATAAGGTTGATATTCCTATTTTGCAAGTTTCATCACTATCGTTAGAGCCGTTTTCGTGAACGTGATCACAAATATAAAATATGTTTAATTTATTATATGGGATAAGAGCATGACGTATCGATTCTTTACTCACAAAAAATATTTTAATTTCAGGTACAATAGCGAAATGAAAATCTTTTGAAGATCTTCGGGATGAGTTAGAATAAGGTAAGACTTTTGTCATGACTTCTTATTTAGAAATAAATGATGTTGATTACATAATAATTATGAGTGATCTCCTTCTATGAGAAGGCTTTACTTTTGAAGGCCTATGTAAATAAATTTATTTCTGCAACTTCCAAAAAAATTACTTACATGAATGTAGTCTTAACCCCTGAACTATTATAGGACAGATTTATGACGGGTTCAGTTACTAAAATAAAAGTCTCGGAGGATATTGATCCGTATGAAAATATTTTGGGAATTTAATAAACCATTTGTTAGTCAGAGCAATTTAGAAACCATAAATGCATGCACATCGTCTGACATACGTCTAGGCTAATTCACCTATCTCAATGAACGGCGCCTGCCAATTTGGAGACAAGAAAATCAAGAATTTTTATTTCGAATCCATTCCCATTGTAGGTGGTGGTAGGTACATAATTACCTTGATTGCCTCCAATAAATTAATGAATTGTTGTTCGAGATCAATAAAACACGCCAACCAAATATAACTCTAACAATTACTGAGTTAATTGACTATAAAAACATAAAACCTGTTGAATAAATTAAAGAAATAGTTCTCCATTTAAAAGCCTAACCGTTAGTTTTGGAAGTCCGCAGGTGGGGAATGGAATTTTGGACTGATGAACTAAATTATTTCTAAACTTTAGAAACTCTCCTCTGAAGTTCAAAAATAATTTATAATCAGTCTTACTGCGGTACTCAGAGACAATTAATGATTACTTAAGCCGTCACTTAGTAAAAATTTGACATACTTCTGTATGACAAAACTGTCAAAACCTTTACTAAGATAGTAAACTTTGAATATATCTAGATTATAACGATTAGGAAACGGAACAGCCACGAATAAATAATTCCGTAAAGCTATGTTTTTTACATGCCCTAAGCAAAAATAATGATTATCATAAGTCATAAGTCAGTTACATCTGTCCTGTTGTTGGGTACTCTCCCAAAAGTACCAAGACCTCACCTAAAAACCGAAGAATACTATCAGAACACTACAGCTGTTTTTAAACTGTTTCAGGCTGAGATGAGCCGTTTGACCTCGTACAGGACCAATTTAGTTTAATGTATACTTATTTTTTTTTTTATGTATGTTTTTGTATTATCTTGTTATTATTTTAATAATTTGTTAAATCTTGTGCAAGACAAATAAATACTTTTTTTCTTTCTTTTGAACATCTGAATAATAAAAATAATAAAATTACCAACTCACGCTTGACTAAAACCTGACAACAAAGTTGATTATCAACAATCAGGTCGCTTGTTTCTTTATAGTCCTACCTATTTTTTTTTTTGACCGCAACAATACCACTTCAGAAAATCTCGCGTGACAAGTAACAATTAAGAAACAAGAGTTCAAGTTATATTAGTTTCTGACCTTCGGGCCAATAACTTAGTGATGTTTACGTCTTAATAAGATATTTACGATAGTGACGCGATCTCAGATATCGATAATTGATTTTAAATAGGTATATCGTAAAATAAAATGTACTGTTATGTGGTTCTGTGTGAATTTATTTTAATAGTTTGAAGAAAATAGAGGTTATTGGTGTTATGGTACGTTTGCTATTATATACCTAACAAAACAAAACATCACGCCTGAAATCCCTGAAGTATTAGGCAGAGGTGTACCTAATAGTACTCCGTCATTGCTGCCCTGCTTTTGAGAAATTTCTGACGGAAAAACCCAGTAATACTTTGCCCGACCCGGGAATCGAACCCAGGACCTCATGCTCAACAGTCACGCTCGCGCCCCACTCGACCAACGAGGCAGTCAATAAATGTAAATGAACATGATTATCAATATATTGGTTAGTTATCTACTATGTAAACGTTTCCATTTGATTGTGGTTGTAACACAAAACAAATACAAACGAGAGGAAAAAGCGCAATTTGAGACAAACTTTCGTATCAAAGTCACAAAATGTTTATTAACCATATTTGAGCAAACCGAGCATTTTGTGAGGTCAATCGTGCACCTAAGGTTAGTTACTATAGAAGCCACAATTTAACCAGTAATTAAACTCTTGGTAAAAGTAAGGAAAATATTAAATTCATAAAGTAATATTTCATAGTTTTATAATCTGTTATTTCTGCACGGGTGCCTTACTTACTACAACATCTATAACGTACGTTTGCAGATTAGTCGTAAAACAAAACAATTTTATTTTTAACTGATCTGCTTTATTGTGCATAAATTATCTACTAATATTTTTTAATTATACAAGATTACTTCGGAACATCACGCCTGAAATCCCCGTAGGGTACCGTGTCTTCGACATATAGGGCTAAGAAGGACCATGGGTGGTTTTTAGTCATTAGAAGTCTGACACTCCCTTTCGCTCTGCCCAAGAGCGGGAGGAGTTATTTGATGATTTCCTACTGGCCAAAAAAAAAATAGGGGCGAGCCAATTGTCATCAAACGGGCACAAATTCAGACTTCGTGGTTGCTACTGAGAAATTCCTGATGGAAAATCCTAACAAAACTATGTGCCTTGCCTATTTCACCTGCCAAACCATCTTGTACTTCAACCCAACCATTCGCGTACCTGTAAATAAAGTAGCCTCCTAAAGGGTTCATTGGTATACCCTATCACTACTTATGCATAACTGTGCCCTTTGACCCTGCTTACCCACTTTATAGACTTCTACCTGGCCTGTGCACTTAGTGTTCAAACTGCTTACAATTATGCTAAGTCGCTAAAGAACAGCATTAATTTATATCATTATCGTAACGGCTTGATCTTTTACGCGTAATAAACCAAGATAGAATACAATAATATTAACAATATTAAAAACATTTAAGTAGGTACGAAGCATATATTATTATATAAAGTACGTACTTAAATATGGACAGTCAATTTATTCATATACACCATTTTAAAAGATTTTTTTTTAAATTATTAACTGTCTTGCTTTCCTTGCTATTTGATAGCCAAAAAAGATAATAGCCCGTTTTAATTATAACATACTAGCCACCCCAACCTTGCATCTCAGAACTTCGTGAAGTCAATATTAATATTTATTGTCTAATTATCCACATTAACTTTGTAGAAATTATCTAGGTAACTGTGAAAATCGCATAAAAATTCACGACTGTTTTATACGTAATTCAATTTTTTTCAACAAACCAGCGTAAACTGAGATATATTATATAGTATACAGTCACTGTATACTGTATATTAATAGGAAAATATCCTGAAAAACAAGTACCTACTTATAAAGTAAAATAACTACTTCATTCAGTAAAAGTCCTGGTCTGTAATCGTACACATACACACGTCGTCGTTCACTTTTATACTTTTTCCGGAACCAAAGGATCTAACCGAATAGTGATGGGAAAGGAAAAATAAAAAAGTGGTATCGGTATCCGATCTTTGGCCATTTGCTAATTACTATACCGCACGCGCCTTTGTGGGTTTCCTATCTAATGGCAGACTTTACAAAAAACGCATCGGTTTCGGCCAATGAGAAATAGCCGAAGTATCTCGAAAAGTTTTTGAAGAAAAACGTACTATTAAAAGCTTTCAGGTTTTAAATAGTTATCAAAAAAGCTGTAACGATGATGGTATAATTATGTGGTGTAGCCGTCGGGCTGTCAAGTCACAGGTCTCGAATTCTAACCCAAAATGAAAGCCTATGGTGATTCGGATTCATGTGCGTTTTGTATAATAAATTGTTACTGGCTTCCGTAAAGCAACACATCGTGAGGAAACCAAATCAGCATGCCTAAGAGATATATTTCTCGACGACACATGTAAAGCTAAGTCAGAGGTCTAAGGAAGGTTAAAGAAGTCTGACAGTCTGACATCAGGTTATACTAACCACACGAAAACGAATGATCGCAAAACGATAACAGGTAGTTACTTAAAAGATTAATCCGGTGTTATTTTTGAAACCGGTAACTATTGGCTAAATTAACTGCCTATGAATAAAAAAACAAATCAAGCATTCTTTACTAAAACAGACAAGTTCAACCTTAATTTTTACCCGACTGCAAGGAAAGGGTTATGTTTTTTACTGAACTCTGATAGATGTTATTAATTCAGAAGTTTCTTGCTTTTTTTGTCTTCGCAACAGTTAAAGATGGAATAATAAAGATTTTCGTCTAAAAATGTACCTGGAAAAATAGTAGAAAAAACGTCCGTATCACATAAAACTACGCCTGCAATCCTCGAAGGGTTTGGCAGAGGTGCACCCAACATTTCACCCGGTCTGTTTAAGTCCAATGAAGAAGGTGAGCCTATTGCCAGCAACCGGACAAATTCCTAACTCCGTGATAAACCCAATAACACTTTGCCCGACCTGGGAATCGAAACCGGAACCTCATGCTCAGCAGTCGCATTTGCAACCACAAGACTAACGAGGCTGTGCATCATGTACAACAAAACAAGTACGTACATTATAATATCTAGAATGCGCAGCCAACCAACGACCAATTTCACCGAGTTCAATGACATTATAGGCAGACCAAATGTCGCCGTATTCGTGAGAAAATCACAAATATGTCGAACATACAAGTTGTATTAACATAATCGTGTTTCACCTTCATAAATTTACGAGTAGTGTCCAACCGGCCTTTTACATCGGCTTTCCGAATCTTAGGGTTAAGTAGCTGCTTGTTGGTTTTTTTTTAATTTATAGGCTTTTTTGTTTTTTTAAATGAGTAAAAAGGTGAGGTGTGTTTTGCGGGGTTGTGTTGTGTAACGGTGTTTTTTTAAATGATTTCTGTCTAATTTTTCACGTGCGTCCTAAATCGTTACTTTATTGATTGAATTTTTTATTTCCTTTATTTATTTCAGAACAAGGAGCGAGGAGCTCGTGGCTTAATAAGAACTGCCACTCGGGTCGATCTTTAGGTTAAGCTGTGCTTGCCTAGGTCGGTCTGTGGATGGGTGACCGCCCGACATACCGAGTTTCCTCCGTGCCTCGGAAAGCACGTTAAGCTGTTGGTCCCGGCTGCCATTTATAGATCTTTGGCAGTCGTTACAGGTAGTCAGTGACCTGAAATTCTGACATCCAGTCTTACCAAAGAGTATCGTATTACCTAGTATTAACTGGGTTGTGGAGGTCAGATAGGCAGTCGCTCCATGTAAAATACTGGTACTCAGCTGCATCCGGTTAGACTGGAAGCCGACCCCAACATAGTTGGGAAAAAGGCTAGGCAGATGATGATTTATTTCAGAACACATTAATTTAATTTTCAAATATTTTTAATCATAGGGATAAAAAAAATTATACAGGGTGACAGGGACAATGAAATAATTATTGAAGATGGGCCTGAACATTGATCCAATTATAACTTCGTCTAAAGAAAGATTAGAAACGCAATGATAGTGAATTATAATTATGATTATCATAATAATTAATTATTGTAGGCTAATGACATGTTCTAACGCGTTTAATATTCTCAATATCCGGACAAACTCACACCAAGTAGAATTATGTTTTCGTAATTTTAATGTTTTCCCACAGAGCTTAGCTTCATTTGGTGAAAATATTATATATATATTTTTACATTTATACTTATATCTGTAGTTTTTTTTTATTTCTTAATGGCCTCGTTAGCAAAAATGTTATAGTTTCTAATGTTTACCCGACTGCCAGCCCAATGAGAGGTTTCTGTTTTCATTAACAAGTTATGTTATGAATTTATTATTGCTACGCCAAAAAGTTTCCTTTCTTTCTATACCTGTAATTAAGTTAAATTAACAACTTTTTTTTTATTTGCCTGAACTGGAGTGGGACCACTCCTTGGCAAAGGTCTCCCCCATTCTTTCAGCAGCTTATTCTGATTTACAGTGATTCTTAATTTGGACACCTTGCTTTTGTAAAACTAGATTTTATTTGTTCTTTTTAATCATTTGTTTGTCATTTTCTATTGGCACACACCGCACACATCAAGATTTACTTTTCCAATATAACTTGACCTTGCTTTGCACCGATTTCCCGCACAATGACAGATCCGTACAAACAGGTTTTATGTAGCTTGATTGGTCGTCATGCGTGCCACAAATCAACAATAAAGAGATGCGTTGACACAATCTTTGACAAAATCGAAATACCACGTTTCTAGTACAATATTATTATAATAAACCTATACGTATGTTAATAGATAATTTAGATAAGTCTAACGGAGAATTGTTTAGGAGTATCTTAGATAGCGTTCATCACAATGGAATGGAATGTATTTTATTTATTCTAAATTGTTTAAATAATATGCTTAATTGGCTCTTGGGTGATACGGTATAATATTTATGCGCCATATTGTGCGATATTTTAGATGGGTTTTGTATTTCAATGAAATATTTTTTGTGAATGGAAATTTTTATTTACATAGACGACATTAGTTTTGTTTAATATTTGTATGTTATTTTCCTTTTTAACCGACTTCAAAAAAGGAGGAGGTTCTATGTTCGTGTGTATGTATTATTATTATTTTCTTTTTTATGTATGTTACCTGATTTCTCCTCCATTTGTGAACCGATTCTCAAAATTCTTTTTTTATTTGAAAGAGTATACTCCTGAGGTGGTCCTATTTAAATTTGGTGAAGATCTGATCCTGATCTTCGGAGATATACAATAGAACTCTTCAAAAATAGACGGCAAATCTGTCGTGATTGCTGCAATCGCTTGGATGTTTATTGTTTATACAACATCATGACGTAACATCACGCCTGTATGATCTGAGGGGGGTACGCAGATGTGTACACCTAGATTTGGACAGTAAGATATTATGTAATGTTCCATTTATTGGGGATAAATAAAACCTATTATTTGTTTGGGAACAACTAAAAATGGAAAAATAAAAAAGTTTTTGGCAAAAAATAAAACCGACTTCAAAAACACCAAAAAGTGAAAAATAAACTTCTGAAGAAAAATCACCTTCTGAAGTCGGTGGCAAAAAAACGAAATCAAACAAACAAATGTCACCGACTTCAGAAGCTGATTTTTCTTCAGAAGTTTATTTTTCACTTTTTGGTGTTTTTGAAGTCGGTTTTATTTTTTGCCAAAAAGTTTTTTTTATTGGCAAGGTTAAAACGTGACCACATTTAAACATAAAAAAAATATTTATTGAACATACTGAATTTTAGTGTATTGGAGATCTTTTTAAACAAAGCAATTCTAAACTAATAAATAATCTTATTTTTAATATAAAAATACGACGACGAAATGTTTGAAACTCATGCTTATTTTCACATTTTCTTACTAACAATAATGTATTTTATTACTCGAAAGCAGAGTAAATGCTTCATAAAAAGTGTGTCTACATAGAACATAATTTACAACTATCATAAATAATAATAATTAGCAAATATAATAGTCCCATTTCAAAAAGTATTAGATTACAATACTAAACATATTTTTATGACACCTGCCTACGTTTTTATATTTGTGTATGTGACATATTTTACTGCTTTATAATGTTATAAATTAAACTATTATTATAACTTTGACGTCAAACGCGAGAAAATAGAAGTTAAATAATAAAAAGCACTGTGTGTTATTTTCTTGTAAATATTTTAATCTTAATAGTTTAGTGTTTATCACCCTTCACCACAAATAAAATAATACATAATGTAGAAGTGATGGGACTAGGTTAGTTATAAATAGCAAAAATCGTACAGTCTGACAAATAAGCTATAAGACAATTTACACCCTATGTTAATTTCATGAAACTGTCAAAATGTGTAGTGATTTGAATAAATGGACAATTAATTTGTAAGTCAATTACTTACTACTGTTAGTAAGTAATTGACTTATAAATTAATTTTCCATTAATAATTGTGTAATCAATCGCACTCCCCTTTAAACTGACGACACAGTTGCCGCAGTGGCTGAGCAATTGGACTGCTGCGCTGCGTGTCGCGGGTTCGATCCCCACACGGAACAAATATTTGTATGGCCTACAGATTATTAGCTGTTTCAGGTCTGGGTGTGTTTGTGTATGTGAGTTTAAATGTTTATAACGCACCCACGATACAACGTTTTTTTTTTTTAAATGAAAAAACTACAAAACCAAAATAATGTAATCCCGTATACCCATTAGTACCTACACCAAAATAAATAGTATAGTGAGAAATTCCTGATGGAAGATCCCAATAACATTTCGCCCGACGAAGGAATTGAACCCAGGACCTCATTCTCAGAAGTCAAAAAAAATATAGCACAAAAAAAACTGTTTCAAATAATCCTACTAATATTATAAATGTGTAAGTTTGTGAGAATGGATGTGTGGATGTTTGTTACTCTTTCACGCATAAACGGCTGGACCGATTTAGTTGAAATTTGGTATGTAGATAGGTTATACCCTGGATTAACACATAGGATAGTTTTTATCCCGATTTTATCTTCCCGTGGGATAATTTTCGAGTTGTAGCGGGCGAAGCCGCTGGCACAAGCTAGTTACAAAAAATAATACAGCAAGTTTTGAATAGTACTAACAAAGCAACATATAAATACAAGGAACGTCTCAATAGGGAGTATTGGTTACATAAACTAGCGGGCACCCCCGACGTCGCCGATAAAATGCCGATCAGTGCATACTCTATGCGCTGAATTATGCCAACTGCGGCGTCTTTGATGTCCACAGAGTAGGGAATGACAGAGACGCTGAAAACATTTTTGTGTCTTGTAAATAAAATAAGACAAACAGAGAAGTTAAATAGGAAATAAGTTAGAATTGTTTCAATTAGTATTTATTTTATCCTGCACTATTTTTTTGGTATACTTTTAACGGACTTTGTTTATTACCCCCTTTTTATTTATTTTGTAAATACTTAAGACAAATAAGCGGGTCAATAGTTGTTTTCTTCGCAAAGAGTACGTAGACATAATATATTGATACCATAAATATTGAGCTTCTCGATAGAGTAAAAGATAATAAAACGCATGAATAACTGAATATGTGTAATGTATTTTAATTTATTTAAATTCTATTCAAAAACTTACTCACCTGGTAAACATTTTACATTCATAATAAATAAAATCTTTTTACGTATACACAAATAGTATTAATAAATTATTGTTGGAAGAGTAGAAATATAAGATCATTATATTCATTTCACCACCACCTACATGTTTTTTCAGAATGTATCATTGTTTTACACTCAACTCTAACAAGCCCATAGATTTTTCAATCATCCCTTTTACGAGTAAACAATGCAACATTTAATCCACCAAATCAGCACAACTTGTACCACCTAATCTGTACAAGAATCATTCTTTTATTTTTTCAACACTACACTATTAAACTCCATATACAACGTTAACTCTCTGTCATTTCTTTACTCTGTGCCCAAACACGGCTCCCATAGTCGGTAGGCTTTCTTTGTGAATTATTGCGGGTTCCGTAAAGGAGCGGACTACCCGCGTCAATACCTTAATGGCGAGCCATGTTTCCACCTGCGGAACTCTAAAAAATAGTAAAAAATAGCCCACGGGCAAGGGAATAGAAAACGTTTGGATTGAAATATTTCCTTGTATGTTTTGTGTTTCTAGTTTTGAATTTTTGTGTTAATCTTGAATGCTACTTTTCTTTTTTGGTGTTGTTTAGATTTTTTGGTAAAAATATGGCCTAATGTTACATTGTATGTATTTTTTTTGCTATTGAAGTAACGAGTTGTAAATAGCAGGTTTCGTAACTATTGACGAATTGTTGAATAATTTATCCACGCCGAGTTCTCAATTTTTTTAAACTTTTACTTTGTAATTTAATTTGTATAAATTGATGTTTACTTTCGTTATCATCAAGATAACACTAAACAGAATATTAAAATATTAATTGTTTTTAAATAATAATTATAATTAGCGATACGACCGTCATTGCAATAACATAGAGTTAACAATATTGTATAACAGTGGTATTTAATTTTTGTTAACAATAATGTATTTTTTCTATTATATTTCTTCGAACCCCGGTAAATTGTGATAACTTTTACAATCATTCAGTAAGTAAACATATCATTGTAACATAACATCACTCCTGTAATCCCTGAAGGGTCAGGCAGAGGCGTACCCATTAGTACAGCTTATATAATAGGGGCGAGCCTATTGATACTGAGAAATTGTTGATGGAAAAACGCAATAACACTAATAAGTAAATAGTTATAGTAATAAACAACACTTCAAACCCTGATAAACAGTGATTATCTTGCACAATCATCATCAAGTGAACATAATAATCTATTATAAACTTCGATCCGTTTCATTGCCTACCTAAATGGTGATCTACCGGTTACACTAATTAACGCATAAGTGCCTGAAAACCCTAAAACTCTTTTAATCTGTTGAATGTAAGTCCAACTCTCATTGATATTTTTACAGCGCTCTTGAAAGGCAATTATTTTGAAACCAAATTAAAATTTTACACCCCAAAAGATAAACGGTCCCAAAAACCAATATCAATTTACAAAATAGACTAGAAAGGGTGAAACGAAACATATCTTCGGTTCTCCTTGAAATTTTTATTCGTATTTATACATAACGACCAGTTATTTTCGACCTCTGGCTCTCCATGCAATACCCCGTTTTCACCCCAAAATATTTAAGTCGAAGAAAGGGGAGAGGGATCTAACTAAAGTGGTGGTCGTCCATCACTACTCTTGGAAGGGGTTGGCTGGATTTACAACCCTTTTGCAGCAGATTTATGTGGCGATCGCAGGGTTAACTTAACCCTCAAATGCAGAAAAGATCGCGTTTCTTTATGTTATAAATGGTCGACGAAAATAGACTGCGTTTTTTGTGCACTACGTCAATTTTATTTGAGAGACGTGTCTGTTTAGATGCAGGAAAACGAAAAGAAAAAATATTAAATAGATGTTGTATTTTCAGTTCATTCACATCGTTGCAAAAATTTTCCCCACACTGTAGTCATGCAAAACGGTACTTCAACTACACCGTCGTGTTAAAAACACCTAACTCTCATTCCAACTAAAATCGTTTAATTGTTCTCATTAAAATGTACTTCAGTGCAAAAAAATGTTTCTCTAAATACACTGGCGTGCACTAAGGTTCGATATCTCGACTCATTACGTCCATACCGTGCAGGCCAGAGCATGTACGCCGTATCGATGTCAGTTAATTTTCCACCAAGTGTAATTACCGTGTTTCGCTTTGTTTTTGCTACTAACTTTATTTGCATAGTGGAGTAAAGGGATCGGGTCTTGTTTCATCGGACAGAGAAATATGTGGAGCGGATTTTCAAAATTTTGTTTTGTGAAATTGTTGACTGCAAAGTCAATAATTGATGATGTTTTGATATATTGTTGGTTTTAAGTTCGATTGTATCAGTTATACGATATACACTGTAATGGTTACTTTAAAAGCAACCACATATAATATTTTTTATTAGTTGGCTTGCTTTCACCCACCTATAATAACGCAAGAAGTTATATACAAATTACATGTAGTACGTAGAAATGTTCCAACACACGACTGTTTTTCTAGTAAATAAATAAAATACGGCGTATTTATGACCTCACCATATAGTAAAGAAAAATCCAATAAAAATCTTATTATTTAATAAATGCGCGACGCAAGATGCGAAATCACCGGTTTCTTACGAAGTGTTATTGTGTCTCATAAACAATGTTAATGACTTCACAGTAATAAGTTTAAAAGTATGATAAAATATACAGTGACTCATAAATCTAAGCCTCTAGCTATTTTATAACTATTCACATCCACGATTAGTATTGTTTTCCATAAATGGTTGGTTCTATTCTTCACTATTTATAAGTGTAGTGTGTACATTTAATGTTTATTTATGAGAATAAACAATACCAGCAAGATATGAAGAATGTTTAAATTAATAAACGCTCAGTTGATAAACAAAACATAATTGTAGGCTATAAAGCTTTATGTTCATAATCTTCAGGATTTCACAAAATCCTAAATAAAAACTTTCGATTTTTTCGTTGGTGCCGTTCATAAACCAGTCTTTTAAAACGATAATTAAAAATCTTATTAAGCCAAAAAAAATAACATCACAGCCTCTCCACAGTGTCCGCAGACCTGATCTAAAACTCCAGAATAAGCTAATAGAGACATTGTTCGGGCGCTCGTTAGCCGCATCAAGATGCGCCCGCGCCACGGGGGTCTAGCCTGCGCGCGCGCACCTTTAGCTGGCTACCCTCCTATATTTTGCATAGAATACTGCCTCTAGCAGGATTATTCTACTTTGCTCCAACAATTTGTCAATGTGTAAAATGTTAATATTTGCTTTGCTCCACTAATCGATTTATTGACTAGGGTTTTTGGTTTTGAAATTCAAGTAAAGTCAGTTTGATTTATTTTAAATCAGAAACTACTATAGACATTATAATATAGGCGGGATTTACAAAAAAAAGTACGTCAGTTATTTACTGACATTATTTTTTAGGGTTCCGTACCTCAAAAGGAAAAAAACGGAACCCTTATCTGTCTGTCTGTCCGACCATTCCCTTATCTCCGAAACTACTGAGCCTAAAATTTTGAAAAAAGTACAGAAATTAGTTCAACACTTTTAGATTACAGGAAAACCTATAAGGAGTGTATGGTGCTAAAATAACATTGAAAATCTCTCAATATCTACTACAATGGTACGGAACTCTTCATGTGCCAGTCCGACTTGCACTTGGCCAGTTTTTCTTGAATCACATTTGATTGTTTTCTCATAAAAACAAAATTATTGACAAACACTCCTAAATCAAACCCTGCAGGCAAAAGCACAATTAATCCATTATTGAGACAAAAATACATACATTAAAATTCCACATTATCCCACTGGTGGGACAACATGCTGGGACAGAGTGGAAGAATCCTTCCAGTATTAGCGTCTAAGGATATCTAAATCCACGAGATGAAGCTTTAAGTTTAGAAGAAAAAGACATTGATTTGTCAACGAGCTTCATTTAACCGACATTTGCATTTGTACACACCAATTAAGTGGTTGAAGCTTGTTCTACAATGTTTTAGATGGGATTCGGGCAGGGAAGTATTATGGAGATACAAAATGGTTTAGCAATTTTGTTTTTTAAAACCTCACCCTTTTTTTTTTTTTTTTTTTTTTTTTTTGGGGGGTGGGAAATCATCAAATAACCCCTCCCGCTCTTGGGCAGAGCGAAAGGGAGTGTCAGACTTCTACTGACTAAAAACCACCCATGTTCCTTCTTCGCCCTTCATGTCGAGGCCTCGGTATCCCTTGCGGACAACCCGCAGCCTCGACAGGCGTCGGCCCTTGCGGGCCCCTTCCATGTTGCTGACATCTCTTTGAGGCGCGCGTGGAACACGAACGCGCCGTCGACACGGCCTGTTGTCGTCATAAGACGGACGGACGGCGAGCTTACCCATCACTCACCGTCCACAGGCCCGCGTCTACGGTGGCCGGAAGCCATCACGTGGCCCCCGACGCCCGGAGCGCCTCCCGCGGCGGCTGGGACGAGAGGTTCTCTCCCTCTCACGTTCCGCCACCTCCTTCGCTAGCATCACTGCTTCGCAGAAGGAGGCGACGGCGTCCCATTCCTCCTCGCCCCGGACCATGGCTTGCACCAGGGCCGGACGCGAGAGGTCGCCGCCGCCGATCGCCGCTACGAGAACACGGCGGGGCTCCGCCCAAGCGGGACACACCTCCACGGTGTGCTCCACCGTGTCCTCCGGCCGATCCTCACAATGGTGACAACCGGGCGTTTCCTCCCGCCTGATTCGGTGCAGGTACCTCCCGAAACAACCGTGTCCGGTGAGTACCTGCGTCAGACGGAAGGTGAGGGCGCCGTGGCGCCTCTCCAGCCACTCCTCAAAGAGGGGACTTACCGCCACTATCGTGGCGTGCCCCTCACCCTTGGAACTTCTCCTGTATATAGGTGCGTTTAAAATTTAAACACATACACAGTCAGACCCGTAACAGTTATCTGTTGGCAGAGGTAAAACATTTTTTTAATACAATTTTTTAGTACCTCCACGACCCAGTACTACTCAATGCATTTATCAGCTCAGTGCTTCAAGTGCGATAACTATATTGTGTCCTTCCGTGATAGGTTACTTACCACCCCAAAAATTAATCTAGCTAGAAACATCCTCGACCATTGCTGTCTTCGTTTTTCTCAGCAATTTTTTTTTATGCATGGATTTACTTAGATACCAGTTACTTAGTCCTACTAATATTATAAACTAGCTGACCCGTGCAACTTCGTCTGCGTCACATAATATAGCTTATAACAAAATGTCAACATAAATTGAGTTAAATCGTAACAAACAAAAAATCGTATCTTTCCTCTTTATAATATTAGTTTAGATTATATTAAAGTGTGAATTACTATTGGTATCTCTTACTGTTAAATATACAGTAACACCTTGTAAACATTATGGTGCAGTAAATATTTTGAATATGAATTTCTCCGGAGTCCCCCGGAGGCCAGAATCCCCACTAACCTACCGCACCGGACCGAATGACTGCCGCGCGCTTAATTATTTTGTCGCGCGGATATTTTTACATTGCGATATCTTCTAAGATATTTGTTTAAACTGTATAGAGTAAAGGGCACAAATATTCTATATTAAATTTCTGTGCTAACAAACACATTTATTTAGATATAGATTAATACCATAAGGGTTAAATAAGCGTCGCAAAATATCATTCTTTTTAACCTAACATTTTAATAGTAAAAAATGGTTACAGTGAGTCAATCTTAAAAGATAGACATATGCTGTCGCGGACTTTTTTTTAGAACTTTTAAAGAGGAACAATTCTTTCATACATGGTATTTGCGTAACTTAAACCGTTTTCGCAGCGCACGCAACGGAAGCTCTCAAAAAGGAATATCTTTTCCCGTTTTTGCAACATTTTTCATTTATGCTCCGCTCCTATTGGTCGTAGCGTGATGTTATATAGCCTAAAGCCTTCCTCGATAAATGGACTATCCGACACAAAAAGAGTTTTTCTATTCCAACCAGTAGTCCCAGAGTTTACCGCGTTCAAACAAACAAACAAACAAACAAACAAACTCTTCAGCTTTATAATATTAGTATAGATGTGAAAGTTTGTGAGAATGGATGTGTGGATGTTTGTTACTCTTTCACGCATAAACGGCTGGACCGATTTGGTTGAAATTTGGTATGTAGATAGGTTATACCCTGGATTAACATATAGGCTACTTTTTATCCCGATTTTCTCTTCCCGTGGGATAATTTTCGAGTTGTAGCGGGCGAAGCCGCTGGCAACAGCTAGTTGTACATAATGCTTGGTTGCCTACTTCGTGAAGCGTCCATTTACACTTGTATTTGGACGTCCAATTTATAGAGTATCCATTAGGATGGCCAGCAGTGTTCCAAGTTCAATCTTAATTTTAACCAACTACACGGTTGGCGCAGTGTCTGAGCGATTAGAATGTCGCGGGTTCGATCCCCGCACGGAACAAATATTTGTATGGCCTACAGATCGTTGTTCCGGGTCTGGATATTTGTGTATGTGGTTAAATGTTTGTAAACTCACCCACGATACAGGAGAAATTCCGACGGGCAACGTTTTGCTTTTTTTAAAAAAAAAAACTTTAAAATCCCGAAATTATTGTTAGTTTAACCCGTTTTAAACTGACTATACATTTTGTTACTTACGTATCTTAACCTGTCAAAAGGCTCATCTTAAAACATCATAAAGAAACACTCTCCCTTTGTTTAAAATCATAATAATGTAACTAAAATTTATTTGCTCAAGCAACCTGACACCAAACATATATCCAATTCAGCTGGCTGAAGCTTTCAGGGTTATTTCAGGATCGTATTAAAACCGTTTTCGTCCGTCATACGACATAATATGACAATAAACATATTTCGCTTCATTTTGTCTTGTCTTGAGTTTTGAGTGACGTGAAATATATTTATTGTTTTAACTATTTTTGGACGACGTTTTAGTCAACGGGTTAAGTTTTTTGTTCTGTTTTTATTTTGTTTAGTGTTGGGAGAGCGTTTTTAGTGGGAGGTGCGAGTGTCTTTTGTGGAGGGATTTTATTTGTTAGATTGATGACTGTTTTAATTCAAAATGTCTCTTAAATTGTCTTTCTATAAAATATAGAGCAGGTAATCAGTATGCACTTTTGACTTTCTTACTGATGTGTCGTGTACTGCACGCTCCAGGACTTTAATGCAGCAACCGACAGAGCTGTCTAGGTTTCTATTGGTCGGACAAAATCGGAGTCTGTCAGAGATATTATGTATGCCCACTGATTCTTACCTACTTTATGCTTGAGTTATTGTTTAAAGACCTCCACGTAATTACCGATTAAGAAGTCTTTACTTAAAACAATAGTACCTTAATGAAATCAAATTATTTATTTAACACATCATGAAATCCAATTTCTTATTAATACATACACATTTTTAACACTATTCTCACCTTAAACTCGATTTATATAACATATACACTCGAATGATTGTATAAAACAGGTTCAATTCAAGCAAAAATCAGCATAATAAACCAAAACAAATATGAACATAAAGCCTCACATACACTAACGTAAATTCAAAGGCGAAGTAACACTTGAGATGCAATGTCGGGGTCTTAAACCCCAGTGCACACGGCCGGCGCTTATCTCTGCGATGTAGGTCAGTCTGCAGATATTAAAGTATTGGAAGCTCTTACACTATATGAGTATTAAAAGTTTGGTAGGAATACTGGGAAAATGGCTGAAGTGGATAGTTTTATTTTGACCTGAAAAAAATGTTGTGTGAGGTTTGTTAATGGTGTGAAGGTCGATCATCATCATCAGCCTTAATGAGCTCAATGCTGGATAAAAAGCCTTTCTACTTGATTCTCGGAAGCGTTAAGCGGTTAGTCCCGGGTGCCATTTATAGACTTTTGACAGTCGTTACAGGTAATTTGACAACTAGTCTTTTTATTTTTTTTTCTTGGGGGTGAGAAATCATCAAATAACCCCTCCCACTCTTGGGCAGAGCGAAAGGGAGTGTCAGACTTCTACTGACTAAAATTGGGAACAACCCGCAGTCCCGACGGGAACCGGTCTTACCAAAGGATATCGTATGACCCAGTACTAACTGGGTTATGGAGGTCAGATAGGCAGTCGCTCCATGTAGACGACCCCAACATAGTTGGGAAAAGGCTAGGCTGATGATGATGACTCGAATCTCAGAAACTTACCCCGCCACTACCAGTCGCCCTGCAAAATAAAGCAAGGCACTAACCCTATGAATCGTTATTATGTTTTAAAACCTTTTTTTACAGAAAGTATAACTTTAATCAAGACTACTACGAGTATAAGAAAGTAGTAAATAATAATACTAATACTTGTAATGTTAATTATTCTACCTTATAGTTATAGACAAACTATAACTTAACAATTAATTGCTTTACAACACGTGCAATGTAGTAGACTAATGAGGCGATATAATAAATTAAAGTAAGCTTACTGATTGACTTGAACTTAATTTTCTATATTTGGTAAAACAATAGACATACACACAAATCACAGCCTCATAGACTTTTTATAAAATATCTACTTATCCCAGGAACGAGTCCGATCAGGAACTTAAATAAACTAGTTTTTTTTTTAAATTTTGCCTGACCTTGTCCCATGTTACTTAGGGTCGGCGCAACACGTTTCTTTCTTCAATTCTCCTCTGTTAACCGTCACGTTATCATTTACCGCTTTTTCTTTCATATCATTTCTCACACAACCCATCCATCGTTTTCTTGGTCTTCTACATGACCTCTGACTACCACTTACTAACAAATGAACGAAAACTAATGTAGTAATTAAGCCATCAAAACGTATTGAACAGACAAACATACAAACTTTCGCATAAAAACCAAGAATTTCTAAATAAAAATTTAAGTCGTGCGTGCGGTCCATGCCTGCCCATAACAAGCTATAAAGCTTGCTACACTCCAATAAATTACTCAATTAAGAGCCTAATTACGGCAAAAAACATCGCATAAAAATGTTCGGTACATACATAGAAATATGACCGGCAGTTAAAATAAATATGCGTTATAATTGAGGGACAATGACAGGGGATGGCCTGAAATAGACTGAAGAACAAACAGATGTGGGCTTTGTAAAAAATAAGTCGCGAGAAAAGGGTTTGAAGTTCGGAAATGAGTAGGTAGAGTATTATGGTACCGGTAATATCGTAACGCTTATTCCCTAAGGAATAAGCAGAGTTGTAAACTTGAAGTGATTGTCTCGTCGTATATATATTGCGAATATAATAAGGATTATTTTATCATGATATTGTCATTAAGAAACTCAAATTCGCGCGCTGCTTTAGAAATACCACAACACATAAATATTTTTCCTTTAATTATGAAATTTTAATGATGACACAATGGTACAGATACCAGCACATTATGCTACCCGAAAGTTTAGCGATAAGGTTGAAAATCTATTAAAGAAATTTGACAGATTGTAGAAGGGAGGATTGTATGTGGAAGGGCCACCGATGCGAAAACGCTTATCATGTATTCAGTAGGTAGGTACATCATTCTGAGACCCACAGATTTATATTTTATACCACAGAATTTTATATTATAACGTTTTTTAGAAAAAAAAAACATGTTTCCTATAAAAGTGCAATACCTAACGGTCAAAATGTTTCCACCTACGAAACTAATTAATCAATTAAATATAACGCAAGACCTTTGACAACGACAAAAACTAAAATAACTCAACACAGGATATGACAGAGGTGTTGACATTTTGTGTTTCAATATTCATGTCAATAATTTTAATGACATTAAAATTTCTAATGCATTGGTCAATTCAAATGTTCTACTAAGTATACATATATTTCAAATGTCAAGTTAATTTGTTTGTCGGGGCTGCGGGTTGTTCGCAAAAGATATCGCGGCCTCGACATGAAGGGCTAAGAAGAAACATGGGTGGTTTTTAGTCAGTAGAAGTCTGACACTCCCTTTCGCTCTGCCCAAGAGCGGGAGGGGTTATTTGATGATTTCCCACCCCCCAAAAAAAAAATTGTTTATTTGTTTTTTATCTAATCTTGAATCAATCTGTGACGTTGTACAAATTAGAGATTACAAGATAACGATGTAAAGATTCACGTAAATTATAGATTTTTTTAAATCTGTGTTTGTTAAAAATAATCTATTGTAATGGCAAAAATAAATGCAACAGGTGTTATTTAACATAACATAATATAACGCCTGTAATGGAAGGGTTAGGCAGAGGTGTGCCCATAAGTACACCTGCATTGCGCCAGTTATGTTAAAGTACCATGATATAGAGGGCGAACTTATTGCCATCAGCCGGGCACAAATCCAGACTCCATGGCTTTTATTGAAGCCCGTCGGGGCTGCGGGTTGTTCGCAAGAGATACCGCGGCCTCGACATGAAGGGCTAGGAAGGAACATGGGTGGTTTTTAGTCAGTAGAAGTCTGACACTCCCTTCCGCTCTGCCCAAGAGCGGGAGGGGTTATTTGATGATTTTCCATCCACCATAAAAAAAAATGGCTTTTATTGAAAAATTCCTGGTGGAAAAACCCAATAACACCCTGTCTGTCTGACCCTGGAAATCGAACCCAGGACCTCATGCAAAGCAGTCGCACTTGTCACCACTAGACCAATGGGGTAGGCATTTATGATGACATTATAGTGTCAAAAATAAAAGCAGCAGGTGATATTTTGTCTAAAGTATATTCTAAATAAAAATCTGCTACTTAAAAGGGGTTCTAAATTAAACCCACCTATATTTTGTCTATAACTGTCACTATTTATTGTTTCAAGATTCAGATTACTGCAGTAAATTACAAAAAAAAAACGTTCCTCTCAAATTACAACAGTAGGAAGCGGTTAAATTTAACCCTAAACTGCGACCAATTTGTTAATTGTTGGGGGGTTTTTTGTCGTGTTTTATTTTTGTTGGTAATATTTATGAATTCAAATGGCCTCTGAAGACTAAGGGTTGACGGTAATTCGTATTTTATGAACTTTATTTTTACGAGTGCAGAAGGGGTGACAATCCCGTGAGACACCATCAAAGTGCAAGATGTTTTTTTGAGTGTAATTATAGATTTCCATTTGTTTGGTGACAGTTTCGTACTTTTTAGTTTTTGTTTACAAACATGTTTCGTTGAAGTTTATCCTGATTGATTGTTTTATGTCTGTATTTTTACAAACATACATACACAAATGCCTTTTTCCCATGGGGGTAAGAATGCTTATACTCTTTTTACGAAAGTTTGTGTTTTCACTTTTGTGATTTGAGCAAAACTATAATAATATAACAACGACCTTTTTCAAATCACAAACCTACAACAAAAAAATATACATTTATACATAATTGACATGTCCAAAAAAAAATTGCAACACCGATTTGCAATATTCATTCTCCACAACCTTTTGACTACAACAACCCTCTTCCCTATTCCAAAACACGTATAAATATAATATCCACAACAATAATAACCCCCATAATCCAGTGGCTCATAAACCGTAGAACAGTCTAGCAAGTTTGATTAGATCGCCGATATAATCCACTAGGTGGAGACACTGGTAGTGACCGGAAGATTAACTCACAAACAAAACTTATTAACTTGAATTGAACTTGCTGATTGGATAGCTATATTTTGTTAATTTGTTTGTAACTGGTCGAGCGGTTGAGGGTTACTGTTGTTAATGGTGATCGGTTTTGTGGTAGTTTTGTGACGGGGTTTTATTTATTTCGGCACCTGTAGTTTTATTTTGAACGTACTGTATTTTTGTTTTTTTTTTTATAATTGCTCATTTGTTTTGTATTATTTGTCTTTCTCTAGTGGTTGCGAGCCCGATTAATTAACATGACATTCGATTTCCAGGTCGGACTTAGTGTTATTGGGTTTAGGATTAGTAAATTCTAAATTATGATTATTCTATTGCGAAGTTCAGATTTATAGCAGTAGGCTCGCCCTTTTTTACATGGGATTCATACATCACTGACGATTTGGAGTTGCTATTGTACAACCTTTGCCAAATTCTTTGGAGGTAAGTAAAAAAGAGGCATAATTTTATGCTACGTTATGTAATGGATAAAAAAATAAATAGATCACTGCTCATCATTTCCTAACGGTAAAGGAATATTAACGGTATTTACCTACACATCGAAGAATAATACGCTTAAATTATTTTTCTTATCTTGTCTTTATCATAATGAGATAGGAAAAAAGTTAAGACACCAAAAAAGTGTAATTAGAAATAGACAATAAAAAACATAACACTACAAAAGCTCAAAGTTAAATGTAATTAACAAGCATAGCGGTTAATATGAACCAAAAACATGTCTGCCTGTTTTCGCGGAACTAGGTGACACTTCAACGTTTTTATAATCGACCAACCACGAAACCATTTTTTACTAATCAACCTACATCATTGTTGGTGTTGATAAAAACACACACAAGTATTTATTAGACCATGGTTTTTTATATCTCTGCAACTGAAGCGTATTTCCTTCTATAACTGTTCATAATTTACTTTTTCATTATTATCTATGTATCCTGCTCGACACAGCGTGTAACACTTGCGACCCCCAACTCTTTAGTGCTGACAGTAATTGGGCATTATTTAATATTAACACTAAAAACATTTTAATAAAAATCTACTAGAAATTAACGGACCAATTCAACTAGAAAGATCAAAAGGATTCGAAAGAATCTGTTGCTAATGACAAGAAAAAAAATATTAATTTATTAAAGACGGAAACAAAATATAAAATAAACAATAAATCGTAAAACAGACGGCCTTTTCATGATATTTTCTCGACGATTACCAATAAAACTATCAAATTATTGCACGTCACGTCATCAAGTTTTGGTTCTGTCGAAATAAACAAGAACTTTTTATTTATATGAATTATTTTATTATCAAGTACAATAAAATCTTTGTCCATTTGTACTTAGATCGAGCGGTCTTGATATTTAAATTAGGTAGTTTTGGTCCTTTCTTTATATTGTGAATAACTGAATGATTAAATTAATTATCTTTTCCACGGTTTAAAGGGCAACATTAGTTTTGTAAAGAAAATATGAAAACACCAACAATAAAATCTAATCTAATTGTACTGCTTCACTTAGTTACATAAATTAAACAATGGCAAAAAGTATCATTAAACCATTTTACTGCATAGATATGAGGGGCATTTGTAGTACTACTGTATGATCTTATCCTCATTTTACTATAAAAAAGTGTTACCACCAAAGCCGTTACTAACTGTATCAAAACATTTTTAATTGACATTTCATTATAGAACACGATGCAGGAGAAATTCCTACAGTGAAGCAAAAAAATAAATAGTCAACATCTTTGTTATAATATATTTTCATATCTCTGTATGCATTTAAACATTTTCACTTAATAAGCCTTTCAGTGGCAATCAAGAATGCGATATGCATCTCAAAATTGACAGGTACGATAACATCTTTAGCGTAGCCACAGTGAGCATCGACAAATGTTCATTAGTAGCACTTATCTGGGAGATAACTGTCTGTTTTTTTGTTATTAAATACATATGTAATGTATGTTCACACAATAACTGGCGTGCTAAGAGTACAATCAATTGTAACGTTTTTTGTATCTTATTTTGAACGCAAATGGAGATAAGATCTGAAAATCCAAAAACATAGACTATCATGTACCGTTATTTGACTAAAAAGCTTGAAGGTAACAAAAACTAAGGTAGGTGTTGTATTTTTTTTATAGGTAAGTAGTATTATTATTTAACGCGATATTAAAATTGCAATGGTATAATAATATAATACATAAAACTGTAACTGTGAAGTTTCATGGAAAAATCGACTCTTTCTGTTAAAAACTAAACTTCATATAGTTGATATTCTATAAGTTTTTTAAAATTATTTCATACCCCTTTAAATAAGATATACCCTCTCCCCTTGGCACTATCAATTAGCTTTTAGACTTTATTTTATGTAAGTTGTCTTTTGGGCATTACCTAAATCACATGTCAAACTAAAACCCAAAACAACAAAAACAAACAAAATCAATTCAAAAACAATCGCAATACCAAAACACAAGACATGCAAGTACCAAGGATGCAGTCGCGCTATACACAGAATGATGAGTTACGACCGCGGTCTGTTCCCGTACGACACAGTACAAAATTACACCAGACTAAACTATTTATAATATTATAATAATTTTCTGGCCCAATTATTTTGCCGCTGACACGTTTTATTAGTTTATATACGATTGTTATGTTTACCCCGACTATAAATTATACTTTTATAATTTTCTCTCCGTGACAATATTATAAACAAAATTTTCTGTATATGATATGTCATAAATTATATAATTTTGTCATAAGAAAAAGACAGAAACACGAGTGTTTACATAATATGACAGCTTAGTCAGTTTTTCGTTATGATTTAATGATTTTTTTGACGTTTTTGTCTTATAACTTTGGCTCAGTTATGATATTTTTCGGTGAATCTTAATCCAAGTTGTGCGTACAACAGAAATTACGACTTCTGGGGTATTTTAAAGAGTACTTTATGTTTTCGATGTGGGTAGTTGGAAAAAATAGAATATGAAAGCTCGTGTCTGCATAACACAAAATATTTTTCATAAGATACTTAATCATAATTTTATAATGTTGACAAGGAATAAAATAAATTAACAATAATAATGTAAGGAATTTCTCAGTATCAGAAACGGAGTTTGGATTATTGCCCGGTTAATGGCAATAGGATCGTCCCACATGGGACTTAAACATAACTGGCAAAGTGTGGGGGTCAAATAAGGTATACCTCTGCCTAACTCATCAGGAATTACAGGCGTGATTTTTATGTTAATCAATAAAAGCTGTCCTCAAATAAAAACAGAATGCAAAAAACTAATAATTCATTTTCTCAATTGTATACTCATTACGTATTCCTGTTTGTCTTTTCCAACGCCATCCATTTCTCACATAAGACAAGATGGCTCCTAACTCAGCAGGGTGTAAGGCACGCCATACACGGTGCGACAGAAGCCCTACCACGGCCGGGCCGTGTGTTAATCAAACGCGGGGTGAAAGTCGCAAGTATTGTGTCGTTAAGACTGATTGCTATAGGGCTGTGGGCAGACTGGGGATTGGCATGGGGTACTTTGGGAAATAATAAGTTTGGCAATGTTATTTTGTCTTAAGTAATGCTGGTAATGTTTTCTGTCTTCACACACAGTATGTTTTTTTTTGTACTATGTAGTGATAGTGAAATGGTATCTAATGGTACAGAACTATTAAACAGGTAGAGCTTTCAGTTCCACTGGCTTCTGTTCTATTAAGATTAAATTTTAAGAAGTTAAAATTAAAACAACAAAAATTTCATGATTTTGACTCCTCCCATAAAATACGCAACAGTTTATTGTTTTTTTTTATTGGCATCTCGCAGTTCTACCTAGAAGGTTGTCGACTGATTAACCGGACATTTCTGTTGGTACCTTGTATGTAAGGCCTCAAGCCAGGGCACAGTATATAGTCAATATCACCATCTACTAAATACCCTCAACATATTTGTCTATTATGCACTTATCCTAAGCCATACAAATATTAGTCGTCTTCCGCAATGGTAATACCGTTTTAAGCCGGGCATTATTACACCCCCTGCAACTACCCCATAGTGTAAGTAGGTACTTGTACTTGTGTCGTATTATCGAATGAATATTTTTTGTTGCATAAGTTTTGTGAGTTGTTCTTCTTAAGCTATAAAGTGTGTACCTACTACTAACGGCTTTACTTTTATTATTGGCAAGCATTAGGTAGAAACTACATATTTACAAAAAAAAAAAAAAATTTTTGACGCTATTTCAAATAACAACCAGGTAAAGAAAATATATTCAAGACAATCTTGAAACAAATATAGTGATTCTTGAATCGTAACTATGTTATTTGAATAGTGTATTGAAACATTTAAATACTGACACTATTTAAGGCTAAACCACCAAATTAGTATTTTGCGTAATCAAAAACCACAACACACAACTTTAAACCCACTTCCACCACCAAGGAGAATGGGGAAGCCGTGATAATCCCTAATATCTCTCGATCATAACACGGACTTCAGCCACAAAGGTGATGTAATAACGACAGCTAATCCTCTATTGTGGCGCCATCTCTTGACGGATTGCCGCCGACTGAATGGGGCGAACCCAAAGGGCGCTTTGTTCGCCCCGATATTAGAAAAGCCTATTGTGTAGCTGGGATAATTTGTTTTTAGAAAGGTTTTCGTTTTGTAATAAAGTTGGATAAACGTTTTGTTTTGGGCTGTCAAATAGTACCTCAATTTGACATGCACGAAAACAAAATTTTCGATTTTTAGAGCTGCCTCTAAAAATCGTAATCGTAAATTTCATTTCTCATTTCATTCTGAATTTTAATTTTGTTGCACAGAGATGTTTCAGAGTTTGGCTATACAAACTCACACACCAGTGTACTTTTTGAATGAAGAAAAAGGGAAATTCATTAGAAAAAAAAAACAAGTAAATTCCTTACTTTTACAAACTACTGGCTATTACTTTGTAAGGTAGAGTGTTGAAACAGAAAAACATGTGGACGTAATAAAGTCAGATTTTCGTTAGTAAAAGTTGCGTAGGTCAAGAGATCCTGGTGGAATAGAAAATCGTCATGTCGTGCCATGAATGTAGGATGTAGGCAAAAGATCGAGCGCGAGTCTATTCTAAAACTTGATAAATATTATAATGCAATATCAAAATACAACCGTCCTATAGCTTTTGGGTTACTTTTTGCTATAAGCACAATACCTATATGTATCACCCAAAATATAAAAAAAACCTAAAAATTTTGTATAAAAAAATTACATCTTAATTTTAAACGAGCGTTTTCACTTTTAATAATCGTTTGTAGAATTTTACGGTGCAATTAAAACGCGCGCCAGTGCTAGTGCATTTTCATTAGTGTGAATAACACGCTTAACTGAGTAAATATGGAATTCCAAACTTGATATAACCAAAGTGAGTGTAAACATAATATAAAGCCGCTAATACACTCATTCATCAACCCCATGAATGCGACGTTGTTTTACCCCCACAGAATTAAATGTTTAACCCGAAAATTATTTAGTTGTGTCACACGTCTCCGATGATGGATCGCGCCAATAATTGCGTCATACTTGACGCGTTTGGGGGTGAAAGGGGGTGTAATTTGTCGGAAGTGGGGGTAAGGGGTGTTGAGTTGAGAGTTGTTATTGATGGGATCTCTAAATAGCGGGTTACGTGGGTATTGTTTTTTGTGCGAATATTTTCGTTTTCTTAGTCAAGAAATCGACACTTTTCTAAGCTTTCACACAATTTAGTAACAATATTATAATAATTTTAACAGAGGCTGCCAATTTAATACAATTTTCTTTTACTGGCATACAAGTTACGTTCCCAAACACTAGAATAAGGTTAAAAAAATAGCAAAGAAGGTAATCGGATAGCAATAAAATACAACACAATATCATAAAAATTAAACAAAAATTCACGGATTCCCAAATCAAAAGCGATTTTTCCGCACTAAAGGTACAGTCAGCTCCATAAACAACATCCAATAAAACATAAATGCGACGCGTCTTAATCGAAATTTGCGCGCGTAACATAAAATTGGCCGTATATCGTAACAGAATATCCAATTTGTGGGAGTAAAATTAGCACTCGGTTTTTATCATGCGTCACAAACTGTGTATATAATAAATTCTACATTTTTAGTTTTATTAAACCGCATTTGATGTTTTGGCTGACTGTACCTTAAGGGGTTTTCATTTGGTTAGAGAGAGAGAGAGTGGAAACATAGTGTAAGATTAAAATTGTTTTGTGAAAAAACAGCTGATGTTTTTTTCTTCATTTTTATAGACACACATTTCGGTATAATAAAAATAACATTTAACAGAATATTGTTCTTATGGATCATTTAAAATGATTTTGTTAATGTAAAAGTTTATAATCTGCAGACAAATTACCAATTAAATACTATTTAGTGAACTAAACAAATATTTAAATAACTTAATAATATACTGTTATTATTCTAAAACTATAATAGAAGAAACTATTTAAAAAATAAATTACAATAATAAATGAGACATTATTCTAAACATTGTGTGTTAAGATGAATGTTATTCTTGTGGAATGGATTCCAAAGATTTTATTCGAAAAATATGCTAAACAGTTAGGTATTAATATTCTTTCAAGTTAAACGTTTGTTTTAAAATACAATGTGTTTTTTTTATATTTAAACTACCTCCTAATTACTATTTTGTGGAATTGTATCAACTTGTATTTTTTTTCTAATTTCCTACCAAAAAAGCAAGTGTTTCCCGTTTTTGTTATTTTTAAAACACCGAAAAAAACAACTCTTTAAAAGGTCAACCAAAGATTCCTACTGCATGTAATAACTTCACAAAAAACAATTTACGACCACAATAGCCAACATTAATCCAACTTTTTAATTATTAAATCAGCTAAAACTTCTCCTTAACACAAATCAGTGTGTCACATTAGACAAGAATTATGAAGCTAAAGACTTGTTACAAAAAAATCCTAGAACATTTGTTTGACGTCAACGTAGCGCTAAAATGTATGGCTTTGAGCCATTTATTAATTGCTTCTACACAACGATTGATTGCTCGGTTCATTTCTCTATTACGTTTTATTTCACTATGACGTCAAATTTTACTTTACTGTGTGCGCCTGCCCTATATTCTAATTCTGAAATGTTTTGTTTTATTTTCTTATTTGTAAGTTTTAATTTAAGAAAGAACTGTTTTATAATGAGTAGGTATATTTATAGGTTATAATTTAGTTTGAACTATTTTATAAGTTTTAAGTAAGTATTTTAGTTTAGGATTGCCATTGAATCATAATAATTAGGTACTTGCATATTTTAACATTTATATTTTGTTTTTATCTGACCGTAGGTAATTTAAAAGTTCAAGGAGTTTTAATAAATACAAGTAATTTATTTTATTTTATAAAAGATAAGCAATAATTATTATAATAACCGTATCAATATTTTTTGTTAGCACTTCACACGAGCACAGCGTCATTGAGAAAAAAACAGTAAAACGAAATATTAAGGAGAAGCAGTTTGCAAGAATTACAAAATAATAGGAATTAAAAACGCTCCACAATTCATTATCATACATTGAAATTTTACGTCGTTAAGCCTTCATGTCATTTGACATGAAATATGAAATATCTTGAAAAAAAACCTAAATGTTTATGTAAATAGCCAATTACGTCACTATGCTAACTCAGTAATAACAAAAAAAGCATATTTTAACAAAAAAAAACAAAAAACTATTATTCATTTTAAAATTCGAACATTATGACAATCCAATCAGATGTTACAAAGATAAACAAAACATACACCCAACTGAATTTCCACATTACCTCCATTAGCCACAGTTCAATATTGCTTGACACGGCGTATTAATTTTTCTCAACTAGTGATGTCCTAGTGTAAACATACGCGGCACGTATTTCGAGATGTGTCAAAGTGTACTTAAGGTGACATCCGCCTTGAAGCTGTAATCTCCGAGATTAACTCACTAAAACGATAGACATTTCTCGTAAGCGGCGAATAAGTCATTGTCCGAATAAGAAAACAATGTGTTCAGCATCAGATATTTCATGGAATGACAAAGTGGCTAGATTTTTCACGTTTTGTTTCGATTCGACGAAATTCCGTGGATGTTAGAAAGATCTGTGGATTCTCAAACTCGCAAATCTACACGTTTTCTGTTCCATTGATGAATGCAAAGAAAGCAACAGAACTGATGAAAACTGCTTTTTTTTTTCACTCACGTTTAAGAAGAAATGTACAAACGGCGACCAATCAATCTAATCAATACCAGTTAATGCGGATCTCTCACTGTACAGGAAACCTATACAACGCGAGGCCAAGTTATACTGGAAAGTGTAGCTTGATGTGTCACCGTGTGGACTAAGTACGTTTATCACTTTAATTGTGACAGGTAACTAGGTACCATTTTTTAAAAATAATGAACCAATGTAAAAAAAATATTGAGCTTTAATAAAATCTTAAGTAAATGTTTATTCATTTTTGGACTAAGCTTACCGAAAGACAAAATGAGTCAAGAAGATATAGAAGTTCATGAACATCATTCTTTTTGTAAAACGAGCCTTTTCATCTTTGTGAAATATTTCCCAAAAAAATATCTGCCAAAAATATTGTGATTACAAGATAAAATATTACTGCAAGTAAAACTTTCAACTTAAAAACGAGAAAACAACGGTTAAGCCCGCACTGAAGACAAAAGCAGTAAATAATAAAATTAAAAGTCACTTTAGTCCACGGAGGCGTACAAATTATTCTAAAGTAATAATCCCATATATCATATTAACATTAACACTGGCCGTAAATAACGAATAAAAGAAAAAGAAAAAAAGAAAGGTCTGTTTATTTTTATTATTCATAACGAACGGGAACAATGTGCCAAGAAAAATGAAGGAAAAAAAATCACGTTACGGCAATTTGTCACTCAGTTGAAACAATACTGAAAATTCCATTGTCTTCGTTAAGTCTGTCTTCGATTATCAACTGTTAACGCGTGCAGGCCTATTGTAGAGGCGACAACAATGTTACAAACTCGATTTTAAAAACAAAACAGCTGTCATCCCAACCAGAAAAAAATCCAATCTGAATCTTATGTGACTCATCTCAAAGTTCATAATCTGTGTCCACTCCAAAGAGAGTTATTCTAAAACAAAATACGCGAAGCCATTAAAAAGACTAACAGAAATAACACGGGATTTTTAAAAGTGAAGATTGAATTGTTTTCTACTTTTAAAACAATGGCTGGGATATTCGTGGATACGTTAACAAAAGTGACAGGTGCTGATTTGTTAGTGATTCCCCGAATACCAGAATAGAGCGTCACGTCAAAACAACGGGGTTAAATAGAAGAAATGGCTTTTGTTATTCTCTTTTGCTAGTCGCTAATAATCTTACAAATAGTTTGATGTCTGTTATTTGAATTTCTTCTATTAATTTACGTGGCTAAAATCTAATAAGTGGAACAAGACATTTGTTATTAATTATGATTTTAGTTTTTAAAATAGATATCTTTATCGAAAGTCTCATTAATATTTTTGCCTCAGAAGTTCTTAAACCTACTTTTCCAAACACGTTTTATATTTTTATCGCCTTGCGATGCACCATTCATTGCCATTAACAATGTGCTAATAATAAAACACACATTAACAAAAATACGAGGGGAACTCAACACTAAATCAAACACCGCATTCTCAGTGGAAAACTTTTTCTTTATTATTACTAAACACAGTCATAATTTCAGCGTTATTTACGATTTACATCACTAAAAAAGTGAATTTATTATATCATGTGGTCACGTTTCACTTGTTTTTGGGACAATAAAACTAAAATATTTAAGAGGAAGAAAAAACAAAAAAAAACTAGATGAGTAGGCATAGTTTATAATCGTAAAAGCCGTCGTCGCAATAAAGTGTCCAGTTATTGTTTAAATAAACAATGGCCAGCGACAATAAAGAGCTGTAGAATGGCCCACAGAACGACACTGTGACTGACGTGTGAAAATGTAGATAATGTTATAACGTGGAGATGGGTGCGTAGGTAGAAAACGCAGCATGATTTATTTTTATTGACAGGTTGAAATGACTGAAAAATTTGTTGAAAATGATTAATTCATAGACCTTGTGCCGCGCCTGTTTATTGTCAATCCACATTTACTTTGCACAGTTAGAAACAAAATTAGGGTACATTTTTCTCCTTTTCGTTAGCTTCTGACTCTGTAAGTGTAACTTGCTTTTCTTTCACCCTTACTCACCCTTGTTTACTTTCTTCCATAAATTAACTAAACCTTAAAATGACCAGCGACTGAGGAGCGAAGCTTAGAAAAAATACTTTTAATTATTGTTCTTACTTTTATTTCATGGCTTAAGACAAAAAATATATTGTAAAAATATGAAAAAGGAAAGACACGAAACAATATCGCATCTGTCTCCATTAATTTCCTCATCTTTGCACAAACGAAGGAGGCGGTCTTGCAACGAAAATAGCCGTTCAAAAATATTGAAGAGCGTTGAAAAATACACGTCAAACTTATATGAGAATAATAAGAAGCGTCGACAAACACTCGATATCTAGGCCACTATGCTACCGTCCAATTTGTTGCTTCATTTCTTATTATTCTAGTGTTTTGTGTATGCAGGCGATATCGCTTAAATCGAGATATCTTCATGGATTTAAATCGTGTATTCACCACCACGATATCGTCGAAGTCGCAGGAAACACGCGGATAAGGTACGCACAGAACCGGAAAGTGTGGCAGAAAAAAGGGGAGGCCTATACTCAGCAGTGGGTGATTCCGAACTGATATGATGATGATGATTCACCATGATCATTATCATCATTTCAGCCTAAAGAGGTCCACTGCTGAACATACGCCTTCTCCAGGTGTCGCGACATTGACCATGCGTTTCGCATCTAGTGGGTCCACGCAATCTTCACCAGGTCATCGGTCCACCTAGTGGGAGGCCTTCCATCACAACGTCTTCCGGTTCGCGGTATATGAATAACATTGTCTCGCTCACTCATTCTGCACATTTTATCTGTCGTTCAATGCAGGATATGCAAGCTCACTCTTCTCTGCTCCACCTCAATTTATAAGGCACATCTATGATTTAAATCTAACGTTGTATGCCACAAGTATTGTTGGCACCGCGTAGCTGTTACAACGAGTTATTAGTTTGAAAGTTTCTTTGATATTTTAATGCATGGCCGCATAACTAAGAAACTGTAGTAAGAGGGTTATAATTTGCGCAAAAATAATTGTAGTTTCAATAAATAACAATGACAAAATTACACTAGGTATACTTACTCAGGTCTTCCGCATTTCTTGTATTGTAACTGTGTAAAATGTTCGCGAGGAATTCACAAATTAACGTGCTTTTAAGATGGATAGCGGTCACTGAGTTATTTTACGTACGTAGAATTCAGTTGTTCATTTTGTCAAGCAGCTTGAACATTATCCATTTTAAAACAACTGGTATACAACAATTTATCGTCCTAAATACTATAAAAATAACCTTTCTCCTGCCACATTAAACTCATGGGAATAAACAATCCATATCCGCTAAATAATCCTCGATAATGAACCAAATTAAATATTCATCAATAATTCAAATCAATATCATAATTATCATACAAGCATATTGCTATACCTACGTCCCATTTGTGCCTATTGGCCTTGTTCTATTATATCTCCTGCTGATATGAAGGGAAGTGGAAATTATGTTTTTTCCTACTCCTCCGCTATTCTTTTCTGATTAATTTTGTTGCGGGATCCAAGACATTCTCTGAGACTTCGTGGAGCTTCATTGTATCGGCGCTTTTCTGGTGGTCGCCACTGTTGATTCTGGCTTTCAGGAGTTACAGTGGTTTGGGAATAGAATGGCGGGCTTGTCAGATAAAAAAAAGGTTATTGCTGTCCCACTGTAGAGCAATTTGGTTCTTCCCCAATTACAGATACGGCATGACCATTGAACACTACACTTTCTCAAGACGGATAAGCGACGTCAGACCAAAAATTGACTATTTTGTGCAGATTTCCTGGTGATGTTTTCACCGATGCGATGTAGGAAATGACTCTGATGATCTTAGCAAATAATACCATAGTGTGGTCTTTAAAAGTATTTCTACATCATCCATATTTATACTGTGACATCATAACAAAAAAAAATACACATTTTCAATAAACAAACTTATGAAATTTTGCATCCGCCTGCTTAAACTAACCCAATGTCTCGGCCACCGACTTCCCGCTTCAAAAACCAAAATTTCACAGCTCATATGCTCTTATAATTAATGCATAATTATAACATATTAATATTTACCATGTCACCACTCCCGGTCAAGCGTGGTACAGTCACCTACACTTGCTGTGCGAAAACCTGCCTTTACGGCAACGACATAAAGGTGAAAGCTCTGGTCGATCATGGTACGCCCACTTGCAACTATTTGTGTCCCGACTGTTGCCACGATTGTCGCTGACGCAACACTGCACCCGCTAATTGCAATAGAGATGCTGATAGTTTATTATGTTCTGTTATTAGTCTAATGGAAAGTAAATTGAACCTAATAGGTTCGTAATCGAGAATGGTGGGCATGGTAGTAAATCATCTATCTCGATTTGACAAAAGATTTGTATAAAAAATGAAAACTGACAGTTGCCTTTGATGCTTGAACATCGAACCTCTGTTAAATTCAAAAGCACTTGTTGACTACTTTACTGGGTGATATCACGTAGGTGAAATGAGGACACTACTTTTGCCGCCACTCCGGTAACCAAAACCATAAACCAACCATAACTAAACCATTGCAAGTCGTAAGATGTAAGATTTTATTTATGTTGCTTTATCCAAAATAAGATAAAGCTTTTTCGCAACATTTATGTCCATTCAGCACATATCAGCACAGTCTGGATAGATTTCAAATCAATTTGCAGAATTAATTTATGATTAGGTACCATCGATTTCCATTCACATGGTTATTGACTTACCACATTTGTAGGGTTCTCCACTAACCTGACAATAATTTCCTTGGAATATTAAACAATGTGACTAGATGTATGAATGTGGACGAGGCAAAACGTGTATGTAAAGATCGTAGCAGGTAGCGTTTTGTGGTTTCTGCCTACCCCCATAGGAAAATTTATGTTTATATTTGTAATACTCAACACTAAACATGCTACAAGAGATGCACTATCACAGAAAAAAACAAGAAAAAGCACGTTATTTCCAACATTACGAGCTCCCAAAATACAAATTATCATAAGCTGTGCGTGCGTCGCTTCCGCGGTACAGTCAGTGCCCAGCATTACCTGACCCCTCGTATAATGAAGAAGAGGGCAAGTGGTGCTAGAAGAGGGGTCAGCTAATGCTGGGCACCGACTGTACATTTGTGGGATCCTCCAGTTGATATATTGGATGCACGATGCGCGCCATTGAAATAAAGATATTAGATAATGTCGTTTTAAATAGTTCCGATGTTTCCTTGATAAAAATATGATTTTTTGTTTGGGTTTTTAGTTTTTGATGGCTGTCATGTTTTGTAATATTTGTGTGTAGTTTTTTGCAGTTTAATGTCATCAGTACATCAAACATAATAATATATGATATTGATGGACTATCATATAGTATTGATGGACTGATAATAATTGATTAATACTGATTTTATAATTCTGTTTATAACCGTTTAGCATCATCATTACAAGGTCATATGCCTTGCAATCTTAAGCCATTCAACAGCATTCTCGGCAACGGCAACGTCTAGCTGTTTCCAGCCACCCTGTAGAGTTAGCATAACTGGTACGCAGGCCTCTGCTCTGTCTTCTTCTTCTTCTATCTCGAATCCATGAATCAGAACTTGTCAAAACAGTACGTAGCAACCTGCACAGCTCTGTTGTTTGCTTCATTCAAGTCCTAGAGGGTGCAGTTAGTTGTGCACGACGGACAAGATACTAAGTGTAGCATATCCTGTGTAAGGGTCGTTTACACCTTCTCTCTGTGTAAGAGAGTAAATATTCCATGAATCCTGGAACAACAAAAATGTTAGAAAAGATGATGATGATAATGTTTAGAAGAAATCATCATTGCGATAAATTAACAACTGCAAAACAGTCAATCACTACAACTTAACAACATCACCTAATTAAAAACACAATGTTCCTAAAACGGACTGAACTTTTTTACTGTCTTTTCTCCAACTATTTTTCCCATAAACCGTCACTAATAGCGGGTGCGCGGGCGCATCCATCAATCAGCGCAGAGCTGCTACTATCTTGTTTATAGGAATGTTAACCGTGTTTATTCTAGCTATGACTATACTAGTTGATACAGGGAGGGAGACGTGAGGTTTTTTATGGAGGGAACATTCTTCTTAATTTTTGTGATGATTTGGAATCTGATATTAAAAATGATAATGTTTTATCAGACGGAATTTTAGATACTACTGAAAAGATAAATTTTCTGTAACTGTTCACTACTTCTCCTGCTAACCTACTTTCAATATCATCAGTAACATTTTCAGCTCTATCGTGACATTTGTGATAGACCTTACCGTTGGTTGGTATCTTGGATCATTTGCTACAGACTTCACTAGATCTTTTATTATTTTTTTTTTATCCATTAATAGTACACTTACATTACAACAAGTTGGTGCAAACATAAACTCATCTGCTAGTATTTCTGTCTCATATTTTCGTCTAAAGCATTACAGAGCAAGAAATCACCTTCTGTCTCGTTTTTATCTGAGTTTATAATAATATAATAATAATAATATTCCACAACTATCACACAACGCCATCTAGTCCCAAGCTAAGCAGAGCTTGTGTTTTGGGTACTAGACAACTGATAAACATACTTATATATTTCTAAATACATACATATTATAGATAAATTACACCCAGACACAGAACAAATGATCGTGCGTTTATCATCTTCATTAGCTTCTACAACACCAAATTTACATTCTGCTGATATTCCTGCACCATAATCACAACATGCAGTAATAACCATTATAATATCTGTTATGTTTTCATTTATTCGTCCCTCAGCATCTTCTTCAATCGCTCTAGTAACCTCTACGCCAAAGGTGATTTTTGACAAAACAAAATATCAGCTGGTATTTCTGTATCCATTGATGGTTTTGATCACCAGGACACCCTGTACGTCGGATGCGGAACGGTATCTTGATAAATATAAGGCGTTCCGTGACAAATGGTAACAGAGTGTTTTTATATATTTTAGACAACGCTCGCTTTTGCTCCGTTGTGCTACTAATTGGACACACAATACTTCAACGTGGGTAATGTGTTGTTTTGTATCCTTCGGACTGTCAGCTTCTTGGTTAATGCTAAAATAATAGGAGGCTAAGAAAAGATTGGCTCAATACTTTCGTTAGTTAAAGTTTAAATTGAATCAAAAGTCACTCTCAACATGGTAAACATTGTCTATTCTACATTTGTGTCGTTCGTCAACAATTCAGCTGGCTAATTCATGTTTTTTCCTACATTTTGAAGTTTATTATTCTATAGACGCCTGTCTTGCATTGTGGAAAAGTTGTAATGACCTTAGCCACATAACTTCTCTAAATCATTAATAAAAGCTTTATAAGTCACAGAGAGAACGTAATAAAAAATATTTTATTAATTAAAAGACGCTATAATATACCTAAAATATTCAACTTTTAACAAAAAATGATCATTGACCCCTTCTAGTGTTTAATATTTGCATTTCAAATTATTACATGCATCCTCATACAAATGACAATAAAGTTGAATTCAGATATTATTATATATTATTGAATGAACCAGAACGGAGAGTTATAATTCTGATAATATTTCACTAATATATCAAGCAGAAACTGGGTAAATGTTCAACTTTCGACAAAATTATCATTTGCATTAGTCGTTATGAAGCTATTATAAATATCACATGAATAAAACCATATATTTAAAATCTAATATTGCAGGCAATAACAGTTTAAACGGAAATAACTTGTATTTATCGGATTTATCACTTTACATACCAATAATGTTGTGTGAATGACATTATGTATTTTCATCTGCGCTCTTATGACAAATGGTGACATGTTTCGTAATGTTTATGTATTAGATGTTAAAGTTTTCATAACTACCGTTTGTTGGGAAATCGTGTCTTTATCGGAATTACGGATTATTTATTTAAATATCATATCGGGTATGTTATTAATTTAATTATTTTGAGAGCACGCATCACCACGTTAGCAAAAAATATACCATTTCATTGTGATCGCAATGTTTTGCGTCCAGTTTTGTGATAATCGTGGACTTGGTATGGGCATGTGATGCCGAGGAATGAGGACAATTTATCTATAGGAAAGTTTTTAGTATAAATGTGAATGGTGTAAGAGTAGAGAAAGATGGACTGAGTGACGGATGACATAACAAGAAAGGAGGTCTTATGAGGTGACAAGTAATAGAGAAGTATGGAAGAAGAAGACATGCTGCGTCGATCCGAAATAAATTTGGCTAAGGGCAGGAGAGTGATGCTGATCCAGCTAGACTGGAAACCGACCCCAATATACTTAGGTGGGTTAAGACTTCTAAGACTAGGCAGATGATGATTGTTTTGGCAATATTTTGTCTCGGAATAATACATAATTTCTGCGAAATTCATAAATATGTATAGCATAATCAGCCAACAATTTTCTCCATGATAGAGAGCGGGGTACAATCCACCACGCAGGCCCATTGCAGGTTATAAAATGAATTAAGTATACAATATCACACTTATAGCATTTTCAGTACCGTGTAAAATCTATCATCACTGGAGGACACCGGAGTACACTAAAAAATATGTGTATATATTAAAAATTAGTTTAGACAGGAGTTTTTCAAATCATTAACACAACGTATTTGTAAAGTGACAAAAGAGATAATTTTTCATGCACACAACGTCAAATTATAAGCATTTCCTGTTTTATTATAAATTTCTAGTTGATTTCAGTGGACGGAAGCCTATCAATAATATAATAACAATTTGCCTTATTCTGACACGGAAAATGTCCAACTTTTCTTCTTGGGCGGTTCAAGATTTATGATGCACGAAACTCAACGGAAAAAAGATCATCTAGTGACAGATGTAGACGCATTCGTTTTGAACTTTTTATTATTTATGAAGGAAATTAATTGCATCAGAATATCTATGTGAAAATATTAATTTTATGTCTGCTTTTACTTTTTAATGCGTTCACATAATTATGTTAATGTGATCTGTTATTTAAGAGGCAGTGAAATTAATTTTCTATTTTCCGAAAGTTTCCATTTACATGAAATCTAGGTTTATATAACTATGACTTCACAGTTTTATTTTTCTGGGCAATTTACCTTAAGCCATCAAAGGTATAGAATAGAAACTAAACCACATTGGCACACCAGTAATTTCTTGACGAAATCCGTCGTTGTTATGCTGTATTTCTATTGTATTTTAATTGTATTTGAATGCACGTCCTGTATCTGCGAAAAATAAATGACGACGACGAAAGAAAGAAAAACAAAGAAAAACATTTTTCCTTCTTTCGTCGGCAAAAGTACAAACAAAACAGCTGTTGGAGAAAGTTCAACACAATCAAAACCAGCTAAAACTGCACTAAATCTAAATATAAAAGCAATCTAACGATAGATCAAGGGAACATCCGATATTAATTGTCCAAAAACTTGTTATTTATGTTACTATCTTGGTTTCGTGTATCTCCTCTTAAAATAGACAATCGGGCCACCCAGCCAGCAGTACATTGTCACAGTTGTAAAATTAAGTGGTTTCTTTAGTATTTTTATTACTATAGCTACCTGATATCTACGTTTATTGGTACTCTACAATTTATTTAATTACTACGAGAAAACATTAAGGGTATAAAGATTGTATAATGAGTTACAACTATTAGGTATAGTTATTGCACTACACTAACACCTTATTCATATTGAACCTTATTTCTATGTAAAATAAAACTCAATTCTCTTCTACGTCTTTGACATCGATATTACTAAGCCATGTAATTTTACCGATTAAGCACTCGATTTTCTTAACGATAATCGTAAAATATTGTTCCGTTTTTCTTATTCGACGAATTAAGTTTTTCCCACGCATTATCGGTAGCTGCTTTCGTGTTTTATACTAGAAGGTATATTGGTTACGAGAATTCGATGGAAATTGTTTACTATAACTCGTAATGTGAAAAGGAGATAAACGGTTTTAGCTTTTACGATATTGGTTAAATTAACTGTTTTAGTACAGAGTTAAGTTCAGTTGAGGCAGTAATTAAATTATTATCTATATTGTTTTCGGCTTGTAGTTTGTAACTATAGAGATAAGGGCTGACAAGAATTATTTTTAGTTAAAGCATAAGCTACCTAAATAAGCTAAGCTAATAAATAAGTTAATTTGTTTGAGGGAAAATTCTATTGGATGTTATTCATCTCGGTAGATCGGAGAACGGTGTTGAGTCCTACTCGGAAACCACGATATTTATTATATATATTTATATTTTTATTTATTTATTTTTATTTATTTTCTCGCCATGATGGACGGAGACGGTTGTGTCGGATATTTTTCTTATACACGGTGGAAGGGACACCCAGGCAAGAACAGTTACCTCGTATTACATCATTTCACATAAAAAAAATCATTTGTAATTAAAAAAAAGAGGAACACACATTCTGTATAATGCTGTTATAAGCCCTACATGGAATTACCTCAAATCGAAACAGTCGTGATTATTTTTATGAAACTCCACTGCGCGTTTCAGTGCAGCTGAAACGCTCACTTATTCACGAAAAAATAGTACCCCACCTATCCGTTTTTTGAATAATAAAAAAACATGGTTTACAGATACAACATTTTAAATAAACAACAAACAAAACATCACAACCAACAAAAGAACTGCAGCAATTCTGAACAAAAATAAATATAAAATATTCACCTCTATCTTTGTTCGTTCAAAAGCTATTTCAAACCATTACTTAACTATTCACAGACAGTTAACAGAATGCAATAAGCTATTTAATTAGGCTCAATGATTTGCAGAATCATAGTCTAGCAAGAAGGCCTTCTAAAAACATCGTTAATAGGTTAAGTTTGAAAGTTACGCAGATAATACCGCGCGTGGAGGTGTAAAAACTAGCTATGTCTGTAAGTATTTTTTTTAATTATCGTTTTTAGTAGTGGAATATTTAAAGGGTTATTAAGTGGACTGAATTTATGTCTGGTTTTGATTGTAAGATAAGTAGATTGATAAGTAGAGTATTTATAACATAAAATAATGCCAGTAATCCCCGAAGGGTTAGGTAGAAGTGTAATAGTACAACTATATTTCGCCAGTTGTTGTCCCATGTAACAGACTGGCAATTAACCAGGCAGAAATCTAGACTCCGATAGAAAAACTCAGTAGCACTTTAACCGACCCGGGAATCGAAAGCAGAACCTCATGTTCGGCAGTTGCGCTTGCGACCACTTAAGACTAGACCAACGAGGTAGTCAGAAAGTATTTATGTATTGTCTTAATTTAGATTGGACTATAGGACAAGGCAAAACATATGAAAATAAAGTTTTCACATACGTAACTGCCGCACTCAGAGAGCTTTAATGATTACTCAGGCCATCACTTAGTAAAGGTTTTGACAGTTTTGTCATACAAAAGTATGTCAAATCTTTACTAAGTCACGGCTTAAGTAATCATTATATATATCTCTGAGTACCGCAGTAAGGTATTAAAATACTGAGCTCAAACATTCTTCTATTTTACAACAAGTGATTTTCGAAAACAAACAATAGGTCACAATTTACTTGTCAAGTCCAAAGTTTTGTAGCTTCGTTTCGTTCTACGTGAAAACAGTAAATAGTAAAGAAATATATCTCAAAAGCAATTGTGCCGAATGAATGACTTGCCAAAAACTTGAACAGAATTAGTTTTAAGGTTACTTTCGACACTTAACCCTTTACGTTCCGATGCAAACAAACCATGACTTTGACAAAGCTGTTTCTTGTAATTTTTTACTTTTTTGGCCGAGCGGTAAAAGTTTTGTTTGCACTTAAAAACTGTCAAATTGAACACGTTGTTTAGCAAGTATGACCTAATCAAAATGTGACATAAGCCGAGCAAAGTCAACGAGTCAAAACATTTTGACTTTTACCTGAAATATCAAGTGTGACAAAAAACAAGAAAATAATAAGTGACAAAATAGATAAAACAATATAACAGTAGCAGTAATTAAAGGTGTAACCTTTCGTTGGAGAGTAACCTTTCACGATGTGATAGATAACAAGACTACTTCGATAAAATTATCAAAAACTTTAATGACTACGTGAAAACACCCTATAAAATGAAAGTACAGTAATTACTATGTCGAATTACCACAAATACGTGTAAAAAACAACAATTACAAAATAAAACAACAGCACCTGTTTGTATTATGTTGCTGCAACTAAATAACCCTTTAAATGCAGCGTATAACGAGGCGCCTCGACCGGGGCGAGCAACGCGTAAATCAGGTCCCGAACAAGTGCCAAATAATTTCGCGAAATTTTATTATTACAATAAAGTACTGCGGACGTTTTTAAGCCACAAATTTGCCGGCTCAAAACAAATCCCTGTGAACTTTTGCGTTTGAATTTTTTCCCAGTGAAATAAGGAAATTTACTAGCGTTTGTGTTTCATTATGTCGCTCCTTGTTAGTGGGTTAATTTAAGTCGAGTGGTTTATTGGATCAATTGTTGTGTTTTGCTTTATAAAAGACTAAAGTATTTCAATCCACAGACATTCCATATGCATTTTTGTAAAAAAAAAACAAATTGTGCCTAAATAACGAGTTACTGTTCTTTTACTCTATGATCTTCACAAGATTTGTCATCAAACTAAATACACAAAACGACAAATGAGAAATTAATATATTTCAATAAATAATTATACCATATGCAGTCATGTAAATTAATAACAGCCTATAAATAATTTATGTGCTACCACATGTAATAATTAGTTATGGCATACTGAATTTACAATTTCTATATTAATATCGCATGTCAGTAAATACATAAACTTTTGTCTGAGCATGTTTTTTCTATGAAGTCAATAAACTTGAGAAAAGCCGCGCTAACCAACAAAAGTGCGTAAATAAAGTTCAGTGCTCAATTAAAGACAACGAGGCATTCTGTGTTGCCTCGTGATTTACGTCCTCGTTCGAGGCACAGCGACTGTTTAGGGTTAATTAGAGGCATGCTTAGTACCGCGAAATTTATGCAGTCGTCGCAAGGACAATTGATTGCGACGTGACGTTGTGAGGCCAAATATTTGTGAAACTTTGTGGTTCCGTGTGCGAATTAAAATAGTTGTATATTTATAATGAGATGGGGATAAAAATAAGTTCTTTTTACGTTTAGTTTAGTTTTATTTTGAGTTTGTGTTTGTCCATGTCTCACAAAATGTATGACGCATTAGCAAGCAGTACACGTGTATAATTGATAGATATACCTATATATTTATAGTCTTGTATGCAAAAAAACTTTAAGTGTGTTTTATACGTCATATTTTTAGACTAGGTACTCATATTCTGGCAAAATAAAACTTCTTCACACTCGAACTCATTTTATAATGATACTATTATTAAATTAAAGTTGCCAACATTTACTAAAAGGATTCCTGATCAACGCATTCATAAAAAAAACATCTGCTTTTGTACAAAAGCGACCATAAATCATGTGTTAGATGTGCGGTCTTCTTGTCAGGCGGTACTAGAATGACCCTAAGATCGGCAGTAAAACGGGTTGTTAACAAAACGTCCCGCATTAATTTATTGTAATTGTAACACCGCGCGGATCGCAACGACGGTCGTGACCGCTGAACGGGTTAACAATCAAAGCTTCTTTAAGACCAACTTAACTTAAAACATTAAGGTGGCGCTGTTTGCTAAGAAAAACGTCATCCACCTGTCAAATTCTATACATTTTAAGCGAAGTTCCAAATTCCACCGCGTCTCAAAAGATGTTGGTCATATTATCTTGTACCTATTAAATCAATATTTTAGTATACAATATGGTAACATTTATACTATAGGTTATTGGTTCACTATTACTACTATAAGGTATCGGGTTACACTTTAATATTTTATACAATAATCTGTTATTGACTTAGATCGGTATTTTTTTAATAATCTAATATTTGCATACTGAAAAGATTTAAATAATTTACTTACCATAATTTTTCTAAATTCAAAATTATGTATAGACACAGAGCCAGCTAACAGTATTATTTTATTGTAACACATCACAAAAATGGCGTTCCCAATCAGGAATATCCATCCGTGTATGCTCATTCACATTTTCGGAAAATGCGAAGCGTATGTTTGTTAAATACTCGAGTACCACTTAACGCACATGCTAGCCCACTGTATACACTGTCAGCAAATAAATCAAGATTTTATACTAAAACAGTTGGTCAAGCGACTGTGCTAACAAATTATAATATTGCTACGCATAGTAAGATATATTATATTATTTTAAACATTATACTTACCTGCATAATTATTATTTAAGAGCTTTGTACAAGAATTTGTCTTCTATTCTCGCCTCTGAAAATCACAACACCATTGGTCTAATGTGAAAGTTATTGAGGATGTATGGATGTTTGTTACTCTTTAACGCAAAAACTATTGAACGGATTGTAATACAATTTAGCCCACAGATAGTTTACAACTTAAATTAACACATAAGATATCTTTTGATCCCGTTAGTATGATCCCGTGAGGAAATTACCGAATTTCTTGCTAGCAAAGCCACGGCCATAAGCTAGTCTCTAATAAAGTTTACAGTCATATTTATTCTCAATGACACTCAATTAGCGCGTATATTTATGACTTATGATATTATCTGCTGTCAATGATTAAGTTCTTGGATTTACTGCCTGGCTCCTGACCTACCGGTCACTTGGCTTGCTTGGGGACTTTCACGAGTCTGTGAGGAGAAATATCTATTGTTTAGATTTTAGATAGGTATTGTAAATGATGCTTAATATAAGTTTATATGAAAACAGAAGGTATTATAAGTACTTTGTACAGACGCCAGCATATCAAGCTACCCGAAGACTGACAAATTATCCCAATCATTCTTTGAACTTAATACTTTAACGACAAAGTTGAAATCTATTAAAGAAATTTGACAGATTGTTGTACTTAGCTTGATATGGTTTGCCTACCCATTACTTTTATTATTCTACCTAATTTTAGTCATTACGTTCGTTTTGTTTTTCAGAGACGTATACTAAATCGATATTAGGTATATAAAGAAATACATTATTAAAATATCACATTATTTAAATACTGATTGCTTTTCCTAGTCTCAAAATACACGCATTCCAATGTCCATCCCACACTATTAATTTCAGCATTATTAATGACACTGTTTTACAAAAATATTTCGAATACCGCAAATAAACTACACTTTATTAGTTTATATTAATCACCAAAGAATTAAAAGTAGCGAAACATAATTCATTTTTACAGTAATAAACCATGAAAACACAACAACAATATAAATTATATGATTTATATAAAGTTAAAATGACCTCGAGGACGAGAAATATATATCAATACATTGTTTAATATATCATATGAGAAAGAACAGACATTAACAGAAAGTCACGTAGAAAACAAATAATTTAAACAAACCGATTATATTTAAATCCATTATGACACTCTATGACAAACTATCCTCGTGCTACGTGTATTTCGGAACCTATTATTATATATTCATATTTAATTTTTAATATTTATTAGGTCTCTTAAGTAGCTGCTATTTTATGTATTTTTGATCTCTTTTATTTATATTATCGCATATATTTATAATAATGTAAAAAATCTAGGTGTAAAACATGTAAATGTCTTAGCTTACATCTTTCCTCAAAAAACAGCAGCAGGATCGAATTTCTTTACGTCATTCTATTTAATCTCCAACAATAAGTTACATTTAAAATTTATGCAAATGCAAGAAATGGATGAAAGCATGCATTTATGGGGCGGTTGATGCCAATAAAAGTACCTACTGGTTACGTATATTGCCCTTTTGATTATTTATTTTGCTTACTAACATTATTTTTAAGTATACTTACTAACAAAATTATGGATCATTGTTGTCCGAATTTAAATAAATTATTATTATTATTATAATAAGCTGGCCTCATGTTACATGAGACTTAAAAATATCTGGCCTATAATGTGAGTGAACTGTTAGGTACACCTATGCCTAACCCTTCGGGGATTATAGGCGTGATTTTATGAGAAGTAATATTTAACACATAATAGTATTGTTAGCTATTAGTCCAGTCATTTTAGGCATTTTAAACCCCAATCTGGGGAAAAATTCCTAGTGGGCTGAATTTTTGTATACCTACACCTTTATTTCGGTGATATTATGAATATGTGAAAAATCGACCGTGCCGGCTAAAAAAGCTACAAAGGTCAAAAGGTCACGAAAAACAGTTTTTTGCAAATATTTCGCAACCTATTGCTCGGAGGTCAATAGAGGTCATAATAAAAATTGTTCCTCATAAAATTATCTACAAAAAATGTCTCTTATAGTTTTTATGTAAAATTAACGGTTTTCGGATTAAAGCGCTGAAAAAGAGGCTACATTATGACGATGCACTCGTTTACTCACCACCGTCGAGGTAATCATAGGGTACTTATAACATTTTTTTTTAAAAACTATAAGAGACATTTTTTTATAGATAATTTTATGAGGAACAATTTTTAAAATGACCTCTATTGACCTCCGAGCAATAGGTTGCGAAATATTTGCAAAAAACTGATTTTCGTGACCTTTTGACCTTTGTAACTTTTTTAGCCGGCACGATATCGATGTCGATTTTTCACATCTTCATAATATCACCGAAATAAAGTTGTATGCAAAAATTCAGCCCACTAGGATTTTTTCCCCAGATGAAACCTAAAATGACTGGACTATATTTAAATACATTTATAACTAGTTTTAAGATATTTGCAGTATTTTTTATAAATTAGAGTATTGTATTGTTTAAATAAGTAAGTTATTTGAAAGGCCAAAATGGCGCCAACGGGTATTGAAATTACAGTTGACTATTGCAGTCTAATAAAGCCATTTTAGCAGGACATTCTTTTCTGAAATTTGAAAGTGTAAGGAGCTCTTAAATACCTGTATAAATACATATTATAATAAACTCGTAAATGTTATGCTGTAGCTGTTTATTCTGTGCTTATTTTGATGTTCTGAACCCAGTAAATAAATCATGCTTAAATCAAAATAGAAGCTCAAATAGAAGCTTTTATTTCCCTTTTGCTCTGGCCTGTCCTACAGTAATCTTCTTACCTATAATATCTATCATTTACATCCACACTCGCCCAGTCTCCCTAAATTAATCTAACCTATATCTTAGAAACCTATTCAAGCATGGGCAAACAAACAGCTTAACAACAAACAGTAGAACAGCAACTGATACAGCTGATATTGCTTGCTTCAAGCTGTAGACCGAAGGAGGTAAGCACAAAGCGCGACTCCTGTTTACACTCTCAAATCGATTGATGTGTTAAAGAAAGCGAGCCACTAAACGAGCTGTTAGAAGAATATTATTAACTAACTGAAATATAGAGAACTTAAAATGAATGGTAAACATGGCAAATATCCTGTTTTCAGTGATAGTGTATATTTATTTATTTATTTAGTACTTGGAGGACTTACAACTAATAAAAACAAACAAAAAAAAAAGAAACCATAGTCACCAGAAAGCCAATTACAAGTCCTCACGAACGACTAGTTTAAAAAACTTGATTCTACCAGCTAAATAATTTACTTTTTTTTTAATAAAAAGCCAGTCACATAAATTATTTAATTATTTCTTGATCATTTGTTAGTTTTACTACAGTGCAGTGTAACATTTTTCTTGTAGGTAACCAATCTAAGGCTAGATTGGCAGTCACTCCTTGTAAAATGCTGGAATCAAACAACATCCACTTAGACTGGAATTTGACCAATTTTCTCCTACAGTAGGAGAAGCTAAAAAGAATCGTGTACTTTAGACACCTTCATATACATTTAACAAAAAGAACGTGCAAATAGCTAGCTAGTATAATAAAACTTTAGAATGTCCTAAAAAAAATCGCATTAATCATTCAATGAGGTTAGATGAATTTCTTTAAAACCTTTTACTGTTCACTTCCCGCTTATTTCCTGACTCCACACTTAGCTCCACATCCCCACACCCGCACAAGGGTGTATCCGCAGCCTAATGTGAGAAGCCATTAATCATTCACTTTTATACAACTGACTTCGGTTTTGTTGCGATCTTGACAGTCGCCGAGCTGCCAGATTATAGCGATACAATCTAGCGTTGCTTTGTATTGATTTATAATTAGATGGTGTTGTTTAGGGCTTTATTTGAAGGGGTTAGCACTGGGAACTATGGTATTTCATCATCTGCCTAGCAGTAGTAGTTTTAGGAACAACAGAGTTGAAGTCAGCTGGATGCAGCAGAATACTACGGAATAGTAGGTACGTGAAGACCTTATGCCCCTCACAACTCTGATAGCCTTTAGTTACCTACTGGTTGATGGACTGCATATAGAACATGTTATTTCATTTAAAAGAAATATTAATGAAACTAACTATTTCATTTTAATTATGTAATTTTGAAAACATGTTCGTATTCTTCGTCATAATAGTTAGGTGAAAAGCTCCTTGTTATGTCTAAATACTGGCGTTTTTACAGTTCTACTCGTAATAAGCGTGTCGTGTCTGCTTTAACCTTTGGCGATCAGAAAAAACACTTAATAACCATTATGTCCTTTGTAAAGAAGTTATTAAAAGCAAAAAAACTCTTTGTCCCACCAACTTAATGTCACCACAGTCCTGTTAAGAATATCCCTACAAAGCTCTACCGTGAAGACGAAGGTCAAAAAACAGGTAATTAACTCCAGAACAATCACTCGTTAAGAAAACTGCGGAACCTAAAAGAACTGTAATGAGGTACTAAATACATACATTATTTTGAAACAGTATTGTAGTGTAGGTACTATCAGTCTACCAATACTCTTTTAAATTAAAACAACTGTCGCAAAAAAGTCCTCATTAATTTGTCGTTTTGTAAGACGCATTGTACCTATACAGGGTGTCCCATTGAGAGGCGCATCATAATTACGACACGACAAAGTGTGGTTGACATCAACTCAAATGTTTAAGGGCCTGTAAAGTCTATACAACATCCACAATGCCTTTGAAGCGACTTTGTCTCACTTCGCAATTATCACACCCCCTGTATATCTCGACATACTTTACTTGTGCGGTTCTTGAAATTGTAGATAGGGCTTTCTTTGATGTAATAAGGTCGATTTTTTGTTGAAGTGTAAGTAAATGTAGTTTTGTTGGTTATAGGTATTAAGAACACTCTTGCTAAGTAGACGTGGTGTTTTTGAGTAAAAAATTACTACATATTTGTAGTGTTGCCAACATTAAGAGATAATTAAAAGAAATTTTCTTCTCTTTAGAAAGCAAAAAGTAGTAATTACATAACACTTATAATTATTGCGGAGTTTTCTATATGCCATTCTTGATATATATTTGTAATAATACCTTTTTTAGATTAATTATATCCTTTAAAATTTCAAAAAACGACAAACTACCCTCATTATTTTAAAAGTCGCCATAAAACGCCGATTCTTTCCTTCAATCCCATTCTTCTCATATTACATCGTTACATCAATATCTCAACTCAATAATTTACCCAACTGACCTGTCCAATATCGTATAACACAATATCAAAAAAGAGGGTAGATTCGACTAAAAATTTTACGTGGTAATGAGAGTGGGCCAGCACATTCATATTTAATTGGCGCGCGGGCCCGGCTAGTTTATAGCACTCCATGGTCGAGGGGTGATTTTACATTTTTTTTTCAAATGCCCGATAGGCTCAAGTGGTATTGTGGAGAGGACAGTGCGTTCAACGTTCGAATTTTGATGATACGACCTTTTTGGTGAGACAATTTTGCATGAAAAAGTCAGTTTTGCAATAATACAACTTTTTGGACTACATATACATATCTCAAAGAACATCCCAAAATGAGAGAGCAGAACAATGCTGTTATTAATAGATATATTTTACGATCTTATAACTATAACAGTAAACGCTGTATATTGGACCATAAACAATACAAATAATATGACACCATAAAATTGAGACAATAAACAATTATTTGATTGCGATAACGCCAACATTACACCACCGTTTACACCTATAAACTTCGCCATTTTAGGCATAACCTAGTAACATTGTCCATAACGGACATTTAGTACTTAAAAGACGACATTTTGTCCATACCGGCCACATAGTAGTTCATACAGAATCCAGCATTACCTGAACCCTCGTATAAGGAAGAGGAGGGAAAGTTGTGTGAGAAAAGGGGTCAGCTAATGCTGGGTACTGCCTGTACAGACGACGTTCAATTGTCAATTTTATTGGTTGTACAGTGTCTTATCCATGATAGTCTGTCCATATAGAGTAGGAGCGTCGCGGTAGCCCATTGGAAAAAAAATACGCGAAATAATATCGAAAAGCTATAAAACGGAGAGCAGTACCGCTATAAAACACAAACAAATAAGAGATAATCGGACGAGTGCTGTAACTTATTGTGGAGTCTTTATGTGCATCATAATATTTTAGTACGACTTCTTTGGTAAAAGCTTTTGCAGGAACGCCGTGGTGTTGGTGCTACTTTTTTAGTTATTGCTCACTTTTCGTATCGTGTTTTATATAGATATGTCAATGAGTAGAAAACTGAATTGGAGGCCTACTAGTGAATTGGTTCTTGATGGGATTAGGAATTTTATCTTGGGCTAGTAGAGTTTAGAGTGGCTTGGATGGACGATGATATTTGCAAGGTCCATTGGGTAGATGAAGTGTGGAGAGTCCAATGGCCTGCAGTGGGATGAAGGCTATAGGATTATGATAGTAGTTCATTTCTTGATATATGATGGTTGTACGGTCCAAGTAAAACCCTTAAAAATATGCCGTCTAGTGCAGATTTTCATTTTACACAACTATAACAGTTTAAATCTAATAGTCAATAAAAGAAATCATTCCAAAGACATCCACTCCCCACAATAATCTTCTGCAGCTGTTTTCCATTATTTTGACTCACAAAAATCTTCCTACTTACACTAATTCCTCCATAAATCCTAAATTAGATGCACCACATCTATTATAATGTAGACACTTACGTATCTTTCAAAATTCAATTTATATTATCAATCTGTCAACGAAATGGTTCCAACTTTATCTGTCCCCCATAAGAACAGGTTTTAAAACTACAAAACGTTACCGACTCATCTACACAATCCCCATAAATAACATATAATCCTAAACACCATTGAAGCTAGCGATCGACACTGTAAAATACCGTTTCTGGTATTATAACACCCTGTATAAAACGTTAAGCCCCATAAACACAACTTACATTACTTATTCCCTTTGACATTGTCAAATGATCGTTTGGATAAAACCAGCGTTGGTCTCGAAACTAATCGATGCCGTTGTAACACGCATGGGTAACATCAGTTTTAGATGTACACTGGCGGACAAAAGTACGTACTCACTAATCCTTGTATTGTTAACAGGAATCCAATTTAAAATTCCATAGAGGAGTCAGACAAAGCCTGATTGATTTCGACTTAAAATGTATTTGGTAGTAGCACGCAATGTTATAAAAACAACTTTATAAGCGTTTGATGTAAAAACATCTTTGTAGGAGCACTTTGGCTGTGACTTTGGCTCGCAATAAATCAAGTTTACAATAAAACAATATTGCAACGTTTTTATTCCTAAAACGTAAACAGAAACGACGTTTTTAATATTAAATCTGTTAGTCGTTTGACATTGACATTTCAAATATTTGCTTTGATCAGGAGAATGTGGGGAGATATTGCTGTATCGCTGTATTGGTTAGGCCACATTCATTATAATCATTAAGTCTAGTACTGCTGGGGTTCGATTCCTAGGTCGGGTATAGTGTTATTGGGTTTTCCAACAGGAATTTCTCACCAGCGGCCAGAGAGCTTGGATTTGTGCCAGTTAACGGCAATGGCTCGACCCCTAAGCTATAACATGAAACTTAAACATAACTGGCGAAATGGTTGTACCATTAGGTACACCTCTACTTAACCCTTCTTATGCAAGTTTTCATTCAGGGACAAACAAAACAACAACCAGCCAGCAGTAAGCAACAAACAAGTCACACTAGATACTACTTGTAATCCTATAGAACAACTACAAATCGAAACATCAACCCCTGCACTGAGCGCGATAGATTGACCTTTCCAAGCCAATTACATACAGTGCTCGTCACCCAACTGAATGGGCCGGCTTTGTATTTCAGTTTCATATTCAAAGCTGTCTTATTGCTAAAAGCCGCCTTCCGGTGGACAATTGCCAAGAATCGAGTTAAGGACATCTACCATCTCATTTTCACTTCTCTAATATCTATATTTCCATCCCTGTCTTACGAAGAGAATTCCCTGAATGAAAGGTCCTTTTCATCGTTTTGCAATACCGTTGTATCTTCGGCCAACTAGTGAGTGAATATAATTTCGTCAGTCCTCAGTTATGTGGTAATGAGGGCTCTTAATTTCAGCGGAAGTTACTTAGTAGAGGACAGTCAACGTGTGGCCCATTTTCTTTGCTATCAATCAGGGGTGAACTATTTACATAAATATCAAGAAGCCAGGTGTGACTGTACAGCTGTTGCTGTCATTCTTCATCATCTTTTTGTGTTATAAACACTATGTTTTCTTCTATTACGTGATATATTTTCTGCGGTAGTAATAATGTTCATAGCGGAATTGGGTCTCGGAATATTAGTATCATGTTATTCTGGCGTGTCATTTGAGTGACGAAAGATGTCTTCCTCGTCTTCGACTATAGAATTAAACAAGCCTTTAAATCTTTAGACGACGCCGTAAAACTTTAATAATGCAGTTCGATATTTCTTTTTCGTTGACAATGTCATTTGTATACTATAGTCTCGCTCACTCATATTGAAAATCGTAGAAGGGTACATTTTCCATGCGAGGTTTGCGACGTCAATTATTCTTCTTAATCATCATCTTCCCTGCTCTTGTCCTAAGTTACTTATAGAAGCCAGAACACGTTGTTATCAATTCTACCTTGTCAATCGTCACTTTGTCATTTTCACCTTTTCCTTTCACACAATGCACTCTATTCAATGGGAACCCTCTTTCGCGCGATCTAAGTACGGTGGAAGCACATCTAAAGATCAAAATCAATGATATTTGAAACTGCTTTTGGAATTTACAATTCTGTTGTAATAAACTGGAGATTTTATGCGTGATCGCTTCGAATGGCCGATGGTTAGCTACCCGGAACAGCTGATAGAACAATAACTGTTATTGTCACTTCTCCGTTATGAGTTTCCATTTGCATTTCGATTCTATAGTGCGGATACTTGTTTTATTAAAATGGATTGTACAAGGAAAGGATCTGGGTAAATGAAACTATCTCTGTGTTATTGAATAAGTATTATTGTGTTTATTGCAAAATAGAAATTGTTCAATAGTGATGTATGATTTGAATACGTTTTATGTTAAGAATCAATAACATGTTAGAGATTGACGAGACCTTTATTTTAGAATTTGTCAGTCATTTGATCAAAACGTGCTCACGACAAAACTACATGGTCTGATTCGCCAAACAAAACGTATGTTAGCGTATAAATTTGGAAATCTACGCTTATACTATAAAAACGTTCGTGGTGGAGAGCAATCGGCGTCTCTAATACAGCAGCAGCTGCTTTTGTCGACAGTAGCAGTTGCCTCTGTCTACAGCTGGGGTTGGCAATGTTGCCAGTAAAGTGATAAATAAAATAAATAAATAAATAATAAAGTGCTGCCTTAGCCTTAGACGTCAAACAAACGACTGTTTGACGCCAAAAAAATCTGCTGATTGTTCTATCTATAAAATAAATGTCTTAATATTCATATTTATTTATCCTTCTTAATAGAGTATTATAAAAAAATACTATCATGTCATACAGATCACGAGATTAATTCTACACCAAATTTAAATCAATCCTGCAGTAAAAGACAATGTTCATTGTCTGTCGAGCGTATTGTTGAAACACGAACAATAAAACTTCGGTAGGAAATGCCCTCAGATAATCATCGCACTTCATCTTCCGACAAAGTAGACCAGAGCAGGACTAGAGAAGTCTACCACAATACAATTAAAAATATTTATTTATGCGTATAAACATCTTCATGCGTCAATGTGGCAGCACTTGGGGGTCAGCAGTAGACTCTTTCGGCTGAAATGATGGTGATACGCGCCTGATTAGCTCTTTAAATCTTTGAATCTGTCGCAGATTTTCAAACTTAAGCTCAAAGGATTTATTTTAAATAGATCAGTTACTGGAGATTTTGACTTTTATGTTTATGTGTATCAGCAAAAAACGAGAATTTGAAACTACAGACCCTACACAATGCACATTAATCCTCATCGTTAGGTTCAAATTGTAAACACAAAAAAAAATGTAATGAACGTTAAATTTTTATTGGTCAATGAAAGATTTCTTAGATTTATTCAAAGTTGAACCGTCTACCACTTTCATAAGTCTACAGTCAGTAGCGGGCACCGACTCACGCGCCGTATATTTCTGGATCTCCATCAATGAAAGTGCGATTCATTCAGATATTCACGTTACTTTGGTGCAGTCATCCTGCCGCTCTCATATCCCTCAGCGCCGTGATAATAAACGTGCTTACAAGTACTTAGAAATATTGTTAAAAGGTTTTTAAATCGTTTAAAAAACTTGAGTTTTTAAAGACTGATTAAAGGCAGGCAGAAATACGGTATGACTAATTTAATGCATTGATGATGACCCAGTAGAAACGGCAAAACAAAGACGTGCACTTTACTTCCAGTAATTTATTTCATCCTCACTTTCAAAAGAGTCAAGAAATCGGGGTTTCCTGAAATCTTACACGCGGTCTGGTATTTATCAATCCGCACTGGGATCACAACCACCATGGATTATGGGGGCCATAATCCAACACAAAGAACGGACATGACACTAAAAGCAATGGATACATTGTCATGCACTTGACAGATTTACAAAAATGACTAGGTCCATCCTAGCAAAAATGCGCTACAGCGGCAATTTGGGATCATTCATATTTTATTATTGCATGGAAACTTTTATACCTATTAAACTAAAAAATAAAATTGCTATATTAATAACTATGTTAGCTAAATGTTGAGGGTATTTCAGCAAGACTATTATCATCGTCTGCCTATCTGACCTACACAACCCAGTTAGTAGTGAGTAACCCGATACCCCGTGGTAAAACTGGTTGTCAGACCACTGACAACCTGAACCTGAATATCATCATCACATAGAGTTTTAAAAACCAGAACATTTCAAGGACAATGTGAGTAAAAAAGATGGTGCAAATGCTTGTTTTTTCCTGAGTTTAAGTTGTAATTTATACTACAGCAGGATAATACCAAGCTGAGTCATCAATGTCATCATTTCCAAGTTAGCAGATGCTTATTTTAACAAGCCTCAACCTTCAACACTCATTGTTAAACCCATTCATGGTTCAAAAAACCGTCGGGACTTACAAACAGTTCACTAAAACTGATTCATTCCCTTCCACCTCTTAAATTAAGCCATATTTCGTCCGCCATATTACAGAACTTTACACGTTAACGTTTATACTTTTATTGTTAAGTCGGTTTGCATGCATACAGACAGACAGACAGTAAAGAACCCCGATTAGCAAAGAGATTCTCCATACAAGGTTTTACATTTGTCTTACTTTATTAAGCCATTACTTGTCATGTGGCCCAGGGAACTATTGTAGTAAATGTAGCGTGTAATGTTAGGGCTTGTTATGGTGTTATGGCTGTGTTTTAAGACCTTGAGTGGCTGGAAGGAGTGTTGGGGGGTTAGGAGATATGTGAGTGGTTTAATATTTCTGTAGATTATAACTGGATGTTGGGTTGATCTAGCTAGAATATAAACGGTATCTATTGCAGTATTTAAATATCTTGAATTACAAAACAATGAATGCTTATACTCCCAAAGCGCCTGATCTTCTTTCATCCAATGTGCAAATGCTATAGGTAGTTTTTTCTAATTTATGTCATTTGCATTCCATAATTACCTTTTTTTGTCTAGTAATTAATTCTGCTGCTTCCAAAGCAGTCGCCTAATCTTGTGTCCTCCACGAAGTTATGTGTAAATGCTACAGGTATTTGTTTTTCTACTTGATTTCATTCGCATAACATAATTTCCTTTTTTCTTATTCATACCATAACCTAACATGCACACACAGGCAGAGACGCCTCTGCCTACCTAATAGTACACCCACATTTTGCAAAACCAACCTTAGACAGTTATTTTTCTTACGTGAAAATACTCTAACACCTACATTGAACAGAGTTCACACCCAATAAAACAAATAAACAACCACGCTGTCTAATTACATCGTTTTCACTAATCGACACTTAAACTGCCCATTCAGAACACGCCAATCTAATAAATATCTATGGACAGAGACAATTATATTATCCCCAAGTAAACGCAAACAGCTCGGCGTGTGCGCACGACAACCATAAAACCTGGTAAAGCCGATCTCGACCGAAGTTGACACGACAATTGCCGAGTGTTACAACTATTAAATCTTAGAAGACCGCCCTATAGCGTGGTTTAAGACCTTAAAGATTGCAAGTATGCAGATTTTTTGTGAAAATTGGCTTTTGAATATTAGGGTGTAGGACATGTTTTTGGGACAGAAATAGAACTTAACTTGTATGAAAGTTCATCATCTGTACCGGTCGGCTTCCAGTCTCACTGAATGTAGTTGAATATCAGTATTTTACATGAACCGGCTGGATATCTGACAATTAGTACTTGGCAATATGATCATCACCATTCCCCTTGGTAATATTGATTGTCAGACTTTCGGGCCACTGATTAACAGTAACGACTGGCAAAGATCTACAATTGACAGCCTAGGACCAATGGTTTAACGTGCTTTCCGAGGTTCGGAAGTGATGGTCTCTAAAACAAATCGATTCCGTTTTTACCGGCTACGGAATCTTAATAAGAAGACAGCCTAGAAAATAAAACTTAGCTATACACTAATAATTTACTAGACGATAAAGGATCTAGTTGTTTCTAGCATAAAAAGTGCAGTTCTCCAACATTTCACACACACGCTTCGAAATAACACTCAACACTCTAAACATTCAAAAACTCGCTCATAAAATACGCTTCGAATAATTTTTCGCATGCTCGTAGAACATTATTCGAAGCATGTCCGTACTAGCATACAATGCGAAGCGTGGGCGGGACAACTCAATCGCTTGTCCAACCGTGTTGTGTGCCGTGTTATCGTAAAGTAGATTGTTTTCCCAAATATGTTCACAGCATTATACCTATTGAACATGGTGATAAAGTTAACGCGAGTAAGTTTAAAATATTCGCGTGAGAAATTGTTTAAATGGGTACTGGTATTTGTACTTTCCCTGTTAAATGTAACTCAGGGTATACCTTGGGTTTTTGTGTCCACAACTACACATAGTTGTGACACTGTTTTACGTTTTAAGCAAGACCTGGATATGACGCACTATGTGCGTTGGAAGAGTGCCTTGAATTTTATTCGTTGTTGTAAAATTTAGAGTTTTACGTGAGATCTAAAGGAGTTTGTGGGTCTTTATTTTAGTCTTCTTTTATACTGCTTACGGGATTAAACTTGAGTTGAAACTTCAAAATCGGTACAATATCAATCTGCATTGTATGTTTTTCAGCAGTCGCCATCATCATCAGCCTACAGCAGTTTACTACTGGACAATAGTCCTCCTCAATCACAATCAACTTGATTTTCAGCAACTCTTAACCAGTTACTAACAGCCACCCTGCGAAGATCATCGCCCTATTGAGCCTGATGGTGTTCTACATTTTTTTTTTGATGGTGAGAAATCATCAAATGACTTCTACCGCTCTAGGCAGAGCGGTAGGGAGAGTCAGACTTCTACTGACTAAAAACCACCCATGTTCCTTCTTAGCCCTTTGTGTCCGTGGGCGCGATATCTCTTTCGAACAACCCGCAGCCATGGCGTTCCTCCTTACGCTTACCAATTCGCGTTCTCCACTCAAGAACACGTCTAGCAGCCATCAGTTCTATGGCTAATATGGGCATCAGTCATACATAACATCCAATAAAATGTTACAACCACACCAATCACTAAACTTCCTCTAAACAAACACCCAGTCCCGCAGTAACACTATCTAATCAAACAATTGCCTTGTTGCAGGTAAGCGTCGCGTGACAACTCGACATTACGCGCGACAAGCGACGGGCGACACACAGGCAACCCTGAGCGCCATTAAACTGACCCAACTTATTGTTGGGGGAGCAACAAGTGGAAGTCATCGCTTGTTGCTAGGGCTGCCACTGGTTGTGTGACGGTACAGTAATATGATTGTGTTGTGTTTGTTTTGTTTTTATTGTGATATTTGTTTAATTAGGAACTCTTTTTTACACCTCAACTCACACCTGCTGTGTGACAAAGTGAAAACGGTCTAAGCTGATGTAGCGTATACTGTGATAAAACACAAAGCGGTAGGCGGGGCTTAACTGCCAAAAAACGCTGCTTCAATGATCAAGACAAGTAATCTAATTTCTAATCTAACAATACTCATCTTATCACAATCCATTGCTGGACATTAGGAAAACTCAAGCCAATCTGCTCCACAGTATCCTATCCTTCAGCTTCCGCACCCACTTTCGGTTCGTCCAGATGAGGGGCAATACCTACTAATGCGAAATACTAAAGTGGGAAAAACAAGATTATCAAGGTCATGCTACCACATTATTGTGATGTCTCACATTTACACAACATTCTAGAAATATACTCCAAAAGTTTAAAAAACATCAAAAATATTCCTAATTCCTCCTTAGCAACCCTATAAACAATGCACCCCTTAATAATAGGGGTTGAAACTCGCAAACATTTGTCTTGTTGATCGGTGGCGGATACATGGCGTTCAACAGGTTAACCGAGGGGATTATGGTAATGCCATGGTGTTCCCACTTTACATCGATTTATTGTTTCTTTCTGCTCTTGAAGTTCTCATAGTAACAGTGCAGACTGTTACTATGAGAACAGAAAGACTAAAGACGAGACGAGACGAGATTAAAGACTGCAAAAATACGCTAAAGTTATTTGTTATTCAATCTACCTTATTTTTTTGCTGTGTTGACGCAGTAATTCTCATATTCTAAATAACAATCAAATAATTTCTTAATATGTATTACTTGTTCCGGTGAAGAAAAAAATCATAAGGAAACCAGCATGCCTGAGAGTTAAAAACTCTGGCACCAAGTTAAGCCTTAACCACGTGATGAAAAAGAGATAGGTAGTCTGCTTTGTGTTAACTGCAGGATTTCCTTTGTAATTTCATCCTGACAAAGACGGCAATGATTGACCATTCAGAGCAAGGACGAATATTTTCGTAAGAGGGAAACACCAACAAAACAAACTTAATCAGTGTAGGTAATTAATTAACTGTTTACACAGAATCTCATTACACACAGAAACTTCCATACCCGAAACATTCTCAATATTTAACCCTTCACGTAAACAAATGACGAAAGACACTGCACCGCAAAAACAAATGAAGATAGAACGAGCTGTTAAAAGAAGCGACACGTAACCTGCGCGCACGCAGGATGCGGTGATTGTGCGCGCGAGTTGCGACGCAGCGGAAGCGCGCACGGTTCGCGCCAAAACATCCGCCATTAGTGCTGAAAAAATATTGCATGCGGCACATGAAATATGGCGGGAAGACTGCCCGCTGATTGATATTAAAATGAAATGTCCATTCAGTCGGTTTGAGTAAGTGCTGGCGGTTTGTTTGTATTGTTTTATCGTTATTTTATGGGGACTGTTTAATTTTCTGTATATTTAGCGAAGGAAAAGCGATTTTTGGGCGTTTGTACTTTGTACAATCAAACACACATCATTGGTACTTGGTCACTTGTCCTACAAAAATCACCCTTACTGCTACGATGTCATTGGTAAATGATGATCTGATGTGTAACTGATTGTGCGATTTCCGCAACAAAGATTATATTGAAAGCAAGTTTTTTCACTCAAATTACTTAGCTATGTTTTTACGTATAGGTACATTAAACACTGGAGTTTAGCTGCATCCATCAAGGTTAGAAGCCCATCCTAACACAATTGGGAAAAGTCTAGACAAAAGTGCACACTTGAACAGGTTTTTAAACAAGTAGGAATGTTAAGTACACACATCAATACCAAAATGAAAGCTACCAAAGAAATACTAACAAACGTCCAAAAGCAGTCAAAACCAGTAATGCAGAAATACTAAAAGAAAACAACGCAAATGACAACAGTACGAAGTATCTGCAGTGTCAATACACGAGGGCTTCACAAAAACAGAGACGATCTGAACGAACGCACCGTCCATTCTTAAGCGCGCCCCGGCACAGAAATAGAGCACAATAATTCATAAATGTTACGCCGACCGGCGATAATACTGTAGCATTGATCGGTTGTATTGGTATGACAACGTATGAGAATCTTGTTGGTGGTGTAGGGCTGGTGGTTCTGAGGTGCAGGGGAAAATGAGCTGTATTGACTTTGGTGTTCTGTCGGTAGGTCTTATTAATTTTATTACAATTTTGAACACAGATTGATACTATAATGCGGTCTGAATGTTATTATAAATTCATTTCTGATATCGGTTTCAAAGGAATGGTTGAAAGTAGGGATTTTTCGAGAGGTGTTAATGAGGGGCCTATACCCAACAGTGGGTAAAGTCGGATTGTGGATGATGATGATGAGGGACTTTTCTTCAACTAACAATTTTTATTGTACAGAGAAACATAATATAATAAAATTCAGAAAAAGAATCCAGTAGAGGGCGAATTTTCGGTTTTTGAAATATCTTGGGACCTGACTATGACTATTGACGCCTGCTATGCAGACGCCAATGGTCAAAGCAGGTGGTGCAGGGAAATACACTGTGTTGTGGTGATTAGGACAAGCATATGTCCAGCAATGAACTGGGATAGAAATACTTGATCAACTTATAACAGTAACCGAGTAATAGCAACCTAAATCACAGCCCTAACAAAAAAAACAAATCTACCGCAATAAATGAATATAGTAAACTAGCCAATCCACAACATTATGAGTATGATATTAAAACAAAGCAGTGCGCAGCGGTGCGCGGTGCAATAATAAGCGGAAACGATGCGCAGGAGTCGCGAGCGCACGCTCTACTAACTAAACTATATATGGACTGTGACAACGATGAATGTATTGTAAGTGAAATATTTATACTAATCCTTAACAGCTGATCAAGTGTTGGTGGTCTGCTCGTAGAAAATGATAATTTGATGATAAGTATGATGAAGTAGACGTATGCTTTTCCATAATGATTTTAACGAAGCTCTTGACTTGAAGGAAGAATCAAAATAGAGTGGTCCACACCAGTGGTATCGGCTCCGAGTTACGAATTGTAAGTTCGAACCCAGGTGTCCGCGTTAGTTTGTGTAATTTATTTCACCATAACTGCTCTGAAAACCGGGAAGGAAAATACCTTGAAAAATACATGCTAGAACTAACAATTGTAAGATATAATCGTCCCAACTACCAATCCACTATAATAGAGAGATAGCCTGTGTCCAGCAAATTTTGCTATAATAACCATTGTCTACTGTCACAATCTACTAAAATTTGATGAGAAAGGACATGGCCTTGATATATTCCCCACACCAAATGAACAGATGAACAGATTAGTGATCGCAGTATTTTGTTTCTCAGAGTGGGGGACACTACCACTTACCGTAGGAAAAAATTAACCCATTCTATTGGAAGAATCATGTTCATTGTAGTATCATAAAATCTTTATACGAAAAACATTGTCCAGTTGAATTTTATTGTCTCCAATGCGTCATGCTACAAAGACACCTCATTGTTGTCCTATAAGGCTAAAACGATTTTACAGTCTTACTAAGAAATCTAAAAAGACTGCAAATGAAGACATCAGTGAGACATAAGACATGGTAGTAAGACAGTAACAGGAGGAGAGTTCAAACAGTAGAGAGTCCAATAAAAGCGCTGCGACAGGTCGTCAAACAGGCTAAGCATTGTTGTCGCACGTCTGGTTCTGGGAATGATGGTCAGTAATAAACGCGGATGTCGAATGCCCTGTCGTACGCCTTACAATACTTGTTATTACTATTTTAGGTGGACAGGACTTTTGTTTTTCTTTTAGCGCTCAATATCGGTGAGGGAATGTCAATTCTTGTAGGAGACGTGTAGGTGATCAAAACAAATCAGTAACTTAGCAAAATGTTTTGTTTCAAATGTAATTGCTAATTTGACGCAAATTTTTGTATGTTTTATTATTTGCTAACTTTTATTATCATTGTAATATTTGGGGTCATGAATTACATCAAGACTGGTGGCTGATTCTAACAAGAACTTTAAATCCAGAAAATTCTTAATTGTCTGTTACATAGAGAACCTACTTGTTAGAATCTTCAATCATCATAATTCTCATCAGACAATGACAAATCACCGTCATCATTATCCCAAACAGAAACCATTTCATTTCAGTCTTCATCTCGTTCAAGTACAACCAAAAAATCTTTACTATGACTTACTCGACTGAATGTTTACTAACCGTTTCACTAAAACCTATAAGCCCCCTACCGGTCTGTCAGCTGGTGTCAACCAAAAACAAACAATGTACAAGTTAATGAATAAAACAAGTGTCCTACCTTGAACTAAGCTCTCTTCAGTCTTCGGCTAACTTAGCGTGGTGAAGCAATTGGAGATGGGCGATTAAGGGCTATACTATTGGAATAATCATGTAAAAGTCATCTTAGGGCTAGCTATTTACAAAGTATTTTTTTCTGTCTCACTAAGAAGCACTAATCCTTAATAAAGTAGGTTCGGATATTAGAAAACTGATGAAAATTTAATTGATGTTGGCACAATCTATCGGGACGCTCAGAACCGGGAAGTGTGTCAAAAAAATAGGAGGCTTATACCTAGCAGTGGATGATTCTAGGATGATGATGATAACAAATGCTTCCGGGTACCGACGTATAGCATTTTCAACCAAAAATCTCGTTTAGTTGTGTCTATCATTTTGTTGTATTCTCATCAGAAAGAATGTCAGAAAGGACTTTTCTCCTGTTAATATAAAACAGCACACTGAGAAGGCCGAATATCTGAGCATGTAGCCGCACATCTTTCAGCTTTCAGTTGCTCTGTCACAAACCCTAAATATGAGCATGTAGCGCCCTATCTTTCAGCTTTCAGTCACCCTACAACACACCCTAAAAACCCCACCCAACACGTCGTATCTGACAGCTATGACTCACGTACCACCATGCCAATATTACTCGCCTCGCTTACCCTACAATGTAAGGCCAAAACCGTAGTTTTATTTGAACCCAGATTTAGCACAGACAATTGACTCGACGACCGTAAGTCACACATGAAACGGATGCCGCTGTCAAACCACCTCTCATTGTTGGCATCAGTTATATTTATTGAAATAACATCGAGGTTTATTATTGGAGTACTAAGAGTGCTTCAGAATTCTAGGGCAGGTATTAATTATTGCATTCACGTGTGCGTATTTGTATTGTTTTTCCTATTAGTGTACGTAATGGAGTTTGTATTTATTGTTAGGACGCGGAGAAGTGGACGCATTTCAAGACAATGTGTGATATGACGCTGGGTGAGCTAATATTACCCGTTCTAAATTATCTAGGTATGAATTTTGCTACATTTTAACCGACTTTCACGCCTCATACAAGACTAGGAAATAGTTACTTATGGAAATTTTTTTACACATGAATTAAAACCAGGAAATATCAAAATTCAAAATAAAACAAACTCCATAATTTCCTACTCTGGATCAATAAATCAAACACATATTTTTTTTCGCTAGCCCATCTAATAATCATATTCACGGCGCACTAAACTCCCCGGGGTGGGTAGCAGAGCGAATTATAATAATTTATGACCAATTAGGCGACGAAGACGCACTTAAACTCCGGTGTCAAATGTTAATGCCGCATGTATTTTGGCCACCGTATATTTATTATTATTATTGTACTAAAGATTTATTAAAGCAACATATTTTTTCCATAATTACGCATTTATGTTTAATCGTAAACTTGGAATTTTATTTTAAACGCCATTATTAATTTAATAATTATTGTTTTTGTAATAAACAATGCGATGTGCAGTGACTATTATAATAATAAAATTATGGGTTGTGTCATTTTATTTGTGTCGTTAAACTCGAATCGTAAAAGCAGTTTATTCTTGTGTTTTGGCTGCTTTACTTTATGGAGAATTTCAACTGTAAATTACAGCACAATAAATAATAAATAAATAATAATATTGTTTTATTAGGGACAACATAAGATCCATTTTTGTTATATAGTAAATGACTTATCAAATTATTACATTACCATTTTATAACTTTTTGATGTACCAAAATTTACGTTTTTATGGTTCCATACAAGAAAAAATCGATGTACATCAATCAGTCTATTCGTCCACCAGACCCCTTTTTGAAAAACCACATAGATAGCGTTCCATACTGCCCTAATGCGATGTCTGCTAGCTGAGTAGTAGGTTGGCAGAAACTATAAATTTCACCCTTTCATGCTACCAAGCCAAAAAAGGCCACGATCTAGTGAGGCCTTAATATTGCATGAAAACTAGATTAGCACGCTACCAATTAAAATAATTAAATTACTTTTATTATCAACCCAATTATAATACCAGCCGGTATTTAATATACATAACATCGAAACCAACAATAAACATTAGCTCCTATGTTATTATTGTTCATGATAATATATTCCTGAAGCTTGCCCTGACATTTGCGGCGGACCGGAACACTTTTGTTTCATTCATAAGTGACCACGTTTTGTCTTCAGATGTGGCGTGTAGTATATGGAAGGTTTGTAGATTAACTCTTTTAAATTATTTTAAAGGAAATAGTCGTCGTAATGGCCCCAACTGACGTTTTTAGGGTCGAGAGCCTAGAGAAGCACTTAGTTTGTGTAATTTATTACAACACTATGGCTCTGAGGACCTTCCATCCTAGTTAAATAATAACAACCGCTTGGATCAATCTGCAGGTTAATGCATACTTAGGTTGGCCTGTAAATTGGTGTCTAGTGTGTCTACCAATTATATAACAAGTTTCCTCCGTGTCTCGCAAAGCCCGTTAAGCCAATGGTCCCGGCTATCGTTTGTAAATCTTTGACGGAATTTACAGGTAGTCAGGCCAGAAATTCTGATAACCACTCTTACGAAATAGTATCGTACACGGTACAGCACCGTACTAACTGGGTTGTGCAGGTCAGATAGGCAGTCAGTGCATGTAACATACCGGTATTCAGCAGTATCCGGTTAGGTTTGCAGCCGACCCCAATATAGTTGGGAAAAGGCTAGGCAGATGATGATGAATAGTTGCGTATAATGTGTGGCACAAAAACATGACAATATTTTTTTCCTTTCCTTCTTTCTTTCTTATCGCTTCTCCAAATCCCCCATATACTACACCACCTTCCTATAAATAACAATAGATTAGGCCCACATTAAACGCGGCTGCCAATGATATTATGATGTACAGTCGGATCGCGTCACTTCGCCTGCCTTCACATTTATCACCAGCTCCTCTATTTGCCTTGGCCAACTCTTTGATTTCTCTTGCGCTGACGAACGGTCTGAAGGTGGTAATTTGCAGGGCAGATTTGCAGGTGTAATGAGCTTGGGTGAGAAGGTGGCTATTGTTTTTGAAGATATTGTGAAGGTGGTGTTTTCTATCCAGCTAGTTGGAGAGTTCTGGTCTAGGTTAGTAAAGAATTCAGAGAAGAAACCTAAGAAATATTTATCTGTACTTCGATCTGACTTGCAAGTAGCTCCCGTCAGGAATATGGTCAGGAATATCCTTTCTTGGCTAGAGTGTTCCTATACTCATGATTTTTGACATTCATGACCTTGCTTCCAAACTATAGTTTGCGGGAAAAAAAGTTAATCAGCAATTTAATCTACTGGGATCTCACTGAGAGAAGGCCTGTGTCCCAGCAGTAGGAACATTATAGGCAGATTATGCTTATTATACATAATTATGCTTATATCATAAGTTAGAAAATACTGCACTGCAAAAGTAACAACAAAAAATCCAAAAATCTTGTCACAATTTCAAAGAAGGCAAGCTACCTACTTGAAACCTCACTAGCTATACCTACATACGTATAATTAGAAAGTTAATTATGTGTCTATGTAGGTATGTATGTAAACATACCTTTATGAATCAACACAAAGTGTCTCTTAATTTCGCGTCCCCCACAGTCGGGCTTTACAAAGTTGTATCTGTCACGTAGCGATAGCAGAAAATGTCTACCTATTCTGTATTTTTATTTTTGGTGAATACTTTTACAAAAGTGACAACTAGACAAGGGTTATCATACTACGTTTTACTAACTGGGTTGTGGAGGTCAGACAGACAGTCACTCCATGTAAGACACTGGTATTCAGCTGCATCCAGTTAGACTGGGAGCGGACCCAAACATAGATAGGAAAAAGCTTGGCAGATGATAGTGTATATTGTAACTACAGTTTCTTGAAGAAAAAAAACTTAATTACCACAGATAACCAAAACTAGGTCGTCACGCTTTTAACGGTAATTTAGTCGTTCGCTAAAATTAAAACGAAATGAATTAAATTAATTAGTCAAATTGGTAAAAGGTCAAACAACTGTAAGTACCTTTTATTTCTATTTCAAATTTTATTTTCTTTAAGAACTTCCGCATTGATTTACCCAACAAATTAAGTTGCACACAAAAAGCCTTCTCACTTACGCTGTAATAAGTAAGTAAATACGATACGTACCTAAATACTGTAAAAAGTACTCATAAATAAATAAAACATTCACTGCAAATTATCACCACCTCCCCAGCGTGAAAACGAATATAAATAACTCTTTATATTCAATAAAAACGGGCCATTTCTTGCATTAAGCAATTTTGTTTTACCATAAAATAATTAACGCCCCATACGATTGAGGCATTTAGCACAATTATTAATCACTTTTCTCAATTAAATCAATTTATTTTACATAATTTCCAAATAGTTGTAATATTGATATAAGTGGGAAAGAACACGTTTCGATGTTCAATTTAATAAACATACAAATAGTTTATTCAATTTATTTTTGTTGATACTTTGTTTTCCTTATTTTACAACGGGAAAATTGGAATAACTGTTAAACAGTTTAACTTAATTGCTAATGGAAATGATAATAAAATCTTGTTAACTCAATCGGGACTGTAAAAGTGAATAAGGCGGTCATTTCTTGGTCAACTTTTGTTGCATTTACGTTGTTGTAGTTTTTATCTCAAGATTCAAGCCTCTCTCACGGCATTTTTGCATACGACATAAACTAATAAGCATCCCTATCGGAGTAGCTGTTTTAAACATTTTCAAATTTTCTTCTTTTTCTTAGCGTGTCGATGACAATTCAAATTGAGTCAGAACAAAATTTGGCGACGAGTTTGTGTTTTTCAGTAGCGTCCATCAGCTAATGAGATGTGCAAATAACTGAACGGGCGGGACACAATATCATTCCCATCGTTTGTAAGGCAGCACCACATTTACACTCCAGGGCAGTCATTTATGAAACTCCACCTGAACCGGTTTTCCTTGCTTCAATGTTTTGCTTGCTTAAAGACTTCTAGGTCAGCCATAGCAACTCGTATATAGGGTGAACATCTTTTGCAAGAGGGATAACTTTCCCTAATATTACAAAAATTCCTTCTGCAGTATTAAAATTAGCTTTGAATTAGCTATTATAAGGACCTATTTCACCGTCGGGGCTGCGGGTTGTTCGCAAGAGATACCGCGGCCTCGACGTGACGGGTTAAGAAGGAACACGGGTGGTTTTTAGTCAGTAGAAGTCTGACACTCCCTTTCGCTCTGCACAAGAGCGGGAGGGGTTATTTGATGATTTTCCACCAGGAAAATAAAATAAAAAAACAAAAAGGACCTATTTCACCTTACACATCAAACCATATTATAATAAACTATTTCACCCCGCTTCCCTTGCTGACCGTACCTCGGGAGGGTGCCACACAAAGGCGCGGCTGCTCTTTTTCACTTCTTCCTTCCACTTTTTACTTTTTGGTCCCTCTTGCCTCCCCCTGTCCTCTGTCCTCTGTCCAACCATGCGATGGAATTTTAGTCCTCTTTTTGCCTCTTATATACAAACTTTTGTTTCTATTTTTGTGTTATGTTAGCGGCAATTTTCCAGAGTAAGGCCTGCATTTTAATTAGTATTCTGGGAGAAAATTAAAGAAAGAAATTAAAAGATTTTTGAAGGCTTTTTCTTTATTTAGAGCTGGGGTGTCAATGAAGATAATAAATACTTAGTTGAAAAGGTTTGGAGTTGTGAAATCTTACTAGAAAACGTGAGTTAGTTTGATTTTAGGTTGGTCCATATTTGTAGTTCATACATTCGTCGCTAGGTGGCGCTACGAGTTCTAAAGCAAAACTTGATAAAAAATCGTTTACAATTTACTTGAAAATTTCCTTTTATAGGCTTACAAAACAAATTATTTTCCTGATAGCCTTAGTAATGTAGCCTAGTGAAAATTAAGAATTTTTCTTCTTTCAATTTTAATGTTTTCACTATACTTACTCCATAAAACAAAGGTAGGACTTACCTATGAATTTCTAACATGACCTTTTCTTCAAAGACGTCACTTTCTTCAGCCCCCAATCTCGGTAATAATTCTCCCAATCTTCAAACAGAAACCCCTGAAAAGGTTCCCCGAACATCTCTCGAACAAAACCTTCAGAAAGTTGACACAGCCGCACAAAACGTAGCTATCTATCTGTTCCCACATAAAAGAGACGGAGAATAAAAGGCAAACAAAACATGTATGGAGGCAAGACTAAACATTTCCAAGACGCTGCTCTGGGGGGGAGGGGGGGCACCATGCCCAGGAGTATGAGAAGGTGGCTCATGTACCACCAAACGTAGCACAAAGTTATCTTAGACAAAAAACAAACGAAAATCAACCTTAGCGTGACGAGATAGGGTCCTGTACAACGGTAAATGTAATGTTGGTGTTTTGGAATATACTGCCCAAATAAGAAAGACCCGTGGAAATGCATTACTTTACCCCGCGTTTGTCTATTTTCAGTAGAGTAGCAAGGGAGGTGGGAGGTTAAATGTAACTGGTTAATAAGGTTTTTAACCGTCGCCTGTGTGTGGGAGTCGTTTATTTGAAATGAAGCAAAGCTGCAGAATACAGGAGGAATGTATTCTTCTTTGTATGCAGTATTCTAGCCGTTCGGGAAACTAGGGAATTCTGTTGAAGTTTCGTTTGAAATATTAATGTGTTTCCTAACATTTTACTTAGTAGAGCAAACTGTAATATGAGTTTACATCTCATAAATACTAACTTCTATGGAAATAACTATGGTGAGTGTCTTTTGTAGGTAAAAGGAGGGTGGGCAGAGTTGTTCTAGCTGTGTGGTCTGCGGAAAAGATTTGACCACCCCTATATTTCCTGAAGCGAACGTGACTAGGAGATTGTATCAGATAGATGGAAAGCGAGCATTTGAAAGATGGTAGCCATGAAACTAAAAACTAGTTCCCCCTACACTGGTAAGGCGGGTGGCAGTTTCCATTTTTTTGCCTCAGCATCACATGAAAACTGATATTTCAACTTAAAATACTCTAAAAATACCTACATCATAATCAAAACCAAACTAACAAAATTACCAACAAAATAATACTACCCTGTACCACGACACCAAAAGCCATTCCAACAAAAAGATTCCATCGATCGCTCGTCGTTCGCTCTCGTGGTACAGGGTGGGGCAGTCAGCGACACCTGTTCCGAACATCCGGTCACAGATACTATGCCTATTGCACTTCTTAATGAGTGCTCTCGTTACTACAGACGGCAGTATGCTCGAACCAACGCGTTTAAGTTCAGCCTCTGAGGAAAATCGTTCGATCACGTAACGCAAACGCAGTCAGCCGTGTTCGATTTTGAAGTCCGTTTTGTGGTTCGCTTTTATCGTTTGCGTTTCAGTTTGGTTTGGGATAAAAATTGCTGCTTTATAACTTCAACGTGTTCTATTTTAAATAAAGAATCTATCTCGACTTAACTAAGACTAATGAGTCTTTATTTGAGTTAGCACAGTAATTACGTTTACGTTAGTATCTGACAAAAAAATGTAAGATGACGTAACTTAAACGCGTCAGTTAACTCCGGGTTATTGTCTTATAAAGCCGCGGACATGTGAGGTGTAGTTCTAAAAATAGAAGGTTCTATTTAAAACTAGCTAAGTGCCTTGAATATGTTAGGCTCTGCCTATTATTAGGACTTTTTATATCAATGAATGTTTTTAGTTTGTTTCTGTTTCTTGGTGCGAGGAATTTCTATCTGGTTTTACTTGAATGGTGTGGAAGCGATTGCCAATTGTTTTTTTTTTCTTTTATTTGTTTAACGGGATATGAGACGTAAGTGTTTAAGTTTTAAGGGTCGTTTTACTTTGTGGGTACTTAGTAGGAGGTAGTTAGTGGAACTGTTTTTAATCTGGAGACTAGACTTTGTATCTACATAAGTAGGAAATAGCTACATATAGATAAAGTGTAGCATTTTGTAATTTTTTAACATCTACAACCTGAAAATGAGCTGTTAAATGTTCATAAACAGCTAGAAATCATTAGGTATTTAACTATGTATATTGTACACGAATAGTCCTTTGTTTTTTTAAGGTAGACCTAACACTGACAAAGAGCATGAATGAATGAAAAATGAAGCATCATGAAATCTATGAATCTAATTGTGATAACTTACAGGTAAACTAGGTTACCGAATTTTCTGCTCAATTAGGTACCCCATAGAAAATCTCAAAATATCTAATAATTTAACAAAATGTTTCTCAATCACTGCGCAACACACCTACACCGAAATAGAAAACGGTAAATGCCAAATCAAAAAATTTCAACGCGGAACAATACTCGCACAACGCCAATCCGACAATAGAAGTGACGCAGCATTCCAATTCGGTGCGCTATTGTTGAATACGACGCCCTGATTGGCTGGCTGGCACAATGGGCCACGCCTACCACACAATGCCCTATTGTCGTGGCGGGACGCACCGCCCAACCGCTCTTATATTTTTTTATAGAACATTAGATTTTATTTGGCGTTTTGGGTGTTATATTGCTTCTTAGGTAAAGTCTAAATAGAGTTGCTATTCCTATTTCGATGGTCAAAATGTAAGTATCTCTTATTCTAATTACTTCATTTTAAACAAATTATCTATGCTAATCGTTTATTATGAAATTATATGAAAGCTTTTTCGATAAAAACATCCAATTTTTTATAGTTAATCTACAAAAAACGTAAGCATTAACGCTCAAAGAGCAACGGAAAATACAATTTTAATAGTAAACATATAACAAAATCAAATCGGGAAAGAGACGATTTTTAAAAGCCAAAAACACATTAAAACAGAAAGTAAACTGGTAATAAATTAAAAAAAAGATCGCGCCCACTTAGGCGCCCCAAATGGAAATGGCAGCTACTTATTTTTTCCGTAAAAGCATCGTTTAAAACTTGGTCAGCTGGGTGTCGGGAATACGGGGTATGGTTCCGTAGCTGAAAACCGGTTTAGAAACAAGCATCAAAGATGAATACAAAAGATTTCGCAATCTTTTGTATTCATCTTTTGTAAAACTGGATCCTTTCTGATGCAGGCAATCGATGTTGGGATCAAAGATACTATTGATAAAAAAAAAGTGATCCGTATCTAGAATATTACGCTAAACTTAGGTACCTACCTACTTACTTAATATAAGTTAAGTTTACAGATACTTAGATTACGTGTGATTAAAAAATAACTGGCGAAATGTGGGTGTACCTACTAACGCGTCTCTGGGTCTAACCTAACCCTTCGGGGATTAGATACATTGATGATGAGATGTTATGTGTTATTTTAGACAACAAAATTTAGTTCAAGTTCTTCTAACATAGTACCTAATGGTTCACAACAATATTCCCTACGGAACCCAAGTTTTAGGCAAAACGTTGACCGAAACAGCGGTAATGTTGCAGAGGGTCTACAAATAGAGATTAGTACGGCTAATGGTACCATTTCGACGTGTTACTACCTATATTTTTACGTCTAATGAACAGTCAGCACCACCTATATGTGTACACTTATCAAATTTTTGAAAAAAATATCGCCTACTGCATTGATTTCATTTTCATGTTACGTAGCGAATTTATCAGTAACAGCCATTGCACGGAGTCTGGATTTGTGCCCGGTTGATGGCAATAGGCTCGCCCCTATTACATGGGACTTAAACATAACTGACGAAATGTGGGTGTACTATTAGGTACATCTCTGCCTAACCCTTCGGGGATTACAGGCGTGATGTTATGTTATGTTAAGGAACGAAACTAAAATTTTGGAAACCATGTTATCATTAAGTAGGTCATATCTCAAAGTTGCAATAGTTATTTCAGGAGAAGTTAGCGTTTGAACTTTGCCAAGTGCATACATATTTTTGCTCGTGACTGTACGTAAAACGTATGGGGATTGATGTAAGCTTTCAATGGATTTATTTTGTTGAAATTGTTTGGTTTGAAGTTAGTGTGATGATCATCCATTATTTCAGCTGAGCTGAGGGTGGGAACATGTTTTAAAGTTAATGTGTTTTGATATTTTTGGACCAAAAACTTTACTTAAGTGATTTAATTCATTAGTGCGTTTCTCCAAAACGTTGTGTATCCTGAAAATCAACTGAAAAGAAAAAGAAAAATGGTTCTTTCTTTCTTTGTTTATCGTGTGGTTAGTTCTGTACTTGGTGTTACAGTTGTAATGCCATGGGCCTCTAACTTGGTTTTACATGCCGTCGAGATATATGTCTCAGGCATGTTTGGTATCCTCACGATATTTTCCTTCACCGAAAGCATGTAAAAATTATACTATATATAATCCAACTCATGAACTATGACTTGTTTGTCCGACGGTTACAACACTGGGCTATCATTGCTCCAAACTGGTCGGGGATCAAAAAGGTGCGTATCTACAGTTAAACAACTGCTTACCGAAGTAATATTACCTACAGGTTTACTAATAGCTCCATAAGTCCGTAGGCAAGAGTCAAAACAACATACATTTTCCATTAGGTACACTAAAGCTACCAAGCTTACTATCGACAACTACTTTCACTGATAAAAACAATAAAATAAACATCCACTTTCATTGTACAACAAACAGTATTAATTTTTCAATAAATTACCCATCCGTTTTGTAAGGTCAATACAGGGTCATGGGAACCACTGGTGTTGGTCTCCGCAACCAAAGTAATGAATGAACAGCAGGGGTCAACGGTACCTGGATGGTGGTTGATGACAGATAAGATAATTAATAAAGTGGACACGCCGTACCTAATTAACCAGTTGCTTGCGGTTAAACAGATGCAGATGTTGGGCCAATATTGGTTTGGGATGTTGGCTACAATGTTGGTGTGCATTTGGTTTTCGATGCGTGAGTTAACAATGAGGAGTTGAATGAAGCAAGTGAAAATACATAAATATCTCTCTGAATTAGTTTGAATTTACTACAAGCAAGGAAAACACAAAAGATATATTTTTTTCATTTTTTTTTTGTCTTGGTCATTAAAATTTGTAACCCGTAGTGAACCGAAAACGGGTATCACGGTACCCAATATTAACTGGGTTCTGGAGGTCAGATAGGCTGTCACACCATATAAAATGCCGGTATTTAGCTGCATCCCGTTAGACTGGACCCCAAATAGTTGGGTAAAAGCTAGGTAGATGATGATGGGATAATTACTTGTACCTATTTCAGAAAATAAATACAAAAATGTCGCAAAAGTTCTTTCACAATATCAATAACCCGAAGTTGGTTAAAAAGACCTTAATAATTCCATTAAACAATAACACAGTTTAACTCAAGTTCGACATCCAGATGGCGCCTCCATACAAATTAACCAAATTTTTTTTCATCCCATATCTTAATACCACAACATGACTAGTCTCTCTACAATTAGTCTTCTAATTACTAAAATATATAGCAACATCAGTAGGTATTATCTAAGTAGGTATCAAACGTGTAGATAAACAATCTTTCAAGGAATTTAATAACTAACTAATTATAAAGGCGGCAGTGAAACATCAAAGCCTTATGTTTCATAAAAGGTTCTTCATATATGTTTTCGTGTTCTCCTATTTATTCGTCAATGTGTGAACTGTAGGTAGCTATGGTTATGTGTGTATCGTCACATTGAGGGATTTTGTCAAATCCTTTGAAAGATACTTATGGATTATGACTTTATGAGTTAAAGTTACTTTCATTATAACATTTTTTTTTTAGTTACTGAAATTAGAGGAGCTCGTGGCTTAATAAGAACTGCCACTCGGATCGATCTTTAGGTTAAGCTGCGCTTGCCTAGGTTGGTCTGTGGATGGGTGACCGCCCATTACATACCGAGTTTTCTCCGTGCCTCGGAAAGCACGTTAAGCTGTTGGTCCCGGCTGTCATATATAGATCTTTGACAGTCGTTACAGGTAGTCAGTGACCTGAAAGCCTGACATCCAGTCTTCCAAAGGGTATCATATTACCTAGTGTTAACTAGGTTGTGGAGGTTAGATAGGCAGTCGATAAATGTAAAATAATGGTATTCAGCTGAATCAGGTTAGACTGGAAGCCGACCCCAACATAGTTGGGAAAAAGGCTATATAGGCAGATGATGTGTTACTGAAATTATGTTAATCATCATTTTCCTGTCTTTGTCTCATTCCACTTGTGGTCGGCGCAACACGTTTTCTTCTTCTATTCTCCCCTGTTGTCACATCATCATTTAGTTTTTTCTCTTTCATATCATCCCTCACTCAATCCATTCACCTTTTATTTGCTCTTCCTCTCTCTCCCTTTCGATCCGTCAACATTTTCATCCATAACTCTTTAATGATGAAGGTCAATATTTAACAGAATAATGGAATTGTTTTAATCAAGCAAGACCTTTTAATGACTCTAATACTATACCAAAATCGCGTCACATCTGCGTTTCCACCCCTAGATCAAAAGGGTGTTATTAAACCCTGGTACAATCATCTAATTCCTTAACATAATACCGTCATAAAAGTAAACCGCATGGAAAACCCTTCAACAAGGAGTAAGTTTCCCATCAAACTAAGTTTATGTCATGGGGTTGAAAACGGAAGGGTGAAAATGAACCCGTTATGTGGAAAACAAGAAGGGGGTTGATATAAACTGGTATGTTGTGTATAATTTGAAGGAAAGGGTGTATTAAACTTTAATAACGACATGAGATATAGCCGAAGAACCTAGAAAGACAGAACAAGAAATATTCGTTCAAGATAAAGTCACCAATGAAAAGTTTTCTGCAGTCACTAGGTAATTCATTCTCATTTATAAATAAGTTACCGTTTTAATTAATAAAATCAACTTATCTTTTCGACGTTTAACACATAAGTCTGCTAATTACTGATAGTAGGTACTTACGGCAAATACTTAAGGTACCTGTTTATAAGTACGACTAGTTAAATTACCTACATGACTTAACTTTCTAAGATTAGATACTACCGTACAACGTAATTATATTACATGTTATACTCGTATATGAGTACTAAATTGTGTGGACCTGTTAGGTATTATGTGTTGTAAGGTTTATCATGGAAAAGCTACAGTTTCTAAAAGCTATCGCACAATATTAATAAGAAAGTTATTATAAGACAGCTTTGTACACTGATACCGCATCATTTCAGACGAAAGACGTCTACTGCTGGATATAATAGGCCTCCCCGAAGTGTCGCCACATTGACCGGACCCGTGCGTCTCGCATCCAGCTGATCCCCGCAACCTTCACCAGGTCATCGGTCCACCTAGTGGGAGGTCACACACACAAACCTACAGTAAAAGAAATAAACCCTAAGAACAGCAACACAAAGTCTACAATCACAAAATCTCCCACTAAAGTAAAAGCAATACCAGTTCTAAACCTAACCATCCGAGCCAAGTAAAGATCCAACAGAATTACCTGACGAAAAACACGGACAATACCTTTAAATCAGCTACCAGTCTCAAGTCCTAATTAAACAAAAAAACAGTCACCATTGAGCGCAACAGAGGCGGAAATGCCACAATAAGACATGGACTCGCGCGGATTAGATTCAAAGCGAAGCAAAGATCTTTAAATAGATAGGCCGCGGACGCGCTAAGTGACGCCAATTAGCCAGCGCGCCCTCTCTTGACATCGGTTCGGTTAAGGTGAAGCGGCTTCCGATTTTAAAATTTTCGGCGTTCGGGTAACTTCGGGATTTGCAACGGATAAATGTTGGGATTTAAATTTAAATAAATATTTTTTTGTTAAAAAAAATGTTGCATACCGTGTTCTGTTTGGTGGCAGTCATTTTTTAATTGAAACTTGAATGCATTCTAATATAAATATTTAAATTAAAACTATAAAAATAAATAATGGCTTGATCTTGCAGAAGATTGCGTCCCCCAATACGCGACATTTTAATATTAATAAATAAATTAAATTTATGAATGTCATATACATCTAGTTTATAACGCGGATTGTTTGATCTTATTTTTATTGTAATTTTACTGCTCTGATTTTACGATTATGTATTTGATTTGATTTTAATGCCTAATGGAAACTGCATTTGTCTCCAAGCAACTGTTTTTAATAAATAATATGAAACAAACATTTAAAATCCTAATTTATTTTATTGCTTAATGGAGCCTGCATTTCTCTATAATTTTTATCTAATAAGTAATTAAAAAATAATAAACGTCAAAAAACAAGTCTATAACCCAAAAAACACCAAATAATCCCAATCGTTATCAGAAAATAAAATAATTAAAACGCTCGTAACATAATCAAAACAGAGACTAAAGAAAACATTATCAAAATTCAGAAATCTCTTTACGGGCAAATAATCTTTGAAACTGACGAACTTATAAAGGAGTAGGGAAGGTTCAAACAGACCCATTCTCCACTAGGGGAGAAGGGGGTTAAACAAAACACCAGAAACCAATCAAGTAATTGCCTTGGCCCCGGTTTCGGTTGCTTCTTCACTCGATAATCTTCATTTGTGGAACAAAGGGGGAAGAATGGGGGAATTTCACCTGGAATTTGGGTACTAGGGTACCCATTTTCTTTAATTATGTATTTGTTAATTGAAACGTTTGTTTGTAATAGCGAAGGTAATTGTAAAGTTGTTAAGTTTGTGGTTTGTGGTTAGTTATTAGCGTGAGAACTTATTAAACCTAGGTAAGTAGTTCGGTGCGGTTTACAATATGGTAAGTAGGTATGACTAAGAGAGCCCTTAGGACTAATTAGGCACTTATATTGTCTTACCAAAACTAACAAGGTTCCCGTATGTGTTCTGGATTAGAAAAAAATCTTTTATATTTTTTGTTTTATTCTAGTGCATAGTGCACACACACGTAACATCACACCTGTTATCTCCGAAGGGTTAAGCAGAGGTGTACCTAATAGCACACGAATTTTTTGCCACTTATGTTTAAGTCCCACGTAAATAGAGGGGCGAAGGTATTACCATCAACCGGGCACAGATCCAGACTTCGCACAGCATAACAGACACACATACACACTCCACATAATAAAAAAGACACGTAAAAATAAAATAGGTAGCACTGTAGGCAAAGAATATTTAAACAAGACAACTTTATAAAAATACACATCCTATAGCAAGTGAAGAAGCATAAAACCCAAATAATCTTACAAAATATGAAACCTTAGGAGGTTTCATATTTTGTACAACATGTTGTAGGTAGACACACAAATACTCATTACAAACCATCAAACAAAAAGTAATTTACCCCCGTACGGGGGCTAATAAAAGCTTGGAACACAGCCAGGGTCCCCCGACCCGGGCAGATAATACCCACCACTCGGCGGGGGTGTGGGGTATTGGGGGTCACCCCCGAGACACACATTCTTACACGCGTGCGCGTCTATATGGGTCACATTGTCCTGAAAGGAAGGTTTCTTGTCTTTTACGAAGTACAAAGGATTCATGTTATGTACTTATGTTTTGTGTTGAAAAGGTTTTATGGTAGGTATCTATGTAGTATGAGAGTAAATAATGTATTGATTCGTGAGTACTTTTTGAACTTCAAGTTGGGCTTCATAAGCAGGTGTGCTTTTATATAAAAGTGGAACGTGGGTAGCTACGATTAGGTAAACCTCTGCCTCACCTTTCGAGAATTGCAGGCGTGATGTTTTGATGTTGTAGAAGGAGTGATACTCCATGAAAAATTTCCTTACTTGGGAATTGAACCAAGAATACCAACTTGATACACTTGTAAGTGTAACCAACCGAAGAAAGTGATCGGGTTTTTAAAATCTATTAACTAAGTACCTAAATACCTTTTGTAACGTGGGAAAATGGCATAGAAAAAATACTTAGGCTACCTACCCATTTGGTGTTTTATGAGTAATAGTTTGACTATAAAATTATGTTAATATACCTAACTAATTCTTTATATTCCGTTAATTTGGCGTGCAAAAGGCAAATTAAAGCTTGCACTGTGGTCCGAATACGGTACCACCGTCGCCAAAAAGTAACAAAAAAAACAAATGAATGAAGAATTTAAGTAATCCAATAAACATTTAAATGTTCACTTTAAAAAATCATGGGAATATGTCAATTAACACACTAATTAGCTATACATACACACCGATTCATTAGTTTCTAACATATTCACATTATTTAAGAAAATAACTTGCTTTTTGACGACTTGCTTACATTTTATCGTCCTAATCTTTATTTTATTACATTTAAATCGTATAATAAAAATCTATGTGTCGTAAAGTGAATCTCTGGTGTGTTTGAACTGAAATAAAGAGTCTATCAAAAAGTGATAATTAAAGAGATAACATTTCAAAAGTTGCACGTGAAACGCCGCGGCGGAGAGAAATTATGCTATCAAGTTTATTTTTGAATATTCATGATTTAAAGGTACTGGGAGTAACTGTCTTATTGACATGTATAGAGGTAATGATACTAGATTTATAGTTGGCAAGTTTCTCAATGAAACGACTATCTATTATACTGTTTTCTGTAATGAAATCTTGGTAAACTCATTGTAAGCACGATTCTGACACAGTAGTAAGAAAATCTCTCGATTTACATTCGATTTCACTCATAAAATCAGCCGAATCTCGCAGAGTAATTTAATGATGCTTCAAATTGTTTAGAAACCGTGAATTGGACGAAATCTTCAGGGATTACGTCGTACTATGTCCCAGTTACAGTAACTCTATAATCGTGCCAGTATAAATAGAAGTTTCGACATTGACATTCAAAATAAATTTACATTTCTCCACTTTTTTTTTACTTTACGCGTATCATTGTCTCATTGTAATTCAATACTGACTGAATGAAATCGTTGTTGATTAATAGCTGCATATGCAAATATCAAAAGAGTCGGTGACATCAAAATGTTCGGTTCATTACGGCGTCACATTACTGGTTTGGTGGGAAACCGTTGTCTCGCACAACAATAGACTCGCCAATAGCACAATCGGAGCGGCACACAATAGAACGTTTTCCTGTGGCCACGCCTCACGACACAATGGCACAATAACACGCCCAGTTAGATCCTCCAACATTCGTGAATAAAGAAAATTTTCTCTACAAATACAAACGTAACGGAGATTGTATTGACTTTTTAAACGCCCTCATAGAGCGCACACCCACCTGAGTTTCATTGTGGTGTGCGAAAATGGTTTCACAATGCCCGGCTATTCACCGCGATACGCACACTGTGCGGGATCGCCAGCTCGCCGCACTCGAAGACGTTCGCAGGGCGGAGCTTAGAGCGAGACGGCCGCTGGCCTAGCCGCCGCGCGCGCTCGAGCGGGAGAGAGCAAGCGAGCCGACACGCACACATTGGCCGCTAGAAAAGGATGGGCTGAACGGCTTTGTATAGATTCCGCGGGATGAAAGCTGTTATTCCGCATAGACAATTGATTGTAAGCATTATTATGAATAGAAGTGCACCGAATTTTTATACTGGCTGATAGTTCTAAGTATGCTTATTTGGATTCTGTGGTCAAAATATAATGTTCAATTCATTTTCTGAGAGAACAGGGCTCCGAAGGACGGCATTGTTCATAGGGCAGTGACATTAGGTCGGTGCGTCCTTGTCGCACGTGGGAGCGCGGGGCGGGGGGCGGAGGGGGGCGGGGGGCGGTATTGTAGCGCGCGCGTATTGTCGACCCGCTTCGATCTGCCAGCATTGTGTATCGGCGCCGCGCGTTCACAAGACGTGTATCACGTTCCTATTTGAATTTCCCGAACGCGTTCGATCGCGGAGCGCTCGCACGAACTCTTATTCGAACGTTACTGCGAATATTTTGTGTTGGACTATTGTTTTTAATTTGTGTTATTTTTATTCTTGTGTGTTATTTTTTAGTTTGTGACTTTCAGTTAGAACTATAGAATTATGTTTGTGAAAATAATGCCAAAGAAACGGTGTGATCGGACAATTTAACGTGTTGTAATAGTTTTGTTACATTTTATTTTTTATTTTTATAAGTAGTCGTCGCACTTCCATTTTTTCTGATGTCTCGAAAAGCAAGAGGAACGATGGTAACATACCAGAAGGTAAAATACTTTTAATTTTTTTTTAAGTGTGTAGTATTGAAGTTTTACTTGCAGCTATAAATTTTCTTTCTTAGTTTTTTTATGCTACTGTAGCTGCTATAAATAGGATTGCTTATGAATGAAAATTACTTCTATGTGGACATAAATAACAGGTGCATTCTACTTGTCAAAATAAAATTAATTACCAGTGATTTGAATAAACAAAATGATCTAATCATACTTTATTAAGTAATACGAATTTATGAATTATTTAAAATAACAATTACATAATATTTTACAATTTCTTTACAAGTTACAACTTGCACAGTGGGCTAACGGTCAAAAATTGTGGACAAAAAGAAAACGTTAACATATTTTTTGATCTTATTATTTCGCTATAAGAAATCTTCTTGTAGCGACATGTTTCGTAAAATACCAAGGTACTGTGCAATACAGTTTTGTGTATATTTGAATACAAACCTGTTTGTATTACCGGACGTTAGCGACAATTGACATCTTCGAATGGGTTTATAAAAGTTACAATAGATTCTTCGCTTGTTTGAATTCTTATTAGAGGTTTTTTGTATGTTTTCTTAGATTGCAGTTAGATTTGTTATTTACTGGATAATATTTAGAAGAACTATATTTTAATTTCGATGCAATTATAAGGTTTAGCGCAATTATTTGCTTGTATATTTTTTTCAAATTACTAATTCGTGCATTTAACACAGCAATTTTTTTTTAAATTTTTGGTGGCTTACGAGTTAGCAAAAACCTCTTTTTTCATCATCGGCCTATAAATGTTCCCACTGCAGGGACTCAGGCCTCCTCTTTAGGAGAGAGATGGGCTATAAGTCCACTACGCGGGCCCAGTGTGGGATGCCCAGATGTCACATGTCTTTGAATTTTTTGGTTCTGAGACATGCCGGTTTCCTCATGATGCGCGATGTTTTCCTTCAACGTTTTGAGTTACCTTAAGTTATAAACCTACGGTAATTTTAAAACAAAACTTTTAGATAAAATACAATATGCCTAATTATGCAATACGCATAACAAACCGCACTTACATAATTAAGTGATGATTTCTAATTAATGAAGAAATTTACTAAGAAATAAAGACGCAAAACCTAAATACACTCATCTGCATTAGGTGCCTACTTACCGGTATTTTTTTACCATATATTTCATACACCTACCCAATAAAGTAAATAATATTACGAACTTCAAAGGACTCATTCACGTAACTTTACTTCAATAAAATACATTAAGCTTCATTATCTTTTTAATTATACTTATTCATAACTATTTTATTACGAATATTTTAATAAAACCTTTCATTAATAATTCTGTAAATTATCAGTAATTTTAATATAATTCTCGGAGGCTGGATTTGTGCCCGGTCGGCAGCAATAGGCTCGCCCCCCATTACGTGGGACTTCATCATAACTGACGAAATGTGTGTATACTAATTGGCTGGCCCTGAATAAACCCTTCGGGGATTTCAGGCGTGATGTTATGTTTAAATTAAATAAAAGAACTGATTATCCACATCAGTCGCAGCCTCATTTACGACTAATGTCGGGTGACAGTCCTTAATTGGTAGGTTACGTAACAAGTAACAAACGGTAAAAGTTTACAATGACCGGTACAATGGTAAAGTTTTACTGCCACAGCATTGTTGGTAAGGTAAATTGACTTCGAAATTACCGCAATTAAATTTAAAAATTAAGTAGGCGGTAAATTAACGGCAATTGATCTGTTGTTTGTCGAAATCGTTCGGCGTTCGGAACACTGTTTATTCCGTTCTTAAATTTCGTTTAATGATCCCCAGGTTTTTAGTAATAAAAACGTGTCAATTTGTTAACGACAGTGAGGTTTTGAGAAATACGATTGGGCGATTGAAATAAAGTATGCATGCGTTCGGGACTATTTAATTGGACCTTTTTGTCTTCTTAATGAGGGAATGTTTGAGAAATTAATTTATTGTACCTACTTTGTATGCACGCGGCTTATGTTATTTGGGCGAGTTTCTTACATTACATGAAATGCTGTAATGAACCCGAGTTTTTACTGTATTTTTGAAATTATGAGTATAGAACTAAAAGTCTCTTACCACATTTATTAGATAGAATAGGTATATTTCAAAACTTGGCAATTAGATTGAACTTTGAAAATGCAATTTGAGCTGTATTAAGTTTTCACCTCCGTCAACCTAGACATCTTTCTATAGGAGGTTGGGTTCATTTAAGTTAGACGTCTAGACCTTATACCTGCAGGTAAAGATAAAGGCGATAATATCATAGAGATGAAAATGAAACTAAAAAGGCAATGAAAAGGATTTAAATGAATGAAAAAAAACACGTCATATTCCAAATTATGAAAAATTTTGTTTTAGACTTAATAAAATTACAAAGTAACCACAGTGCTTGAAAAAAACCGGCAAAATATTCCATACTTATAGGCATCGTGTATTTTTGATGGTAATGAGTGCTAGGAATGTTCTAAGCTATTTCTGTGTCCAGCATTAGTATAGGAAATTCGTTTAGTTGTCGCGCTGTCAAACGCAGGGCGTATCACCGCTCGCCACGACACTCATCAATTAGCGCCTCCGTTTTACGAGTCACATACACACAGACTAACATACATAACGTACTCTTTGCTTTACATTCTATCATTCTTCATTTTTCGTGGCCTGTATTTTTTTACACTGTGTCCACTTTAAAAGAAAATACAGAGTCAATGACAGATCTTGTACTAGTTTTATTTTTTATTGACGTTTTTCTGTTTCGGAAATGAGCGGCAGAATTTAATGGTACTTGTTTCACTTCAGTAGATGTAGGTAAATATTAAAATATGATGGCTACTATCAACACTTAATAAATATAAAAGTAGATAAAAGAAGGAGAATTCGATGAAAGCGTGTTTTATTCTCTTGGTTTCCGCTTTTAATATCGGAAACGCGGAAAATTTATTTGAGATCTTAATTCAGTAACTATTTTAACCACTGTATTAATGACTTCAATCATGAATAACTAAGAATTTGGTATTAAATAAAAAAACTTAAGCTTAAAACTTTCAGTAATCTGTTGTTGTTATCGATCTCATTTAAAAAATTATATAGGACAACCATTTAAAATGTTGTAGGTATATTTTCCTTCCATAATATTTTATACAGTTATTAGAAATTTTACAACCGCCAAAGCAAATCAGGAAGACTACCCACAAACCTGAAACATTACAATAATAAACGTGCACCAGTTCCAGTAACTAGGATAACTACACCAATTGTTTTTAATAAATATTATTTTTGTTATTAACCAACAGGAAACGGGGAACGTATTTATATTAAAACACCACGCAATGAAAACAGTCGTAAATCCAATCGAATATAAACCTTTGCATGAACCGGATGCGAGGAATATTAAAAAAAAGTAACTTCAGTGTCTATTTAACCAAACGTACTAAATAGGCAACGCTGAAAAGTTCATAAAAATTCAAGTTGCGGTTGATTTTATTAACCGATTTATTAGTTTTTAATAAAATCTTGTAGGATGTGGTTTTTGTCCTCAGATGTTTGTTAAATTAAACAGTGTGGTCACGATGCGACTTTTAATGACTTTTCACAGTTAACGGGTGTAAAGCCTGTTATGTGTTTTTGAGTGGAGTTTTCATTTAGATTTTAATAAACAGCTTTTGGTTTCGACTGAATTGCTTTATGAAATAGGTTTTGACTTCGTTCTTGAAACCTTATTATTTTTGTTTGATGTGCCCAAAACATTAAACTTGTTCATCATATTTAGTTCTTACATAAAAGTTTCTGATTGAAAACTACCTAAGTGCCTATATAACATAGCATAAGATCACGCCTGTAATCCCCTAAGGATTAGGCAGAGGTGTACCCATTAGTACACCCAACATTCGCCAGTTATGTTTAAGATGGGCCTATTGCCATCAACCGGGCACACATTCGTTCTCCGGGGCTGCTACTGAGAAATTTCTTATATTTTTTCTTATTCAATATAGTTATCGAACTGCTGCACTGACAGACTGCAAAAATGTTTAAAAAAAAACAATTATAAGATCATTCTCATTATTGCTGTTTTTAACAATAACACGAGATTAATCTTACATTACCTACGTGCTATCTCCATAATATAATATTTATATGATTAATTCTTCTCATTGGGTTAGTAGATTTATAATTTCTAAGCAGCCGTGTCGTAATCTCAAGCAATCATGTTCAATTTAAATACATTTGTTACATTGCAACAAATTGGCTAATATTCGCTAATGATCATATTTATCAGGTACTTCTCGTGTTGATTTCAATGTTTGTATGTTATTATACAACTGTTAATTGGCCATTAAATAAAAAAACTAGGTAAGTAGTTAATTAATTACTGAGACAGCATAAATTAAATCTTGGTGATTTGAAATTTTTAGTTTTTGTATACTTTTCCGAGGATTTCTTACGTTTCTGATATTTACAATTTTGCGGTTCTTTTTGCATAATATTATTATTAATTAAATATCTACAAAAGATACTAACAATTTTAAGAAACAATCTACAAATGGTACACTCTTTCTACGTTCTCTTTCTCAGTTGAAAAATCAGAAAAGAAAAAGACAACATAACCCTATTATTAGGATTCTTATCCGACACACCCATCCGATTTACAAGACAAATACTTGGGGCTACCCGGCCAAATCGCATAGGTAGGTCACGTCTCACATCACCATTGTGACATCCCGTTGACGCAAACTGGCAGCATTACCGCCACCCTACCTTTGCCCTCGATTTTTTTTTTATTAATTCTCTCCACGTCTTTTCTTTGTTCGTCCCATTGTGAATACCATGTGTAATAGAAATACGCAGTATGCTTATTGAATGGAATTTTCGTATTTTGTCCTCAGCTTTGTCGATTTGGATCACTGTGCGGTGTGAATAATACATTTAGGTATAACGTCTGAAGCCTTTATGGCACGTTTTAGGTACTTCATGGCGAGAAGGCTTTTGTATTTTCAAGGACTAAGTATGTTTCTTAACTGTGGTAGGTAAACCTGATGTGTAGGTATACCTGATGATTGAAACAGTCATGCTACTGACTCATAAATTCATGATTTAACTGAGAGTTATCACATACGCTCTATAGCAATAAATGGAACAGTAATTGCATTATGTATTAAGAATACTGGTGTTCAAATTTTATGTCACACAACTGCCTTGTCCTACCGTCAGGATCAGTGTATGTTCAAAAGACGGTATAACAATTATTTCTTTGCAAATACTAGTCTTTTTTACAAAAAACACTCCATGGCTGCAAATTAAAATGATGGTAAACTCCATTAACCATTTGTCCAAACCAGGACTTCATCCTCAGCAGTCGCCATTGCGACCACTAGACCAATGAGGTAATTAATAAAAACAATCCATTCAAGATATACATACTTTATGAACAAATCAATTTTTTTTCAAACTTAAACCCGAACACTTGACAACAACAAAATATAACACGCATACTTCAACCAACGCATTAACACCTCTTTAAAATTTATTTGAACAGAATTTTATGCTAAATAAACTTCATTGACGACCCCACAATGGATAGCGCCCTTTCGACTTAACCCTCAAATAATTCCACGATTCCCGTAGACAACGCCTTCCGCTTCTTTCATTGAGTCTTAGAAAATAACAAAGAGGAATGGTTTACAAGTTATAGAAGGTGTGCGAGTTTTTAAACATGTCCTTGCCAAGCAACAACGATCCGGTATCAGCTTGGGACTGTTTTTTTTTTTTTTTTTTAAAAAAAGCGTTGCCCCACACTAGGAATTTCTCCTGTATCGTGGGTGCGTTCACAAACATATAAAGTCACATACACAAATACCCAGATTCGAAACAACTATCTGCAGGCCATACAAATATTTGTTCCGTGCGGGGATCGAACCCGCGACACGCAGCGCAGCAGTCCAATCGCTTAGCCACTGCGCCAACCGTGCCGTCAATTAACGCCGCGCTTTGTGAATTAGACTTGAAGCCCCGGGACTAGATGGGTTGGTAGACAATAATATGACAGTAAGTTAATCATCATGTTATCGGCGTATTTGAAAACCACAACCAAAATAACTTGCGATACGGTTTTTCTAGCCACGGAATTTGCATCTTATGGACCCAAGCCTTCCTAAAAGTTGTCTATTTATTTTACTGAAATGGAAGTTGTTTAGTCTTAATTCATACATCCCATCATCATCTGCCTAGCCTTTTCCCAGTTAGATTCGGGCCATCCTCCAGTCTAACCGGTTTCAGCTGAATACCAGTATTTTACAAGGAACGAATATTTCACCGTATTGTAACTTCCATCCATCCTTAGTGCTTAGTATTGCTTATCTTCGTTATAAAAGCAAGTCATGTGTACATTTTTATTCTCCTAGACCTAGCGCTTCAGGTTTAATTAATTGGTAAATCAATAAATTGTTTTTTTCTATTGAGTAATGTATCGGTTCTCACTTGTACAAACCCGCGTCAGCCTACCACTTGTACCAAACCCAGGAAAAGGAAAGAATCCCCAATAGGTGTACATTTTAGGTGTCCCTATTATTTGTAGTACGGAACCCTTCTGTTTGCCAGCACGTGTTTTATTGTGTAGTTATTGTGCAATTATTGAAGGGCGACTACAGAATGCTAAGGAAGTACTATTGTTGGTAGGGTAAGAATTGACGGTGCCAAGTGGAATATGCTTATTGTGGCAGGCAAAATCGGTAAAGCTCGGTTGAGTTCCAATGTGTTTGTACAGAAAAATGGTAGTTGCTGTGTCCTTGGTACGATCGTTTTGTTTATCAGTATAGCATCAATGTTATGCCCGATTTCAGTAACATGTATTAGATGATGGTTCCTTGTATTGCAAAAGAACATTTTTGTATTTTCGGTTCTGAGCTTCAAATCGTACAGTAGCATATGTTTAGGGTTTTAAAACCGCCTCAGATTACTAGTGAAATTGAGTTTAATCTTTTCTGTTCTCACACGTTTAAACCACATTGGATTTTCTGTTATGTATAGGTATGTAGATATAGATTTGGGATCTTTGCTTCATTGTAGCTGAAGAACACAAGTAATAAAATTAAATGATCTATAAAACCAAGGATAGTATAGTCTTTTGTAGGTACCCAGTAATATTTTGGAAGGTTCAACGAACCTGAAACTAATTACGATTTCCTTGTACATCCATCCATCGCATCTGCCTGTCAGCGTTTCGCACGCGTAGAAATAATACCCGAAGTCTGGTCAAATAACAACGTTGGGGTGACTGCCAAATTAGAGAAAACTTTCAATACACGGCATATTTTAGTACTAGAAAATTAGATAAGACTATCAAATCATCTGAATAGAAGAGAGACAAAGACAGTTATACGTTAATAAGTATTTGTCAAAGATTAATAGGTAGGTTTGTTCAGCAATTTTGATCGTCGACTTGTCTTTTATCCACGAAGATTAGTTTCAGACAAACCAGTACAGGAATGTGACTTATTCCGTACTAGCCAGTCCGGTGTCCGCCACACTGGACACTGACAGATACTTCATTACATTATAGAACACTAGGACTTTTAATTTTTAAACACTTGTGAATCAAATAGTATGTGGTTTCTTGAGTAGGTTTCAAAGTGATCTTTTCAAAATGTCTAAAATACGTGGGGCATATTAAGTGCGACTTACCAAGCTTACTTGGCAGTCATATCAATACGAACCATATAATTTCCATTGTTCATCTCCACATTGAGCCCACAATGGAAGTCTTCTACGTGCCGTCTCTTCTCCTGTGTGGATATAGAAAATAAAGAGTTTCCTGTACAATTGTCGGGGGACATTCGACCCTGCTCTAAAGAAATACCTTTACTCACGGGACACGTGTGAAACAGGGCCGTGTTCGAGTTGTGAGTCAAGTTTGATCTTATTATTAATAATTGTCCCAATATTTGTGGGATCGATATCTGGGAGTTAGAAATCAATTAAAGTGATGTGACTTATAGATTAAATCCGGATGCATTTCCTCTGTACTTGCTACTCATTGCGAGACTAACTTGTATTGAACAGACACTTAATGAAAATCTTACAAGAATAGAACTAAAACAGCTTCATCGGATTAAATATAATGTTCTATTATTAAAGTGTTACGTATATAACACAGAGATCTTATTCTATCCCGAGGTGTTCTAAGAAAATCCTCATAATATTATAGCATTGTCAATCTCAAACTTCTTAGTATTACGCACGCTAGTCCGAATCGCTCCAAAATTGAGTTAAACAAAGATTAATGTGATTTCCCTATAATTTATAGCTGAAGTGACGTCTGAAAGTAAACATGTTACTATCGAACCGACGTCTGTTTGTTTGAACGAGGGAAAAATGCCTGTCGGAACAAAATCGATTGACATATTGCTCATGTATTGTATAGAGATTGATTTAGAATCGAATAATTATATCGTTGGCTCTGGAAAAAGCGGGAGGAAAATCTGGCTGCAGATGTTGGTTTAGTAGAAAGGTTAATTCAGTATAGCTTTTTATAAAAATATTGTTTGACAGATGGGATATTATAGCTTTATTATGATTGACTTCAATGTAGGTAGGTTCTAATAATAGCTATATTTGAAGATATAATATGAATCTAGTAAGAAGAATTTTGTTAGTGGACAGAAAATTGGAGCCCCGATTCTTCTGCTTCCGTGTCGATGAGCTCAAATCATATTAGACCAGTATGTAGCCACCTGCACAGCTCTATAATTTGCTTCTAGTAAGTCCTGAAAGGTGCAAGTGGTTGTGCAAGATAGGCAGGGTAGGAGGACCTCCTACCCTGCCTATCTTGCACAACCAGGGAAAAATGCCTGTCGGGTAGCGCATTTCCGTATATCCTGCAGAGGGGCTCCATACTGGCAATTTGTTTGGGAGACCCGATGTTCATGGTTAAGACAGCCTTGTAGACGGAAAAATATTCCACTCTGATCGTATAATACTAAATGGTGAGAATAGTACAGTTGTCTGTTTAAAGATGGCGCAATAGAAAACATTTACAGATATAAGAGAAGTGTTTGATTAAGAACTGAATGTTGGCGAAGAAACTTTTATGTGCTTTCATCTTTTAAACGATTGCAATCTCCTTTTGTTTTAAAGAAAACGACATTAACAGCTAAGATTTATTAAGCGTTTAACGAAGTCATGTTTTTATGAACAGGGGTTAATAATTTATTACCCTATAATTTAATTTGCATACTGATATGCACTTAAGAATAGTGTTTAAGGGGCAATTATGTGACATAAATTATTATCATTTTATGAGCTTGATTGGAGAATGATCGACGTGTATCAAATCGCGATCGGTAAAGCCTATACTTACCTAGATTGCGAAAATCATTAGTTGAATCTTTCATGTCCAGTTAAGGTTCCTGTGTATATTATCAGCAAGTTGTGATGGACATCATTACTTCTTTTGACGCTTTTCATAAACCACACCTTGAACTTTATGATCGTCATAGATACAGGACAACAGTCTGACGCAGTAGTCATCTATAGCGTCAGACAGTTCTCTTCTTCTTATCTTACTGTCAATCTACAAGCTTCCCTCTCCACATTGAAAACATCTGTACTGTATTGATGTATCCCTCAGGGTCCTCTAACTATGTCATCTTCAAGGAACCTCAATATAAGCTTTAAAGAACCTTGATATCATTTCTCAAAAAAATCGATCATAGTAAAAACGCTATAATATTTTAACTGCTTCTTAGATTAAAGCCATACATTGTTTGATAATCCTGCATCCTGTAGATATTTAGTTTGCGTTCGATGTTAGCTCGTAAAACTCTTTATTATGCGTCTATGTACGTAATAGTTTCAATTTTATGGTCAAAAATGTTATCATAATAATCCAAGGCGTTTGTTATAGGACTTCCGTTCACAGACTGTGTCTGCGGGGTGTTCTACGTAGCATAGTATTAACGAAATGCAAATTCTGATCTAATATTTGTTGTAACATAGGTAGGTACAGGCCCCTTCATTTGTGTAGCAGAAAATCTACTACCAGTTTTTTCATTGCAAAAAAAAACTCGTCTACTAGTCGAAAAAAATAATGTAATTTAAGAACAAAAACTGCATTTTCGAGTTTGTGACTTAATTCCAGCGGCCATCGCAAATTAACTTGTTACTCTAGATAGGCACTAAAAACTATCAAGAAATGGAAATTGCATCATTATTATCACAAGATTTATTACTGATGAGTAAATTATTCATCCTTATAAAATAAGAATCGGGCAAATCAAAACCTTCCTGGTAATTATTTCTAAGCCCTTAAGGGGGCTGCAATTCATTTTCTTGCTCATCTCTTTTCTGCAATATTTTTCTTTCCAACCGTTATCGACTCATAACTAAACTAACGGCTAACTTCATAAAAGGCCCTTTTCCTTCATTTCCTGAACATAATTCTCTCCACACGGTTCTTTCCTTTTACGGCACTAATGACAGATTTTATGGGCTCCCCAGATACTATCAAGTATCAGTTCATTTTACACTCACTAAAACTATTGTTTAGAATGTCTCCTTGAGTTTACACAGGACTATATATCAAGCTACAGATTTCCAGTATAAGCTGGTCTTGCGTTGTGTATGTTTTTCCACATGCTGAGAGGGCAGTTTATGCCGGAAACTTGCTCCCAGGATATGTCTTGGTGCGTACTTAACGATGCCGATCATTGACATCTGCTGATTTAAGATGGGGATGAAGTAAGGGCTCACTAATGATGTTTGTATTAAGGCTATTAATGGGGCACTGTATAGGAAGCGATTGATTCAGTATTAATATAGAGAGTGTTAAGATATTTAGCACTGGTCGTATCATCTTTGTTGATTGCAATTTTAAGTCCTTGAAGTACTAAAGCGTGATTTATATTTATTTATATATCAGAATTGTTTTTTTCCTGGAATTTATACCTTTACGGAATCAGACCACCTAGTAATATTAGTAAAATTTTGGGGTAAACAATTTACTCATTGTTTTGATAGGTAAACTAGTACCTCGTTATACTTCAGGCATAAACTGCGACGCTATTAGCAGAAGCCTTAAGGAAAAAGGAAAATGCCAAAACAATGTATATAAAGGATTACATTCACCGCAGATCTACGTCAATAAGTAAATATAAACCAACAAAATTAATAAAACCAGTGAGTCACTGAACAGACCCTATTACTAATAGTAAACGAAAGCGTACCAGAAACAGTCTACGATACCAATGAAAAAAATTGATTCATAATTTAATTAAACAAAAGATGGAAGTCTATAAATAATACGAGCAAGACAAGTCATGAGCAGGCATCCAGCCGTATTGTACTGGAGATAAACCGAACACATGTACTGCATTAACACATCTGGACGCATCGCGTATTGGGAAAAAATAATATCGAATTTCTATTCGAATCCTGGGCTTGCCATTTTTTATGACACCCATGTGGGTGCTTTGTTAATTTATTTGAGATTTTATTGAGTTAATGTATTGATTATTTTGTTTAGTATTCTAAAGCGTTTCCATGATAAATATCTTCACATTTTAACGACTTGCACATTGGGTTCCTTAAGGGTCCAACTCTGAACTCATTTATTAGCGTGAAAGTGGCATAAAGCATCAGTATACAGGGTGTAAATCAACCCATCACACAGCCGTCAACCAAGCATTCTGTACATCAAACTAAGTACACCTACGCAAAAAAATTTGCTGGGAAATAACTTTTTTTTTTTGGGTCAAAAATCACATTTTACGGTAAAACTCAATGTGGAACTCTTAAAACATTGTGCTAGTAGATGCTTTGAATAATAAACACGTCATGGAAGTAGTTTAAGTAAAGTAAAAACTAGTATTTACAAAAACAGCTGTGAAAAATCTGGAACAATATCTCCGTAACTAGGGGTTTCCCAGGTATGGTCTAGAACAAAAAAAATGATCGCAGTGGTGGGGAGAACAAGTGCCTTTCGTTTACGTTAAGGGTACTTTTACACCCTACATATACGGATAACCAGCTCACTGATAATTTGTCAAGAGGAAAAATCTATATTACCAAAATAAAACTAGGTATTGCCTAAAATGGCATTGCTTGCGTAAATATTACACCTAGTTATGTATTGCGTTATTTAATTATCTCTAAATGTAAATATTATTGTTACAGGTAAATAACATCATCACCTTTATATTAAAGTAAGCTGATGCCTATGGCTGGGTAAGTTTAAAGTAGGTACTATAATATGAATCTTACCTCGAGAAGACAATGTAATAGGTACCCTGCCCGCGAAGCTGCGGTTTAATGAAGTTTTCAATTTTAGGATACATACGCATAGCACGTACACTAAAATTGCAGATCACACTAATACCTGCTAGTGTGAAGCTGTTACTTTTTTCATAAAAGACGGGAAAATAGTATAGGATATTTAAACTTTTACCTTTACATAGGTGTATACCTTACAGACAACAACACTCAGAAGAAACCAGAAATAATATTGACCCTTAACTCCAACTAACTACTGTTTAAAACACTGTAAATGCCAATTTTGATGAAAATCTGTTCAAAAATCCCATTTTCTCTTATTTTTACCCGACTGCAAGGAAAGGGTAATATTTTTTTAATCTAACGCCCAATCAAAAAATAAAACCCCTCGCCCCTCATCGTCTCCCACGCTGCCCAAACACAACACCAGAATCAAACCTGATTAATTAGAATCCATATTAAATTACCGTTGGCGCCTGCCATTGGTACAAAGCCATTTTGTCTTCGGTCAAGTATTTCCAGACGTCTGCTTGATAGACAATAACATCGTTGTTACGCCCAGTGTTCACATAAAGAGCATTGTGGCCAAATCAATTAAACCATAATGTTTTCATTGTGTAATGTACCCTCAACATTGTCTTAATGTAACTCACTCGTGTATCGTAAAATAATTTTTATTGGTCTATTTATGGCTGCATCTGAATTTATTGTCCAGATACGTTACGGTAGTTGTTACTACTGTGCAATGGTTATTTATATGTTTTGTTTGGTGTCGTTAAAATATTGGATGATGTAGCGTAGGGAGTGTTCGAGCTATTTCAGCGGGCATTTTAAACTTTTGGAAGTTAACTCTTTTGAATTCAGTGTAAATGTGTCTGATGAAAATGAAGAAATTGAAATAGAAACACTAGATATTAATATAGCAGACGATGAATCAGAAACAACGACATACATTGTTAGACCCACCTACGCATTACGAGATTCTGAAAATAATACGAATTGTCACGAATAGCAGTACAAACATCACCTGCTGATGACTGATGACCAGAGCTATCATATTCCACTAAAAACTGTAAAAGGTGAACATCAAAAAGAAAGGTGCATTGACACCAGTTTGGAATTAGACTCAACCGAAATCTCGTAATGGACGCTCCAAAGCATGAGAAACTGAAGAGTCAGTCATTATTGTGAAGTAACTTAAAACCGCCACATGTGTGACATATCGTCCAGGATTGCGAAGCCACATGTGAAATGAGTGAAAAAAAGACAAAAATCTGTTGTCACTACTCCCTAAGGTACGAACAATGCCACTCAGATCCTGCCTCTAAAATGATAATCAAATTAAACCCTAAAACGAATGAAACAGAATATAAAATGGAATCTCTGATGAGTGTCTTACGGTCGATTTCTTTAGAACATGGTTCGTTTTTTTGTGCAACCTTCCGTAACCTTTAGCCTGTGACACGGATTGTAGATTAGGCATATTGTTGACCTTTTTTGCTTCCATTTTAGTTGCACGTGTAGTTTTGTTTTTGTCGGAGTCCCTCTGAAGAGGTTTTTGTTTTTGTTGGGACTTGTACAAGATTTGCATGTGTGCTGAATCGTTAGGGTGACTTTTTGAATCAAACACGACATTGGCGTCGGTTCCCATCGAATTTTCAAGTGCGACCGCAAACTTGGGAGTTTTAAAGTGTCTTTTCTATCTTTTTATTGTTGGTACAAGATAAAAAAATCTACCTTCACAGTATTTTATTACCACGGAAAAAATGAGTGAAAGCAAAATCTGGACGGAAATGTCTTTCGATTCTGTCAGGATTATTCGCAAGTTTATGTTTCTCAATGTGAGCTTGGAAAATAAACGTAATTTAACTATACAGTCATAATCACATTATTCAGTATGATAGAACAATTCAGTATGATAATAAAATACTTCAGCGGTCACATTCGCTTACATTTTATCGAATCTCGAACATTTTTTTCTTTCGAGCGGAAGTTCTAATATTGTCGCGAGGCGTCCAGCCGTAGCCGTTGACAAAATTAATGTTTTATTATGAAACAATGAACAGAACAGTGTTTCTTATAAATAATGCGTGGCGATCCACATGAAAGATGTTCCCAGTCATACACACGACGTTTGCCGACCAAAAATAAGAACACAAATGTTCCTATCACCTATAAATTATTTTCTTCTGCATGTTTGATGATATTCAGGGATCCATAGGTTTTTATTATGATTTACTTATAGTTCAAAGCGATACAAGACTTATTTTCAATAAATTCTACCGGCATGCGCCATGTCATTTTTTTCGGCGCCAAAATATTTGAAACTGGAAGACCTTGGAACGCGGTATTTATTTTTAAAGTTAATGGCACCTATAACTGCAAGAGTTTTTATTTTCGCGTACTATTTATAAAAAGTGTGCTTGCGGGCAGGGAAATGAAAAAACTATACGGATTAGCACTTTGTAATGTGCATACCTAATTGAGGGCGATGATAAAGCATTATGATTAACGTCTACTTATAGATTTCGAGACATACAATTAGTATTGTCTGTAAAAACTGTTAATAAAAAAACACCTGAAACAAAAACTGCCTATCTGATACTCTTAAAACAGACACTGTAGAACCCCATTCAAAGTTACCAAACCCAGTTCATATCTCAAAAAATATCCCACAAAACAAACAAAACATATTCCATGAATGATCTCATTAAAGAATTTCAATTAGGTGTAAAACGCCATAGCTTCTAGGAATCATTACCATACCGAGCCGAGCCAGATTCACGTATAAATCTACCAAGATATGTTACGAATAAAAATAATAGAATTGTCGTATCTAATAATATTACGGCCGTTTCCGTTCGCTCGTTTATTTCAGTTTGTGAACGCGAATATAACATATTATAAACGTTCATTCATGACTGTGTGGACGATTTCTGTGTTGCCAACGGTTATACGTTCGTTTGGAAGGGTAAATACCTGTCCTACCTTTAGATTCAACTAATGGAAATTTCATATCAATTACATTATCTTGGGCGTCTTTGTGAACCACTTTCTTTTTCTTTGATTTAACTTCTACAGGAAATTCAACTACAGATTATAATTGGATTCGTACGTTCACGGCTGCTATTAGAAGATCCATAACGCCGGCGTCCTCAATATGTGTGTTAACAGCATGTCCACGTTTATTGTTAATAGCAGATAATGTAAGGTTAGCGTTAATTACTTTAACTCAAACTACTAGTTTGTTGTTATTAACACTTTATGAAACTGTTTCGTAATAAACAAACTGGTTGTTTCATAGCTTTGCTCGGAGACGTGTAAAATTATTATTTTTTATGTCGGAGAAATTCATTTCGTCATCTTAATGGTTGTTAATTATTGTGATTATAATTGTTGGATGTTGGGGTCGAAGTTCACGAAACGGTGAGAATTTTAAATGAAGTTTTCTTTATGATATTTCTGAAATTAATTTCCGATAAAGATCGTAGTTAAAGAATAGATGCTGGCACCTTTGGAAATCAAGAAATTCTAGATATTGCTGATCCATCTAACAAAATAATAATCATTTCAACTTCAACTACAGAACGACAATCAGCGACTAGAAATCTGATGAAAACAAACAAAAATAACAAGAAACAAATGACACACATTAACAATAATGTGCTAACATTAATATGCATTGCTACACATAACAAGTCACATTTGCATCCTAATACTCTAAGATCCAACAAATCTCTGGGATATAGAAAGAATGTGTTGGAATCCAGAATCCATCTTGGATATTATCAAGGGCGTCTTAATCCGCACAAATGAGCCGTGCCGGTGGAACAAAACGAATTCTTATGACTAATGTGGCGTAGAGATGGGATCTATCGATATTTGGACCAGATCTAGACCTGTTTATTCAATTTTGATCTTGAAGCTTGACAAGAACCACAAAGAGACAAACATGACAAAAATCAAAAAAATCAAAATCAATCAAAATCAAAACTTATTTATTCAAACTAGGCTGATAATCAGCACAGAATTAAAGCACTCGAGAATATTTTATTTTTTTGTAATCTGTTTGAATAAATTAGACGTAAGAAAACTTTTACTTAAAGGAAAAATCAGAAACAATACATCCTGTAGACAACTGTTATTTTTTATTTGAACATTCTAGTTCAAATAAAAAGTAACATTGATATCTATACTGGAGCTAAAAGTATCGATAAAACTGAAACCCGAAAATAATTCGAGTCACATGTAGGGGCGTCACTACAAAGAGTGTAACAATAACATGCTAACATGATGGATGCTACCGGTGGCTACACAAAAGAAAATAAAAAGAGATCAGATGTAGGCGATAATTCATAAAAAACAATAATAAAGGGGTAATATTGTTCTCGTCTGATTTATTTAGTGGCTGGCTGCAGTGACGTAGCACTTTGTTCTTGGGTAAATGGGTGATGCTTATATAAATGTTTAGGTATTTTTTGTAGGTGCTTTGTTGTTCGGATTTAGCTTTAGGTACACCGGCAGTTTTTTTGTAGACACGTGTAAATCCGGTAGAAATACTTTAGAGCGACTTCTCATCTTCTTCATCAACCTTTGGCCACCAAATGCTAAGTGTAGGTCTCTTAAAGTTCTCTCTGATTTTGGCGGTTCAGTCTCATGACTATCCAGTTTCTCTATCCATCTAGTCGGTTGTCTTCTCACATTCTTCCCTCCCGTACGTGGTCTCTACTTCAGCACTTTCTTCCCCCATCTTCTATCCAGTTTGCACCATATATGATCAGCCCACTTCTACTTTATTTTTCTTATCGCTTTTCCGTAAGTCTCGTTTGTCTTCCTATTTTAGTGGTTTCACCCGGTCGTAGAGGAAGATGTCTATCAGCTCTCTAATTGACTTGCATGCAGTGTTATCACCAATAAAACTGGATTTTCATCGAAACGTGTTATGCCCATTATTCTCTTAGTTTTGATAGTCTATGTACCCTCGAAATTTTTCATGAAACGCTAACTATCAAGTTACAAAAACATCTGCCGCGTAATCTTTACAAAAATCAGCACAAACATAAATACGAAATTACCAAAAACAGTCAAAGTTATTACTACACATATTAATGATCCGAAAGATAACAATATAAAATACGGAACGAATAAAATGTAATACAAAAACATTTTAGAAATAAACGTCGTACAAAAATATACTATAATCTGTTGGATTAGGAGAAATTAAACAGTGCATGGTAATAAAAAGTTCATCCTTCTAAGAATATAGAGCACTTTTGCCAGTGTTGAAGTAGTACCGACCACTTCTGTTTTATTGTTGGAGCCATATTTTATGACTGGATTGTGTACAGATTTAGATTGTTAAGAACACTACACACGGTGATCGGCTTCGTCGCTGCGTTTTAGATGAATTGGGAAATTGTCTGTGATAATTTAAAAATCAAATCGAATGATGGGTAGGATAGACGGGAACATTGATATGACAGCAGATGAAAGAAAGGAAAACAAAATCCAATCCCCGAATACTCACTCGTGACTAGTCAAGATATATTCTAATCTTAGTCACAATTTTAATTTCACGGCGACATCTTTTAATTTTACACACAGATTTTATTCAATCAGTTTTATTCAATCTAACACGAGGATTAATTATATACTTAGTTCATACAATTATTCGTCATTTTACTCAAAGCCGTAAATAAGTATATGAAAATCACTATTAGATATTATTTTTGCTTATAATAAAGGATTCGATATAACTTTTGTTTAATGGCTTTCGAAGTATAGGTAAATCATGTTTTAAAACTTATAAATAAAAGTATAGCCAATAAAATAAGATCTAATCTAATCAAAAGATTCATATTTTAAATACTTTCTATTTATATCAAATGAAATGACAAACATCTGGTCTACAAAATTTCATGTACCAAGGACATTTATATTTGTCCAGTGAAACAGCTGTTGGGTCGCACGATCGGTCGCGCATGTGGAGCCCCCCTAACGTTGAGATGGTCGTGCGCACTTCTTGCACGGTGTTCAATCATACGACTGCGCTCGCTGCTATCTCGGAGATTATAATGAAACTTTTATGACTTCAATTTTCGTTATGAACAAAACTTTGCCCGGACAAAGATCTCTCTTCTCTTTATATATATTTTATATAGGTTTCGTCATAAAGTTTTATCTATTGTATCGATGGTTTATCGAGAATAAATGTATGTTAGCATGCTTTCATATTTTATTTGCGTATACAGCTGCAGCTTTCAGGATTAAATTGAAGATGGCCTGTGTTACAAATTGTTTGCCTGTATCTGCCTCTACTAAAGACAATTACATTAATAGATGAACTTAACTTTTTTTTTTTTTTTTTGGGGGGTGGGAAATCATCAAATAACCCCTCCCGCTCTTGGGCAGAGCGAAAGGGAGTGTCAGACTTCTACTGACTAAAAACCACCCATGTTCCTTCTTCGCCCTTCATGTCGAGGCCGCGGTATCCCTTGCGAACAACCCGCAGCCTCGACAGGAGATGAACTTAACTTACTCCTATAAATAGTAATCACGTATACTCAAGCTATCACCAGAATTAGAATAGACTACATAATGCAGTCAATACTCACGCATAAATCACGTTGTATAATTGAGATATCATAATCTATGCAAACTGTTTATCAGTTTGACATATTTATTGATCAGTTGGTAAGCCCCGCATCGCAACCCACCGTCTCTTGTTTGATCCCAACAATATTTTATTGTTACTAAACTATAGTAATAAAAATCCAACTAAATGTAATGACGATGTAAATTCTGAAGATCAAGAAAAAAAGTTGTACAGACAAAATAAAAACCGGCACAACAATAAGTATTGTGCTACCGGTTGCAATCATTAGTATTGATGACGCAAACGTTACTCAAAACAGTGTTGGAAAAAAACTGAGGGCCAATCAAGAGAGTGCTCACAATGCTATGTCTAATAAAGAATAAGATGTGTACAATGAAGTATTACCGCGTAATAAAGACGGGGAAGGCAGACACAAAGGTAAGGAACGTAATGATTTGGAAGCGAGTGGATGTACAAGCGTGAATGTGAGGAGCGAACCATGAAAATTACATGCGGGGCTCAATCACAGCCGCGCTTTTGTGTAGCACAATGCGTACAATGGACGGTCAAGGACTTGATGAAGGACAAAGGGTTATAAGATGGGAAGGTAAAATCCGTGTTACTTGTGAATTTTCGATGATGTGATAATGTAAATTATGAACTTAAAGACACTACCTTTAAAATGTAACAAGCAATTTTTGTTGATCGGAAATAACACTAAGAATGAAAATTAAACAACACTGACGACGAAGAAACTAAAGTCGATCAAAAAGTAATTCTAATAAAATCTTTTGTGAACTGCAAAAATAAATCCCTTAGAACGGTTACTATGGACGCGAGCATGGACATCTTGAATTATGCAAATTCCAAACATGTAAAATCTGTTGTGACTCACACGGGGCATTGTACCGAGTTAGAAGCATCAAAGTGAGATCAACCTGAATAAAGGCATCCGCGCTGGACCGTCGAAGGGGTAGTACAATGTCGGCGGGCGAACAAAAACTGACATCACAATACGTTGGGCCAACAACAGTGGCCGCTCATAAATCAACCTCAGACAAAAGTAACAATAGTATTGAGGGTTCCTTATAAGAGATCTTAGCATTGTGCTTATTCTTTGATGTTCACTAATAAAACCTTTGATTAATATCGTATAGACGGAACCAGTTGGTATGCAAATAATGACGTTTGAGAGACGGTAGTCGGATCACACGTGTTGGGGTGTGAACAAAAGCTAATGCTACATCTTCCTCACAATTCTTTTGTTGGTCCACTGTTGGGCAAGTACAAGCTGAGCGATTTGGTTTTGTTAAATTCTTCTACGTGAGCTGTCTTGTTGGAATATTCCGATTGTCCGGTCCGTTCTGTTGCTGCTTGTCTGATTCAATTGAATGATTAATCTCTATAGATGTTCCTTTATGTACCTGGGTAGTTTGGTGGGTATTTCCTAAGGCAAAATCAGGTCCAGTAACACGGTACTGGTTTATTGACTAAGCCTGCCTTTGTTGAGGTTCAAGGTTAGTTTATCTCTGAATTTGCGAGTGTTACCAACCGCAATCAGTATTTTTTGTGTTATTTTGGATACAATTTTAACCTGGTATAAATTTAAACCTTAAATCAAAAAACTTGGAGTATTCACGTGTTTTATTATCATTGGCTCGCATCGCTAGTCGAGCGAGACTAATAAGTTCCAATAATACATTATTATGAAAGACTCCTTATCTAAAGTTTAGGTGTCTACAAAATGTTCAAAATATGGGTCGATCGGTGACACAAAGATAATTATATTTTTATAGTTGAAATGTTTTATTGTTTCCCATTTCGTCTCGTTTATCAATTACATTGTGCTCGTCAATTTAGGTTAGCAGATATCAGTTTGAACTGATCTTAAAGTTTTTGGGTCATTTGGATAATGAAAATTATGATATAATTTTGCTTAGTAAGTATGTATAATAAGGTTGGGGAAAAAGTTTCTATAGAAATTTTGGGACTTCTGGTCAAAATACCGCGACAAGTGGTTTTGGCAGTTCTCTCGTGATGTTAACCTGACACTGCCTAAAGAATTCTGAAGAGACCGAAACTACTGATATGCGATCTTGCTCCACGCTTTCAAAAATGGCATCCATTTTATCCGTAACAGGGCGACCAGTGCGACGTGCATCTTTGACATAAAAATTTCCGGATTGAAAACGCTTAAACCAAATTTGTGCTACTCTCACAGACACTGCACTAGGTCTATAAACAACTCAAATTTTTTTCGCGGCTTGCGTTGCATTTTTACCTTTTTTGTAGTAAAATTTTAAAATGTATCGAATTTCTTCATTAGATTCACTCATCTTGACGGTACGAAAAACAAATGGAAATCACACATTTTCCTAATTTGAATTTGGAATTATGTTCTTTAAAATTTAAACTTTCAATGATACCAAAACCAGCCAGATACAATTAGTATAGCCAAAGAGATTTTATTACAAGTTCATATATACTATAATGCGAAAAGACTTTTTCCCCAACCTAATATATTTGCAGAGGGTCTGGGTATATAGACATTTTTTTTATTTGAAATATTTTAGTGATGATTCAAAATTTATAGCTATACGAGTATTATATTAAATTTAATTAAGAATTTAGTGAATTGTCCTGTTTTTCAAAGCCGTTACTGACGTAAATTCAAGTTGAACAATACAGCCTTTGTAGGTTATCTAAAACTGCGGTATTTTCCTATTTACCATAAAATAACTAAGTACCTAACATGAGGTAACATTTTTATCAAATGTGTTGTTTGTAAACGAAATGTTCTGTTAGTTACTGTTCGTCTTTATCTTAGATATTATTAGGTAATGGATTTGCATTTAGTATATTAAATAAGGTTTTTTGTTCCTCTTTTGTTTGTCAGTAGGTATTATTGCGTTGTTATGACACGGATTTTTAAATTATCTTTTAATACCCCATTTTGTTTATTTATTTAGCTATGTATCAATTCGTAAAATGCGTAATTTACTTCAATTCTTACCAGTTGAACAGTATTTATAAATGAAATTCCTTGAAAAGCACCATTATTGTTTGCATCAATTTTCACGACTCGTTATAACTGGAAAACAGTTCAAATATATTTTGACCAATTTACAGTAAATGCCAAACCGATGGTGTGAATTTAGAATATTTGACCGACATTATAAAAAGGACTTGGAAGGGACCACCCATTACATATCGAGTTTCCTCATACATAGGGACATGGGTGGATTTTAGTCAGTAGAAGTCTGACACTTCCTACCGCTCTGCCCAAAGCAGGAGGAGCCACCCCCCCACCCCCCCAAAAAAAGGTTCATTATATTACCCAGTAGGTACTGACTGAGGTGTGAAGGTCAGATAGGCAGTCACTCCGTGTAAAACACTGGTCTTCAGCTGGATCCAGGAGACTGGAAGCGCGACCCCAACATGGTTGGAAAAAAACCCGGCAAATGATGATGATTACTTATTTTATACAGGACCTTTATTTAAACTATTTATGTAGGAGTAGTTACTGTAATTATCTTGGTATGATCATTTATGAGGACTGATGAAACGCATGTGACTAAAAAAGTGATGGATATAAATATTGACGGATGGAGAGAGAGAGGAATACCAAAGAAAAGATGGATGGATTGTGTGAGGAATGATATGAAAGAGAAAGGCCACCGTGACGTGTCATTATTTCAGCCAAAAGACGTCCACTGCTGGACGTGTAACATGGAAGAATGGAAAAAGAAAACGTGTGACGCTGATACCAAATTGAATGGGATAAGGGCAGAAAGAAAATGAGTTACTGTCTGTTACAATACTTTTCATTCATGTAGGTTAGAACCAGCTATGAATACAGTACGTAACAGAATTTGATCCAAGCAACCAATGACACATACATCTAATTTTAAAATCAACAGATATTAATAAAATCCTTGAACTAACGGTTTTACGATTAAATTTATTCGAACAGAAGAATATTATTTTTGAAAACTAATGTACGTCTGGTGATTTTTATTGAAAACTAAACAGATATGCAGACACAAAGTCAAATATAACAACATCCGTTTCCTATATGCTTCTTTTTTTTGTTATTTTTTATAACAGAATCTTGTCAGTATTTCGTTATTAGTGTATGAGTAACTAGATTTTATTGCAATCGAATGAAAAGTTGGAACATTGTCCATGTGCAATGTTCGAGCGTTCGTCAGAATTAATCAATGTGCTGCTTCGTCATCTTTATTAAGAAAACTGACAGACGGACTGCCTCGTTGCCTAGTGGTCGCAAGCACGACTGCTACAAGCAAGCAAGACTGTTGCAAGTGGTCCTGGGTTCGAATCCCGGGCCCGACCCGTAGTATAGTGCAATATGATTTTTCTATCTTAAATAATTCTCAGTAGCAGCCACGCAGTCAGTCTGGATTTGGGCCCAATTGATGGCAATACGCTCGCCTCTTGTTACATGGATCATAAACTTAGCTGGCAAAATGAGGGTACTTCTCTACCCTTCGGGGATTACAGGCGTGATATTGTGTTATGTTAATTAAAAACAACACTCTAGAAAAATCTGTGAACAAAATGTTTAACAATATATTCTGTTCTAAACGATAAACTGAATGCGAACACTACCAATGCAGCTCTCCAAGAAATAATAATCAATTACATATACATACATAATTGATCTACATACACACAATGATCTCATTCTTGCAATTTTACTATGAAATCACATACACTGGTAATATTATTACTGAGCTAGTCGTGTTATGTCTCAGAAGAGGGTGATATGTTAATTATCGCCCTACTAAAAGGACTAACTACATATTATATCAATGGACGCTGGTATTAGGCGAGTGCATATGGCACCGATATTCGTACAATGTTGAAGAAAATGTCAGTTGTTTTTGTCTAGGGCTGGCGGTTAGGAAAACAGACTACGCTACATGTTTAAAGGCGAATACGGCAAGGTAACCTGCGAAATTCGATTGCCTTTTTCATCAAATAGTCACTCAAGGAAGTAATATGAACTGAGAGAGTTGTGTTAGTAATTTTCATCATTATTACTTTGTAAAGTCACATTTGTTATGGTCGCTAATTCTATTTTATTTAACATACAGTCAACATACAACCTGACACTGGTCGGCAGATTACAAAAAACGTAAAAAAAAACGAATTTCGCGGGTTACCTTGAAGGTTTCACCTCATGGTAATCTATCAGTTCAGCTTCTAACAGCAGTGATAGTGTAGTGGTATGACCGTTAGACTGCCAAGTATTGTATAATTATCACTTGTTTCTGTGAAGGAAACATCGTGAGGAAACCAGCATACCAGAGAGATATCTGTCGACGGGTTGTAAAGCCAAGTAAGAGGCCCAAAGACGGCACAAAAACTCTTAACACCAGGCACTAATGACACGATAAAGAAGAAGACTTCCACTTCTTTGAAAATTCGAAGCAATCGGCGTCTACCAACCTGCACTCCGCTTGGTGACTACACCCTCTCACAGAGGCCTGTTAAAATTTCAGAAAAAAACTGTCGAATTTTATTTATAAGCCCAGCGCGTTTTTTTTTAAGCCCATTTCAAATACACAAAAAAAATTGAGGTACATCAGCTATAACACATGGATAACAATTTATTTAATATGTTACACAGTGCCAATTACAAGTTTTCACGAGTAAAAACAGGTAAAGTAATAAAAATCTCATGGACCAACCACACGCACAGGCTTGCCTGCGCGATTACACACAAAAGTGTGCTGAAGCTTGAGAGTGTGGTAGGCCCATTAGGATCACAAACAAGAAAGACAAAAAAGTAAAATAAAGGGAATTAAAATAAGGTACAATATGCACTATGTGTTTTACGGAAGTCAGCTTTCAGTCGAGTGCGTGCAGAATAGGTTTTGGTTGTAAATGAGTCAAAATATGAGAACTCTTCACAAATAATATTAGTCCTTACAAAACCTTGATATTAGTCCTTGCATAACTCATTATAGTGAGAGGAATCTCACTATAATGAGTTTTGCATATAATTAGACTCAGGCACTTGTTCTAAGTATGCATTAAGTAACAATCTTTTGTAATTGTCATGACTGTCAAGTGTGTGGGGTCCTTAGACCTTACTGCCCACACGATAAGAATAATTGTCATCATTAGACCTGTGTGTTCCTGTAGCTATCCAGTCAGATTTACCCTAAAGTAAATTTATCCTTTGCATGCCTAATACATCAAGGGCTATCTACGGGAAACCCCCAGCAAATTCTTCGTTAAATAACACTAACACCGAATAAGGAGCTCCTGATAACACAATTATCATGTTTTGACTTAATTTGGGTTTAATTTTATTAAACCATTGTTTGAATCCAGGAAAATCATCCGTGCAGGTGTAAAACAATAGAGGAAAGATTGTGTTGAATAATTTTCTGTTAGTGACATCCCTGTCGCCTTAGGTACCAACTACAATTTTATTTATCACTCTCTTTGTTGTGTGTGTCTTGTGCCAACATCACATTCTATTTGTTCGTGAATATCTTCCGTGATATATCGACTTAATGAAATAAAAATTGCTGTTTTGCTCGTAATTCTAATGCTGTCAAATTCTCCAGTTAATATAGACACATCCTGTATTTTAGGGGGCTCTTAATATCGGTGGAGGTGACAGCTAGCCGGTTGCATGGCTCATGTGTCATTGTAAAAGTCGCATACCACGTTGTTTTGGGTAATTTTAATTTGTCAAAGTAAAAAATTGTATCTGAAACATTGACCGATTGTGTTGAGGACAGTCTGCTGAGCTCATTATTATTATATTACACTTCGAAATCGTTTATTATGTTCTGCGGTAGATTTTAAATTTAATTCTTTGTAAAATATGATTCTTATTTTTTTCTGAACTAACCAAAAGCTCAAAGATAACGTCTGGTTCACAATTAAAACGTCAAAAAAAAATAACAACAGAAAACTTTTAAGAGGAACGTCAACGATAAATCTCTCGTTAATAAGGCGTCACATAAACAATGTTCTTTTTGTCGCCATTTTCAATTTGGCACTGCGTCCGCGCAGGCCATGCGTCGTTGCCTCCTAACATTGACCAATTATTGCACACACCACTCAGGCCCCTTTGATGTCTAAAACATAAAATTTGTAAAAAACTGCGAAAGTCAATGATAATTATTTATTATTTTCTTCGAACCCATTTAGGAGTGAAGGATATTTATTAGTGTTGGAACAAAGTGACAACTGACCGGTGATGACATGGTGGAGGTGCCAAAAACAATAGCGCTTATAATAACAGATCGAACTGATACTTTGGGAAATAGTCACCCATTTTTTATGTAACTTTTGTGTGATCATGCTTCTCTGTTGTTTGTCAAGACTATTATTTTCTAAAGAATAATGGACGTAACAGTCAACTCGAACATACAAGGTGCATAAAACGTAGTCTTGTGCAATAAACTGAGATTCTGTTTAGTATCATGCTTCATGACTTCAAACGAACACAAACAACTTCCAGTACTTACTGTTATTCACTTCGCAAAGAATATAAATGACAATACATAATACGTTAATGTGCCATTAGCAAAGATTTAACGTTTATTATGGCAATCTTGACCTTTTTTAAAATTCGTCAGCATTACTTATGCGTCCGGTGTTCTTACAAAAGTTACTTTGTATATCATATATAATTTTAAGAGGCTGTAACACTTGGTATGTGTCCAACTAATTCTCATCATTTATCACCAGATCGTCAAAGTCATCATTAAACATGTTATCACTCTTCACGTCAATATCATTACGAGTTGTCCATTCAATTACAATCAGAAAGCTTTCGTGTTTGATCCTATTATTGAAGAATCATACTACAGAAATTCTTTGAGAAAAATTGTTGGAAATATTATTGGAGGTCGCACAATAGGACCTCTCGTCTTTGATGTGACAAGAGGGTCTAATCAATGGTTATCGATAGAAACATTCTTTTTGATGTCTAAAAGCCGATAGATGCCGTAATGTTTCCCAGACGTTGGATGTTGATAATGTCCGATATTTTCATTTAAATCTAAAAGAAGAAATAAAAAATTGTACCTAATGGCGTTCCGCGCGGGAACAAAGTTTTTGTGTCAAAATTGTAAATGTCGACAATCAATGCTGGGATTTTATTGTGGACATAGGACAAGCAGAATAACTGTTATTTATGTAATGTGCACTTTAAGACATGGGAGTGACTGGAGGAATTTGAATGGTTATTTATCTTTTAAGGTGACTGTTACAGCGTTCTAACAGCGTATACGCTTATTGGCAACAATAGATTAGCTGAAAATATGTCATTGTTATTTTAAACTGACTACACATACAAATGTTTATTCCTCTTATTATTTCTGATTTGCGATTTCGTGTAAATATTTTGTTACGTTCGTTTGTATTTTGGAAAAAAAAAATCAGTAAATGTTTACTTTTGTTTCACTTTTATAGGAATTCTTCAGGCTGAAAATCTTATTATAGAACTGCATTTATTATCATTATTGCTCACTCATAATTTCCTACCGCTAAGCAAAGGTCTTCCTCCATTCACAGTTACAATTTTTCGCTAAAACCAGATAATTTTAAATTAATTCTAAAAAAATATTGACCTAATCTAGTCGAACTTTATTACATTCCGATCCAATTAAAAAAAAAAAAACAAACAACGCCAACGTCTTTCTTCGTAACAACATAACAAGGCAACAGTGCACACATCACGGAAATCGATTCTAATTCGAACGTCTGTATCGAATCGAACGCCGATGTATCGACGCACCGCGGAGCCCTCTTGTTTGTCGGATCGATTATTCCACTTCATCTCACACTTATTGGGTTCAAACAAGTCTATTGCGAAGGCATTGGTCACACGATTATTGGGATGATTATGTAATTATTCGATCTCACTAAGTTAGAGTGCCTGTTTTTCTTCAATAATTGAAAACGTTTCTTCTGCTTCTTTAACATTTATTCGTAAATCATCATCTGTTGCCGTATTGTCATTGTTTATTAAATTTTCATTCAGTGTTCATCCCTCTTCTAGTTCTGTTATAACATCATTATCTTCATCATCACCATCATATGTTTAGGAATGAAAAAAATCTCCAGTTCCTACTATAGCATTATTAATAAACATCGTTCATTATTATTCTTCAGGAGCAGGCGCTAAGTCTCCATATTCTACCCTAACTATTGAATATAACCTTACAATTTCTATCCTGACTTCTCTTGAGAATTCCTCAGTTCGTGCAGTTTCGCCTCGTTTCAACGTATTGTGTGGCTCTATTCATTTCAATAATGTAGTGTTATTGTTCTTAAGTTCAGCGAAAGCGTATTGTTCCATACAATTGTTAATGTTTGTGACAGTTCGCCGCTGACGTGTTTAGGGACTAATTCATTTGTATGCGACGTTCATTACGGCCTGCTCAAAGCATTGTGGTGGAATAGTTGTGGTTTATTATTGTTTTGATATTTGAAATTTAGTTTCAAGTTCCTGAAACACGTTAACATTCCAGGGTATTTTACGCTCGATCTTATTTTACTTTGGTTTTATGAGTATTTTTCAGAAGTGGTTAAAATCCTGTGCAATCACCCATAACCCGTATGGTCCCACTCCTGGGCATTCCTTCTCACGGTAGTGTGTTTCTTCTGAATCACTCATCATCTTAGTGGCTAATATTATATTATTTTGCCACCGCTTGAAATATTCTCACAGTTATTTCTTCAAAGATTAACGTTAGGTGGCACTTCATTCTCATTTCATCTAAACATTTGACATCAAAATTAAAGTGTATTCAGACGGTCCGTTACAAAACATTTACACACAAGATCTTCAAAACAGCCGCATTTCACACTTACTAACATTACAAGAACATAATAAAACCTCCATCACAATATGTTCAAACCACAAACAAGCATTTTTCAAGCAATCACGAAACCACAACGTTTAACGTTAACGTTACAAAATAAAGCCGAAATATTAAACAAATTCGTTTACTTTGCATTAACAGGTTGACAAATAACCGCAAATTGCGATTGTGACTTGAAAGGGGTTAATAATGGTTTTAGTCGTAAGTCGTGGGTTTCTGAAGTAATTCAGTTAGAAGTGTCTGCAGATTGAGCTATTGTGTCGGCAGATTGATTCCATGTCATTTGGACGCGTACGGTGTAGTTTGCGTCTGTAGCAAACAAACAGTTAGTTTGGGCTTTGTTTTGTTATTAATTACTTGTAGAGTGCACTACTATTGAATGAAAACTATACTTAATTGGGTTAGGGAATTAAAATTGTATTACTGAAATACCGACCTCTGTTCTTCAGTACAAAATATTTTAACTTCTAATGCTTTATTTTAAACTAAATTCATAATATTATTTTTAAAATAAAACACCCTTTTACCATCCCTCAAAAGTTAAATATAAAAAAAACACTTTACTCATATTTTGTCCAGCCCACCCCCATCTTGTCCTCATAGATTAACCTCAAGGATTTCATCCCCCGGTTGTCCTCAAATGATAATATTTTATAGGACAAACGCCGACCGGTCGGCCCCTGCAAAAATAATATGTGTCTGCGAACTAAATTATTCACAACGGTGTAGTGGCTTTCCTGAACCAAGCGGATGAATAATATATAAATCATTCGATATTATTTGATGCAAACTTTCCACGTTTCCCTATGTGTTTTTGTGATAAACAAAATTTTGTGGCTTTTGGTAAGACGCTTTTTTAGGGTGCCGCGGAAAATGGCAAAAACGGAACTTCGAAACACTACCATTTACGTCAAGTTGTAACTACAAACAATGCACCTAGAATTCCTTAATATTTTTATTTCAAAAGAAAATTGAGTACTTTCATATCGATCTCTGAAAAGTAAGTAAATATCACATCACTTTGAATATACTTAAAGTTTTTCCTAGTCACGGACGGGTAAAACGCCATTCTTGAAAAAATAGTCAAGAAAACCATGGGTACTTTTATTAATAGATTATACAATAAGTGTTACTGTTCAGGCTATGATTTGGGGAAAGCCTGTTTATACTGACGTGAGTTTTTCGGACTAATTAATTACCTAGTTCATGAATGTGTTTAAAATGCAATGATAGGATGTTATATTATAGTATTTTCCTGTGCTATTTCCTGTGTGTACCTACATAAATAGTAAAATTAATAAATAAATAAATCAAAAGGTATTTATGATTCACAATAATTTAATTTATTTTACCTCTTACTCCAGTTGAAACTTATCTCGGAAACTTAAGATATACATTAACTGACGTCAGTTTTTCGAACTATTCATAAATTATTTAATAAATGTGGTTAAAATTTACGCAATGCAAATGGTATTCAAATGATTCATTACAATACAGCTTTACAGTATACTTTATTTTACCTCTAAGAATACTGAAACTGAAACGTATCATGGAATGCTTAGTGACTAATTTCTAAAGTTTTGCAAAATTATAAATTAATAAGGAACCTTTCTAAAATGTGTCATATTGTTATAATACATGCCTGCTTGGTTTCACATAGCACAAAATTTAATTTACTTTTGTATCTTCATAATTTATAGAGTAGGTACTAACTCACCTTACAGATGTCAGCCTGTAATTTTTTGGATGTCAACAATTGTGCCACCTATCTCTTTTAACTAAGTATGCCTAGAAAGCCATGTACCTAAATTAACTGATAAGTAGGTACATCAAAATCATAAAAATCTACCAAGCCGTTTAAGAGGAAAAGAATTACAAACACGCAAAAACTGTTTAAAAACATAAATACAGGTCAAATACCTCTTGGGTTTCGCCACTGTCGGGTAAAAAAACCGAAATAGAATTATTCATTTCCAGTAGTGTAGGTACCCATTACGTAACTAATATAGATCCTTCAATTTAAGCACCACTAAGGCAAGATGTCAGTCTGTGATGACACAATAACTGACCCCAGGGGTTAACTCGATCGTCTGCTACCCCTTAACCCTTAGCCACATCTCGCGGTTTTGAGGAAAGGGGTGGAGTGGCCTTAAGGAGTTAATATTTTAGTAACTATTAATGTTCTGACAGTAATTTACGTAATTTTTAATAGTGATACCTACTGAATGAATTATTGGGGAAAACTAATAAAACTGAAAGCGATTAGTCAATACATCTAAACCACCCAAGAAGTGTCAGTGTTGTTAATGGAATAAAAATATTTCATAGGAATAAACACACTAGAACACGCAGTTTAGATGTTTTTCAATCGAGAATTATCAATTTTGAAGTATTTGAGGAAGTAAACCTATGCAAAAAGGACAAACAACAAATGCAAAATTAATAACGTTAAAGCTATGAGGTGAAATTCCTTTGAGATGTGTAAAACTATTGCACTTAAGCAAATGCCACTATTCTAAAACATCAATAGTGCCCCTTCCTAACCGAGTCGCAGCGACCGGGTCGCATTGCCCCTGAGATTTGACAATAATTCTCGATAGCTTCTCTATTCTACCGCTCCCAATGAATACTGAATTGAGACCAACTCCGTACATCTTAGACACAACCTATTTCAATTTAGATTATTGCTTCGCTGTTCACGTTGAGATGCAATATCTTAATAGAAGTAAATATAGAACCCTACACAGACATTCAATCAGCATTTATTGAAACGGTCACATGCGGATTTACTAAAAAATAAGCTTTATTTACTGAATTTTAAACGTAATCAAAGCTCAAAGATGAATAATGAAATCCTACTGTGTACTTTGTTCATTGACCTTCCAAAATTAACAGAGATAACGCTCACAAAGGCTCAGATTGAAAGGTGCCCCTTTCAGATTCGCCACTCTTTAATCTACAATCGAAACAAAACTCGGGTTCTAACGCGATTGTCTGTCCGTTCATTTACTTAGTAAATTATTCTTTGTCGAACGGAAGAGAAGGCTTTGAATCCATTAATTCCCTGATGGGGTCACAAAGAGGTGGTACGAATTAAAATAATGTATTCTACGACTTCAATGGCGCTCCCTCCGTCCGGTGCGCGACTGTTATTACAAGAATAATGTATTTAAATCAGAGTCTGCTTTCAGATGAAGATGGCCCGCTTTGTGAGTCCACCGAATAAGTGATCACGTACGTTGCCATTAGGATACGTTTTATGTGCAAATTATAGCCTACCATTTTTGAGCTTTTGCTCTCGGATTTCATCGCAGACGAGCTGCGAACAATCTGGGTTCGTTAGAAAAGTTTTAATACTGCTATTATTGTGTGCTCATGTTTGCGGACAGAAATGTGTGTACAATAACATGTAGGTAGGTAGGTATGTCACAAATAAACACAGATGTAGATTCATATAGGTTGTCTTATTAATTGCAAATCCGTTCACAGAGACAACCGTACGTACACAAACAGCAAATTAATCCTGCCGTCAAAAGGGTTTCGAAACTACCCTCTGTTAACAGATAATTTAGAATATGATCACCCCATTGCCGAATATTTCCGAACAAACATTTCGATGTATTTATTCTGGTGTTTATTTTGTAGCGTAATATGTCGTGTTCCACTTTGATGTCGTGAAATCGCTTCTGTTCTTTGTCAGCGAACCAAGGATTTACATCTATTACGTTAGTCATTTAATTCTCGGTTTTACTGCCATCTATTTTCGATTTAGAATCCTTTGTAACATGATAGGAGGTTACAGCTTTATGTTATTGGCTGCTCCTGTATGGAATTATTGCATATGGTTGGTTGGAGTTTGTTTGGCACAATGAATGGTTCATTATACATAGGGATACGTTGCGGGACGGTTATATTTGCGATGTGAACCATTGTTTATGATTTGGACAATTGTTTGTGTTGCACTGTCAAAGGATGTGCACTTGTTTATTTTATCCTGAGGGGAGATGAGAGGAGTAGTCTAAACAAAGTGATGTTTAAAGTAGCTGAATGACAATCGGTGACTTGCGCGTCATTACTTTTTATGATCGGGTATTGACTTTTTTTTCACCTACTGTTACTTTTACCATTTGAATGGCTATTGAATACGTTGTTCGAACAGTCCTTATTAGTAACTATGTGCCTGTTTTTTAGTTTGCCTCTTTGGGCCAGGATCTCTTCCCTACCTGAAATAAGAACCTAGTATTGATCACACACCATCTCACAGTTCCGACAGCTTCATCAAGGCTTTGGCGTAGTGGTATCTTTCTCTAAAAACTAGTCGTGCTCATCATCTGCCTAGCCTTTTTCCCAAGTATGTTGGGGTCGGTTTCCAGTCTTGCCGGATTCAGATTAATACCAGTATTTTACATTCAAAAGCCAATGGTGTACGTGCCTCTTATCCCAGTTTATGAGTTCAAATCACAAAACCTTCATAATTTTGCTTTATACCTATAATATCTTTTGCCAGTATCCTTTACGTGCAAATTACGGTTCCACGAAGCCTCTTATTTCTCCAGCAGTCAAACAATCAAACTTATTCATCTGTACAAAGGATCCGGGAAGCTGAAGTAGTTCTCGCAAAACAAATTCCTCAGCTCTGAGCTTTCCTTTGCGAAACTTTGGAGCACATCTTGACTCGAAAGCACCACTCGCTTATGTTCAACTATTTTTCTACTTCGCCATATTGTATCCACTGTTCCCTTTTACTGTTGGTTTTTGTGCTCAAGTTGTTGGAAAATGGTTTCATTTCCATCGATTTGGAGGAGAGTGTTTTTAATTAGTTAGTTTATCAAAGGTCTGCGATTTTGTTCAAACTGGAAAAGTGATGAATTGCGCTTGAGCCTCAAAGATATTGACTGGTTTCAGTGGGCTTTTGATTACTATTTGTTGCAATGTATAAGAAGAAGATACCTTACCTACGCTGAGTAAATTATATGCATGATCTATATGCTATGAAAATAATTTTCGCATCAATGCTGCCATTTAGTTTTGTACGTGTCTTTGCTGTCTATATCCTCGCGATTTCAACCTGTTTTTTCTTTGTTTATGGACGAGTCTCAGAGAGGAGTTCTGTGTCCCAGCAGTGGGAACAATATTAGCTGATTATGCTATGTCATGTTTGATGGAGCTGCTTGTGTTCCCCCACCAAATTAATAATGACTAAATATCTCAACACATAAAACAACTACCTCGTTAAAACAGAATAATAACAGCTCCACCCCATTTTACAGTGAAAACTATGTTCTAAAAATGACGTAACGTCATGAAAAGACAACCAACATTATGAAAAACTGCAAAAAGAAACAAGCGACCGAGTTGAATGGCGTTTAGCTGCACTACATTCTCATTTGGTTCGTTTCGCTAGCAATTCATTTCGCAGTGACCTAAGGAACACAATAACTCATCAGACGGGCTTGTTTAGGGAAAATCTCTGGCCGGCGTAATATCGTACCGTCTGTATACATGCCTTAATTGTTGGTGTTGTGTCTTATATTGATGCTGGGAGGGGTAAAGCGATAGTTTTCCAGTGTTATGACGCAATAATTTTCCTAAATTTTCGGTGTATCCATATTTGTATGTGTCTTGCTCTAGCTGTATGGAATATACATATTATGAGACAGTAATAGTTAAATAGTCGGTATGAATGGCAGCGGGGCTAAAAACCTACTTTTTAACCCTAATATGTTAAAGGCTCTTTCCTTTAGACTCCTATCTAACTTTTTAATGGAAAGACACTTACTTAATACTATCACAAGCAACATATTTAAATAAGTCTTTCTATAAGTCAGCAGCATCAAATAAAATGAATTAGAACATTTTCGTGAACTAAGGATACATTTCAATACAATTCCTGTCCTTCAACAGAAGCTTTCCTCCTCTCAAAATTAATAGCCATGAAAAATGCCTGCGCCTGAGCTTTGATTAAAGCCCTAGTAGCAACCTGTAACAATGGCTGCCGGTGATTGGGCATTGTGTCGTATTAACTGCATTGTTTGTCTCCCAGTCATCATAAAGCGTCTCAGTGCCCTCCAAGGGTCGGGATATAGGGTGGAGACGGATTCTCTAGGAAAGGCCTGCCAAAAAGTAAGAAAGAATTAAAAAAAAAAACTTGAATACAAGTGGAAATCAAGAAAAAAAGAATAATTATGTTCAGTACTGAACACCTTTTATTGTAGCTCACTGGTTCTAATAGCCAAATGTTTCTAATGCTGCAAAACTATCCGTTTCATAGTAACATCGCTAATCGGAATTTTTACTACACTGCTAAAATTGTAATTAATAAATACGAGATACAGATATACAGAAGTTCCCAATCTTTCACGGGCACTGTATTACAATATCATATTATTATGTAAATATTAACGACTCAATAGCCATTAACGCACAACACATAAACCAAATCTTCTGAATAATAAACTAGTAGTCTCCATACTAGCAAGCCGGTTCGCCCACTCGACGTGCGTTGTCGCGCACCCGATGGGTAATTTCCCCCATTGTCAGGCACAAGAAAATGCTCACAACAACCTGTATTTCACTAGAAGTGACTTCACCTACTGACCCAAAAATATATCAGAGAAATGAAAAGAAAAAAAAAACAATAAATATTTTTTGCGAGCTCCAAAAAAATTCCAAAGCATTTGAGTACATTATATTTCATACAATACACGGCACACCTGTTCACATTGGCAACAAAGAAAGTATTAAATAATAGAAGTTTGTTGGTGTGGAGAAAACTACCAATAAAACTGAAATGTTGCATTTTTCTTTACAAAAATATTAAATTCTTTTGGCAAGGAAAAGTAAATTAGCTGCGTAGGTAAATTATTTCAATTTTCCTCACAGTAATCGTTTTATAGAAACAATTTAGTGCTAAGCAATATTTCGATTTCGAAAAGAAGTTTATTGGAGATCAAAAGGTTTCAGTAAGTGGTGTGTTACAAAATATAGACATAGTTTTGGTTTCTGGATATAACACATGACAAATTATATAAGCATTTCAGAATGGAATGGATGTTTTGACTTCGTCCACATGTTTATCCACTATTTACACTTATATTTTTTTAATTATATTATTTATGCATGCTTTCTGGAACCTTTTCAAACACGTTATAAACTAAGATTTAACGACTTTTGGCTTAGCTTATGGTTTCTCTTCTTTATCTGCGGTTAGATAAACTAAACAATATCCAATTGTTATTGATTGTCCGGAAAACCTATATAAAAAAGAAGTTTTTAGTGAGTTTATTGCTTTCCAGTTGGCAGATCAGGTCATGGTTATTTTGGAATGGGATAAAAGAAATGGTTTTCTATAATAAAACGTGACACACTAAACAAAACAATATTCACAGTTGACTATAAGAAAAACATTTAAAAGTTTTCTTTTCTTCGTACTATGAAGCCACATCTAGAAGCTGTGACGCGTGTCGGTTGTTACACTTGTAACTACATTTTGTTCGGGTTTCTGTACGAGGGACTTTCTTGTAATTTGCCGTCGATAATTCCACCTCCCTTCGCTTCACTCAATAGAAGCCAATTGTGCGATGCAGTGCTTGTTTTGACATGTCATTTTGTGTTTTTCTTTGAAATAACTTTTTGGCACATTATTAGCATTCATTCATTCATTGGGGTTGCTACTAAGAAAATGTGAAATTACGTTTGATTTTTCTTAGAAAATTAATATGTCATTAGGAAAATGTACCTTATATCTGGTATTAATGTGGATGCAAAGGGTTCATGGTATGTCATAGGTTGCTTGACCAAAGTACATTCTTTAGCTTCTGTTAAGGCTATACACTAGAAACCAATAAAAATATACAAATTCTAAAAATAAATTAAACGAGCAAATTAGAATGCCAATGGACAAACAAGAAAACGGGAAAATCAAAACCTAATTTGCAGGAAACGCTACAAACATTTCATTCCACCTTATTGTGAATAAACTTATTATAGAATAGGAATAATTCCGTTACAGGAAGATTTCTGCCGACGATTTTTTTTTCTTTTCTCACCAAAGCGAAAGAAAACGTCTCGTGCTTCATTCAATTACAGGCGCTTCACAATATTTTTCTATTTAATTTTTATTTTCATTGTACTCTGCCGACTCTCCGGGACTGTTATTCGCTTATTTGATTTGAGCTGTTTTTATTATGACGTCTCTTTTCGAAGTGTTTTTCATTGGCCTTGTTGATACCATTTTTCTCGTGAACGGAAAAGGTTTAATAGAACTTTTTACAGCGTTACAAACTGAATTTAGCGCACTAATACAGAGGTTTCGTTACCAATTATTGACAAACCTTTTTGAAGAACAACCGGCTATGATGTACGGTACGATATAGTTAAAGACACATACAGAACATTAGCCCCACTTTCCAAACCACATTTAACCTTTCAAAACAAGCAAAAGCAATCTAATCAATCAATCAGCAAATCTACAAGATTTAAGAGCGACTTCCAACAACTTAGTTACGCCAGATGACACTCTAATAGGTGCATACGTGGATCGGGTAGGAAACCTTAGCCTAGCCGTCTATCTAAGACGGGCGTCGGCAATTTCCTACGTCAAATAGATTGGAGGCTAGGCACTCGTTACCTTTACTTAAATGTATGTCCGTTCGTCCGTCGTACGCTGATTAATTTCTAAACGGATGCACAAGTTAATATTCTCGTATAAATTAGAAGTCGGGTCCAAGTGTGATATGTTGGTACGACTTGTTTGGGTACGGATGGCTGGTGTAAGTTGCTGGAATGTTGTAGAATCGTGGAAGGACAGTCTTGGTGGATGATGATATGATGCAATTGAGGATGCGGTGTGGTAACGGAATCCGTATCGTGTGGCTACTAAACGGAAGGGCTCTTCATTCCTTGCTGTAGTTACCACGTGAAGCGTCAACTAAGATAAATATGTGCGTTCTTAATACGACTATTATTTTGAAACCGTATATTTCCTCGTTTTAGGGTTTTGATAGCTTAAAAACTTCGCACCAGGACTATTTTATACACCTATCGTATCTGAATGAAACCTTTCAATTTTACTCTTTAAAAACAATAAGTTACCAAACGAAACCCAATTAATTACAAATAGTTAACTTGGTGTCTATCACCATTGTTTTCAATCTAAAAAAATCTTTCATACAAAAGATAACCCTTTTATCACGGGCGGCAAACAATTTAACAAGGGGAGGCGTTTACAAAAACAATTTGCTGCCAATTCACTGACGTCATTGTGACGTCACCCTACAGCGAATTCAAATTGAGTTGCACCATTGAAGCTAGGAGTTATTTTCTTTTATTGCACTTCAATTTATCAATAACTGGTGCCACTTCTGATAAGATTGCTCTCAGTTAAGAAATAATAACTGAAATATTACAATTGAGGAATATTAATAAAGTTCTTAACAACTCAAAATAAAATAATTTCAAAAAATTATACACGAGTGTAAATTCGTTCGAAAATATATTTCAGTCAACATTACATTAAGGCATGATCAATGCTATGAGCATTGACATCATTTAAAAAATAATGTGCATTTAATTTGACGGGAATTTCCTGCTACCTATAAATACAGATATTTGTAAATGTCAATCATACAAAAATTATGACTAACATTATCATAAACGCGAAAATGAAATGAAGAGAAATAAACATTTCCGAACGTAATATTGACCTGTCAAATTTCGCCATATTGTTCGCGCCACCACGTGACGTCATTGTAACTGTAATGAAAAGGAAATTAGTAGTTACAATTGACATCTTTATTTCTTTCTTCTGTCATGAATCTTAGGCTTATACGAATAAGAACGGTATTACATTGTTTTGGGAAAAGATAAGTTTGCAAGGAGTGGAACTATTCAATAATAGCGACGCGTGTAGTCAGAAATTAGATTGTAATGATCGATTGTCAAGTGAGTGCTGATTGATATTGCTGTCTACTGTTGACAAATTGTGATGGGACGTCTTATCGCAAAAAGGCAACACAAGAATAAATTAAACCACTTTTGCATCAGTTAAAAAAATCTGAAGAAGTAAATATTCTTCCCTGCCCTATAAGAGCGGCTGAAACCCAGACATTTGTGTACAAAGTTAAAGTAAGTTGATTATTGCATTTTATGACAACGTCTACGTCGAAGCGCAACCGTAACAAATTGAGTTATTGCCACTGATGAGGTAAGAACTGGCGGTTGATAAAGGCAATAGTTAATTTTAAATAAGAATACGATTTTTTGAGGTGGTATCAACAGCATTTTTAAACACATTTATTGTTGGATTATAATTTCATGTTTTGTTCGTCAATTTCATTCGTCAATTTATAGTAACAGTTACAGTAGGTACATTTCACAGCATTAGGTTAATAAAAATGCATTTTATCATCACTCGGTGATATTTACATATTGAGACATTACCTGGATTTTCCAAAACCTACAGTTGTTAGGGTATAAATTATCTAATTGTAAATAATGAACGTCCGAAATAGACGAATCATTATTAGTTATCAATTCTGTTACTTGAAAAACTCTGTCACACAATTTGTTTGATAAATATATTGCTTTTTCAAATTGTTGGTTACATTTGTTTCCTAGCTTCGCGTTCCACCATCACCCCCTTTTGTCTCAAGGGCACTAATACAATTTGTCGTGCCAGTGTGCTAATAGGCCTTTTAACGTCAACATCGATTTGACACGTTTCTGTATAAATCGATACGTCGCGTCGGTAACGTAGGTCGTGTTGTATTGGTTGTGTAATTTTAAATGTCTTTTAAAATATTTTTAAAATTTGTTTTTCTTCTGCCACATTTTCGAATGACACACTAACGTATTTTTGTTTGAAATAGAAGTAATTTCATATTTCTATTCTTCTTTTACCACTTTTGATAATTTTTTTTCGGAACCAGTAAAAAAAAATTAGAAGCTAGCACCAAAATCTATTAAAACTTCTAATGATTAAAATTACAATAATAATAATTTCAATTACAAATTTTCGTCAATCAAAACTATTTTAATTATAATATACTTTGACTTAAATAAACATTTCGTATTTATAGACATTTAAATTTAAATGTTGATTCTTCATTTACTTGACAGATCTGTCCCAACTTTGCAGACTTCGGGTAAACTTGGGAACTCAAACAATGTTCTGTATGTAAATAATTGTTAAAGGATTTAGTCTAGTTTCTCAGCATTTAATATTAAAGGACTATAGGTCATAGTGACTATATTTAAGTGTTTAGTAGGTACTTTTGTAGTATTTTCCTATTTAAAAGTAAAAAAGTCATATTCTGACAACAATATTGATATACGTTAGTTAGAGATGTGAATGAACCGAAATTATTCCAAATCAGCACTAGTCTGGCATTTTAACAAAGAGATTGCGACCATGCCAAAATAGTCTAAACAGCTCTCTACGCGTAACGATGGATATCCTCTAAATCTGTTTACCTCATTTGTCACTGAAGTTCAAAGGATGAAACATTCCGGCAAAAGGATGACACCGCGTAAACGTTTCGAAATAATCACATCAATACTTACTGCATATACGTAGACAAACATCAAAGCAGAGCCACCAGACACTATGCGCAAAGGAACTGTTTGTTAACACAATCAATGAAGACGTTTCCAACTCAAATCAGCATCAAAGTACACATGTTAGTCTATAACCGTACACACACATGCAATATTTAGAGTACCACACACGATATCGGCCAATCCAATACAGCCCATCACCCACACAGATACACAATCAGCTAATTTACGAAGACCCTCCCCGCCCCTCTAATTCCTTAACAAAATAGGTGTTACTAACTAAATTGAAGTCGTATTTAAGGTTCTATCTCGAGTGGCGAGTATTATATGGACCGGCGGACACCTTAAGTCCAAAGGAGGCAGTAACTGCAATTAGTACAATTAGTACAGCCCAATTAGGTGCTTTAACGAAGCGAGTTTCGTAACTAGTCGGGGAAGTTTGGGTGACAAATACTACGTTTGACGTCTGACCCGAGATCTCGATCAAACAGTGATACTGTTTGTAAACCGTGTTTGTATTTTGCATTTACAAGTGTTTGTACGAACACAGTCATGCTAACGAATAGAGCTGGATAATTAGGACATCTCCGCACTTGACGTCACTGACTAGCTATTAACCAGTCTTGAGTCTTGACAGCACTTAGTATGTCTAGCAGACTTAATGAATGTCACATGACTGTAACCCGTTACTCTTTGATTGCTCTTCAACATAACTCAGTTACTAATCGCCCCTTTCTTTTTCAGAAACATGTCATCTAAACGAAAGTCTCCACCGTCGAAATTACAAGAAGGTGCCGCTGAAACAACAAAGCCTGAACCCGGCCCAGCCACCCTGGACTTTCCTGAGCATCAGGAGTCTGATGACAACGAGCAGCATAGTTACTATAAATTCTCGCCCAGTTGTTCCACAAGGAGTTCTATCAGTGAGGAAGATACGAATTACGAAGACGAACGGCCGTCAAAGAAGCAACGATTTGAGCAAACATTAGACATGACAAATAATCTTCTAGTCCCATCATCTTTCTTAAGTCTTCATCATCAAGTGAACGACCAGGCTCGGAGACGAGGCTCTTCAGAATGCAGTAGTCCTGGGGCTGAGGCGAAGGTTTTGGGACTGTGTAACAACAACAACTCACTACTGAACCACAATAGTGCTCTGTCGCTGAGTAATCCTCACAAGCGTTCTATGGATGACGTGTTGAAGAGGCTAACATCAAAAATGAACAATAGTACGATTAAGGAAGAGAAGAGGCCAACACCGTCGACCACGCCAGTCAATAAGAACAAGTAAGTCACATTTCTTTTTTTATTTTATGAAAGGTTCATTTACTCGTTTCTTGACAATTATCTTATTGTATTTTTGATGATAGTTTACTTCATTTACCCGCAAAATTACATATTATCTTATTACTACTATGATAAGTACAAAAGTATGTGAGGATTGATGAATGGTTATTTCTTTCGCGCTTCTTTTTTCGCGATTTTTTATCCCCGTAGTAAGATCTCTTCGGATAATTATCTCCCTTAACGGACATAAAAAGCTAATAAATTATTTTTTCAACAAATCAATCCAATGATTTTCACAACTGCATCGAAATAGTTCAAATCTATCACTATCCTCTATGAAATGTTATTACTTGCGAAAATGATTATTCTTCTCTCCCGCTCCAATATAAAATCATTTAACTACAATAAATTAACCGCATGATTGCCTATCAATTACATTTATAGACACATACGTAACAATTGCTTGTCCTCTGTCTATCATTGTTCGCTACCTCATTAACAAGTCAGACACTACATTACTATCAGCTAATTGATCTTGTCACCTTCCTTTATTGCTAATATAGTTTCCTACATCAACATTAGTATCAAATGTTTTGTTACAGTCTGTTTACAAAGAGATACGGAAATCATTATTAGATGGTAATTTATTATTCATCTCGTTAGTGATAATGTGTTTATGTGAAATTAGGGCTCGTTTCCTAGGTCCGGTATGCTTTCCATTGCGTAATTGATTATTTTATCATTACTTTTCTTGCAATAACGGAAATTCCTATGAGCACTTGTATGAATGATTTTTGATTGAACAAAACGTCATAAACATTCTTGTTCTATTTTGATTAATTGATATTAGAATGAAACAAGTGTAAGTTTATAATCAGCTTCAACTGCAGTTACAACAGTAGTGAAAATCGTTGGAATATCTTAATTATTATCTCGTATGTCGAAAATAATAACAAAATTAATGTTGGTAACAATCATGACACCAGTTTATCTATCCCTTTTGTTTTGTCCACTATAGGTACTATGACGCAACACGTTACCCGTTTCCATTACCCGAACAAGCACCGCCGCCGCCGACTACTAAAATAAAACGGAGACACTTACACCATTTCAAGTTAGTCGTTTACCAGAATTTAATTAGCCATATTACTGCACATTAAAAACAATGTTAGGACCACCGCAAGTTTACTATAAAAGCGTTAAACGCTTGTTAAACTAGGCTTTTATAGATATTCCGACGTTAAAGTATGTCCACTGAGTTCGGGTGACGGAAATCGTAAAGGACGTTAGTATGTTGCGCTCAGCGGGTTTGCTTGGGATATCTTTGTTCTTATTTTTATCGTTCATATTATTACGATTATTATTAAATTTATATTTATTCAGGTTCAGTTCCATATTTTCTTTTATTTTAAATAATATCTTTGACTCAATATATCTAATCAAGGGAATCGAATTGTTAACCCTACAAGAAAAAATATCGTTAACAAGGGTTCACAAAACCAATTTTATTGTAAACAACAGTTAACCTTTTAGTACCATCATGACATAGTTCAATAGCCACCATAAAAAGGTCATCTAAAACATGTTATTTATAAAACTACAGCACGTTTGGACATCAGTTTCATAGCTAATACTATTATAATTTTACGCCAGTTTAAGTGGTCGCAGAATTATTTACAGCCTATAACTTTAATGGAGAATAGCATAAGTAGTAATTAAACCAATATGCTTGAATTTAAATATGCTTGTTTAAACTACGGTCGAAGATGGTAAAGGACAAAAAAAATGTGAACGATTCATATGAATATGAATTATTAGGTTTACTGCGATATTGAAGTCAGAAAATCATTATCGTAATTTTCAAATATATTAACGTTATGAAGTGTGAATATGATTTAGTGACATAGCACAAGTTTGTATCAATAGGCCTCTTGCTCGGGGCGATTGTCAAGAAAAACACCACTGTGGTAGAAGTAGTAGAATATATTTACAAAGTTAATCTTAATTTAACTAAAGACGTAAAATTAAGATAGGTAGATGCAGCAGTAGATGTTGATAACAATGATGTAAGACATGATTTAATTACTTCAACCTGCTGTAATAAAGCGCTACATTTCCCCTTAGAAGTGATCATGTAGCGCTCAACGAATGTGTAAAGCGACAATTCCAGCGTTTATTGTCGGCGAGATGCTAATGCGTTAAGACAACGGCTAAGCGTGAGATTATCACCCGACTAATTACGCTCGTTTGCAGTTTAATGCTCTTCAAGCGTTTTGTGTAAGTCTCTTTTTTAGTAGGTATTGTTCGCTTTGAGAATTTGCGTGGCTTTGTCGGGTGCAACAGTTTTAGCTTTGTTCTGATAATTCCCGAACAAAAAAAAAACTTGTATTTTATACCGAAATTGCGTTGCAGTTTAGAAGGATTTTCTGTTTCATCTTGTAAAATATGAGTTTTAACAACCATCATTTCAGCCATATAAGACGTCCATAGCTGGAGATAGGTCTCCCCCAGAAGGGGGAGATTTGCCATAATCACCACGCTTGGCAGGCGGGTTGGAGATCGCAGTATGGTTGTTACGAAGGCATAGAGAACGCTGCTGCCCATTCTCTGGTATGCATATTTGCATATAATTATGCAACTATGCATATTATCGCTGACGAGCTGACTATCAATGTGCAGAAAATTATTTGTCCTACTTAACCAGCCACCAGCAATACATGTCCCGAAGTTCATTATGCTAACATACTTCATGACTTTAAGTAATAGTTCAATAGATTACTGCTCATAATTTTTGTTTTAGAGCCAGCAGAAGTAGGCTGTTATTGTTAAAATATTCTAGTCATTAAAATAATGTTCTAACAAAAGCTCTTGGCTTGCCTACACACTGTTCCATTATAAAACCATATTAGGTAAATTCGACTAATCGAATGGCTTAAACAACTCTATCAAATAGTCTATTATTGTACCTGTCACCATCAATATTAATAACGGTTTTATCAAATTCAATATTGACATCTAAATTCTAAATGTTACAGAAAACAGCGCCATTTTATCCGCCATGTTGTATTCCAATTTTATTGACTAACACAGTCAGACTACTCGTCGACACACTAAAATATGATTTTATTATCAAAACTTTATAAACCGAAGTATAATTGAGATAAAACGTCTGGATAACGATCGGAAACTAGTTTTTTATTGGCCTTTCTATCTGCTATTATTACTCTGTGCAATTAGTTGTATGATAAACCTGCCCAGAATTCAACATGGTATCAAAGTCCGTATATTAATCAATACTCCAAAGACATTAGCGATACTAGTATACATAGAACTGTTGTGGAAAGTATTTGCAGAACTAATAGGGTAGGTAGGTTCTGCTGTGAAATCTGATACAAACTAGATCCGCTCGCGTCTTTTTTGCAATCTTGAGTAATTAAATGTAAATCGTCTACAAATATCTTGAGATCCTTAGCTACAAAGTTCGATGGACATGCAATCTATTTGGTAAACGATACTAAGACCTATTCCTCTTAACTTAAGACTGCTAACCTCAATAGCAATGAAGGCATTCCTCTTAATCGTAATTGTAAGAATATTACCGATGCCAATAGTTTTAAAAGTAAGGAAGTTGCTGTCTAGAATTCAAGATCCTGCTTCCCACCTGGTATAACATAAGTGTACCTATGTCTTAACGCGCGCCGTCGCTGCGAGTAGAATCAATACATTGCATAAGGGTAGGCTAGACGGTACCAATATTTCTCATGAGAATGGACAAATGTCATAGTCACCAGTGTAAGAAACAGTAGTTTGCTGAAATCACGGACGCGTTGAATAAGTTTCTATGAGGACAATATTTTCTCCACGTAATGTATCGTGGTTAAGTATAAGGTTATTGTGATACTCAAGAAGAGGCCCATTTTCTTACGTCTACGGGTAGATAAAATCACGATAGATACATGCAAAAATTACTTACAGATTGTAATAGTTACAGATTATGTTCAATAATAGAAGATAATTATAATAAAGGTTAAGGCGGTGTCATGCGTGATCTATGTCAATATTTATGTACCAACCTTATCAGTGGCATTATCAGTAATTAATAGCTTTTGTTGATAACTATGATTGTAGTCGCGGATATGTTGTTGTACGTTGCCAGGAGAAACATTGTCGTAACTGTTTTCAATTGAGATGTAAACATTTGTGATAAGGAAAGGAAAATACTGAATGAAATATTCCTAAACTTACGAAGATAATAAGTTCCTCCAGATAAAACAGAAAACGGTCAACCAATCTCCGATAAAAGCTAGGTTAGTTCTTACAATACTGACCTAACATATTATTATATATATAAATATATATAAATGTTACAATCTCGCTCTAATCAGCAAAGGTGAGTCAGATACAAAACCGCTATCTCTAGCTGATTACAAACAAGAAACAACTGAAACAAAACAAGAAATCAATCAATCACCATACATCATTGCAGCAACAATAATTATTATTTCACCATCAATTACAGAGCATGTTAAACAATTGTAATCCTAGGAGATAAATAAGTCATAGCAGAGACAATAAGGGCCAGTTTTGGCGTATTATTAAAGCCGGCGCGGACTATTGTCTGCACTAATTAAAGGCACCGTAATAGCCGCCGACGAGATTAAGACGTGAGCCCGTAATGTGCTACAATCCATCTCCGTTATGCTGGCTTTGGGTTCGGATTGTGGGGTAAGGTTCGAGAGATCAGCGGGTTTCATAATTAAGATGACTGAGACGCTCTTCGTGAAACTGATAAAAATCCGAGACCTGTGTTGCACGGTGAGCCATTGGGAAAAACCTATGATAGATAACGTTTAATTGAATTTCAGATAACTAGTACTGTAAACCAAGTCTGAGGCCCATGGGTGGCAATAAAACTCCAAACACCAGGCAATAACTAACCACACAATAAAGAAATAATGAAGTACTACTGTAATCTAATAACGCAGTGTCGTCCAAATAAATTAATCAATTAACGTTGTGATTGTCTACGACGCCAAAAATGAAGCTGTAATTCTTGCATACGTACGAGTATATACGAACCACCTTCAATCGGTCTTAACTACTGATTTAAAAAGTTGCGAATCGTAAATTTTAAATAAGTCTGCTGAAAGCTCTTGACTTGTGCCACATCAGTCAACAAAACGTTAACAATACACAAAGTCATAATTTGTATAGTGATATATCACCAGAAAGCACAATATAATGTTACAGATTACAGAAGACGTAACATTAGTTAATATGAATATCTTATTTATAAACCCGATGATGGACGCCCGGAGGCGTTCTAACCGTTTTTGTTCTTACCATGAGAAATGATTTAACACACGAATAATTATGGGAATGACAAAATAAGTAATGTGTTTTATGGTTTTTTTAATTTTATTGTAGATTTGATGTTTTACAGATAATTAAGAATACCATAACAACCAAAAGCAACGTCTCGACACGTTCGTTTGTTGTAGCTGATAATCCGTCAACCAACTTCTAAAATACACTGGGTACGTCAAATGTGAGTTTAATATTTTTCGTCGTAAAGGACACAGAACAACTCGATCCAAACTCCATTCAGTATCAGAATTTTCTCCACTATCATACTTTCAATACATCTCATCACTCAAACGAATCAATACTGAAACAAAACAGATTTCAAGGTAAACTACACCTAACATGTCTCCGTCACGAGACCAGAGACAATCAACAAGGCTAGGACAATACTCCTTTGTATACCACAATAACTCTTTATAGTATTCACAAAGTCGCCATCTGCAAAGATTTGCCCCACACATAGGAACACAGAACTCACGTTGTTCACTGAATTGTTCGCTTGTAACATGAACACTACAATTGTGCAAATTGAAATTGTTTTCATTGTTGGAATGTTGGTAATCTTAATGTTTTGCGCGACAATTTGTTTGGAATGTCATATCTATTTTTGAAATATCATGCGCAAAGCGTGTGATTGCTAAATCAGCTTTCTGAATTGTACTACGTTTTCCTCTTTTTCACATAAGTGCTGTCCAGTTCTATTACTCATACCAAATTGATCTTTATTCAGCACTAGAGAGCAGTTGTCTGTTTAAAGAAATAATTATACCAAGTTTAGTCTTGGAATGTTACCAGACCACTAAATTTTTATGTGCTTTGATAGGCAGTGTCACTGTGTCAGTGATTGTGCTTTGTGTCCCAAAATGACAAAAACATTCACAATTAAAGATTACATTATAATACGCTTGTTATCATTGTGTTGTTTGTTTCTTTTCCTTGAATTTAAATTGTTTAACTTAAAAGAGTATAAGCCTTCGTTTTCAAGGTAATTTCTATAAATGTAAGAACAGAACAAACCCATCAAATCTCAGCCATTTTTCGTGTATCACAGCACTGACCGCGCTCACAAGATGCGTAAATATCCCGTAGTAAGAAGTGGCGCCTCTGTATATTTAATCGTCATCATCATCTTATCTCACATTGACCAATGAACTATAATCTCGAACTAAAGGACTGCAGTTTTTTATTAACTTTCCACCGGGCACGCGCCCCAATTACGAGTGGAGACAATAACAATATAACAGATAGCGATTCACAAAATATAGGAACAATTATTTCGGTTGTGGCAGAGGTTATCTCATTGGCTGGCCCGCTAATAAATAACACAACAATTAGTGCACTGTTCGAGAGATATTATTAATTATAACAATAACATAGTTACTGGTAAAAATGGGGATTTCGTGTGAGCGAATTTTGTTATCTACTGCATCGAAATGTAAGAACGCTGCCTTTTTCTTTAGCGCTTCTCCGGCCTTGAGGTCTGAACCTGTTACGTTGCGGTTGAATATGCATCTATTGCTGTTTAAACTTTTTCAGCTTTACGCATCATAAACAACTCATCAATTTTGTAACATAAGTTCCATATTCTCTTAAATTCTAAGTACACGTTTTATCAAACAAAGATATAGCATGAGTTTTGTAACTGATAATTAATAGACTACTTTAATTCACTATTAACCTGGTTGCTGAGTGGTTAGAAGACACTAATGTACTCACAATACTAATAAAACGCAGGAAATCTCTTACTGCGTCCTAATAATCGGCCTTCCAATTATGTCCCGCGCTATGCCACCACATACCTGTTCGGAAAACCAATTTGATTGTGTAACAACAAATTATGCCTATTGCACGCCATTGCAAAACACACAACTTTGTCGCTGTTTCCCGCCTTCACGATTTCAAATTGGAATGCAACGTTAAGCGCAACGCAGTGATTGGTTCATACAATATTCAGGGCGGCCAATCGCAGCGCGGCTGTGTCGCCAGTGCATCAAAAATTCCATCTGAATATACCAGTGTGGCAAGCACTAAAAATGATAATGCCCTAACATGGCCATACAATTTGAAATGAAGAATTCATGCATCGTTCTCGTTTACATTTGGGATGTGTTTTTATTGACGCTGAATCGGACAGGTTCGGTCCATTTTATTTATTGAGCAGTGGTTTATGCAGTGATTTTGGCGAAACTATTTCGTATAAATAAAACTGGTTTGTATGAGGGGATAGAAAAATAGCCGACCGTTTTTGTTGTAACGGAGGTATTATCGTAAATTGGTGAAAGCAATGATCGAAACAGGAAAGATCTGAATCAAATAGGAATGTATAAATAAAAAGAGATAAGTGGTGGGAAACGGACGTTCATAGTTGAGTTGATAAGCACTAGAATTAACTTGTTTTCTTTAGAGTTACAACCGATTTATCTACCGGCAATGCATTTTCACATCACTGGCAATGCAGTGATTAAAAACGGGCCGTATTCAATATTTGGTTTCTTAAACTGCACTGTGAACCCTGCTGAATAAATTGTTGAAAAAATAACTACAACACGTACGTCAAGTGGTGGCAAGCGCGACTACTGAGCATGAGGCGTCCTGCCTCATGCTCAGCTCTGGTTCGATTCCCTGGTCGAGCAGTGTCGTCAATAAGGTTTCTCTATCAGAAATTGCTCAGTAGTAACCACGAAGTCTGGATTTGTGCCCACTTGATGGCAATACGCTCGGCTCTTATGCCATGGGACTTAACACAACTGAAAAAATGTTGGTGTACTATTAGGTACAGCTCTGCTAAACCCTTCGTGGGATTACAGGCGTGATGTTATATCAATACTACAACACTAAATTGATTTCTATCATTTAACACGTGGACTCTCAATTTAATGCAATATCACTTAGTAGTAGAAACAGCTATTAGCAACCACTTGATACATCACAGTCGTCATTACATCTAAAGAGATTAAATAAATAAAAAAACTCTACCATTTAATATTAGTCTCTGCAATTATCTAACTACCGTAATTAGTACCAGGATCAATAAACTAAACGGTATACATACCGGTTCTATAGAAATTACTTAAGAACAACATTATTTCAATTAACAATCGAGATGGGAATTAATGACTACTATCCTTCGTTATATGGTCTTTTATCTGTAAAGCAAATGTTTATGTTTGTGTTGATTACAATCAGGAGCTTTGATGATTTGTGCCTAATTACATGTCTTGTCAAATTGAATTCTTTGCGTTAGGACACAGATTGACAACAGTAACAAAAATGATGTGCTCTTCATTAAAACTGTATTGTCCTAGTGATAGCGGTCTAAAATAATTAAGTTTTTTTATTGAAAGACTGTCGTCGTCACCGAGACAGGCCCAAAAACTGCAGGCCTGACGATTTGGACTCCTTGCTGATTAATTGGCCAGAGAATGAAAAACAACGGCAGAGCGGAAAGAAAAGAGGGAACACTTTGCCCAGTAGTGGTACAGATTAAACTTAATTAAAAAATTATATTCTTTGTCACTTCGTTCATACATATAGAATTGTACCTATCCTGCAAATAACCTACGCCACTTTTGTCAGAAAACGATCCTCCCGGGAAATGACGCAGTTTCCGAATTCAAACATTCCCTCCCATACATATCTAAGCCTAACTTTGACACACACAAGGTCGTAAAAGTGTCCGTTTTTGCCAGCTTTTTTTGTTCGAATCAAAGTGAGCACCGCTCGAAGCCAGTTGTTGACCTTAACCTGATTTAAAATGCTATCAGTCCCCCTTGTCGGTACCGTACCGCGTCGAGGAGTGCCGAGGAGTGCCGAGTGCTGCCGAGCGGTGCCGAGCAATGACGAACTCAATAAAAACGGGCTACATGACTGAGTATGTCGGTAGCAAGTTGTTAAATACGTAATGAGTGTATTGTTAGGGGAAAGGTAAGGATGGAATGGTTTGAATGAAAAGCATAGTATGGGTAACGGTTCGTAGTGGCTGTGTAGATTTTCGGTTACATTGAGAGGAAATTGCCTTAGAGGCCCTTGTAATTTGAATATTGATTTATTTCGCAACTTAACTACGCTTTTATCGAAAATGGAGCTTAATGTATGTTTCTTGAACGCCAGTATTAGTAATAACGTAAGTACCTACCTGCTAGTATCAACTTAACCCTAAAACATTCAAGAGTTCATTGATTAACAACAACGAAGAACAATTCGTCAGATAGACATAAACAAGTCCTAAACTAGACATCATCAGCATCATTCTTGCCCAACAACTAATTTGGGGACATATATTCCTCTTACATACTTCTCCATTTCTAGACAACTCATCAGACACATTTTACTCCAGAGCAAAACCAAGAGGATTTGTTCATACTGAGAAGAAATGATAATTATTGACTGTCATGTTCTTGAATGCCTCCTGCATTTTTTTCAACATTTACCACATTGTAGCATTTTCTTCTACAAAACCGTAAATAAAACTATGAAGGCACATCCACACTACTCCGCCGTGTCTGTCACGAGGGGCAAACAAGACGGATAACCCTACGCCCGCCGTTGTCTCGCGTTAAGGGATTTTTTATTGTTGCCCGCAAACTGTTCGCCGTCAACCCTAGCGATGCATAGTTTATGCGCTGCTTGTCGACTGACGGTGACAAACAAGTGAATACCGCTTTATTGTGGGAGATGGAAGTCGGACTGAAATCACTCTGTCTGGGAATTGGTGGTAATATGCCGTTTAATAATAATAAGTTGGGTACCTACATGGGAGATTGGTTTGAGTTTTTCTGAAATCTGTGTTATTTTTTCTGTGTATTGAAAAAGATGGCTGTTGATTTTTAGATCATAATGTTAGTTGCTTCTTACATTTTTTTAAACCACAAGACGAAAGTATTAAAATATACATTCTTTCTAATTCAGCACCTGTTGGTTACTGTGTTCATATTTAAAACGTGCACAAAACATGAAAGCAAAATTCACAATGAGTAATTTGACTTGTTTCTGTGTGAAAGAAAAATTACTTATTAGTCTCACATAGGACAAAACAAAATGATAAACAGTATACATAAGAAACGCTATAAAAATAAAAAAGAGCCAAACTTCGTTAAATTCACAACGAATTACGAATCCCTATTCATAAGCAGATTTGTCACATTAATAAATTCAAAAGATTCAACAATGCCACAAACCGCACATTGTAATCCCTATTCAAAATTCCCGACTCAGAATCACCACAAAAAAACAGAGTGATTCCAAAATTAATTAGAACGACCCCCAAAATTGAGATAAAAAATACCAAATACCCTCAAATCGATAGCTAATTAATGTACAATTATCGCACAGATACGGTTTCAAGTCCATAGGTAATGCCTCTCAAAGGAAACGTCTGCAAATAATACGGAAAGCAATTATTATCTCATTTACTTCCTTTTCTCTCGATGCTTTGATGCTGAGAATTTTGATCGAAATCCAAGTAGGGAAGAAATCAAAGAAGAAAATTAAAAGAATCGTTTTATAAAATGAAAGTTCGGTTAATAAGAAAAATGACGTAAGTTGACAACGTGTACAACGAAAAGACCAAAGTTTTAAGCGAATAATGACACTGACATAACATAAAATTCATCATCGTCGTATGGCTGCTCGGCTTCCACACTAAGCGGATCCAGCTGAATACCAGCTAGTATTTTACATGAAGCGACAGTTAGTACTGGGTATATATACAGGGAGATATACAGGGGGTCAGACTTTCGGGTCACTGACTACGTGTTGACTGTCAAAAATTTACAAATGACAGTCGGAACCAACGGCTTAACGTGCTTTCCGAGGCACGCGCACGGAGGAAACTCGGTTAGGTAATGAATGGGTGGTCAACTGGTCACCCATCCACACAAAACATAAAATACGATAACGGTACGAAATCATTACGGCAAGCCACTTTATGAAAAGCCCCAAAATAAAAGATAAATGCTACCTTCTTAACCCAAAACAGCAGCTGTATTTCCCTAATTTTGAATACGACATTATACCTGGCACTTAGGACATTATTCTTGTACACAGAAACAATATTTTTACAATCACGCCAACGACAGGTGGGAGTGACAAGCCGTAATATCGGATCGACTTTTTAACGACTTTCTTTTAAAAGTCCGACTTCGATTATATAGAGTGCTCCGATTTCCTTTGCCTGTGATTGGCGAAGTTTTTTAAAGGTCAAAAGTGATCGACGCGTTATCTTCTATTTTAATGAGATTCTGGAATGTTCATGGGATAAATAGAATAAATACAATTTCATAAAAGATACTTACCAAAACACTTCTTTAAAAAAAATAATCGGTTATAGTCTGCACGAAGTTTAATAATAGTCATTGTTAAACTACAAACTAACCTGCCTATAGACAACAGATTAACAAACCACAGAATTCTCACAAACCCACAAAAATTTTGCACGCAAACCTAAAAACTCCCACTGTATAATGTCAAAATTCATCGCGCGGGTCCCCTTGCATCCATTTTAATGACATCACCCCTGTTGCCGTCGCAACCCTTGAGATTTTCAAGACACCTCTTTACCTTTTGTTTTGTAACAAACAAAGCTATTACCGGACCACGTTGTTGTCTGCTAAACCTTGTTCTAGGATGAGAGGAAAATGTGGAATGGAATTTATGATGCTTCTATTGAGATTGAAACTTGACTTTACGGACGATTGAGGACGGGCTGCAGACACCGGTCACTAACAAATATAAAAAATAACATTAATAGAAAATAATAATGCTATCTGAAATTGGTAAAGCAATCATAATTATATTTTTTATGTAAAAAAAAAACGAACAGATAAGGAAGAATTAGGTATCTATAATTCACTCCACATTTCACTTATGAAAAAACGAACCTAATATGACATATTGTGTCATCGACATCAATAAATAAAAAGAACAAAAAATAGAGCTTCCAAAAACAAACATCGATAAACAGTAAATTAACGCAGGCAGTGCGCTTCGAATCGGAATAATCGAATCGATTCTATCGAAACGAAACATCGAGTGGTAGTGAATTGGTCTATTAGTTCACCCTAGTTTAGTTACGAGTCCCCTCTCTAATGTAGTTACTGCTAAGTGTATTGTTTTTGGCTTTTAGTGTATGTCAATCTAGTTTTTTTGTAAAGAGAATTTGTTGCAATCATGGAAAAGAAAGATTAATGAAAGATTTTAGCTATTCATCATTTAAAACTAGTTGTCTAAGATTGTGATGATTTAGTTATAAAAACTGTATCGTTATTATAACTGTATATTTAAAGCCCCTAATGATTAAAACTAAATATTTACAAAAAGGCTAAATAATATAAAATAAATTAAACATAAACTATACTAAACATAAAAAAAACAACAGGACGATTAGCGTCTAAATACAAAATATAAGTCTGTGTAAATTATTTCGTATTAAAAATATTAAATTATTTTAAATTAATATTATTTAAAGTTACTAATACTAAATAGTTAAATCGCATGCCCTATAAATGTAGCATCCTTTTCGACTAGCCATTACGACGAAAATCTGTCCCCTTATCTTAATTAAGAATCATTAAAAAAAACCCTTGTATAACCATTAAAACCTCACTCCCTCACCTACATGGCATATTTCCCACAACCGTACCTAGTGCGATATCCGATGGGGTTACAAATAGTGAAGTGACAGCAAAACACAATAAATCATTCGTGGCGTACCACTGAACAGGAAAATAAAACGCATTTCTCTGAATTGAGTGACACGAATTGAATCGTGTGATCGATACTGCTCTTATTTTTATACGAGTTTTTGTTGCGTCTCATAATACTCCGGTTTTCAGATAGGAAAAGCAAGGTTATTAGTGTATTTTTAAATCGATCTTTGTTCTAATTTTAATGTCCACCCGATGTAAATACCTAAAGGATTGATGATTACAGCATTTATTTGGAAGATACTGCCTCGTTGGTCCAGTGGTCGCAAGTGTGACTGCAGAGCATGAGGTTCTCGGTTTAATTCCCAGTTTGGGCAAAATGCAGTTCAGTTTCTCAGTAGGAGCCACGGAGTCTGAAATGTGTGCCGGTTAATGGCAGTAGGAACGCTCCCTATTACATGGGACTTTAAAATAACTGGCGAAAAGTGGGTGTACCATAAGGTACACCTCTGTGTAAATTCATATTTCTTTTCAGTTTTCAGATCTTTTTAGACTCACATTCCACCTAACCATAGAAATCTGTATTTTCTACATCAATGTTAATCGGGCCAAATTACAAGGTCGGGGACCACTCACAGCAGACCGTACAGTTCGATTAATTCTCGTATTTTCACAATTTAATTTTAAATTGATTGATAACTTCGCAGAACCAATAAAACTTAAAACCGATAACTTTATGCCACAATTTTCACTTTGAACCCAATCGTATAAACAGGATTCTCGAAAATTATAAATTGGTTCATAGTAAAAAATGAAATCTTTAATTAGGTACCGTTAATTTATTATTTCTCCGAACGGGTTTCACAATGAGCCCTTTCTTTAAGAAAGTGGTCCAATCTTTTGTATCGTGAAAAATAAAAGAGGTTGCGAAATATTCTGACAAGCAGAAACAATCGTATACCTTCAAGTTTTTGCAATTAACGAACTTACTGATCATTTCTCAAAATTGCTGATTCAGTTAAAATTAAAACCAGGCTTCTTTGTGATATTTGCATGATCATGAATCAATTGGAGTTGATTATCCTTATACTTACCTAATGACAAGTAAATAGTAACTTAATTGCAATAAAAGCTCTGTAGAACTTCTAAAATGTCACCTGCATACAATTTCAGTACATACCAGTACAAAAAAACTTCAACAATTCAAACGTAACTCAACCCTACTTCTATTGAAGAAAACTTCAAAGTCCCGCAATAAAGTGTAATAAATGTAAAAAAATGTAAGCCAATAGAATTCATAGCGGAAGACTAAGAGGTTACATCATAACCTCTTGAAAGAGAGGTTGGTGGTTCAGAGCCAGACCACAGCATTAATAATTCAGAGGCGTCCTCTGATGCATTTGTTTGCCTTCCCCAAGTAACGTGCCTCTACTACGGAACTCAAATGGAAATGGAAGACTCCTTGAAAGTTTCAAACGTATTGGTTCGAGAGAAAAGCATTGAGAAGCAATTACCTACTTAGCTCAAGAAAATTAAGACTACAGTTAGTTAAATTAGGTTCGGGTGATATAATAGAAAAAGATAGATAGAAGAACGCATGATAGGAATAAGAAATGACTACATCTAAGTAGCGATAAAAAACGTAGGTAGATTGTAATAAGAATCATTTACTAGAAAAGGTATTGAATGATAGTGTGACAGGTAACAACGGCAGAATAAAACGTATTACGCCGACCCAAATGTCATAAGGGCGGAAAGATGACAATGATGAATGGTATGAAATTGGACTGAGTGCCTAAAAAAGACGAACATTATAATTTTCTCAACTGTAAAAAAACATTTTCATCGTTTATCGAGTTCTAAAAGTAGCGCCAAACGAACGTGCCATCACAAAATCTTTGTTGTTGATATCATACAGCAGTACCCTGCCGCCACCATGAATTATTCACACAATTTCGTCTGCGATACGAAGTTACATAATGTTATACATTTTGTATTCCAAACCGTCATATTAACACGGAATGTTAGTTTACGAAATTGCATTAAACTTTATGTGCAAGGATCATCAAACGCTTGTTTATACGAGTTTTTGCTCGCCATTCTAATTTGAGAATTGTATGTTATTTGGGAGAGTAATTTTCATGCAATGTTTATTGAATATGTATGAAAATTTGCACGATATGACAGGTCCGAAAATAGGAAGAAGCTCCTTATCAACAGTTTGTATTTATCTATCAAGTAGGATGACTCGAAGGAAGTAAATCCGAAAGAAGAAAAACCTTGTTATTGATAAAAAATATTGGATGCATGGTGGACCATACAAGTAACAACAGGTTCTGAACTAAACTCACGTCGATTCGCATACAAAATTATTTAGATAGGAACATTAGAAACCTCCGTTACCTAACGCTAAAATTGAATAAAAACTAACTTAAGTGTATCTCCTTGTCCACAGCGAGCGACGAGCAGTGCTAGACGCTGCAGCACTGCAAGCACTGGCTGGTGAAAGTGTACTGGAGAAGGAACGGCAGCTTTCCGAGATGATCCTGCAACTGCAGATGGTGAGGGAGCAGCTGTTGGCGCAGCAAGAACACGCTAAGGTAAGGATTGTCATATAGTAGCAAAATTGGACAATTATGTCCCATCAGCTAGAGAGTACAAGGGTCTATTCCCATGTGGTCTAGTCAGTGGTAGGTATAGAGGAATGCAACATCTACATGAAAAGAAGAAAAAGCAGAATAAAATGGAAGGAGTAAATAACTTTACCTGAAATTAAATTAAAATACAATAAATAAAAAGATATCACTTATGCTTTAGTACTCATAAGGAAGTTTTAGATAGGTTTATGTATTGGCAAAACCGATGAAAATGAAGCTAAAAATATGATTGAGAATGTTTGTAAAGAAACTTTGTTAGAAAGCTGACTCTGAGTCAGAATTTGCTATATTTCAACACATTCATAATTTTAGGTGACCCAATAATTTCTGATATTAATAACAATCAGATATATCACATCAGTTTCAGCTTACGAATTAAAAATTGATCTGAATCAAGTTGACGCGTTTGATCTACTAGAAAAATGGCTGATACCAATTTTTGTCACGTCTTCAATACTATCTGGTTTCATATTTTGTATTAAAAATAATGTACATAGATGACCTCGTTTCCAGCTGCCAACTTGTTGTAATGAAGTTTGTCGGATTAACATCGTGAGAGATAAATACGTTCAGGATTATTCTGTCTTCTGCTGTTTCCGCGGCAAAGGGATTCTCAACTCGAAAATCTTGGCCAATGTTACGGTTCGTTCTTGACATTTTATTTTGTGGGTGGATGTTATGTCTATGCATTTTTTGTTTGTTCTTTTGATTTAAGAGTCACCTGACTTACTTGTTACGCAAAAAAATGTCCATACGTTAAGTACTTACGATTTAAATTACACTTTTTTATACTTAAACTAGTTTACTGTACATTGAACTAGTACTAATTTATCAAATGTCTAAAAAGTATGCAATCAATATATAATTGCTTAGCTATTAAACGTAACACTCTACATCTAGTTAATCATTGATTGGGATTCCTACAAGTAGCACCTAGTAGTAATTTAGCAGCATTTTTTCGCAAAATTAAATATCTTTCATAGTACATAAATAATGTCTCAAATAATTTTAAACAGGAACAAAAACGTAATAACCACCAGGTTGTTGACGCCGCGCAAAGCACCATATTTTTCTAAAGACCGAACGCCAAGCAAAACCAATCACATTATTCACTAATTAGAATAGCAAGAATGCTAACATAGAGGTCCACGATTGTGTTTGACCTCTCCACCCCACTTAGGAACGAGTGGTAATACTTTGTTTTCAAAGGCTTTTATCTAGCTCCAGACATCTGTTTTGCATGCTAGGTCACGAATTGAAAAGGGCTAAAGGAATGACGGTTTATTCCTGTTTTGGAACTTTACGTTTAGTTCGTAAACTCGTGGTTATATTGTTCCATTTCATGCACATTTATGGAGTTGACAGCTCCACAGTGTCGTTTAAATGGTCGTTTTACTTACAAGAGTCCAACTGTACATCATAACATAAATTCTCTACAATGCTATTGATAATTGTTATGGGATATTGCGGAATTTCTTTCCAATGAAGGCGTTTTGTCTTTTTGCGTAGTTAAACTTAATGTATGGAGGATGCATCGTGTTTCGTTAAGTACCCTCCTTTGTTCTTAATTACGAGAAAGACAAAACTATGGGTATATCAGTGTCTGGATTTCTGCAACGGTTGGTCTTAAAGACGTGGAATTAAAATTGTGAGAAGATTTTGCAACTTTCATTGCAGAATCTACTTGTCATGAACAATATTAAATATAATTTACGATCTTCACACTAAATAGCATCCATTGAATTGGGTTTGAGCTCCTTGAGTTAAAAGTCGAACTACACGATAACCGACAATTGCTTGCACTGATTGGGCAGGTTCACTCAAATCAGTGTGGTTATTAATTCTTACATCAAAGAACTCAACATCTCAGATACTAATCTGCATAACCCTCATGTAAGTAGACCAAGATTATGTCTGGACTTTAAAAAGTACGAAACACTAGCCCTATCTAATTTATATAAACATGTGTTAAAGTATGTGTAAAAACATTTTTGCAAAATAAACTTCATGTAAAAAAAACACAATTTAGCAAAATTTTAAACAAAAATCAGTAGGATTATAATCAAAACATGACAACTGGTTTTGATCTTAAAAGGGCCGATGTAGGGACAAGCTCCTTTTTCATTGTAATTCCTCCCTCAACTTCAACTTTTTGTTTACCCTTTTTACAAATTAGGTTTGTTCCGGGCCCGTGGTTCTTTTAGAAGACTTTGTTATTTAGACGAGGCTGTCAAGTGGCATTGTCCTTTTTGATTTTATATTTATTTAGCTCGATCTTTGGAAGAATTCATTAGCTGTGTTATGGAAATTTGTGTATGATAGTTTTTATGGTGCGTTAGTACTCTCTCAAAGACTCTTGCTTTTAGTTTTCCGTTAGGATTATTATTTTTTCTACCTAATGAAAATAAACGTTTTGTCCCAAAAAAAATCAGTATTTATCAAACGAAACTGCACAAAGGCTTCAACAATAGATAGATTACATCGAATGCTACATAGCCCCTAATTACAGGGCTCACATTCATTTTCAATTAGCAATGTATACAATAGCGTGTATCCTTTCATTTCGAATCAATTTTCATGTTGAATGCATATTGTGCCGGGCGGCGGGCGGCGTGCAGTCGGCAACAAAGACACTCTCATACTAATGAATCAGCGATAAAAACTCGAACAACACTCGATCACATGCCCTCTGTGCAGGGTTGCCAGAAGAAAAAAAGCTGTTGTTTTCTGATGCTTTACGTTCAATGGAGGTTCCATGTGTAATTTGGTGATTGAAAAGTGAACATACATTCGGTTTAAGTGAAATTGTCTCTCGATTTGCTTAGCACTAGGTATTAATAACCTGAGATAGGCATTTTACTCATCTCGTAAATAGGAGATTCTGTTAAATTCTTGTCTATGAATTTAGTACAATCGTTGCATCGTGCATTGAATGTATTTCCTGATGGAATTCAAAAAAGTACCTACCGCCTTTAAATCTCCAAAACAGATACTATCCGGGGGAGTGTTAAGCCCTAAAAAAAGCTGCGTAATTCGCCTAACATAGGCAGCAGCCCTACAATTGTTGACGGTATAGATTGAAGAGGCCCGTCTATAGCGGTGCAAATGGGAGCGGCTAATGGCGGGCTGCGTTCGTATTCGCGCGTTTTTATCAGAGCGTCCCTTTGTTGACGGTGCTCAGTGCTGGGTGCATTCGGAATAGCGTTCGATACGGCCGCGGCGCGTTCGATTCATGGACTTTTTTATGTTTTGTCCTTTAGAAAGCAGACGTTTTGTTTGGTCTGTTTGGTGTTTCATTTTGACGGATTGTCGGGCTGAAAATACGTATTATTTGATGAAAATGGCAAAATGCACATAACATTCATTGGTTTTCAATTTTTTTTATAAAAGTGGCAAAATGTTTGTCATAAATATATGACTATAAAGCTATGCGTTAAATGACTTTTAGAGCCACATACTAAGATGGTTAAAATACGTAATTATGTTAAAATACGTGCCAATTCTGACGATTCGAATTTGATGCAAATGGAAGAATATAATTATAACGTAATTAAACTTATTAATCATTGCAGAGGTGCTTGTGTTTTCCTTAATTTAATTACTTCAATTAAAATACCTACGAAACTTACCATGATTAAAATGAGGTCATCTTTTTTGCCTAATATGGGTTATGTACCTACCTACCTACTGACTAATATAGGTATGGTGTGTGTGCCTAATTGTTTTAAGAAGTAATTGCGTGACGTCCATGATTACTTCACCCGTTTTTCCGCGGTATATCCCTAACCTGTAAACAAATCTACACTAAAAACCTAGTCACGCTAGGGACCAGGTAAAAAAATAACGAACATCAAAAAATTAAATCCGGCTACGGAGGCACTCACTCGAATTAAAATATCACCAAAATAAATGGAAAGCATCGACATATGCACACACCCTATATTGTGCCCTCCCCATAGGGCCAGACAAACGGAAATATGAAAATGAAACGTATAAACGGAAAAACGCATCAAACACCAGTACGCGACGGCTACCGGACAAAAAATGAACACAAACGACCGCTTAATTCGCAAAAAGCCCGTTTGATGTCGCTAATTGACAATCAGTCGGAGGACGCGTCTCATTGGTCCGCTTCCTCGTTCTGTTTTTAAAAATTAAAAACAAATAAATTAGTAGGGTGGCCATCTTTGTGTGTCCGTTATTTGTGTTGCGAGTAGAGGGATGGGGGATGATAACAGTCTGGCTCTACGTACCTACTGATGTTTACCTAAGTTATTAGTAAAATTGAATCTCTTGTTGTATCCAATAGGCACGTATACAGGTATATATAATACCTACTAAAAGCACCTTATCGTTGAGGATATTGAATTGTTATTCCCCTACTCATAAATGCTTAAGATACATGTAACTTTACCTTCTTTGAAGACGTAGACATCTCTAAATATTCTAACACAAGACCAACAATGATATCGTCACCTGCTACCTAATCCAAAACAACTTCCATAAAACCAAAAAAATATAAAATCTAAAATTTTTCAAATATTTTGAATTAACTGTCGCATCAAAAACAAAAAACAGAAACATTTTTTTAAAAGGTGTCATTTCCCATTAACCGTCAACAGCGACCGGTAAAGCGAGTCAACAAGTTGCTCTTTAAAAAATATTTCAAATTAAAAAATATATATATATCCCTCCACATTCGAGGGGTTAAACCGTGTCAGACCAATTAGTTTCTGAAAGAAAACTACAGGGAGTGACGGACAGACATGTGTTGACAACGTTTTTGATTAAAAAACTTTAAAAAGATAATATTAAAAGTTGATGGTAACTCGCTCTTTAACGTGGTTAGTGGTGTGGGCTTTTTAACCCACAGCCGG